>OV884017.1:1250000-1875000 GCA_930367235.1 Sarcophaga rosellei | reverse complement strand
TTATAAGCTCGTATGGGAAGAAATATCATTTAATTATTCTTGTTTCTTGCAAAGGATTGTAGGTTGGTTGACTGTGTTTATGGCCTGGCTTATATGGCTGATTTAGATTGTTTCTGGTTTTTAGCTGTTGCGGTTATTTATGTGGATGTTCCTTGGAATGCAGAAATGCAAGTATTTTTTTTTTTTGTTTAAATATTCTTCTGCCTTCTCTTTCGCCGGTTTTATTCTTTTTTTTTTGGCAAATTCTCAGGAAAGTATTATAAATTCATTTGTGGCCAAACGAATTGAAACAAAATTTCGGAAAAAAGAGAAAAAACAACAATCCTTTCGAAAAAGCTCATAAAAAGAACTAAAACCTCCCAAAATCAGGCAATACGTTGAAGTTGATTATTAGGAACGGATGCATAAGACACAGCAGACAAGAATTTCAACGATTACCATTCCACAAGCAATACTGATGATGAAGATGAAGAGGTGTTTGGCCTAAAGGTTTTCCTGGCAATTGCAATGCAACAAGGAATACATCATCAGATGTATGGGAAAAGCCGCCGTGTCGCTTCCATAAATAGAGGGGCACCCTACGCTAACTTGATGACCATAATACATAATAAAACAACATTCCGTAGGATTTAAAAACATGCTAAAAATGAAAAAAGATTTAAGAATTCAAGCATAAAGAGCATAAAGCACTAAAAAGGAGAAATACAAGAGACAGAGAGAAAGAGGGAGAGAGAGATAAAAAGAGAGCGTAGTTGTTGAAATACTGGTTTGCCGCACATATGATGTGATGTGTAAACAAAATTTTGGCGCCAAAATTTCTACAGGTTATCACCAACCGAAACACAAAACCCCACTGACGCAAACCCCCTCTTTCAGAATTAAGTGACAGGTAGGCACAGGCTGACAGCAGGGCAGATACTAAAAAAAACGAAGCAAAAAACAATCTTTAACAAGTGGGTAGAAATAATGTGTTGAATGAAGTACTGTCTGGAGCGTCTCTGTGTGTGTGTGGGGGCCATTGAAAGAAGAACGACGATTAAAATGAAAAGAAAGTTCAGGTTTTTAAAACGATTCCCACGCATTTACAAGTAAAAGATAGAAGATATTCAAATAATTATGATCACAAGAAAAAAAAAATGACGCTTTTCATATGAACTCCAGTTTTAAGGAAGGAAAACAAATATTTGCATTGCCGAAAATAGTATTCAAAACCGGGGATATAACAAAACCAATCACTTAAGTCAGCAATTAAGTTATAAAACAGATTAAAAAGCAAAAATAAATACACAAATACTCTCAAAATTCATGGCAAGATAAGTGTATATTGATAAACAGCAACAACAACAAAGGCGATAACATATGTTGCAATTGTGGCAAGTCTAGATTGCAAACAACAGTTTTTTTCTTGTGTGATATTTTTTTATTCAAAAACAAAAATTTTTTTTTTCGTTTTATTGATTGAAAAATAACAGATCAATTAAGGAAGGAGGCCACACAAGTGCTGGCAAAATCTTCCCATCTAAAGCAGAATACAGAGCAGACGGAGGGATGGAGAGAACATGATATAATTTACACTTGTTGTTAATTTATGAATGAATGAATGAAACTATTGAGTAACAGTATTGAAAGGAAAGAAAATCATAATCCGTAAAATTACCAGGTAACTTCCTGTGCAAAAAAAAAGGAAAGAAAAAGAAACAAATTATATTGTATTTAGAATAGCTGCTGCAATTATGGCCATACCAGAACGAATAGATAAAAAAAACAATTTTAAAATGCAGAAATCCTTGTTATTCTTTCATCGACTTAATGTCTGCGTTAAAAATAATAGGAAGAGAGTATCAATTAAGAATGTTATCATTATCAAACTATTCATCGATTCATCAACTAACGAAAATCTTATTAAGATGTTTACGTTGTTTTCAACTTCGGCAAGGAAGGCAACTACCATGAAAAGAAAGGTCCACAGCTGACCAACCGTGCGAACTGAATTTATCACAGAAAAAACGTGTCTCTCTGCGGAATTGCGGATGAGACAAGAATTCAAAGCAGCATTTACAGCAGAAGAATTCTTTAAATACTTTTCTAATTTTTGTTTGAACTCAGTAAGAAGAACAATTAAAGCAAACTACCTGAAGAAAGTGTTCCCAAAACTTGACTGCAGATCCTGCTAAAAAGTTACACAGGAATTCGGTTGAATGTTTGGAATGTGCAAAATGGGATGCTTCAAACAGAAGAGGCGTTATTATTTTTCGGCCATGTCGTTCGAATGGAGCAGGATGCTAAGGCGAGTCGGGTATTTGATGCGGGGATCTGCGGAAGTCGGGGAAGTGGACGGCCTTGTTTGCGTTGGAGGGACCAAATAGAGGAAGCCCTGTCATCGATTGGTGTGTCCAACTGGCGTAGACGCGCAAGTAGCAGAAGCGCCTGAAAGGATATGTTAAGGCAGGCCGAAATCCGTTAATCGTGTTGTTAATGGCCAATTAAGGATAACTTCCTAAGTAAGATTTCGTATAAAACAAAATGTTAAGTAAACCGAAACAAGTTACAAGTTTCCCGGAAAAACAACCCGTGACCGTAGACTTCTCTTTGCGCCAAGATACAAGTGACAAATACCAGTAGCTTTGACAACGAAATGACAGTTAGGAATGATGAAATTTATTTATATGTATATAAAAAATTGTATGTCCAGCCATGTCATTTGATGTACTAAACGGTGAGAACAAAGATAGAGAAAAAAACAACCGAGTCCTACTGTGATTGTCTTTTGGCGATAAAGCAATAAGTTTTCTTATTCCATATGAAATTAATTATTTTAGTTGGTTCGTCTTCTTCTTGTTTTTATTTTTTATTTTCATTTTCTTCTGTAACAACAATAACAAGGTATTATTTGTGTTAAAGACAACACAAATATTTACCATCGATTGACCATTCCGAAGATCAGAGACCGACCAAGTAGTATCTGTTGTTCGATATTTCACACGAATTTCTCTCTCTTTTTATTTTCCTTTTTATTTTTTATGTTGCTGCTCCTGCCTCAAATGAAAAAGAGATGACGACCGATGACGAGATGATGATGAGGAAAAAAAATACAAACAAAATCACTTTAAAAAGTGGCTCAAAAGAGCAAGACAAAAGTAATAAGTGTTTGCACTAACAACAGTTTTCGGTTACTTGTTGCAACTCAGTATCGGCAACAACATTTCAGACCTTTCAGAAATTAAAAAAAAATCAAAAAACCTATAAAAAATACGATTATGATGATGCAATTCTTGGAAATGCATTAAAAATCCAACAAAAATAAAATTGTATTGACGGCATGAGTAAAGTGCCGAGGAGAGGGGACAAAACAAATCACAGAACTTTACCGCTCTCTCTTTTTTCTTTTCCAATCTTTCGGGATAATAGAGAATTTTGATTTTCTCAATCGGAATTTGTTGTTTTGAACAAATTTTTTAATCAAACATTGAGAGACATAAAGACAGACAGGCAAGTGCATGAAATGAGAATCAGAAGGGACAGCAGGATAGGTTGGTTTGTTGGTTGCTTATTTTCCCAACACGTTTTTGAGGAAAATTTATTATTTTTGTATTTTTTTTTTTAATTTATGCCGTTGAGTTTATGAAATGTTTTCTTAAAACACAACAACACAGCATTAGGAACAAGTGTCTTCTTCTTCTATGCTGGTAATAAGGACACTTGCTGTGAGGGAAAAAGGAAAACAAAAAAAAAATTCATTTCATTTCAAAGAATTTTATTTGATTTTTAATTTGTTTTTCTGCTCTGAATTGTTTTTAAAATTTTTATTTGTTTATTGAGTGTATTACTGCTGTTGATGTTATTGTAATTGTGGTTGTTGTTGCATTTAATTCAGTTCTAAAATCGTATACGAAAAAGTATAATTGATAGCGCGGTTTTTAATGATCACAAGTCGACAATAATGGCACCATTTAAAATGTATTTTATTGGACCGACCCGACCGTCTTCGATTGCTTTGGGAAACAATAAACGACGACGACAACGGAAAGTCAATCGGACAGGCAGACAGACACACGGCGAAATTCAAAATCCAAATTTGTGTGTGCTCAGTTCATTTATGGAAACAATTTTTCAATGTTATTTTCGTTGATTGTGTTGTGTAATGAGACCAGGCCAAGCCAGGCCAGCAATAATGAAAAGGTTTCGGATCATCTACTCACACACACACACACACACACACACACGTACTGCGCTTCATTAATAGTGTTAATGTGATAACAACTGACATTTTATCAGGGCTCTTCTGTTTCTGAATATTTTCAGTATTTTCTGTAGGTTGGCGGTAGTGTTTTAAGGGTTTCGTGTTTTTCTCAAGGCTTTTAAGTTGTTAATGTCTTGTAAAGCTAAGGCATTGAAGTAAAGGAATTAAAAACTGCCTGTTATTTGTTAATGACTCTTACGATTTTTTTGTTTGTTTTTTAACTGTAAATACAGTTTTCTGCATGAATTAAAAAGTTCTTGACTTCTACATTCCCTAGCATAACGTGAAAGAATTTTAAAATAGGATGATACAAAGTGTTAAAGACTCGTTGGGAGGTTGTATACATATATGCAGCAAATACTGCTCTAAAAAATATCGTTGTCGACTAATCAGCATTGTTGAAATGAGCTCACTTATAATGCTTCGTAATTATTGTTTTAAGCCAATTTCTTAAGCTACATGAAATGGTTAGGTTATAAGACATAATTTAATTGTGGGCATGCGGATCCTTACGATAAGGGATACAGTGCTTATCTATAGTTTATAGTCAAGCTGTCTTGAAGCCACTGCTAAGTGTGTGTTGATGTGTATGTGCATGTGTGTGATGGGCAGATTATAAGCAATAAAAGGCGTAAAAGAACAGCGCGAACATGGTGGCGAGGTGGGTTATACCAACTCTGGGATACTTCTTCGGTTAGATCAGTAAGGTTGTGAGCATTAGAGTGTTCTCTTTATGAATGAATCCTGGACTAGTATGTGAGACGAGAGCACCCCCTCTTTCTTTAAGGTTTGTGATAATGAAGGGGAGCTTTTGAGCATATTCCGTGATATTGCCGTGGTGCGTTGAAGGGAAGACTCAAGATTCTTGGTCGAAAATATCTTCATAGCTGAGAAAGTAAGAGAAGAGTTGCAGAAGTTCGCAGGACAACGGTTTAGCATAAGAGGCGAGTGGATCACTACGTATGCTTTTACAATAATTTGAATTTAACAAATAAAAAGAAAAAAACCTGAAAAATTTACTAACACATATACTGACTGATTCCACCGTTATTTCTAAACAATTCAACAATAAAATCATGTGGATTTGATTCTATTAAAAACGTTAAAATATGACGGCCGAAGATTTTTCAATCATTGTAGACGAAATGGTTGTAACTGTTAAAAAATTGCTGTTGCTATGGATAAGTATCACCATAATGGAGATGATTAACATCAAAATCAGCAACGTTTAGTAACATTTAAAGAATCATTAAAATACCATTAAATTGACTTCTTACTTTGTATTGTATGCTGTTGCAACATTTCCGACTTTTGCACAAACAGAACACGCAATTCATTCACAAAATTTCAAAAAATCAAAATTTGCCAGCCGACATGAAGACTTTTCATCAGAGTGTAAGTTTCAATCATTGGGCTAAAGCAACCGCAAACATACTTTTTCTCTTCCACTTGCCTCAACATTGCTCTGCTCAAAAAAAGCGAAAGAAAGAAGGAAGAAAAAAATGATATTAAAATTGAAAGAAAGAAAAAAAAAAATCCTTTAAATCAACCAACTAAGGAAAAGACGACTTAAGTTGACTTAAAATATCGTTACTATAACCACAAATATTGGCTTGACTTTTAAAGAAACCTTTTGAAAGCACAATCTTTCACAATTAAACCAACAAAAAAAAAAAAAAAAAAAAAAAAAAAAGAAGAAAAAAACTCTTAATCTGCATACGCAATGACAGATTGTCATTTGTCACCTCATTGTATGGTATGGTATGGTATGGTATGTGTGGTTAATAAAAACCAATTTGAGCCAAAACTTTGAATGTCTGAAATATGGGATAAAGGAAAAAAAAGTGAGAAAAACAACAACACTAAAGTTTTCAGTACTAAAAATAACCACACCTTCTTGTTGTTCCTTCTGTTCTTCTTCTTCTTCTTCTTTCTATCTCACTAACTTTGTTTCAAAGTCATGGCCAAAAACACATTTTTTTGGCGTTTTTTAATCGTGGTTCAACGTGAACAACAAACTTCATTCATTAAACAAACGTATGCATTTTCTTCATTGTTATTGCATTTGTTGTAGGTAGTTAGGCTTTATATTTTAAATAAAATATTCGCAATCATGAGAATGTTTCACTCTAAAGACGTCTTCAACCACCCCACCCCCCTATAACTTACTCTTACACGGACAAGATTTTATTGGCTTTTAAATGGCTCTGTAAACAGTGATTCTAAAGCAAAGGATTA
Source organism: Sarcophaga rosellei (assembly GCA_930367235.1). Taxonomy (NCBI): domain Eukaryota; kingdom Metazoa; phylum Arthropoda; class Insecta; order Diptera; family Sarcophagidae; genus Sarcophaga; species Sarcophaga rosellei. The sequence goes on along the minus strand of OV884017.1, from coordinate 1,868,522 downwards.
TTCACGGGAATATTTTTGTTAATTTTGTGTCAAAATAAGAGGACCAATATTTTGTAAATTGGAAACAGAAATATGTGGGTTATTTTCTGTTTTAAGTTCCTTTAAATTTTTTATTACATCAGGAGGACTAACTGCCTAACAATCGAAGATCAGCTGTGAGTATTCAAAAAGATGAGTAGAATCGAATCATACTCATAATTCCTGATACTTATACGTATTCATACTTATTTTAATATTATGGAACCTCTACTCATATTCAAAGTTTGAAGACTCATCGTACTCAAACTTAACAACGCGTATGATGTTTGATTTCAACTCTCCATAACTCAACATACATATATACGAATCACAAAATAAGTATGATTCGCGTACGAACACTAAAATACTCACTAGAAGGTTGTGTGTTTGCTCTGCTTGCTGCTCTGCCATTTTCTTTTTTGTAAATGCAACAACAACTAAGACTGTAAGTTTTGATGAATGATTCGAGTTACTCTTTTTTTTTTTTTTTTTTTTTTTTTTTTTTAATTATTCTTTATTTCTAAATATGTACAAAAACAATATAATTTTTTGCCTCAGCGTCCAGTGGACATTATTGAGGCCAGTTGGCAAAGTAAATATATCAAATAATTCATATTAGAACATATATATGTACAAGAAGAAAAAAATAAATTTAATTTAACAATATATATGTATATAAAAAAAATTATGTTTAATAAAACTTTAAAACGTTATTTTAATAACAATAAATATTGCAATAAATTAAATTAACATAATCTGTTCAGTTTTACTACATAAGAAGCATTTCAATGTTATTAATTAAATGTTCTTTAAGAGCGTTTTTAAAGATTGAGAATATAGGAATGTTTTTCAAATTTTCCGGTAAGTTGTTATATTCTAAACTACCAACGTGCTGCACTCTTTGCTTCGTTCTCTCTAGTCTACACAATGCTATTCTCAAGTTACTTGCATTCCTAGTATTGAAAACATTTTGATTTCTGGCAAATAAAACAGTACGGTGTCCGATATTATGCAAAGACTTGTATACATAAACCAAAAGCTGAAGTTTATATAAGCCTCTTATGGGCAATATTGTTTTTGTTATATCTCTGTATAAAACCAAAGTAGAAGTAGACAATGGGAGATTAAAAACAGCTTTCAGTGCCTTATTTTGGGAGCGTTGGAGAGATCTGAGTTCATTGCCTTTGTTCCATGCATATATAATAGCTAAATAATTACTGTGACTTTGAATCAAGGATTTGTATATTAATAGTTTAGTTTGAGTGTTAAATTTATTTCTAAATTTGTAAATCAGTCCTGTTGCAGAAGAAACCTTTTGCTTAATGTATCTTATGTGTTTATCCCACGAGAGATTACTTTGTAGATTAACACCTAGGTATTTTGTATCAAAACTCTCCTCCACAACTTTCCCATCTACATATGCACTAAAATTTTTGTTAATGACAGTGTTAGGTCTAAACCTTAATATTTTTGTTTTTCCCGCATTCAAGCTTAGCCTGTTAATTCTCGCATATTCCGTAATCATTGCAGCGTCGTATTCCATATGAGCTTTTAATACAGTTTCACATTTATATGGGTAAAATACACTTATGTCATCTGCAAACATTACCAATTTTCCAAAAAGCTGTAGGTTTTTAATATCGTTGATATAAACGCTAAAAAGTAACGGGCCCAATACACTTCCTTGCGGAACTCCATACTCAACAGTTCCAACGGAACTCTTCTGATTGTTGATCTCAACATATTGCTTTCTATTTGTCAAATAACTATCTAATAGTTTTATCGCCTCTCTCTCGACTCCATAGTAAGCAAGTTTCTCTATGAGGATTTCGTGTTCTACAAGATCAAAAGCTTTAGAAAAATCGTAAAAAATGCCGGCAACTCCATTATAACCATCATCAAGTCCTTTGCATATATTATTTATCACGTTCACAACAGCTTCCTCAGGGCCACATCCTCGAATCAGTATTTTTCCAAAGTTGTAAATCTAAATGAGTAGTGTTATGAATCAAACATATTTCGAATGGTATGAGTTTGATGTCCACGTTGTACGCACACTCATTGCAACCTGTACTTAAAAATCAACGTTGTAGTGAGTATGAATGAATCCGGTTCAAACCCCAGGTCAGGTATCTCCAACTAAACGAAAGCAGATTTCTGACAAAAACTCTGGTTGACTAATGGAGAGTTGAAATCAACAACATCATACGTGTTGTTAAGTATAAATATAATACTTCAGTCTTTGAATATGAGTACAGGTTTAATGATAAAAAAGAAGTATGAATGCGTATAAGTATCAGAAATTAAGAGTATGATTCGATTCTATTTATTTTTTTGAATACTCATTGCTGATCTCTGATCCTGACTAAAGGGTTGTTATGACCAATTATGTATGTATGTGTGTAATTTAAGAAAATTAAATTTTCTCTTCTTTTAATTCATATTGGAAAATGATAAAACAGCATTCCATTTGAAAATTATGTGTGACTCCTTATAACATTACTTGCTGCCAAAAACAAAGAAAATATTTCAAAGCTTTGGGAACTACTGCCCATAATTTTCAAATTCTTTGATTCATTTTTTCCTTCGTTTTGCTTTCATTAGATCGTTTATCTTAACGTTGTTTGCATGATAATCACTTTTAAGAATTTATAAAAAGGAACAAGAAAATGAAGAAATCGTTGCAGAAAGGAGAAAACAGCGGCGTTCATAACGTGTAATCTTCTTGTGTTTCTTCTCCTTTTCGTTTATCCTCTCGAACTTCAATAAGCATAAAAATTTCTGTTTTTCTGAACACTTTTTTGAAGAGTTCCTTTTTTTTCTTGTTTTGTTCGTTTACTTTTTTACTGGAAATTTTCCTCTGTTGCGCCTTCAGACACTGTGTGTGGTGCCACACTGATTATCCAGAACCGAGTGAATAGTAGTCCTTTGCCGTTCATGCAAGCATCGTTGCCAAAGATGTTGTGAATGTCTGTCCCTGTCATGGATGGAGGATGGAATTGCTTCTTTGGCTTTCATAAATATTACAATCTTTAGAGATTCTTAGTCTGTGTGGTAAGGTAATAAAGTAATTTTGGCAAAAATAATAAAAAATTGTGAGTAAAAAAAATAATTAAACAAAGGAAAAGAGTGAAAGAATGGCATGCATGACAGAAATGATTTTTGTTTTCGAAACAAATTAGAGGCAATTTCCCAGTATCGATTGGTGTGATATTGTCCTCAGATCAAAATTTTATTGCAATTTCAATAATTATTTCGTTAAAAAGCAAAGCAATTGCATTGACCTTATTAAGCTCTGATGCAGCAGCCTTGAGGGTATTCGAGAGAAGTCCTACGTAAGTCCAGTACGAGTTGGCGATGATTTCATTTTCCGATTCCACAGTGAACTGTATGAGATCCTCAACGACATAGACCTTGTGCAGAGTATTGACGTCCAGCGGCTGCGCTGGCTCGGCCATGTCATTTGAATGAAGGAGGATGCTCCGGCGTTGGAAGGACCAAATCTATGAAGCTACTCCAAAGATTGGTGTGACCAACTGGCGCAAGAAGCAGATGCGCCTAGAAGGATGTGTTACGGCAGGCTGAAATCCATTAATAAGGTTGCTAATGGCCTATCAAGTAAGTAAGATTCTAGGATACTTTTGCGTTACCTACCGGATTTTGGACGCCCTTGAAGGAATACATTAAAGAAAGCAAGTTTGCAACGATTGTGACAACATTTATTCCAGGCCTGAAATGCTTATCAAAAGTGATATGACCGTAGATAAAACAGGACTAGAAGGAAACAATCAAATTATTCTTTAAACTAATGTTGCTTGCAATTCTTGGAAATGTTAATTGAATATTGTATTGTATTGTACTTTCGCCAACATATCAAAAATGTTTCTTATTAGGCTCTAGTCAAGCCATGAAACACTTCAACAATTTTTCTAAAAATCTTCTTATTCTCAAATTTATAGCAAAAATTAAAAGAAAAAACGAAATGAGAATTATAACCCACTTATGATAAGATAGACAAGCAACTCATGGTGTTGCTCACAAAGGATAAGGAGTAGGCGTTGCTTCGAGCATAGGTTCACTTAAGATTTTGAGATATTTTCCCCCAGTTCTATATCTTAACCAGCACACATGCAATTCGCATATATTATCCTTAAGGATCTTTAAGAAATCCTTTTCGTTTAATACAACAATACCTTCAAACAAAAGACCCAACATGTTAAAAAGTGTGGGAACCAAATGAAAGAAAATCATTTTAACCTATTCACTGGTAAAGAACTAAAAAAATGAAAAATAAACACGACAGGACACCTTAAAGAAAATAAAGAGAAAGGAAAACTTCAGTGCAGTGTAGAGGGCAATGCACATGCCAGACGCAGGTTGTGAACGTGAAGAGCATGAGTTATAACCATGTGCCATAGAGTCAGTTGCAACAGCAACAACAAAACGCACGAGTTGCAAAGACAAACACACACATTACTTTTTTTATTGTTGTTTCTTGAGAAATGGAATCGTGTTGAGGCTTAACAAACAAGCAAGTGGCCAAGACGTTAAAAAAAAAAAAACAGAAAAATTCTGCTATTTGTTTAAGAAATCGTATAAAAATTTGAAAAAATATGTTTCGAGTTGTAATATTTGAAAAACGCAAAATTCATTTCATTATCTTTGTTCTCAAGTGCTCAAAATGTGGACTCAAAGCTAAACGTGGGAAGATTTTTTAGACGCTCATTAAATTTTTTTGGAACCACAAACAGCTACTTTGGTGACAATTAATGAGCCATTCATTTAGAAATATTAAGTGGCAATGTCACAAATTTAAATTTCATCGTCTTAAGAAACACATACCATTGGCCATGTTCTGTTCATCTGTTCAACATCAATTTGTTTATCAATTTCGATTTTGTGAATACAATCGTTGCAATTATCTCGAATTTTCCAAAGAAGAAGGAAACCGAAAAATGTTCCTTTTTATCTTTCGTTTGAAATTATTTGAAAAGCGTTAGCCACGCATCAGCAAAGGTCTTTAACATGAGCGATGGTGGTTATACGATGTAAATACATATGTATGTACATATAATTCAGTCAATCTAACATTTTTATCTTTAATGTTTCTTTTTGAATATCAGCTGAGCGTGTAGTGTTTTATAGTGTTCTTATTGTTGTTGTTATTTTTATGCTCTGTTTTTGTTTATGATAATGTGTCAAAAAAGTACGTTACTTTTGGCACATTCTTGAGTCATTTAATACTCGTGTATGTATGTACACATGTACGTCTCAGTACGTACTACATACGTTGTGTATGTCAACAGCCTGGAAAATATGTATAAATGCAGTTAAGCCTACTCCAGTCCAATCCAATCAGAGATCAGCAATGAATCGTTTTTTCGATAGTCATAAGCACTCATGACATTGAATTGAATATAAGTGAGTGAACAATATTGAAATTTAACTATGTACTCTGATTGATTTACACTCACTACACCAACGTTAATTTATAAGAACAGGTTGCAATGAGTATACGTACAACATTTACATTAAACTCATACCATTCGAAATATGTTTGATTCATAAGACTACTCATTTAGATTCATAATTTTAGAAAAATACTTATAATACTTATAAATTATTCGAGTCACTATAATCATTCGTCAAAATTTACAGTCTTAGTTGTTGTTGCATTTACAACAAAAGAAAAAAGACAGAGCAAATAGAGCAAACACAAACCATTCACTGAGTATTTTAGTGTTCGTACGCGGTTCATACTTATTTTGTGATTCGTGTATATTTTGAGTTATGGAGAGTCGAAATCAACGACATCATACATGTTGTTAAGTATGAATATGAGTAGAGGTTCAATGATATTAAAATAAGTATGAATGCTTAGTAGTATCAGGAATTATGAGTATGTTTTGATTCTATTCATCTTTTTGAATACTCATTACTGACCTCTGATTCCAAAAATTATTTCCGAAAGTATTCTCAACGTGTCATGCCGATATTTTTATGTTATCCTTTTCAAAATTATGGAAAGTATGGTTAACTGCTATTTTGTGAAGAATTGTTTTCAGATAGAGCTCGTTGTACTAGTTATTTGCTGGTATTGGAGACCAAAAACGTTCTTTAATAAATTACTGTAGTAATCTGAATATCGCATTTGCTTCTGTGACTGAATCCTCATAAAGGGCCTCTCATAAGATACGATTTAGTATTCAAATGACTTTATTTACAACTTGCAGGTTGTTTGATTAGAGTACTGTTTGGGTACACTAAAAACGAAGAAAGTCCGCGTTAATATTCCGTTTGTGAATTACTATAAGGCCAACACATTTCTGAAGCGGTTGGTGATTGCTGATGAAAACTATGTGGAGGCGGAGTGAAAATGGTTGTAGTTTAATTGCGATGAAGACTCGCCATAGTTTAGTAGATAGTGTGTTGGCTTATTAGACGTGTTTAAACCTCAGGACATAAAACGAAAATATAAAAAAATATTTCTTCGGCGACTTCCTCTCAGCAGATTTCAGGCAGGAACTCTGAGAGTAAATAAAATTGCCATGAAGTCTCTCAAAAAATCTATTGTTCGGAGTCGACTTTATACTGTAGGTCCCTCCACTCATGTATAAAATTAACATTGAGAAGCTAGGTCGTAATCCTGACTAAAGGATTGTAATGACCGGCTATGGATGTACATATGTATGTATGTGAAGAGGAGCAAACGGTGACTGTCAACAAGGCTTTGTTTGCTAGATTAGAAAGTGTCTGCATATCAGTAACGTTACCCTTTTTTCTTTATAGAAAGTCTTATGCAATTGTTAGTTATCTTTATTGATTTACAAGCAGGTATAAAAGTAATAGCATTATAATGTTTATAAATCACAAAAAAATAAAAGAAAAACTGCACTTAATATAATTTCAATGAGTGTAAATGTACGTTACGATTTAATAGGAAAGTAATAAAAACAACCCAACGATTTTTTAAGAGGAAGTTTTTTTCTTCTTTCGCTGCTTATGCTCACACCACAGCACAATGAGCGCTGCAGTCAAAAACTCAGCTCATTGCAATGATGAGGGGTGTGCATGAACGTTAGCGTGTATATATATGAATATGTGTGTGTATGTGTGTTTATAAGCAATTATTGTTTGTGTTTGACAGTTTGTTTAGCTCAATTAAAGTCATACCATAGATACAGCTCAACATTTGCTGAGGAAAGAAGAAACAGTGCTACTGAGACGACGGCGCGAATTTATTTTTAACGAATTTTCCTCCCTTCTCGATATTACATTTAATTTGTTGAGCCCACATATACCACACATGTCCGTCCCACCATTAAAATTTTCAAGTAACTTTTAGCGAACGAACACATGCATTAGCTACCCACAGCCTCGACGACAATAGCAATACGGCTAGAGCCCTTTGGGAAAAGTCATATGGAAGTGACGGCTTGGCTTTGGCTGCTCAACACGCTCAACGAGCACGGAACAACAAGCAAACAAACAAACAATTTAAGATACATACAAGCAAACGACCATATCATCAAATCTAAAGAATATTTAATTTTCTCTTATTGTTTCCCTATTCTCCTTCTGATTCTACATACGTTTGGTTGGTCTGTCGCATAGAGCACATCACTCTTATAGACCCACACACTCTCTCACTGGCAGAGCTCAATTTATGGATGAATTCTATGGTTTCGTCTTTTTCCTTGGCGCATAAATGCATTAAAAAAAAATTGGAAAAAATATAATATAAACACAACAAAGCTGATATATAAACACAAAAACAAAAAAATTAATGTTGAGATTGTGTTTTTGTGTTGAGCCTCTACCGTTCGCTCTCTCTCTCTCTCTCTCTAGCCATGTATGTGTACATGTATGTACGGTGCACAGAGCTCATAATTGTTATAGTGGTGGTTGCAAAAGCAATAAGAAAAACAAAAAACAGAAAACAGAAAAGAAAACAACAAATGTAAGACTGAAAAAAGACTTTTTGTAACGGACAAAAATTTCTTTGCTTTTGCTTTTTATTTTTCCGCCTCTTTGCCACTCGCTTAGTCTGTGCTCAGGGTTTATGCATTAGTCGAAGAACAACAACAACAATAACAACAACAACGAAAGTTATTATAGAATTTACTCAAAAAAAAAAAAAAAAATAAGCAAACAAATACAAAAACAAATGCATTTCTTTTTTCTCTCTATGCATGTTTTTATTTTTCTTTTTTGTAACTTTAACCTCCTCTACGTCTCTATGACTTTAGTACTTCTCTTCTTGACTTTTTTTTTCCTTTCGTTTTCATGGTAAATGCATCTACTGATTGCTGTTAACATTTTTCTCTAAAATGTACTATGTATGTACGTTTGTTGTGCCCCGATCCTCGTATGTTTTGTTTGGCTCAATATGAATGTGGGACTTTTCTCGACAGTCTTCGAAACGAACGTTACGAAATCCAACCCAAGAAACCACGTAAAGTCAATATACATACGAGTATTGTTTGTATATATACATACGTACATGCATGCCTGTATGTATCACTATAAACAGTGGGTTGATTGTCCATTTTCTGTAATTAACATTTCTAACGTTGGTCTCTCGTTAGTTCATTTAGAAATAAACATTTCCGCGAATTCTTCATACATACATAGTCATGTGAAGTGTGCTTAAAGAGGTTTTGTAAAGTTGAAGGTGTGGTAAAAAGATATGGATAACGGATAACAACTGAACTGCAGTTGCAAACACTGTATTATAGATGCTAACTGAAAACTGACAACTAACTTTTGGCCAGTTCTGGACAATAATGTAGATGCTTAAAAGGAAATATTGAGCTAACTTACTGCGATTCGATCAAGACCATATTTGTTTAACATTTTTCATTAAGACCGACTGCTCGCTCCAAACAGATTCATATTTTCCATCAAAGGTTATTGAATATTTGAGTTTAAGGGTCGGATGCAATCATTTCAAGCCTTCAGTCAGGATTACGGCCTAGCTACTCAACACCATTCATGTTGTGTGTGTTAATTTTATACATGAGTGGCGGCACTTACTGTTTAAAGTCGACGCCGAACGATAGATTTTCGAGAAACTTTACATGCCATTTTTATTTATTTACTTTCAGAGTTTTTGCCAGAAATCAAATTAATTGTAACGAAATCAATGAAAATGCATGTGGCTCGGGATTAGAAACAGTATGACAGACAGTCGACCCGACATAGTTATAGTCGATCAAATATTGAAACAATTTATTCAAGCTAGAATTGATACTACTCTTGTTCAATATCCATAAAGCTGAAGGAAATTTACCAAAATTCTTAATTTCTTTATAAATTTTGAGGTCTACTGTGCTAATCTGTCACTAGTAGTGCGTCAGGATATTGCGTCAGAATATGATCAGCACATTGTATTTTTTATTGTATTTTTATTTATTGTGAAAAATACATTACAATGAGACGATCAATTAATTAATTAACAAAATTTTGTAATGACATCTCCTCCCCCCTCTGCATTTGCATAAGTGTAGAACAGTTTCAAGGCTAAAATATTTAGATTAATAGTGGCTCCTATGTATATTGCGAAGGCATTTCAATCCAACTACTTTTCATTCCTTTTTTCAGTACCATTGGTTCTCTGCTATCTCGATTTATTTCCCATTAAGAAAACAATTTTTTTTTTTAACAAAATACTTGAACACAAAAACAAGAAAACAAAAAAAAAATTGTAACGGCCGTTACATTTTGCTCTCTCTCTCTCTTTAATTTCAATGTTTGAACACTTTATATACAATAATAATGACAAGTTCTATTGGCGCCCGCGCTTTTTTTTCCGACGCTCTTCCTCCCTCTCCAACGCTCTCCTACTCGCTAGCTGATGAAAGGCTTTAGGAATCTCTACAGCAGCCAGTAAAACCAGTATAAGTTTTTGTATTTTTTGTGACATGGGCTCAACAAACAATACAAAGATGCTGTAGAATAGAGCGAGAGAGAGAGAGAGAAACGGCTCATTGATGCTCCAAAAGAAAAGAAAAAAATCATTTTGATTATTTTGATATTTTCATGAGAATAAATACATATGTGAGTGTATGTGTGTGTGAGGGAAGAAGTATTTTTGCGTTGAGCCGTTAATAAAAATAAAAAAAGAACTCATAAAACTATTTGAATCGATTAAACTGCCATAGTACACCAAGAAGGGAATTGTTTTTTTTCTTCTATGTATTCATTTTTGAGCAGAAAAAGAAAGAAAAATCTCAAGGCTGTATAAATAAGAACAAATTAGTACGAAGGGAATTTTTAATTATTCATAATAGAATTGTTTTCTATTAAAATACATACATACATACGTATTCAAAATTAATTAATAAAATTACAAGCGGAGATCAAAACCGACACACTGTTACACTACAAAGGCATCCAATACATCAGATGATTAAGTAAACAAATACGCATGCACTGTTTATGTACGAAGGATTAGTTAGAAAAAATAAGACATAAATATACTACAAGGAAAGAAGAGGAATTTTTTGCAATTCACTTGATGGAGCAATTGCTAAAAAGAGTGGTATTTTTGGAGTAGGGGCCAAGTTTTGTATGTTCACAGAGGATGGTAGCCCCATCATCATTCATATGCTTACTGAAAAAACTGGGTTAAATGATATTGGAAGAAATCAAAGAATAAATATTTGTAAAATCCGTTACAGGTTCTAAAATATCAACTATTTTAGTACAAAATAACGATCCAATAAGTATCTAAGTACCGAAAAATTTCCAATTTTTGTTATTGCCTTTCACATGGAAAGGACGATCAAATTGTAGTTTTTTTTTATGTCTTTAGAGCAGTAAAAGTTTCAGCAGGACGATTTCTGTTTAAGAAAAAAATTTCTAAAATTTACTACCAGCAATTGTCGTAAATAAATCCTCTTGCATGGAGGTCGATCTTTGTTTTGAAGAGGTGTGAAAAAAAAATCATTAATTAATTAGAAGGAGGATGTTAAATTCTCTTGACAATGCTGCACAGCATAGCTTCAATTGTTTTTTTCATCTTTCTTTTTTAGTCATCTTTAAAGGCAGTTCCAGTTAGACCCACATACGTTTTTATTTATTTATTCTTGGCCGTAACAGCCAACTTTGTTTTTCTATTTCCATCGCTATACATTATTTGTCTGATGATCTGATTTAAAATATTTGGCAATAAATAGTTAGCGTGAGAGCAGCACATGTACGGCAGGCAGGTAGTCATTTGTGATTGCAACGACAAGCAGAACAATTATTTTAACTTCTGCATAGAAAGTATGAGAAAAATTTGCAGGTGAAATTGTTAAATGATATTATGATGGTGCAATATTATTTACAAAGTGGTTTATAAGCACTTGATGATGTGGCTCATTGTTTGTTTCTATTGTTCCCGCATTGTATAAAAGGCTCAACAATTAGAATCTTTTATTTACACTTGCTACAAAAGAGAAAAAAGATTCTCATTTTTATTGTTGAGCCATCTTGAGCTCACCGTATGACCAAATACTACTACTACCACTGACTTTTCATTCTAATTCTAAAGTCTCAACACAACCTGACTGGAAATGATCTTTGGATTTTTTTCCCATGCCTAAGGTAGTTAAAAAAGGAAAAATAAAAGGAAACTGAGATACAACAGCTGATTGCACCGAAAAAATTCCCATCAATGTTATTGCTAATGGTTGTAGCAAACAATTGTTGTTGTAGTTCCATATTGAGCCACCAGTTGAACAGTTAAATCAATAGACATAACATGATCTGGACACATACTTCGATCCTGTTAGGAAAACAGCAACTACAATTAAATAAATAGAGAAGAAATATACTCTCAGAATGTAAATTGTTGTTGGCACATTTCTTTTCGTCCATTGTATGCTTACAAGGAAAACTGATACGATTGTAAGTATTTCTGCCTATTAACCTGACTGTCAAACGGAACGAAATTTTCAATTCTCCACAAACAAAATTGTACAAGTGGCCCAACAAATATTAAATGACTTTTTTTCTCCTTTGCAGGTTGGTTGCCATCTCTTTCTCTGTATCAAAACTAAAGTATACAGCTATGACAACAACGACAACAACAACAGAAAGCAACATCAGCAGGATATTTGGCATAACGTTTCAGGCTCGGTCTCCCTTTGGTATTTTAAGTGGATGGCATACTGTCGTCTAGTTCACCATCAGTTAATAATTGACCATCTCTCTCAAGTAGAACACAAGAATAAATCGTAAGACAATGTTGATGCTGGGAAAAGAGAAAGGTCCCAACGAAATATCAATCTTCACTTCACGTTTTCTCAGTTATTTTTATAGTTCTATAGAGAGTATTCCTTTATTTTGAAATTTTTAGCTTCGATCAAAGGCAACAAAGAGGAGAGAGAGCGAGAGAGAGAAAGCGAGAGTGAGAATTTATAAATATTGTATCATTGCAAAATAAAACAAAACAACACCAGCAGTAACAACAAATTGAGAAATTTTTTTTAAAAAAATATCGTATGTCAGCAACAAAATTAAACCGTTCAACGATGACATCCTTATAACGGCGTTTATCTCATTCCTTCTCCAATAATCTAAAGGAAACGACAGGCTTAGTAAAATCAAAATGTTATTTTCTTTTCTAATATTTCAACCAAGAAGACACCGACCGACTGTTTTTTTCTTTCGTTTTGTTTTTGTTTTTGACCGTCTAAGAGAAAATTTCTCACAGGAAATTTGAGTTCTTGGTCTAATAAATAAGCAGCGTTTCTGAGAAGAAGGCTGATAACGATGGTCATAGAATATCGTTGTTTGTGTGTTATTAACCTTTTCCTGTAAATGTAAATGGATGCCGTAAAATCACCGCCATCATTAAATGCAATAGAATAATTACCGCAATTATAAGTATAGATTAGTGGACGAGATTACAACAACAAACATAACAGCGAAACAAATGATGTGCAGGTTTACAGTCAACCCTGCTATAACGGGGTTTCCCATACAACGCGGAACCGAAACTGCGACAGCCCTGCTACAACACAGTGCTCTTCCATCGTGCTCAGGGGTATAAACTTTCCAAAGAATGTATCACCCTTCATGTGTGCAGCAATTTATTAGGGAGCCTGGTGATAAAACTAATGATAATAAATCGTTTTTCAATTCCCCGTGTAATGAAAAACATTAATAAGACGCATTTGCCTGTATTCTGGCTATCTAAGAAGAAAGCTTGGATGACTCAAGATTTATTTAAGGATTGGTTACGATGGCAAAAGTTTTGGTTTTATTTTTTTTATCAATCGTTATATGAATTCTAATTCAATAAAAATAATTTATAATGTACCTTGCCTTTTGTATTTCTGGCTTTCCATATAAATCTAACACGCAACGAATTAGCCCCGTTTTGTATGGTTAAATCCGAGTTTCTTATAGCGCGGTTTCTATACAACGCAATATGCACTCACCGCGTTATTGGAGGCTTGACTGTACATACATATTTGAAAGGTCCAAACATGACCTTTGAAAATAGCAGAAGTCTATTAACAGAGCCAGACACTTTCAACAACAATCTTAGAAAAAATTAAATATTTTTTTTATTTCTTAAATGGGGTTTTTCATTCACAACAATTTACAAAAAATTTGCCAACCGGATATATGTATTTCCACCACAGGATATATTTCCACTACAAAAAATAGTGTTGAAAATATTTCGACAGTTTTCCGCAGAAAAGAGAAAAACAAATACATCCGGTGTTATCTTTGACGACCGTAAGCATTTCTTTTGCAAAAATAAATATTGAAGGAATATTTAATGACAGAAAGAACAAAAAGGAAAAGTGTAAACCTTGACAAATGTCAACGCACCCGATATTACCAAAATGAAGAAAAAAAAAAATGGATTGGTCAGCATACAAGGATTTGTATGATTAACGGTTACAACCAAGAGGAAGAATAAAGGAAGTGTCTGATTATTCCCATTTAGAATTCTCCAACAAAAATCGTGGGATTTAAGGTATTTCCACTAAACGCAGCATAATTTTTTTTAGGAAACGGAAGTTTCTTTTCTTCGATTGGTTTTAATAAAAAAATAAACAAAAAAGCAAAAAAAAAACAAATTTATTAAACTGACGTGATGGTGTATCTGGCATATTTTGTGAATGTGAATGATCTGTGATCTCAAGAAGGATATACAAAGTTTATCAATAGAATTCTAAGGAAACCTACAATTGTTCTCTTCTCGTTCACTTACTTACTTTATTTTAATTGAGTTTGTGTATGAACAAATAAAAAAAAAAGGAAAAAAACAGAAGCTTTTATTACCGTATAAGGGGTATTGCGCTTTTATTAACAATTTTCTTAGAATTGCTTAGTAAATGCAGGATAATAAGTTCAAGAAATGTCTAGAGAAACACTACAACAAAAAAAAAAAAAATACATCATACGTCTCGACTTCACAAACTCTGTGAAGAGACTGAACAATGATATGAAAATAAAACACGTAAACAGCGAAAAGAACAAGACACCATTTCCAAAAGAATTCACAAATTTGTTTCCAATTCAATTGAATTATTTTGATGTGAAAACTACGAATTCCCCTATCGCCTTTTCGATTAATTTTTCCCTGTTGTTTCTCGAAAACAAAGGTTTACAGCAAAATAAAACTTCACAATAATCGTAAGCTCTTGTCAAAAAATATACTGAGGGAGTGAATCAAAGTAAATGAAGAAAATAATTAGCAAAACCTTAACAATCGCTTAAACTCGATATCTTGTCAATCTCAATTGGACGATCATTGATCATTGGATTCGGTATCGTTTTAACTATTAAAATCCTTTAAAGCAAATTGCAATCAGGGACAGACGTACTAAGTACAAAGAATATATGAACAATAAAAACCTCGAACGAACAAAGTGAAGTGTGTACCGAACTCACAAGCTTCGATTGTGTAGTATTTCAAAGGATCTTGTTTGAGGAGGATAATTCTTTTATTTAATCTTTATTTACGCTTTGTAATCGTATTCATGCGATTTTCTGTATTTCGATTTGGTTTATTTTTTATTTAACTGAATTACTCTACGTATCAATAATTCAGGTTGCTTAATTCAAACTTATCCTAATTTAAGAGATCATTTGGTTGACTTTATTTTTTAGTTTTTATGCCAGAAGATCTTCTTTACTTTTTAATTTGCTTAATTTTAATATTGACACCAGAGATCAGCAATGAGTATTGAAAAGGATGAGTAGAATCGAATCATACTCATAATTTCTGATACTTATACGCATTCATACTTATTTTAATATCATGGAACGGAACCTCTACTCATATTCAAAGTTTGAAGTACTCATCATATTCATACTTAACAACACGTATGATGTTGTTCATTTTGACTCTCCATAACTCAACACATACTAGAATCACAAAATAAGTATGAACCGCGTAAATGTTCACTAAAAGGTTGTGTGTTTGTTCTGCTTGCTGCTCAGTCTCTTTTGCTTATGTGTGTTTTTTTTTTTTTTTTTTTTTTTTTTTTTTTTTTTTTTTTTTTTTTTTTTTTTTGTAAGTGCAACAACATCTAAGACTGAAAATTTTGATGAATAATTCGAGTCACTCGAATCATCTATAAGTACTGAAACTAAATGTGTAGTCTTACGAATCAAACATATTTCGAATGGTATGTGTTTGATGTCAACGTTGTACGCATACTCATTGCAACCTGTACTTGTAAATTAACGTTGGTGTAGTGAGTATGAATGAATCAGGGTACATAGTTAAATATCAATATTGTTAACTCATATTCAAAATTTCATGAGTGCTTATGAGTAGCGAAAAACGATTCACTGCTGATCTCTGATTGACACTATCTGGCACATACAATCTTTGGGAGACCTTTCAAGGTATTATTTCATACTTAAGTTTCCAAGGACTGTAATGGTAATGTGTTTTTTGTCCAATAAAGAGGATAATGAGAAAAAAATTGGTCCTTTTGGAAATGGTGTAACGTGTTGCCAAAGTCGGTATATCGAAATGAGTAAATCGTAATTTTGGGATATACATACATACATACCAAGGTATGTATTTCTAAGTGTGTATATTGAAGTCGTAATACCTGTAGTATAGTACATATGTATATACATACATACGTACATATATTGTATTTGTTGTTTTATTTAAAAAGTATTTATTTCGGTTTTATTAAAATAAAAAACGTGCATTTATTGTTAGACTTCTTGGAAATCTGCTTTTGACAACAGCAACAGAGCAAAGCAGAACAGTCAACCTGATTAAAAGAGAACAACAATTTAAGGCGCATATTTCTCATGATAATTTAAATGTTGTTACCGACTCAAACAGGATTCCCTTTCAAAATGGACATAAACTAACTTGTTGTTATCGTTGTAGTTGTGGTTGTTTTTATTTTATTTTTGTATAAAATTTGTTGCCTTAAATAATTTCAAAATTATTTTTTAATTTTATTGTTGAATTATAAAAATGAAAAGGAATCACATCGACAACGTACAACACGAATATGTACACACCCCCTCTCATACAATACATAGAAACGCCACTCTCACGTACCACGTACACAATAACAACAGTGACTAGAAGAGTAATAACAGCGAATATGACAATGACAAGGAACAACAATAACATTGAACTAACAAAGGATAATATAAAATGGATTGTTTTTGTTGTAATAAATCATTTCTAAAAATGAATGAATTTTTTTTCTTCTTCTTCTTCAATGCAGAACTACGCTCCACATTCTACAACGCATTTGTACCTGTCGTCGCCAATCCAAAGTTGTTCAATCACATACATACGTTTTATAATAAAATTTAAAAGAGAGGAATTTGTTAGTTTGTTCTTGTTGTTTTTTGTTACCTGTGACATGATAAGATTTATGAATGATACCGTGCCTTACTTAGAAGTTAGTTCAGTTATACGAGGTATGTTTAAAAGTTATGGTTAATTTAACACCTAGAGATACTAACAATAAATTTTTTTAGTATTTCCTACTAACAATACTTCTTTGATAGTTTTGTAACTGTTTTCCTTGGCTTTGATCCAGAAGATCGATTTTGCCATTAAAATCACATGTAAATTGGGTGTTTTGGCTAGGAACTGAACGTTTAACACAAATAATCTCGAGCACTATAACAGAATCGGCACATTTCTGAGGCCAAGTGGTGAAACATGTGTTCCTGAAGGCCCACAGACGTGTCGCGGTGAGCCTATTAAATTTTTTTTAAAAAAATTGATATTAAAAATTTTCTTTAAAGTGTAGCACATGTGGAACAGACACTTAAGCAAAAAAGACAGAGCAGCAAGCAGAGAAAATAAACAACCTTCTGGTGAAGGTGGTGAATCATATTTAGTTTGTGATTCGTGTATATGTTGAGTTATGGACAGTCGAACTCAATAACATCATAACGATATTAAAATAAGTATGAATGCGTATAAGTATTAGAAATTATGAGTATGACTCGATTCTAGTCATTTTTTTTTAATACTCATTGCTGATCTCTGGTACGCACCTCTCTTCCGAAGCAGTTTATTTTTGCAAAGAGAATGATAATGAGAACACCGTATTGTGAAGATTGGACAAAGTTTTTGCACTAAACCTGAGTAGATAACGTTGAAGGAGAGAAAAACTAGTCATTAATGAATGAATAATTTCTCAGAAAATTTATACTTTAAACAGCCCTCGCATAATTCTTGTGTTTGTCTTTTACGTTTCTGTTTCTAAATAGTTTTAGTTCAAGTATTAGTTTTTTCTCTTTTTTGTTGTTATCAGTTCCCAAAAATCCGTTTGACACTCTACAGATACAGATCAGAACATGCCCTCGCATATGCAGGCATATGTATGTATGTTGAGTGTGTTTGAAGTACGTGTCCATTAATGGTCGCAAATTCATTCATAATGAGTTCTGTTTGAATATGACATGGTCGTCTTCGAAATTAAAAAAAAAATGTAAAAAGTTCATGTGGAATTTTAGATAAGAACACAGAAGAATTTCATTCACCTTACAATGTTCTGGGACACATCATTCTCATTCATATGCCGCTTTGGTGTTCTCACGTATTTGGAAAGAAAATCTTTCAATTAAATGAAATTGTTTTTTGGTTTCCAAGATAAAATTTTATTTATTTGTTGGTGAAGAAACTGAGATACATACTTTTTAGGACTATTAACTGCTACTTTAATTTCCTTTGGATGATAAATATTTTCAGATCGGATTCCAGTAACATTACAGTCCTTGAAAACTTAAGATTGAAATAATTTCCTGAAAGGTCTCCAAAAGATTGTGTGTGCCAGATAGTGTCAATAATAAAGCCAAACAAATTAAAATAAAGTCAACCAAATGATCTCACAAATTAGGATACTGATATGTACGATTGCAACCGGGTATAACCGGTTGATTAATAGTTATTCAGTTAAAATAAAAAAATAAAAACTTGATCGAATTACAGAAAATCGAGTAAATACGATTACAAAGCGTGTGCGCTTCTTGATCTTTACAAGTCAAGTTGAGTTAGATGGTTTAGTTAGATGGTTAACAAATTTAATCGTGGGCCATTAGGGCCATGGTAATGCCCTTTTTCTATTTTCATAGTCCACAGTCTTGCTTCTAAATATTTACATCGCAAGTGAAATCCAAGTATTTCTTTCTAAGTGTGCCGAGAAGTCGAACACTTCCTCGGTTACTATCCTAAAGGCAGCACCTACAAATACATTTTCCTGTAGCCTTACGCACTTGGGCCCATTTGCAAATATAAAGTGCTCTTAGTAACTGATGATAATTACCTCATTTCAATGATACCCGAAATATTTCGCAAAGCAATGCAAATGTAGTGTCTTAGGTTTCAATTTTTCAGAGACCATCAATGGTGCCAATACATTGCCTACCATTTCATTATCATGAAACCTAAGCGCCCTAGTATCCAAACTGAAATTGGTCAACTCTCAGCTTGTCGCTCCAGCGACTGAATGCACTTGTGGCGGGAGAACTTTAAGTCTAAATCGGTAGGAGACCATGCCCTGTTTTCATAAGACAAGACGGATATGATGGATGACAAACACTCTATAATACAAAGGTGTTCTACAACAACAGGGGGTCCGAATACAATTTCTCAACATTGTAAGTGCTTTTAAGCAACTTTAAAAAAGAGTTTCCCTTTTGGAACGATAAAATCATTTTCAAATAAGGCACAGAACATTGAATATTTTTCGTATTTGTAGTAACACTACCATGCGAAATTTAGAATTATTTGTAGAGTCAATTAATTGTTGTGTTAAATTTGAAAGAAGGACGAGAGTGTAAGGAAACAAATATTTCCATATGATGACAAGATGAGGGCAAGGATGATAGCGAGCGATCATTACACGGTCATATAAATCCATTCATATATTTGAAAAACAAAAGCCAATGATGAGCTGGGCATTTTTATAACGCTTTAGTGAGGTTTTACTGCGAACAGTTGCCCATGAAATCCGTTTCAACAACAAAGTTTTACGACTCTTTTGTGATGTGAAGACCGAGATGCAAGCGGTTATGGAAATGTTAAATCCTTAAAGGAATTTCAAAATAAATAAACAATGAAAGGAGGATGAAGGATCTTTTGTTTGGATTGCTAGATTTTCTAGACTAAACGACTTGGTAAACAATAATGGGTTGGAAAAAGAAAGAAAGAAAGAAATAAAGAAGGAAAAAAACATATCTTCTCGGTGTTCGTTTACACTTTTGGCTCTGTGTTCCTTAATTTGTTACACTTCGGAAGCCGGGTAATTTTTATTTTATCAATAAAAATTTCTCGGATTTCTAGAAATAAAAAAAATTTTGGCTTTTTGAAAATTTATTTTTATTAAAAAAAAACAAACAAAAAAACCTCACAATAGATAAAAACTAAGTGTAAAAACTTCCTTCTTATTGATGAAATTTTGCCAATTGAGTATTTTTTTTTTTTTAATTTTTACATGAAAAAGAATTTTAAAATTCCCGCAGATCTTTAGAAAATATTCGGTTTTAAACTCGTTCTGAAATCCTTATTGTCCTTTCCGACAACAAGTACTTTAACGATCACATTCTTTTCTTTTTTTTAATAACAAACTTTCATTCAAATAAAGGTTTTAAGGTCGGAAAGTGATTATTTCCACTTAAACCCATACAGCGTTCGAAAAAAATATATGAATTCCAATATTTTTCTGCCACAGTGTGATGTACCTGCCTGACAGACTTCACCTCATCATAATTTTCATTATTCTTCTCTTTTTTTATATGATTTTTGTTTTTGTAAAATTGCATATTTTTTTACGACCATTTTTTTTTGTAGGAAAACTATTTAAGCCATTCACTACTAACACTTTCAGTAGTTTTTGTCACGTAATGCAACTGATATTTGTTAAGCTGATGTCACAATGGCACTACAGGCATGCTACCTACACTCGTTTATAAGATAAACGTTGTTCAAGTACATTTGACTTCAAGAGACCCGCTGTTCTTTGTTTCCGTGTCTCTTCAATGGTCATCGTTTTCCAAACCGTAGACAATTTATCGAGGTAACGACAAAAATTATGCCACATATTTAAACAGTACCTGAAATACAGGGTGTTGCAAACAAACCTTTTCAAATATTGATTTTTGACCAAAAACTGCTACAGATATCCCCTTAAGTCAGCTGATTATGTTCAAATTTAAACAGCTGGTCTTAGTAAAGTGTTATTTACTCTAATTTTTGTTAATTTTCCCTTTATAACAGAATAGAAAATACAGGAAATCAAGAGATTTTTACGTAACATGTATTTATTTAAGCCTGATTGTAAAAATCAACATTTGACAGGCGAAAGGCAGGTACTCAGGTGAGTCAATTATCTGTTAATTTGGATTTATTTTTTTCCTGCTTTGTTGACCGCGGTACTTGTGATCAAAAATAAGGTTCTCTGTTCAGTAATTTCGGACTTATCTAGTAAAACTTAATTTCTTCTCGTTAATGAGAGCAAACAAATTACAATCATAGGAGAAATAATGTTAGATTACTACTTTTATCCATGTGTACTAAGTGGAGTATTTGAGTAAAAATAAACAAATAAAGAGTCGATCTGTTTAGATAAAAAAATATTGGCATTCGTTTTACTTTAGCGCCAATTATTGGGTACTGTAAAAAGAAGTTAGAATTATTGCTTTCAAATACATTGGAACACCATTCACTATTTGGAAACAACTTACTTGAATAAAAACCTCCTGTTAAGAATGCCTAGACCCATAATTTTATAATTTCCATACTGTCGTTACAAAGATTTTATCATTTATTAAATGCACCGTTTTATCGTCATACTCGCTCTTATCAAATTTACACTTTACATAGTTTAAAGCGGGACGGAAATTTATTTCATGGTTTACCTTTAGAGGAGTATCTTTGTTTTTAAATTTTATGTCGGTTCCAAATACGAATTCACAGTTTAAATTATTTCCTTACGAAAATCTTTGTTTGTTCCGTATATATACAGTCGGAGAAAAAAGTCTACAAATAGAAAAAGTTTATATTTACATTTAAGAATGTTCGAAGAAGATGTTAATTTTGGAATATATAACGTAGAAATTATTAGAAAAAGGTCAACATACAGAGGTGTACGTAGACTTTTTTCTCTGACTATATACAGACATGCTTATCATTTTATGTAGTAACAAAAAGACACAGTCTGGATGGCTCAATATGTCAAAAACAAAGAAAAAAATTAATACCATCATGATTTTATCTGAGACGTGTTCCAGGAAATCTGTTAATGTTGAACAGAAAAATCATGATCATCAATCGGAAACTGCAGAATGGGATCATACATAAGTAATTATGATTAGCTTAGAAGAGTCATACCTAACTCTTCACCTGTCTTAATATTTTTTTATGATAACTGAAGATGCCAAGAGTGGTCAAAAAGGAGGGCTCTTTAATATGACATCTTTACAAAGAAATCATATTAAACTGGACTTTAAAAACGTCTTTATTATTGTCCGAATTCATAACTCCATTAATTTTGTTGCAAATTTTTGGGTTTTATAAGCAAAATATTTTGGGAAAAAGTAAAACGTAGTTATACTGTGGAAAATAAAAGTTCATATTTGGTAGATGGATCGGTATACATTATTGGCCTTTACAGTCCTATCGATAAGATAACAGCCTAGACTTTTACGCCATATAAGAAACGCGAACAAAGATTTGAGAAGCTATTCCATGGCAACTAGTTACTCTCAAAGCTTTTGCCAGCAGACAGTGGTGAGGGTATTTTTGAATTCCAAAAATATTTAGACGTATCATTAAGTAAACAAAATAAAGTTTCTTTTGAAAAGCATTTTGGGTAATAACATTGCGTGGAATTAAAATATTATTCAGAATTTTAAACAAACTGAACTGCATATAGTATTTGAGTATTTGAATGAAAAGTGTTAACTTTTAACAAGAAGTCATGTTCAAAGTAAATAATCAAAGGAATCAAAATATCTCATCAATGTCACGAAATATTCCTTTTAGGCAACATAAACATAAAAATAAACGAAACGTTGAGCACAACGCAGAGAAAGATTGGCGCACCAAACGACAGAGAACATTCTTAAATTTGTATTGCCACACAAACGCAATTAAATGCCTCAAATATGTTGGTGGTATGAGCGATAAACATAAAACGTCAATAAACAAGAGACCATGTCTGACTAGAAGTTGCTTTGTACTGTTGCACACAGAGATTTGTTTTTAAGACATAATTTTGGCGCGAAAAATTTCAATTCAAATAATGCTTCGATAACAGAATGGGGAGAAAAAAAATTAAAAAATCGAAAGAAAATGTCCCAAAAGAGACCTGCAATATTAAAACTTGAATTTGAAGTGGATTTCCGAAGAGAATACAGCAGAAAAAGGATGAGTTTTTATTTTCTTTTTTTTGCTTTTAAAGAGGCGTGAATTGAATAATTTGTTCGTTATTGTGTGGATGGATCACCATGAAGATGATGCCGATCGGTTGCAATATTAAACAACCACTTAATCTTTATCATCATATGTAGGTATGTGGGATATCAATTGTGGGTTGTTAGTCGGTTTTATTGACAAGAAAATGACCATGACGACAACGAACCATGAGAAAAGCAGGTCATTTTTTATGGATCTCTTTGAAATTTGAATCGGATTGCGATGTTATGTTGGCAAGTGCGTTTTTTTCTGTTTTTTTTTTGTTAATCGCCTTAAATTGTTCCACTGAAAGGCACTTCATTCACATTCATATTAAAAAGTTAAAGTACTTTTTGCTCAGTGGCCAATGAAGTGGAGATAGAGTAAGAGTGAGAGAGTGGTAACATGTTGTTTGTTTAATGATTTTCATGAAGGAAAAAAAAGAGCAAAAAAGGAATGAAAAATTATACAAAAATGTCTCTTTTTATTAGATTCTTGCTTTCGTCGGTCATTTGTAATGACTTTTAAGGCAAACGATCGAATATCAAACGTTTCCCTAAGAGCCACAGAATGAGGTGAATGAATGGTGATCCTCAACAGGATTATGTGGTAAAAAAGAGAAACATGTCCTTGAGTTGGTTGTTAATTTTAATAAGATTAAATGATTTTTTATGGTTCAGTTTTCGACCAACATTAGCACTTTTTCTCAATTCCTAGAACACTAGAACAGAACACTTGGTGTGCAAAAAATAGTAAGCAATCTGGCTATTCGACACTTTACTTTTGGTCTGGGGATATAAAATTACAAAACAAAACAACCGATTGTTGAAAACTAAAATAAGATATTTTGCGAGAAAAAAAGTAAAACTACTTGAAAATTCTAAGAATTTCTAGCAGATGTTTTATGAACACAGATAATAAAATACATATTAAGAAACCAAATTTAAATATGTAATCAAAGAACTCTTTAACTTAGAAACATTCCTTAACTTGGCAGAGTATTTTAGACTTTAATTGATTCTCTAGGAAATTGCTTAATTTCATATCTACCAAGCGATTTGAGGCAATGAACTGTATATGTTTGGAAATGTAGTGGTAATTTCAACAAGACAAACTAAAATTTTCATATTTTATTAAACTTTTATTATTAAATTGCCCGTAAATTTAAAAAAAAATATTGAAGTTCGTTTTACTAAACATTATATTTGGCAAACATGCATTTAAATTTGGTGATTATCATTAACATAGGCGAGCGGATTTATATCATCTTTGAAAGATTCAAGTAATATGCTGACTTCTTAGACAATATTTTTTCAAATGTCTACTTTAAAACTCTTATACGCTTTTATGATAAATGTGGAATGACGTCAGCCTACAACCAAGAATAAAAATTAAAAATGAATTTCTGAATTAATAATGAATGTCTGAGCGATATATTTTCCAATAGAGTAGGAGCCTCCCTTATACATGGTGGCCTACGTAAACGATATCACGCAAGTTGTTGCGGCGGGAAAACGCTAAAAACACATTTAATTTGTGGTTTACAGATATAAACTTGAAATGTAGCAACAATTCCGCAAAGCTGGAGACCAAAAAAAAAACCATTTATTTGCAGACTCTAAATAAACAACCAATGAACCAAACCGGAGTCAAGCTAAGATAAATGAAACCACAAGAACAAAACTAAAAAAAAATAAAAAAAATAAAGTAAAATAAAATAAAAATCCAAAACAAACTAAAAACAAAGATTAAATCTTTAACGGTTACAAATTCTAAATTCTAGATTAAAACACAAGAAGAAAAAAAGTGCTCCTAAGGAAAGGAGAATTAGAAAATGCACACTTTCAAGAGAAGAAAAAATAAATAAAAACAGCACTGATCAGCTAATTAGCACAGTAATATGTACACAATAACATATGTAATGCAGTATTCATAAATGACCAGAACATACTATGCTGTGAAATTCAAGGTCAAATTATTTGTTTCTTGTTTTCTTAAGAAGGCACAGGAAGTGCAAAATATTTTTACTACACCATGTGCTGCTGAATGTGCTGAACTGATAAGAAATATTAAAAATTTTATGCAGAATTAAAAAAAAAAAAACAACAAACATAACAAAACAAACGTTTAAAATTATTATTTAAATTGCAATAAACAATTACGAGCATATTTGCTTTATGGGTTACGGTAGCGAACGGTATAAAGGGTGCACAGAATGGTTTTCACGCCATTAACTAGAACGCCTGAAAGGGTTTTTTGTTTTTATCGCATACATGAACAGCAAGTAGGCTTACATAACATAATAATTTTTCATTACCTTTAGCCAGGATTACGACCTAACTTCTAACATCACTTATGTGACCTACAATTTAAAATCGACTCCAAATGACAGATTTTTTGAGGAACTTTTCATTGGAATTTTATTTACTCTCAGAGTTTTTCGCCAGAAATCTGCCAAGAGATTCACACAAAAATCATAGCTAATGGTTAGACCACTTACTGCTAGAACATCGCATTATGTCGTCAGGAAGCCCTAGAGAAACTCTCCCAAAATCAACATTTTTACTCGTAATTGCTTGTCTATACCAGGTTCAAAAAACTTTCTCGTCAGCATCGTCACGAGAGTTGCATCTATGACATCAAAATAACTGAAACAGAATCGAAAATTCTAAAGCGGTGAATAATAGACTGGATTTTAATCACTAACATTTGCAGCCTTATGGACTATAAAACTTGTCCTTGAAAAGGACGAGTCAAAGAGTTACAAAAGTAACTAATGCGCCTTATATCAAGATACATATATTGCAATCATATAACTCGAGATGCAAAGTACTGAAACTGTCTATTGGAAATGTAATAAATGTAACGTATTTTTCTACACATTACGTTCAGAATAGTCGACCATCACAAGGGGTGCCAGAACTTCGTATGTGAAGGCTTGTGCGAAGGCTTGTGAATCAAACATATTTCGAATGGTATGAGTTTGATGTCATTGCAACCTGTACTTGTAAATCAACTTTGTAGTGAGTATGAATGAATCAGAGTACATAGTTAAATTTCAATATTATTGCTGCACTTATATTCAATTCAATTTCATGAGTGGTTATGGGTAGCGAAAAAACGATTCATTGCCGATCTCTGCTTCCCACCTTATGTAGGGTACAAAATTATTACTCACACAATTATTTATCGAAAAGTTAAGCAAACATTTGTGCAGATGTTGCTAAAAATAAATTTCATTCATAAAATTCCTTCGGAAATCGTACAAATTTATTAAAAATTAAACAAATAAAAAAAAACAAATTCGCGCATATTTTTTTTTTCTTATCCAAAATCAGTCAGGTCTCTTTGCAATGGTTCAAGTACTTTTTGAAACAAATATTTACCCAATCAATCGACAGCAATATCTTCTGAGGGGCAGCAAATTTAATACAATTTAAATGAAATATTTATTCTGTATTATTGATTAACGATTCAAATGAAATGAAAAGAACAGAAAGGAAAAAAAAGAAAAAGAAAATATCGTTTATAGTTTAATTGAATTCATAAAAAAAATATGCTGCGTGCTTATGTGCTTTGGCGTCAATTGTAACAGCAACACATGGTGCTGGGGATTTTATGGAGATATGCAGTAGTGATGGTACTGAGTGTATTACATTGTGGCTTTTGTTTTTGTTTTGTTTTTTAACACTTTAGTGCAATTTCCGGTGAGGATCAGACAAACAAATAAACAAACAAAAAAGCAATTCATTCAAAAATATTTAAATTAAATCTTAGACACACATACATATGTATATGTACAAACACTTTTTAATACGAGTTTGTAAATGTCATTCTTCTCCCCCTTTACGTCTTAACTTGATTTTGATATTGTTTTTAGAATTTGTTTTTTTTTTTTTGCAATCTGGAAGACCTGATTGATGAACGGAAGGAAGAGTAGGCAAGCAGGCGCGTTTATTTAGCTGATAACCGTTAAAAAAAGCGCCAAAAACAATGTTTTAAAATGTTTCCCTGGTTATCAGCAGTTCGTTAATATTGACTTAATGTTTTACATCAAACATTTTGTTCCTGGAAGACATTTTTATTTTTCATTTCATTTCTGGCCGTTGATTGTATCGTGTTACCAGGGGGACAGTTGCTCTTCTTGTTTTTGTATTTCTTTTAATTTGTGGTTGATCGCTGTGTTGTTGTTGTTTTTAAGTCAACATTATCACTTACTCGCTCAGGATGATAAGACATCAAATCAGATCTTAAATTGTCTGTTGAAAACCACCTCACGAACTTGTCATTAATCCATCAGCAAACATTTGATTTTAGCTTACAGTGTTGTCTGCTCCTCTGTTCTCTGTGGCCAAATATTTGATCACACATAAAAATAATAAAAACCTGATGCAACATTGTTGCAAAGTGGCAATAATTTCAATATCAGAAACCACAAAAAATTAAAACTAAAATAACACCACCTTGTTTAAAGGGTTCGTTCTGTCCATCATCATATATTTTTTTTATGCCACAAACAAAGAAAAGAAAAATTTAAACCCAAAAAAAGGAAGAAAATCTGTTGATAATTTTGGTTTGTATTTATAGAAGGAAAGAAAAAAAAAAAAGAAATCATAAAATAAATAAATTTGACCACCAGCATTTCAAATGTGATTTACAATCTGTTTCAAAAGTGTTTCTTTGAAGTTGATGATTAAAAACACATTTAACCAACTGCAGTTGCGGAAGTAACAGGCGATACTCTCACATGTGCCCCTACAGTTCGTTCTGTAGAAAGCGTCCTATATCATGCCTAACGAATAGTCAATGTCGTTCACAATTCAATATCAAGATTAACACTATTCAGTGCGTTGGTGGAACTATTGACGACTACCTGCGATGAAAGATTGGCAAATTTAGTGATCATACATGCGCAATATGATTACGCTCATATAAGCATTACTTTGCTTGTCAAGAAGCTAAAGGAACGACTGTAAATCTCGAAACAATATAAATGGTGCGAAACGCAACTAAATCGCAAGTAAATCAATTTTTTTTCTGAAGCCTATGCTGACTAACTTACGACATGGAGCAGCAGTATAATAATATTGTTATGACATTTAAAGGCTTTCATTTATTTGGGATCTCTTTGCGATTCTCTCTCAAAATTCATCTGGCGAAAGCTGTGAAATGACATAGCTTCACTGACGTTTAGATTCGACGATGGATAAAATTAACACACACAACGTGCGAACCAACCCCATTGGCCATTGTAACCCTGTGGTCAATAATGTGTGAAAGTAAACTCGCGAAAAGGTGAATTCTCTAAGAACTTGAACAGCTTTGTGTTACAATGTCCATTCTAAAATGGGAACAAAAGTTGAAATCTCTAAAATTTGAATTCAAACTTTCAAGGAAAATTTTTCTTATATCCACCCCAACATGTTATTTACAAAATGGGTGATTAAATTTATAAAAGTTGGGAATCTACGCATAAAATCATCGCCTCTTTGTTTTGCCTTAGTTCACCAAACGAATCGGAAACGTGAACTAAATCGAAACAATGAAAGAGTACACATCAAAAATTAGTTCATGCTTCTGCGAGTTCACTGTATGACTAAGTCGCACCCAACAAACTTTCTGCCATCAATTTGAATACAACACCAGATCTAATTTAATAGCAATTGTTTATGTGCCATAAAAAAGTTTCTCAAAAATCTATCGTTCGGAGTCGACGTTAAACTGTAGGTCCCGCCACTCAAGTATAAAAATAAGGCACACAACCGTATTCCTGACTGTAGGGTTGTAATGGCAAATTATGTATGTATATACGTATGTAGTAATTGTTTATGTTTCTAATATAATTCTCTTTGATTTCCTCTGTGTATTGGTTTGTGTATCGAAAAGATTTCTATCGAAATCTGTACATTAAAAACTAAGATTGAATTCAATAAAAATTTAATTCCTTTAAACGTCTAAAACTCTAATGAAAAATGAAAAATTCCAACGTAATTATACTTTTCCTATGAAAAAAGAAGAAGAAAGGAAAAAAAAAAATAAAAAAAATCCCGCCACATTTTAGCTGTTTTAAGAGCAGACAATAAAAATAAAATCCTTGTATTTTTTTTTTTATTAATTTTTCGGTTTTGACGCTCAATCATTCTTATCGTATTCACTATAAAAACCGAACGAAACAATAAAATACGAAATTAAACTTTCCCACAAACTCAGTGAAGAAAAGTTGACGAAAACAAACAAAACCAGGACGAAAGAAACCGCTTTCTATAGTACCTCTGACGATTAAATGCGAAAACTAAGAAAAATAAAAACAAAAACAAAAATGTAACAACAGCATCCTTTGAAACACAAGAAATTAAAGGTCGAATGAACAGGTAGGTAGTGACTCTTTAATCAGCTGATTTATGCACTTGATACGATACTTTTTAGCTCTGAGTATTAGAAACTAATAACAAAAACAACAAAAACAATAAGAAAAGAAACACAAACATGAAAGACAAACAGTGGAATCCTTTTATCCTTTACACAGCGCATTGAAGATGAAAATAATTGACAACATTATAATGGTATTGTAAACAACAACAACAACAACAATAACGATAACAACATCATATTACAATAAAACGAACTCTAAGTTGGTTTTACACGTGCAAGGAGCGAGGAGCTCTACTCTGTTCTCAACACTATTAAAAAGAATTTAAAAAAGGAATCACATTTGAACAAAAACAACAACACAACAATTTAATGATAAATGCCACGTCATTTCATTCATCGTTTTCTTTTTTGTTTTAAGAAGCAAAACAATTAATAACAACAGGTACCAGCCCCGCTCATCTTTTAGTTGTTTTTCTAAGTACATATAATTCTCCTGAGGAAATCAGCTGATTTAGGGATTGTTGAGGTTGAAAGGTCACAAAATCAGCTGATTATAGCAAAGATTTTGTGTTTTTCCACAATAAAAAAAGACGAAGAAAAAGAAAAAATTCTCCCTTTTTCCATTGTTTTACTCTGTAATTTTTTAAGGATCGTAGACATACTGTGGGAGCAAAGTTGGGTTTACACTGATTCGTCTATTAATCGTTTTTTTTCAAGTTGTTGTTGTATTTTGTTTAAAACACGAATGGAAAATTTTAAGGCACTTTGCTTCTAAAATTCACCTACAAACTGGATAAAAAACGGACACACACACAAATACGTTATTGTCTATGCCTTGCATTATATTTGTGGGAATTAAATTTCCTTCATTATTTAACCATCATCCCGGAATTGACATTGCAAACCAAAAAGGCCGTTACATATTGAACAATTTTAGGTACTCTGTGGTGGTGGTGTGTTCAAATCTTACTTAATATCTCATGGTGGTGGCCATTGTCATCGAACTGAGAATTTGTGGCAATTGTTGTATGTTTTTGCGTCATAGTGGATGGCATCTTAAGAAAGGAAACATACTTATTGTCTGTTATCCTGCGTAATTATCCAGTCAACAAGGACGACTTTTAAAGAGCCTTAAATGTTATTAATTTTGTTGGTTGAAATAGTATTGAAGTAAAAAATAAAGAAAATAAAATCCCGGCACTCACAATATTATTCGACAGAATTCCAGAATCAAAAAAAAAATGTCAGTCAACGGCTTTTGTGACCTAAAATATCTCACCTTAAAAAACAATCACCTTACAAAGGTGTGGGAATTGTCGTTGGTTATTGATAACAGAGTAATTCATTGTTAACTAAAGGAGACAACATTGCCACATGAAGTCCTGTTTGCCATTCATTCTTTCAGCCAATATGCTCTTTACTACGATAAATGAACGAATAGAAGGTGACAGGTATGTACATTTATTTGACCATTTTGTAACAAAAACAAAAACATTCTTTTTGCATTGATTTGATTTTGTCTTCCTTTACAAAATAGAAAAATAATTTGGCAGTTTAAACGATTTATTTATGTGGCGGTTGCAACATCGCCCACCGCTCTCAGTTTAATTATGGCTTTAACGTAATTAAGTGCAATATAGAATGCCCTAGTATTTGTTTTTATTTTTGTAAAGATTTCTGATTTCTTTTTATTATTTTATTGGCATAAACATTAGAAAAAAGTACTTGGAGAGAGAGAGAGAGAAGTTTGTCATTGTTGTGATAAATGAATTGGATGAACAGAAATAAATTCAATAGACTGACCATATATGTATAACATCAGTTTCTTTACATGATGAAATTCCTTTCATATTTTCTATGTCATCTGACGAAAAGATAAAATGACTACAAAAGCTATCATCTTTCGGGATACAATAAATGATTTTCATTTACTGCGGATTTCTTTTTAGTTCGTTATACGTTTCACCAATTTCACCAAAGGTTGTTGTAAGGGGTGGCACAATGCGCCATTACTTCCTGCCTCCAAACCTCTTTTAACTTAATAAAAATAAGCGGTGTATGAAGACTTTTTTCTTTGACTGTATTTGGTAGTTTTGAGAAGACGGAATTAACACTTTCAAGATAAGTAAAGCTTTCGCATTCTACATACATAATTGGGTCATTTTAACTCTTTTGTCAGGATTACGATCTAGTTTCTTACACCACGTATGTTGTGTGTGTTAATTTTATACACGAGTAGTGGGACCTACAGTTTAAAGTCATGGCAAGTTTATTTACTCTCAGAGTTCCTGACACAAATCTGCTGAGAGGAAGCCGCCGAAGAAATATTTTTTTCATATTTTCGTTTTGATGTCTGACCTGGGGTTGCCAGCATGGCCTCACGCCTAATAAGCCTACACACTACCAACTAAAGCCTACACACTTACAACGTTGTCCTAACGAGATACAATAAATAGAGAACCCAACTAAAAATATAAACTGTCTCAGACAGTGTTTAGAATATTACTACGTTGCCTTTGTTTTCGGTAAGTTGTTTTCATTTATTTTTTTCGATGCAAGTATCAATAGTCCTTGAAATACAATATTTTGCTGCAACTACGAAAATATATATATCTATGTAAAGCATGGACGTGTGAAAATATTGAGCTCTAGATATGTCGATAATTAGATTAAAAGAAAATTTCCAGCACAGCTTTCCTATTGATTTTTAAATGACAGGCAACAGATTAAGAGATTGAGAGAAGATGCTGTGCATTTTTGAAATTTGAATTGTTGTTCTCATTATTCTTCTTTTTTTTCCTGAATGCCAAGTAACAATTTTTGTTTCACATGACTAGACTTTTGTATTATTTTGTTTGGA
This sequence comes from Sarcophaga rosellei, assembly GCA_930367235.1. NCBI lineage: Eukaryota > Metazoa > Arthropoda > Insecta > Diptera > Sarcophagidae > Sarcophaga > Sarcophaga rosellei. The sequence goes on along the minus strand of OV884017.1, from coordinate 1,836,366 downwards.
AAATTGTTCATCAATATTCATGAATGTGCACGTGAAAATAACGAAAAGAATTGTTTACGAACATCTTTGCTGTGGCAAGCACTTTTCATAGAAAACTTTATCGTAGCGTATCAGTCTGTCAGCTTAATAACCAAACAAAAAAAAATTTTGTTTAATAATTAAAATTAATAAAGATAACACAAGCTCTCGCATTCTGTACATATTAATTTCAAGTAACATTTATGATTGTTAAATTCTTTTCTTTCTTCTTAAATCTAATAAATCTATTATGATTGCAAAGTAAGATGTATGTTTTAACATTAAAATTGTATCTTCAATTCAATTCATCATGCAAGCAAAAGGTTTAAAAAGTTGAACATGCAATGCTCAAAAAGTTCAGGCCTAAACAAACTTTTGGAAAATTCTTAAATTCATCATCATTTTTATTTTAAGGAAAAAACAAAAGAAAAAAAAAAAAACTGCGTAGTTTTCTTAAAGAAAAATTTGATATATTTACGAGCATTAGTTATGTGTTATAAAAAGTAACACAAAATTCAACAATTTGAAAATAATAGAAACGGGACAGTAACACCGCAACAGTGGGAAATCAGGGGAAAAACTTTAAATGTGAAAACATAAATTCTCAACTTAATTACAATGAGAATGAGAAATATTACATGAAAACATAACAATTGAAATTGAAATCAGACAAGAAAACATAAACAATAAAAAAAGGACGATACACGGAATAAAGAAAAACATTTTCATTAAGAAACAAAAAAAAACGGACAAAAAACGCGAAAAAACAAGAGAAAACACGAGGTGCATAACTCAAATACACAAATTTGAACTTTGAACTTAGCCTATGAGTAAGTTGAAGTAAATGGATGAAAATAAATGACACAACACACACAGACATGGGCTTGTAAAAGAAAGTTGAATTTGAGTCTTTGGTAGAAAAAGGAAAGCAAAGGACATTAAAAAGGATTGTGTAATGAATGTTGTTGTCAAACATTTGCGAACATAAAAATGGGAAAGAAAACACACCAAAATTCCGTGTCTTACACACATCAATGAAATGGACATTACAAACGGGCCGGCCGGACGGACTTTGATGTTGCCTCCGGGGTGGAAAAGAGAAGGGGATTAAAACTGTTGAATGTAAATCGACAAGATTTCTGTCTGCTGTGATTAATGTCAAAATTTCGTGTTACAACTGATTGATAGCGGCTGATATTGAAATGTTCATGAGAGGAGGGAAGTAACATACACAGATGCTTTGAAGCACGCGCTTTACCAAGACAACTGACTGACTTTGTGTGTTGCAAGTTGTGTTACATTGTGGTCAGGATTTTGTGACTGTTTTTTGCCTAAAAAGATGTAGTGGTCAGAGTTTTTCTTTTTAAAGGACATTAAGCAAATTTGACACATGATGAATTGTTTTGGGTGTCCTTTGTGTAAACTGTTCAAAGGACAACAAATAAATCCGAAAATTGATGAGTAGTTGTGAGCTTTTTTTGTCTGTTTTTCTTAAGCAATTAAGTTGAGAAATAATGACAAGCGATTTTGTTTTCTCTTGGTATGGGACACAACACACAAACAAAAGTTGCGAACCGGTAGCTATTAAGGCAGTTGATCTAGTAATAAACTTGAAATGCACGTTTCTTACTTCGTTTTTTTTTCATTTTTAGCAATTGTTTTGGTTTTTGTTATACAAACCTACATATGTGTGTACGTTTAATGGAGAATAGTAGAGTAGTCAGTTATTAGAAAAATATGCCAACTTTGATGTGAAATTTACGTTTTTCTATTTTTAAGGACATGTGTTAGTTGTGTGTAGTTGTTCATTCGTTACCCTCTTTTGCAATGTTCTATTTTATATCCTTTTTCGAGAAGTTTTGTCATCTGTTTGTTGGCAAATGGAAAGGAAACTAAATTAAAATTATTCTCACATGGGCTACTTGGCAATGGCATTGGCAATGATAGGTAGGGTAGTTAGTTGACTATGTAGCGCATACATAACAACATAAAATATTGGATTTGCTGTGGTTGCTATTGGTGCTGTTGTTGGGCATACATATGTATGTATGTATGCTATCGACGAGGAGCATAAACAAGGACAATTTTGTTTTTCTTCTTTACTTCAAGGTCTTCTATCTACTACTACAACTAATGCGAGTATTTCTTTTTTTTTGAAATATTAAAATTCACTTTCATTTTGTTAAACCAAAAATAAATATATTTAAGCAATTATCCTCAATGGAAAGAAAGAAAAAGTTTCCATAAAGGGAAGAATCATCATTTGCATGCCTTTACGCCTTATAAAGCAACAACTTGTGTTCTGTAGTTTCCTTAGCTGCTAGATTAGATTTTGATTCTTCTGTTCAGTTTCGATTTTCTTAATTTGCATAAAATTATTTTCGGAAGACGTAAAGTAAATTAAAACAAAATTTTGTTGTTTGGTTGTTAAGCCAAACAAATGACTGACTGGCTGGCTGACAGACTGATACGATGTGTGTTGGGTTGTGTTCACTAAATGGTTTTAGTTTCAGTTTAAATTGTTTTTCCCACCAGCACCACACCAAATGAAGAATATTTCAAATACTTCAGTACCACCACCCCAAAATGAATTCGGGAAGAAACAAAAACTTTTCTCCGAAAGGTGCTTGCCAGAGCAAAGGTGTTCGTAAACAATTCTTTTCGTTATTTTCACATGCACATTCATGAATATTGATGAAATAATTTCCAAACAAAATAATACCAAAGTCTAGTCATGTGGAACAAAAATTCTTATTCGGCATTCAGGAAAAAACAAACAAAAATAAAGAGAACAACAATTCGAGTTTCAATAATGCACATCATCTTCTCAAAAATCCTTCAATTTGTTGCCTGTCATTCGAAAATCAATAGAGAAGCTGTGCTGGAAACTTTCTTTTAATCTAATTATCGACATATCAAGAGCTCAACATTTTCACACGTCCATACTTTACATAGATACATATGTACATACATATATTTTCGTAGTTGCAGCAGAATATTGTATTTCAAGGATTATTGTTATATGCAACGGAAAAAAAATTAAAATTTTTTACAGAAAACCAAGGCAACCTAGCAATATTCTAAACACTGTTTATATTTTTAGTTGGGTTCTCTGTTTATTGTATCTTTTTACGACAACGTCGTAAGTTCGCGTATTCTGTTGGTAGTGTGTTGGCTTATTAGATGTAAGGCCACGATTCAAACTCCTGGTCAGACATCAAAACGATATAAAACGAAGAAAAAATATTTCTTTGGAGACGTCCTCACAGCAGATTTCTGGCAGGAATTCAGAGAGTAAATAAAATTGATATGAAAAAGTTTCTCAAAAATCTGTCGTTGAAAGTCGACTTTAAACTGTGGGGCCTGCCACTCATGTATAAAATTAACACACACAATATAAGTGGTGTGAGAAGTTAGGTCGTAATCCTTACTGAAGAATTGTAATGACCAAATATGTACGTATGTACGACAACGGTCTAGGAACTTCGACAATCGGCTGTTAGATTTTCTTTTTTTTTTTACAGGAATCCAATTGGGTCATAAGTTAAAGGGGATATTGCTGCGGTACCATTGCTTCTTTTTGATTTCATATCCTTTGTTACCCCAGTGAGTTTTTTTTTCTCTCAAATTCTTAACATTTGTAACATTGTTATCGTGCTACGGCATCGCCCAGGGATGGATACATATTAACTTCTCCATCATACTAATAAGAGCATTTTATTTAACGGCAGTTGTAAAAATTTCGATGCAAATATTTCTTTCAAACCCAGAAAGGAGCGAAGTTGCATACAGATTTCAGACAATCCATTTCATTGTCTCAACATAAATCATATAAAAAAACTAATTCGCTTTTGAAAGATTTTAAAATGATTTACAAAACCGAATAATGTTCCCACAATATTGAAAACGTTAAAGAAATGTCCTCAAATATGTATCAAGTTTAATCAGGACATACTCAACATTTGTGATTTTTTCCAAAAATAAAAAATTTGATTTGAAGACCTGTAAGTGATTTTTATCTTGCGATGGAGAGCATGCAACAGATGAATGATATTTCTCTTTCAAAAATTTTCATTCATTCGATAATTTTTACCCAAAAATTTTGTCTCCCATCACAAAACTGCAATAAAATGCAATCAGGCGTTTAAAAAAATTTTTTTTGGAGGAATATTCTCACGTTTTATACCACAGAATAAAATATAAAAAAAAAGAATAAAAAATCCACAAAAAATTTGGAATTTTATTACAGAAATTAAACAGAATTCAAACAAAGACCACAAATAAAGGCGCCAATACACCAGAGTAAAGAAAAGTCCTTTGCCAATATAAGGGATGCCGATAAAATACCAGGAACAAGCAACAAGAAAAACATTAAAAAAATATTTTTGCCATAACATGAATGTAAAATGTTTTCATTCCTCTTTTTCTGGCATTTTTTTTACATGGCATATCCTTTAGATAATCCTGGAAATAAATACTTGAGTATTACTCGTAAGAGAATCTGCAAAATATTTGATAATGATGGAATAATAAAAGCAAAATAACTCTCTCTTCCTCTCTCGCTCTCCCCATTGTGTTAAACAATTTGTAAATGAATCAATCGAAACAATGCAGGAACAGTAGAGATGTAGAATGGGCTGCTCTTCTGGTAAATATAAATACAGGTCCTTGCCATTGTTCCTATTTTATTCACTAATTTGTGTGTAATAAAGATTACTTAAGTATGCGTGCTAGGCTACCATATAAAGGTGATTATCCTTGTTAGGCCTTTTTTATTACTAACTCAGTGTGCAAAAATATTTGCCGAACAAATTCCAATGAAATGCTCAAAGAAACTTCCTTTTTCCAGCATCATATTACGCAAAACAAGAGAAACTCACACAACTCTATATAGTATCTCTCTCTGTGTCTCTATAAGTCGCTTAAAAGTAAGTGATAATCGCGCTTAACAAACAACAAATAGAAAGCAAAAAAGGGAAGAACAAAATCAAGGTTTTTGCCGCAAGATTTCCCAATAATTGTAACTAAATACTGTGAGGTGGTCGGTCTATTGATATATTGATTGTTTTCTTGGAATTTTTTTCTTTTTTTTTGGAAATTTAGATTTCAAGTGCAAAACAATAACAATTTAACAAGTTATCAATGAACGTATGATGTCCTGAACGTACATGTCCTGTTGCATTGCATCTCATCTTAAGACCCACACAGTGAATAACGGAACAATTACTATCTCTAAAGGACTTCCGCAAAATTCCTAAGTATTTCAATCATTTTCATTGAATTTCAATGTTCTATTGTTCTCCTTTTCATGAGTGGTTGTTGTTGTACGTTTTTAGAAAATTAACAAGTGAGAGAACACAAATACAGAAGAATGAGCACAAGCGGCAGAAATCATAGGATCTTTAGAAAAATTCATTCCTTGTTTGCTGTACATGTGAATGTGGTTCACCTACAGCATTGCAGAAATTCCCATTTTTGATTTCTTCTTCTTTTTTTCTTTTTTCATGAACGAACGTGTCTGACAAACTAGACAAGCTTATTTCAGTTCATGCCTACAAGCGGTAGAATCGATATAAAATACTAGTACAACCCAATTAGGCAATAGATTTTAAGCAGCGGCAATAAGAAGCTGTGCATACTCCTTTAAAAAAATACAAACAAAGGGAATTTTTAAATAGAATTACACCATTTCCCACACTACAAATCTACATTGATGATGGTTGACCTATGGTAATGAATAAGAAACTATCACTGAAGAAATAATGATAGTCTCTGCATACTCATTCAATAGTGTGGTACAAGATGAATAGAATAATGCATGAAATTTGAAGGCTTTACTTATGTAAGTTTTGTTGGAAAAATTATGTCTTTCTAATCAAATGTGCACCATTTTGATTTCATTGTAAGTGTGAAGTGAATTTTGAATTTGAAATATTTGTGCAGAAAACTCAAACGGAAATGGTGTAAATTTGAAATCTTAAATACAAATCAATATGTATGTAACTGTAAAAAAAACAGCAAGTACTAATAGAATAGATTATTATGAGGCATGTATTATGAATGTGCAACACATGTCTGTTATGAATCTTTTGCAATGCCACAATTTAATCTGTGTATGTGAGTGTTTTGCTATTGGAAGTAGCATGACTTCGATGTGCATACGTGTCAGTAGCTGGGAAAGGATATGAAAATTGTCGCCAAAGCAAAGCCTTTTCGGTACGTGCTCAGTATGCAGGACATTCACTTTGTGAAGGAATGTCTGAATTCTTTTTTTTTTTTTGCTCAGAGTTGTTACAAAGTCATTGAGAAGAACGAACAAATTTTTAGGCGGCATGTATGGCAGTCACGTTTTATTATTCTGTTTATTTTCAACAGTTTTTCTCTGATATTTTTTGAGTTTTTGAGTTTTTTTCCTTAAATTTTTTGGCGGGAACCAATTCAAACCAGTCTATCTGAATATAAATCAAAACTAAAATCAAACAAATAAACATGTTTGAAATAAACAAACAGCAACCAGAGAGAGAGAGATATGCAAACAAAGAGGCAGACAGACAGACAGGAAATGACATTGTGAAATCGCCTGTAATTTAGAATTTTTTTTCCAATTTATGCAAAGGCTTTCAGATTTTCATTATCAACTCAAATGGCTTCCCATTAAAATGTTATGCAAGAAAGTGCGATAAAATCAAGGTCAACAACGTTAACAATGGCAACCAGAAAGCGATTTCTTTAACCCTTTAATAAGGCCAGTTCACACTTCTATAAATTAATTGTTCGTTTTAGATTTCTTTAGAAGCGTTTAACCTTAAGCCGTGTGCTGTAAAACACCTACAAACTTCACCTGCATCAACAATGTTGCATGAATGAGTTTTATGCCGACAGTTATTTAGAAAACCTGCCACGTCATTTCATTCATTCATTGTGAACATATTCGATTAAAAGGTGATATTTTTGTTTGTCACCTGAGGTGTTATACAAATCAGTTTTGCAACGTGGCTCGCTCTGAATGAATGAAAGAGTGTAGGAACAAGTGAGCGATTGCAAGGAACGAACGGATGACTGAATGAATTTTATTTCATTTTCATTAGCCGTTACAAATGTTATTCAAACAATAAATTCCTTCCTTTTTTCTGTTTTGTTGTATAAAATTTTCTGTTACTGATGGATTTGCTTGCCAGCCAGTGTTTTTATTTTTTTTCTGTTGAAGTCTTTTGGGACGTGTTCGTTAAATTACTCGGAAATTAAAAATGTTTGCCAACATGCAACATTTCATTTTGAAAATTTATGATTTTGCCAATTTGAAAAATCACATCCGTTTGCAAAAATATTCTTTTTTTAAATTTTAATTTGCCTTGAGCGTGTGAAATTAATTTCTTCGTTTTGAATACAAAATCTTTTGAATTATTTCCGATAATGAGAGAAAAAATAATTCCTATGGGATGAGCTTTTGTTTGATGTAAAATTACAAAATTGTATCATTAAACTTGCTAGTTAAAGATTATTTTCTTAAATATGCTGCAAACATTACCAAGCGACCCTTTCACCTACCTATGGAAGGGTAATATAGGCTAAGAAGAAGAGATGTACATATGTACTTCAACTTAACCTTATTATTGCGTTTGTCTGTTGTTGTTGTTTAAGAGTAGACAACTAATCTCCTAGATTGAGATTTCTTAAATGCATTCATCTGATGTGAGGAAAAGATTTGTTGTTCTTAAACTTTAATCTTTGCGACTGTAACACCTCATCTTTAATAGAAAAAAAAGAAGAAAAAACTCATCGTAAATTAAAAAATAAACTCAAACTCAAACACCAACAGACAAAGGCAGTGAAAAATTTTTATTAGAAAGAAAAAGATACTCTTGTAAATTAAAAATTTATTTATGCATCATAAAATACCGAAAAAAATCGAAGGATCGTAAAAATATTTATCTTTGCTCTTAAAAACGATACAAAAAAAAAACTCTTCTTATTCTTCACTTGAACTTAAAAAGTCCCAAAAAAAGAAAATCAAACAAAAAAGTAAAAAAAAAATAATAAAAAAGGAGATTCTTCTTGTAATTTTCATTTAATCGTTAAGGAGTGTTTTGTAGCACTCAGTGTACCACACTGAGTTGTCTTTAAGGCAACAACAAGAATAACAATAATGAATACAAGTTTTAAGCAAAACCCATCATTATTCCCTAAAAATATTCAAAAACTCCCAATTGTTCGTTTCGTTTAGTTTCATTCATTTTCTGTAATTGTTTATGCAACAGTTTAAGGTTTTTTTGATAGAAAATTTATGGCTTATGGCTCGGCTCTCTGCATGGGTCGCCTTTATGCTGTTGTCTATTGTCAGTTCGTTTTGTATTTTTCAGATTTTTATTATTTTAAAAAGTAATTAAAAAAAACGCGATATTTTGTGGATAATTTAAGGAAATGGCGGTTGGAAAGGGGATGTTTTGGCTCGTAAAATTTCGATTCCAAAATTAAAAGCGAAATAAGGAATTAAGCCAGCAAATGTAACAATGAAGTGCAAATAATAAGCATCTTAAAGGATTTTCTTTACCAAAAGAAAAGGAAAAAATTCTTGAAGAAAATAACAAAATAATGTAAAAGTAAAAAGAACATGTGTTGTAAGTGTTTTAAATACTAAAATAAACACTTTTTCAGATCAGATTTGTTTTATCAAAGAGACTCGAGAGAAGGGAATTTAATAATTCCCTGCCTTAAGAGTAGAAAAACAAATGTTCTCTACAAATATTAACAGATTTGAATACAAATAAAAATTAAAATAAAAAAAAAATTCACAAGATTAACTTATTTGCAAGAATTCTGAACGATCGATCGCTTTAAGTCTTTACTAAGTGAAAGCTTAAGCATTTTTTTTATTACCTGAGGGTCTCCAGTAATATATTTGTGCCAAACATTAAAGCACTCGTGTTAAGGGAGATACATTTGGTTGTGTGTGTTTTTGGGAGACTCATCACAATATATTGAGCGATTTTGGATAACCTCTAAATATTGCGAGATAAAGAATGAATTAATTAAATTATAGCCTAAGGGTTAAATGGAGTCCAAGACAAATACGATCTTAAAAAAAGTCGGTGTTACAAGAGATACTACATACATATTTCTGAATGTGAAATTTTAGGTACTTTTTAGCCACAAATGCCCGTAACGAATCACTCTTATCGGAAAGGAGTCGAATTCTATTACAACAATGTTTAATTCGTAATAGAACAGCGACGTTCTATACCGTATAATATTGTTAGTGATTAAATCAACTTAATTGAAACTTGAGAAAATCGATTGAACGTTGGTTTTGGCATTGAAGGTGGTATAATTACCTTTAAAATGTTGTTATAAAAAATACAACGCACACTTACGATACATACATACAACCCTTCAGTTAGGATTGTAACTTAGTTTCTAACACCACTGACGTTGTGTGTGTTAATTTTATACAAGAGCGGCGGCACCTACAGTTTAAAGTCGACTCCGAACAACAGATTTTTGAGAAACTTTTCATGGCATTTTTCAATACTCTTAGAGTTTTTGGCAGAAATCTGCTGATCTGATCTGTGGTTTGAACCGTGGCCCCACGTCTAATAAGCCAACACACTACCTACTAGACTACGGCGACAACTCTTACGATATGCTTCATTAAATCAGGATATAATTTTAAGTGAATTAAGAAAGAAAAAAATAAATAAATCGGTTTATAATTAGTATTTTTTTGTATGGGAAATTTCAAATAAAGTAGGAAAAGGTATTGAAAAGTATACATTCTGCATTTTCTCAATTTAGAAATCATAAACACTTTTCTAGTGTTGTCTATGTGTGAAAATTCAGTGTAATTCATTTTTAAATGACACACCTATACTAAAAACGAAATATAAATAAATAGGAGTATGAGAATACTTTTCCAGATGACTGTGTAATCATAAATTCAAAAGAAATCCTTTGACTAGCGTGTTTGATAAATTACTTAGTAATGACTTGAATTGATGATGAGGCTATTCACAAAGGAGCATTTAAAATACTAAAAAAAGATCTCCACATCTAGTAGGTATTGTTACATTGAAGTATATTTTCTATTTTCCAATCAATTAATTGTTAAAAAACCCCTTAAAATTGAAGGAACCCTGCCACGGTTAGTGATTTGTGTTTGATTAGTAGGCAATACCGACACCAATACTTGTGAGCTCCATAAGCACTTCAGAAAGGTTATTGAACAATGTCAATAACAAACATTTTATTCATTTACACTTGCAAAACGGGTTTGGAGAGAGAAAACATAACGAAATATTGTAAGAATGGGAAGTAGGAAAAATAATATAAAATATCCCTTTATAGAATATTCCAATTCCAATTCCAATAAAACAGAATTCTAAAAATGTATGCGTACTTATCATATCATATTTAATACAATCACACAATCTAAGATTTACTGTATACTTTGGGTGAATTATTGTTATTCTTGTAATAATTTTAACACCTTAACAAGTAGTGATTTCTTAAGAAACGATTTTCCAGTTATTAATTCTCATCAGGATGGAAATCTTCTTCTCTTCTCCTATTTAGTTTATAAAAAATATTCAGTGTGTGTGCGTGTAATTAAACTTTGTTTGAAAGTATGCGGGGCATTCATTGATTAGTTCTCTCTCTATTCTCTTTTGCCTTTTGTTTTTGTCTTCTGTTCTTAAACCGGTTTAATCAAATATTATGGTTAGTGTTCACGGTTTATTTCTGTTATAAAATATGTACACAATGGAAAACAAAAGCAACAATAAAGTTAATATAACTCATACTCATTACTAAAATCAATTCTTTTGTAAGCCTTTTGTATGTGTAAGACGTACACACCCTCACACTATTCGTATGCAACTCTACCCCTTTAATGGAGTAAAAATTAGAGAGATGGGCTAAAATGTAACATTTTCAAAAGGAAATTTAATTTGTTTTTGTCTTTTTAATGTTTATTTTATTTTTTTGTATTGTTTTATGAATTACATAGATGGGCACTTTGCAGTACCAGTAAAATTTCAGTAAAAATTGATTTTTACTGATTACTGAAAAAAATTTCAGTATTCAGTAAAATTTTACTGGTAATGCAATCTAAATTTCATTTAAATGTCATTTAAATTTAGATTGAATTAACAGTAAAATTTTACTTTTTTTCATTTAAATTTTATTTAAATTTCATTCAAATTTAGATTGCATTAACAGTAAAATTTTACTGAATACTGAAATTTTTTTCAGTAATCAGTAAAAATCAATTTTTACTGAAATTTTACTGATACTGCAAAGTGCCCATCTATGATGAATTATTTGTGGTTCCTTGAACCAATTCTCATGATTAGTATTTTTGTTTGTTCATAAGATACAAGAGACAGGATTCTTGTATTTTTTTTACCACTGGTTCTTTGGAGCGTAAATCAGTTCGTTTGTCAATAACGCCGCTACAGTTTGACTATAGTTGTTTTCGAATATGTTCCTTTAATTTTTGAACATCAGGCTTTAATAATAGGGATGGTGAAACACATCGATTTTTCACGGTAAAGAAAAAATTTTTTAATAACAAAAAGCGAAATCGTATTTGTATTAAAAATCGATCATGAAAGAAGAAAAAATGAATCTGATTCTGCTACAATTTAAATTTCGTGTTAAACATACCTACATACATAACTGCCCATTACAAGCCTTCAGTCAGTATTACGACCTAGCCTTTCGCATCACTCATGCTGTGTGTTTAAATTTCATAGATGAGTGGCGGGACCTACAGTTTAAAGTCGACTCCGAATGACAGATTTTTAAGGAACTTTTCATGTCAATTTTATTTATCTTATTATTTTATTATTTCGTTTTAATGTCTGACCTAGGGTTTGCTAATAAATATGATATGATATGATAGACAACTGTAAGAAAATACTTAACAAATATATTTTGTGAAAAGGATTCATATTCCCTTTGATTTGGTAATACCAAACAAAATAACTTGCCTTTAAACAAAATAAGAACCAATTTTGCAAAGAAAATTGACAAATCAAATCAACTAAAAATCTGTTCTTTAATATGGATGGAATATTACCAATTCAGATTCAGATGAAATTAAGCAGCATGTGCTTTCAAAATGCAAACGAGTTCTTTTCGTGGAGCAACTTTATGTATGTGGTAGGATACATCCGTGTTGTACAATAATTTCTGTTCCAAGGCCTTGAAATCTCTAATAAAGCCAATCAACCTATGTATGTGTGTCCTCATATTGTTTGTCTTTCATTTTTGTAACGCTTTAAAAACGGTTCATTAATTCACCGATCTAATATGTATGATTAAATTTCCTTACAGTTTCTTTATCACAACCACAGACGAGAATACCTTGTGCTGTAAGTAGAAAATTTCTTTCCCTTTCCAGAGCGACGTGCGACTATGACATGGACATTTTTAGAACGAGATCCGAGATTCAATTCTGTGAAGTTTTATTTTCTTTTATTCTAGTAACAAAATCACAGCATAGCGTTCATATATTGCACTCATCTCTGAAATAATTCAATCTTTTACGAATTTAAGATCATAAGATCATAATTTGCTTCTAAAACACTTATTCGTTTGAAACAATCGAATTTGTGTTGTCCAATATACACATGTATGGGCATCAATACAACATTTAGTGGCAATTACTATGTATATGATGTATATGATCCAATGTATAGTTTTAAAAAGGCGTGATTATTATGTATGTTGACATTAAACGTTGCTTACAATGAACATCATGCAAAGTCTCAACAGATATTGGTTGGGTTATCGTTTTCTTATCTTTGATTCAAAAGAGAATTGATTGTATTTGAAGCAAAATGTTTGTGGTAGTTTTATTTGGACTTTAGAAAACTTCTATAATTATGTCATACGGTTATGATAACTTTACTTGAATTTCTCGAAAGTTCAATAAAACATTAAATAAACAATCTGAATAGAGTTCATTTCCCTAAACACCTCTCTCTAATCTCTCTAAAATTAAGTAAACACTTTAAGCATAAGTAAAGTTTTATTTTTTTATTTTAGATAGACGAAAACTATAAAAACAAAAAATAAATATGATTTGTGAAACCACCTCCATAAGAGAGAATGAGAAAATGTTTTTTTTTTTATCAGGAAATAAACAGACGGAATCAAACACATATTCCCCGTTTTTTCAAGAAATTTGAAAACGGAACGATACACACAGAATAAATAGAAGAATTTCCACAATGAATGCATGGAAATCGAAATAGAAATGAAAAAACGCAGAGAAGTAAGGCAAAAGAGAACATTTTAATTTTATTTAAAGTTTATATTGTACATAAGCAAACATAGATAGAAAGGAAGGAAATCATATAAAAAAATAAAAATAAACAAACGAACGTACATTTTAAATAAAATACAGTTTAGTTTAGTATTTAGTAGTTTATCTTTATACAAGTCTTATGCAGAGTGTTAGAAAGAAGTATGCATCATAATTCTTTGAAAACAAAAGAGATACATATTTGGTTTATATCAAAAAACATTTTACAAAAATTTCCCATTTTAATGTCTCTTAACACGTTGACTGCCAACTACGAGATAAATCGTACTCATTAATTTTTGCTTTATGATGATACCTATGATCTAAAATAGAGTTTTTAGTAATATAATGTGAAAAAATCAAATTGTCATTTTTGGTCAGTTTTCTGCAAATTGCCGCGGCAGTCAACGTGTTAATATTTCAATACAAGCCGCCGTAGTCTAGTACGTAGTGTGTTGACTTATTAGACGTAAGAAAACGGTTAAAACACACAAATCAAAACGAAAATATGAAAAAATATTCCTCTCAGCAAATTTGGGGCTTCTCACACCACCTCTGTTATGTGTGTTAATTTTATAAGTGGCAGGACCTACAGTTTAATGTCGAGAAATCTGCTGAGAGGAAGTCGCCGAAGAAATATTTTTTTCATATTTTCGTTTTGATGTCTGACCTGGCGTCTAATAAGCCAACATACTACCTACTAGACTACGACGACTAACATTAAACAACAAATATTTATTTAAAGAAACAAAATTAAAACTTTAAATATATTTTATTTAACAGCATATTTATTTACGAGGGGTGGGGAGGGGTTAGAAATAATACAATGTAAACATTTCCCAAATGTAGGCAAACAAACTTCAATTGTTTGTATCGATACGATTGAGGGGGCAAATTCTCTTCTCTAAAACCAATTTTCTTTTTATCTCTTGACAAACGTAAAGATAACACGCCAATAATAAATTTTGTATAAAAAATGAAATGTAGAAATTATATGAAAAAAAAAACAAACGAAAAATCAAACACAAATGCAACGTGTCATCTAAACGACTTTGTTGTCAGCATTTAAAATGAGCAGGAGTCAAGGTAATGTTATGTTACCATCGCTAATGTCTTTAAAAATTAGGAGGACGCGTTTTGAGTACGTGAATACGGACCCACAGAGAGAAATAAATAACAAAGAAATAAAAATCCATCTACTTGTTAAATACGAACAGTTTGTTTCGGATTATTTTTGTGCCAAAAACACAATAAAATCATTCAAATCCGTTTCGTTCGAAAAGAATAAAATATAAAACATTCTCTTTTATTCTCTTTTATTTTTGAAAGCATTCTCTTTTATTTTTTTCAAAGGAAACCAGACAGGGTTTTAAACGAATGTATTTTACATTACTATTGTGTCAGCTTCCATGAATATATTGATGGTATTGCATCCGTTTTGAATATAAAATTCTACATTGCAAGTAGGAGAATTGATATTAAAAATTAGAATGAATCGAAAGCATGTTAGTCTGCGTTCTAACCTTAGAAGTGACCTTAGACGGTTAGGCACAGTAATAACAAGATTGTGATCGGTGTTTGATGCTGATTATGAGATTGTAAAGTACGTAGCTACCACATATGTATGTACATATGTCTGCAATACTACAAAGGAAATCAAGATATAGGTTGATATTTGTCAGGAACTTTCCTGGGTGAATAATTTATAGTTGGATTGAAGCAACGTAATTTTTAAAATTCAAAATACTTTCGAACATAGGAAGAGAGGGTTTAAACTTCACAATTGTAAAATAAAATGACAACAACTCCTCTTGCATTTTCAATAGAGTGCCATGTCAGAAGGAAAGTGTAAAATCCTTCGTTAAAAATCTGTGAAAACCACATGTCGCTATATGTTGAATACTTTCAGACTTTAAAGTCGATCAATTAAGGTTGGAAAGATACTGAAAGTAATTCAAGTCTATTGTAGCGGAGACAAGACATAAATCCGTCTGTATTTGCTTCCTTGATCGTTCATCTGAAATTGTTGCTGCTCCGAAATTACACTGTGAATGTGACACTAATTCTTGGACATTACTTAAGGTTTAGAAAGTTAAATAATTTATGTACACATGTTGGTCACAGCTTCAAATACAGTGCTGTTCAAAAAAATAGATTCACCTGCTCTCCGAAAGGTTTACTAGACATCTCTTATACAAAGGAGTATATGTAAAAAAGTAACTGCACTTTGTTTACTGGCCTCTTATGAATATAATTCCGATACATTTCAAAAATTTGAAGCGTGACTCTTCTTTAATTAATTGCAAGATGTTGATCATGGTGAATCTATTTTATTGAACAGCAGTGTAGATAACAAATTTTGTAAAAAAAGACAAAAAGAACATGACATTATATTTCGGAATAGATTTTCGTAATTGGATAATGACCACATTTTATACGTACTGGTCTGGGAGTACTAAACTCTATTCAAGTCGATGAAAAAGCCCAATAAAATGAAGGCCCCGTTAATCATGTTAGACCACACACTCCTATATTAAGTGATTTTGGTACATAGAGGTGTAAAAAATAAATTTTAACAGAAAATATCATAAACAGATCGTAAGGAATAAATTCCTTCAGGGGTCTGCATAAATAATTTGATTTTATTTGTAAACAAAAATGCCAAGAGGAGTCTCTCTCGTCTTTAGAGCCTTTGAGTTTTTTCTTCTATTTTTTTTTTAAACCTTTGTTAGTTTTATTTTTGTGTAGAATCAGAACGTAGCAGTAGTTGTAGTAGTCGAAATCGAAGTTGTAGTCGCATTTGTGTAGTAGAATTAGCAGCAGAGGAATTTTAGTACAAGTTCAGTCACCTTAAAACGCGCTGTTTATTTATTTGTCTGGTCTCGCGGTTTGTTTTCGAAATAATTCTCTGTCGTTCTGTCGAGATCGTTGGCTGGCTTGTTTGGATGTGGGGCCTGTTTAACTGCAGTCACAGTCTGTGTGTGTTTTATCTCTCTAAGAATTTATTGAAATTCCAAAGCACTTTTTAGTTTTCTTTTTAGATATTTTGATATTCTTGAGCAGCACA
Organism: Sarcophaga rosellei; assembly: GCA_930367235.1. Classification (NCBI taxonomy): domain Eukaryota; kingdom Metazoa; phylum Arthropoda; class Insecta; order Diptera; family Sarcophagidae; genus Sarcophaga; species Sarcophaga rosellei. The sequence goes on along the minus strand of OV884017.1, from coordinate 1,819,975 downwards.
ACACAACACTTCTTTGCCATCGTTTTCACAGTGCTTGAGTGTGTGTGTGTGTCTGTAAAACAATATTTTTTGTTTGTCCACTGCCAGGCATAGGCTGTATGCAATGTATGTGAGTGTATAATGGTGGCAGGTTTCGGTTTGTTTTTTAAACATAAAAAATATTCAAAACGTCCGTTACAAGTACCAAGAAAATTGTATTGGGGCGGTTAAACTATATTTTCGGAATTTAATTATTCATGCAGCAGGATCCAACAGAATCAAATGCGTTGAGTATGATCTCGAAAAGAGAAGATACTCAACGCAAGAAGAAATTACTTTTTCCACCAACCAATTCAAAAAATATTTCAACGACCATAATAAAAGGCAGTCATGGTCGTATGTGTGTGTCCTATTGATTATTGAGCCTTTTGACCGTGATTTAACATTTTCAGAGAGAAGTCAGACAACAAAAATTAAAATGTTTAGAAAAAATTAAAAAAAAAACAAAACAAATAATAAAAACAGAAATTAAAGAAAAAAAAAATAAATAATTGAATAACAGAAAAGTACAACAACAACAACGATCAAAAACAAAAATTAAGAAAGAAAAAATGAGCCATAATTCTGTATTTGGCCTCAACATTTTGTGAAACGTGTATACAACCACGTACTCAACTACTCTTAGGCCGCGAAAACAGTAGAGTTGGAAAGACCACAGAGTTATTCATCAATAGAATGTCTAAACTTGCAATGTTGTGGGCGAGGGCGTGTCTCTTAGGTTATGTTATGTTAACATTTAAAAATGTCCATTCTATGCGGTGTTTTTATACGTTTTTCTTAACCAGAAGACCTTAACGGGTTCCAAAGTTAACATAGACGAAAAACAAAAAGTTTGTATGCTTGCACTTCATCATCGACATTGTGGTATCTGGTATCGACGCCAATTGATTTTCTACGCAAATAAATGCTTTTATTTTTAACTAGAAAATGTTTTTACATGATTGTTAACTGAATACAAAAGTTAAACAAAAAAATAAAAACAATACTCGACTGATGTTGTTCTCCACATATTAAAAATTTTGCTAAATTGTACATTTAAAGTTAAAAAAAAAAAAAAAAACAAAAAAAAGCACACACAAATTCACGATACGATGTTAGTTTGAATATTGAAAGGTTAGCAACTGATACCCGAATACTTAATAATTCAATCAAAATATGGAGAGAAGCTACAAGCTAAGGAGTCCGTATTAGTGACTGACAACATATATGAGGCATTTTTTACAACAGTTCTTCAGTTTTTCTATGAAAATACCTTTGAATTGAACGTTTAGATGTTAATGATATTGTTATTGAGCTGCCTGTGATATAAGCTTCTGTACTACTGAATTTGGAAGAAATCGGAATACTATTCCCGAATAGATATGTACATTTCTTAGTCTGTAAATTATAGGCACTATGAGTTTAAAAATATCTGTAACATTTGGGTCTACAGAAAAGCCAATTGCTCAAATTGACTCTGACTCTAAGTGTAATGATCAGGATCGTGAAATGATGTTAAAGTCCTCTGCAGTATAATAATCAACAAATCTTGCGTCAATGACAGCTGTCTGGCCGTTAGACTGTGACCAGAATGTGCAATGATTGTTGTGCTTTAAGATTTTAAATTCAAAATGTTCAAATATAATATCATCAGTACATATAAAATTAAAAAAAAATAAATACAGGAATTTAAAACCTACCTTGGATCCAAATTGTTTAAAGATCTGAAAAGAATAAAAATAAAATTACAAAATTATGAAAACAGCGAAATGAGCGAAATTTATTTATTTATTAAAACAAAAATTTATAATTTATATTAAAGAAATATGATTAATTAATTACATTTGTACATTATTGTTCATTCAAAAACATAATTATTGCAGTCTTTAAATGCTTAGCATTGCTTAATAACTGTATGTTGTTCGGGAGTTCATTCCAGAGACGAATTGCATTGTTGTAAAAGCGTTAAGGTATCTAAAGCTATTAATTTACAAGCCTCTATTATAGTGTTTTCACACCGAGTGGTTTTAACGCAAAAGTTAGTTTTAACGTTAAAACCAAAAATAAAACCTGCTTTAACAATACAAAATTATTGTGTTAAAACCAACTGCAAACATTTTTTGAATTGGTTTTAAGTAGGTTTCATGAAATACAACCTTGTTTTATGTACTAAATCAGAGCTACCTGCTCTGAAATGTTGAAAACAAAATAAAAACAAAACAAATGTAAAAATACAGAAAGCAGGTTGTATAAAAATGTAAAATTTTAAATAATGAATGCTGCAACAATAATAAATAATAATATTATAATAATAGAATTAATAATATCAATATTAATAATACATAATTAATTTTGCCAATATCTTAATGTATGCTGACGATGTAAAACTTTTTCTCTCCTTTAATAATTTCATTGAGCATATTTATCTTCAAAGTGATCTCAATAATTTCTATTTGTGGTGCGAGTACAACATGATGGAGCTGAATATTAAAAAATGCAAATGTATGCGGTTCTCAAGAAGTAATTTTGTCGCGGTTAATTACTTGCTTGGAGGTCATCAACTGGAAATAGTGGACTCTTTTATTGATCTTGGGATCCTATTAGACACAAAATTAAACTTTAATGATCATATCACTTTGACTGTAAATAAGGCAAGAAGCACTCTTGGCTTCATAAAACGTTGGGCAAAGGAATTTACTGATCCATATATCACTAAACAGCTATACATAGCGCTTGTCAGACCTATTTTGGAGTATGGTTCTATCGTTTGGGATCCTCACTATAATGTTTACAGCGAACACATTGAATCTGTTCAGAAACAATTTCTACTCTTCTGCTTGCGTGGCCTTGGATGGAATTATTCGGACATGCCTTCATATACTAGCAGACTGGCTTTAATAAAACTGCCTACCCTTAAGAGTCGTCGAACGATGTTAAATATATCTTTTATGACTAACCTGATCAATGGTAATATTTGCTGTGAATTTCTGTTAAGATCTGTTAAATTCAATGTTCCTCGTCGTAACTTCCGCTGTTATAATCTTATTTATATTCAATTCTGCAGAACTAATTATGCTGTTGCTGATCCATTAACTAGAATTTGCCGTCAATTTAATTATTTGTCAGACTTTGTTGATTTTTCTTTAAATTCTTGCGTTATAAAACGGAATATTATTGTTTTTCTTAATTCTTAACTTTTCCTAATTTTTATTGTAATAGTTACGTTATTTTTGTAGAAACTGTTTGTAATTGTATTTAATTTTATTCGTACCAATTTTTGTTATTAGTCAGTAAGGAATTTGTCCATTGACTTGAATAAATAAATAAAATAAAATAAAATAAAAAAATTTCTTAATTCTTCATATTTTTTATTTTTTCTTAAACAAAAACAGCTGTTGAACAGTCATAAATGTATGAAAGTTAAAACCAGATTTAAGAAAATTGGACGTGTGAACGCAAAATCAGCTGATTATGGTTTTAATGCTAAAATCAGGTTTTCACTTTTGGTGTGAAAACACTATTAGATCTTGAGAAAAACTAATCTACTGAACAAATAAGGGGGTTTCCTAATATAAATGATTTTGTATAGGTATACCAGAATATGGCATTTTAACAAATTTTCAAAAGATGTATTAAAGATTTTATATGAGAATTTAGATATTCTACTGTACTGTACCTTGTACGACCATAAACATATCTAGCAATATTGCTATAAGTGATGTTGAGTTTGGCCGTAATCCTGACTGAAGGGTTGTAATGGCCAATTACGTATGTATGTATGATGTTAAGTTTGTTCCTACTTTCTGAGTCACAACTAGAAAATAGTTCACATCCGTATTGTAAAGTGGGGATGAGATATGTTTTAGCGAGCAGAATACGAATATTAAATGGAGTAAAATATTGCGTTAGCCAAAGACATTGCAACATGGCAACCGTTGTACCACAAATAGCATTTACATGGTTGGACCAGTTAAGGATAACTCCTAGATTCTTAATATTATGTACTGTGTTATCTGTATGGTGTAAGCTGTGCTGTGGTTAATCTTGCTTTATTGTTAAAGCTTTCGATTTCCTCTGATAGAGGCAAACACCATTAAACGACGCCAATTGAAACACATTATGCATATCACAATTTATTTTGTCCATACAATCAGAAAGCAACTAATGTATAGCTGAAGATCATCTGAACTTCAACTTAGATGGCAGATCATTAGAATAAATTGAATATGAAACTGGTACACATCTAGATATTAAAAAAATGTCCGATTTGTTACCATCATGATACACAAATTGACTTCTATCCCGTAAATACAACGAGATTAACATAACAGCAGTATTCGAAAAAATGCCACCTGTGTTTTAACTTTAAAATATATCGTAAAGAAAATTTCAAAATCAGATTGACAGATTGAGCCGACATATGTATTAAGCAAGGGTGGTATAGGAAACTGGCAAAATTTTCAGTTTTTCCAAAAATTGTATGGTATGTACTTCCAAAAAGTGGTAAAATAATATTTACTGTTTATGCCTGAAACTTAGGCCTCTTAAGCCTTTTATAAAATACGATATGGTCTGGTCGTCTCTACACATTAATTAAATTAAAGTCTCTTCCAGGATTATGGTGATTAAGCGTAAGGGAAATCCGACAGTAAATACAAAGAATATGGGTGTGATGCAAACGATTTGATCCGATTAAAAATAAGGGGAGATCAAATCCTCCATAAATAAAGGCATTCTATTGTTTTCATCACTTGTATTGCTTCTGGGCCTCATTCCTTACAATACAATTTTCCCAAGTAACACATTTTTCTTCCTTCCGTGTACAACTTTATTGGGGTTCTTGACAAGGTAACGTTGAAATTCTATTCTGTCCATTCGAAATCAACGTAAGACTTAATAAAATTTTCATTTCTTTACCTTTGCAGTCGAAAGAGAAAATATATTCTCATGTGAAAACCCCATCTTTGATTGGAAAACATAAGACCAAAGAGAGAAAATTATTGTTGGTTGTTGGCTGGTGTCAAAGACCTGTGTATTGAAAAATAAATTTTCAATAGAAAAATCCTATGGAAAACAATAAATAAAAAAAGAAAAGAAAAAACAACAATCCAGTTGACTTGGCAAGTTTTTCTTTGTGGGAAGAAAAACTGGTCTTAATCAAAGACAAAACTGTACCTTTTTGAACTTGGCTACAACAAACAACATATTATTTTTATTGTCGTCTTCAATGTAGTTGTAGTTGTTGTAACGGCCATCCTTCTCAACATTTAAACAGAAAAGTCATTGGAAAAGAAAAATTCTGTATACGTTGGATTGGGAGCCTTAACAATTCCAAGTGATTCTTAAACAACAAGTTCTATTACAACATCTAAGCAAATGTCTAAGAACAACAACAGCAACAACAACAACAACTCTATAATAGTACCATGAAAAACAACTTTTAACAACAAGGAAAATCTGAAAAGAAAGGGGAAAAGGCCAAAAACAAGTCCAGGCCAAGAAAATTGTAAACAAAAAACGTATAAACGCCACAAGTAATTGAGAGAAGAAGCCTTCTCAATATTATTTAAATAGGGAGAGAAGATTTGATTTTGATTTGGAAAAAGGGAAACAGAGAGAGAGAGAGAGAGAGAGAAAGAGAGAAATCAAGAATAATAACAATAAAGACGTGATTGAATTCTTTTACAGACTAACAACACTTTTTAGAGGAGTACATGCATGACTTTGAGCCAAGCACCAGTCAGTCAGTCAATCAATCAGTCAGTCATTCGGCCATTTCGTCAACAATCCTTTTTTATTTTTCTGTAGAATTCAAAGCGACTCAAAGCGATTTGGTTCGCTCAAAGCCATTAAATATTAACAACGAAGACGAAGAGGAATATTGAATTGAATGGTTGGGGTTCTTTATTGCACGTGTACAATTTACAATATATTTGTATGATTTTATTTTTTCTTCTTCTTCTTCGTTCTATGATCATAGACATTGAAAGAGCGAGAGAGAGAGAAAGGAAAAATATTTAATAACAAAAGGAAAGGGTAAAGGAACAACAATAATAACGAAAATAATGAGCCATGTTTGTGTGTATGTATTACATTACATATTGATATTAACACATTGTTGTTGTTGTTGGTGTTGCAGTCGTTGTTTGCAATCACCTGTGTAAGTGTAACCCTAACAATAAAAACAATTTTGGCTGAGGTTGATTTGCTACGAATGAAGCAATTTACACTCGACGACTTCAAAGGAAACAAATGCATACGGATTGTGGTAAGAAAATGAAACCAAAAACAAAAAATAAAAATTAATAATCGAAAGCAAACAATAATATTCTCCAGTATTTCTTTCACGTTCTACAACGTTTGCACGCACCTCTTGCAAGAGTTTCATGTTCGAGGATAAAATAGTACGACTGATACTGTTCGAATTCTAATAAATTGAATAAAATAAATAAATAAATATTGTTTTTTACTACTTGTTATTGTTGTTGTTTTGTTATTGTAAAATTTATATTCCATTCCATACCATTCATAAAACAAAAAAATTTAACCATCGTTTCTACCATTAAGTAGTCATGCATGCATGCTTGCATCAATATTCCCCTTTCTTGTTTTCTTTGTCTATTTATTAATCAATCCTTTTTCTTTTACTTTTTTTGGTGTCTTTATCTTCTTCTACTCCTCCTCTCCTCACCATGTTAAATTCTTTCATATTTCTTTTCTTCTTTTATCTTCTTCAGTTGATTGTTAAAACGCAATTTGAATTCATAATTGAAATGAATATTTTTATTCTGTCTGTCCGTCTGTCTGTCTCTCTGCCTGTGTCTTTGATTTTTAGTCAGTCAATCAATTTGCCAAACGTATGCTAAGAATGAATTAAAATTTTTATTTTTGCTCATACAGTTGTTGTAGGTGTTAAATTATCAGGCCAGAGACAAAATCACAACATATTTATTCTTCTGTCACTGGTTACCCAAAAACAAATACAAAAAAAAAAAAGATTTCAATTAATTAAAATACCTGCATATCAAGATATTTGTCATACAGTGATGGTCGATTTGCAATAAATAAGCAAAAATTCTAAATCAACCAAACCCAGTAGACCAAAGACATGGCTAAGGTCAAATATATTGTGGTAAGAAAGCCTACCGCCATGTGTAGATGTCTCCTGTAAACACAAATTTATGTAAAAATATCTCTTATTAACACAATGAAACCAAATCTATCGTGTAATAGCAAAAGCAGGTGTTAGAAACTTATTCAAAGCATAAGTTTAGTGCCATTGGCGCCAGAGCTCTTGTAAGCAAATTTCAAAACAGTATTTTAGTGCCAGATATAGCTATCCTATCAACGATTATGTGAGACTTTATTAGTAATGTGAACGGGAAACATGTTGACACATGAAACAGAAGAAAGCACAGCACATTGTGCCGAAAGAGCAAATGGTCCTTCGAGCCTTGAGGACCTAATAGTTTACAACACAATAGAATATGTGACAATTTTATTTAAAAAATAACTTCACTTCTCAGTTTCTGAAAATATGTAGATTTTCTTGTCTGTTAATTTCGTTCACGAAGATCTACCAATTTTGTCCTTCATTGTAATGATATTCGCAGAAAGGTTTTTATTTCCTTTAGAAATGTAATGAAGTCGTTGTCATCCCTTTCCGTGCAACGAAATAAAAACGTAAACGAGATGGAATGTAATGAAATTGAAATTAAAAGCAAAATTGAATTTCTTTCATTATTCTTCGTCAGAATTTTTGATCGTGTTTTGACGCTTTTATAGGAAGCAACGGAAGTAATATTGATGACTGCAGGTTTATAATCGAATGATCGATCATTTTTATGTGATCTTATCAAACTCATTCACATTTCCTCATTCGGTTAGTAATTACCTTTTGAATTGGAAATTATGAAATGAAAAGGAAGCGTAAGCAACTGTGCAAACGTTCGTCACGTGTTATAATGAAGTGAGTGGAAGAGTTTAGCTCAAAAGGTTTAAACATTCCTTTTTGAAATTTGATCCAATTATAGAATTTTTTGTATTAGAAAGACAATAATATTTATGATAAGGCGTCATAATTCTGCTTCTTATTTTTAAAATGTTTATAAAATTCATATCATATCATATTGAACGAAGCAATTTGTTTTAGTTACTCTCTTGACATATCGATGTGTCCCTCAGCAGCAATTTATAGCTCATAAATTTTAATTTACAATTTCATAGATAATATCTAAAGAAAATCTTTAACCACACATTAATATATTCGTGTTCTGAAAACTGAACAATCAACTCCAGCCAGGAGTTCCTAAAACAAAATTCAAAAAGATTTAACCATGAAATCTTTTCCTCAGCCTACTGTCATCAGGATCAATACTTTCCAGAAAAACACACAGGATCAAACCAAAAAAATCAATTCTTTTATAATTCTTTCTCTATTAAATGTACAAGGATTTAAACGAAATTGCGTTTCACCACAAAAAAAAATCATTTTGGAAAATGAAAAAAGAAAAGTAACCAACAATGTTAATAATTTATCAAAACATTTTCTAGTTATTGTTAGTTGTGGGTGACAGAATGATGACTTGGAAAGATCTCTCTCTGTAGCTATCATGTGTATGAAATCAACAGCCATTTAAAAATCTTTTTGCAAATGAGAAAAAAAAGGCGGGAAATTTACTTCCTTAACGAAAATTTAATCCTTTTGAAGCATTGTGAAATTCTCTTGGTTCAAATAAAGAAGAGACAGAGAAAATAAAGAAATCCATAATCACCGACAACACTAAAAACAATAGACGGACAATAACCCTTAACAGCAGGACATTTATAATCACAACACACACGCACACAGAGGCAACAAAACAAGTGACAGTGTATTACACAGGATGACCATGAACAAAAAAAAAGAAGAAAAAAATTTTGCAAGCATTTTAGCGCCAATAATATATATTTATGTACACACACACAAACACACATTTATACATATGTATGTACGTACATGTGACACGATCTTAACAAAAAGTAACGTTTTATTCCCTGCCAGGCTATGTGCGTAGCTCGGTTGAAGAAGGATTCGTTGGAATCTTAACAGGTTTTTAAGTGGAAAATAATTTCATCACTTTAGTTGCGCAGTCGTTCAGCTCATTTCACAGCTGATAGAAACGAAATGAGTTTGGTTATGCCTCGTTAGTATAGAGACTAACTAACCAGTCACACTTTTAAAAGTGAACGCACTAAATTCTACTTTTTAAGCTTTGATTTCTGATGCAGACTACTTGTATTTGTTGTAGAGTATTCTCTGATACAATATACATACATAATTGGCAATTACAACATTTCAGTCAGGATTACGACGTAGTTTCTCACACCACTTATGTTGTGTGTGTTAATTTTTATACATGAGTGGAGTGATCTACAGTTTAAAGTCGACTCCGAACAACAGATGTTTGAGAAACTTTTCCTGGCAAATTTATTTACTCTCAGAGTTTTTGCCTGAAATCTACTGAGGGGAAGTCGCCGAAGTCGAGAGGGTTTGAACCATAGCCTTACGTCTAAGAAGCCAACACATTACCTACTAGACTACGGCGACTTTTGATAGAATATATTGCCTGCAATGGAAACAAATTCTTCCAATACGGCCGAAAGGAGAGAGTGTTGGCATCACAAGGTCATTCTGTTATTAAAGGAGATCGTCTTGAAATTAGCAAAACGATAATGCATTTAGAAGTCATTTCTAATCAAACTTCAGCTATAAACTTGCAAATTGGCTTTTGCCTCTATGTGAATTAAAAAATAATTTCTGTAATTGAAGAAGAGGCTCGTGCAGCGGCAAATGAACTTCAGCAGAGTGGACAGTTGTCAAATATTTATTACAAGTGGCCAGTAAAGCAACAGTCAAATACTTTTGTTTCCTTTCTTTTGGACTGAAACGTATTGATATTTACCGAACTAAATCTCAAACACAAATTATTCCTCAACGCAAAACGGATCGTTGATTTACATCAAAATTATCTGCCACAATGGCACAAAATCAAATTCCCAAAATAAGTTATAGCAAATGAAATGTCAATGGTTTTGATACAAGCAACGAAAGACCCGAGAGGTAATAATAAAATCGCTGTTTGAATGGTCAGAATAGTAGGACTTAGTTTAGTGTAAATTAAATAAATAAAGAAGCCTAGAAAGACAGATAGAGAGATAGATCAGTGTTGTAATCTTTAACGCGGGGTTAACAGAGTTTATTACCATACTATCAGTCCTAGGATTATAGGGATATCCGGTAGCTTTGTTAGTTTATTGCTGTAATCTGGTACCCGTATAAGTCCGATCGCATTGCATATTTATTGCCGGAATATTGCTATGACCCGGTACCTCTATAATGTGAAAATTGTACTTCTACGGCAGTCTAAAAGGCTCTGACCTGTATAGCTGCTGCGTTTTAGCAGCAAAGTTCAAACGGAAGGTATAGTACCAGTAATAGAAATGGCTTATAGGACTCATACCAACCGAACTTTTACTATATCAAAACAATAATTGCAGAACCATCAACTAATCTGATGATGCAGAGTACATACTTCGATACTATTTTATTGTAATGGTATGAATTTATGTCAATTACGGTATTATCGTTCCCTTAAAAAATATTCTTTTTCCTTGTATAATAGGATTCATTCGTGAATATAAAATCTAAGCATACAGAGTGTGTTAAGTGAAAAACAAAAACTCTTTCGACATTTAGGAGTACAATGGAAACGAAATGGCATGTGCAAAGCGTAATATCCCATTAGGTCTGCTATTGTGATGCCGGAATGGTTCTACTCTTTAACGAATTGTTCACTTTTCCTTTAAGGACGAACACATTTGCTTTAATCCTGGCATTTAAATTTAAACTATGCCAGTCTCAAAGAATTTTAATTACAAACTAAAATGTAAACACAGGCGAAACTAAAGCAAAAATTAAAAAAAAGAAAAATAAATGAGCACTACATGAGCAACGGCCGGTTTACAGCTCAGAAGATTTGCTCAACATCTATACAATGATGATATTATTGTAAGGATTTCTCTTTTCGTTTGGTTTTCATAATTCTTCATTCAATTTGAGCAAGTGTTGCTTTGCCAGGATGATAATGTTGAGGTTTTATCTGAAATCTTTGGTTTCTTTTCATCTCTTTGCCCCTTTGTGCAACTAAAAATGAACAAAAATGAAACTAAAACTAAACTAAATTGCAAAATCATTTATTTTTTTTTTGTATTTTCTGCAGTTAAAAACTAAAGATTTGGATTCTTTCTTTCCTTTTTCATAATAGAGTTTCAAATTTCTCTGTTATGCTGGGCATAATTAAAAAAAGAGAACTTGTTTGGTTAAGACTTAAAGAAAAGAATGGAAAAAAGATAATTCCTTGATTTTGTATAAGACTTCTTTATGCAAATTTCAAATTTAATAACTTACAGCAGCTGCCCGAGTGTTAAAGACCAAAAAACAGAAAGAAGAAGGAAAACACAGTTGACCAACCACAAATAAATTATTTTATTTCTGTTTATATTTGTTTTTCTTGCATAATAATCATTAACACCATCTCTACTTTCATCCAATGGCACGGCTCAACAGGAAAATTTTCCACAAAAGAAAAATGAATTTCTCATCATCTCATAGTGGTCATCAGCATTACAATCATGAATGTATTACTGCCTAAACTGACCATTTTGCATTAATCTTGCCTAAAGCTTTGAGAAGTTTCCTGTAGCAATGACTGACTGACAACTGACCGACCATCATCATCATTATCATCAGACGGATACGTCTTTGGTAGACGTAATGGATAGAATGAAATGAATGAATGAATGGATGTGGATGGATGTTTGGCTGGTTGGTCAACATTTATGATGTGTGATGTAACAATGTCACTTTGACATTTATTTTCTTTTATCCTTTTTTCATTTCTTTCTCTACACTTTGAATTTTGTTTTCTGTGTGTGTTTATTTCGACATTATTTGAGAAATTATAAAATGATGATCATAACGATGACGAGTGTAATGACTAGCAGGACGACAAAAGTTGCCAAAGATATGACGATGACGATGACACTTTTCTTTGGGTGACTGATTTGGGCATAGAAAATTAAAAATTTAAATTTAAATCTTTTTGAAATCCTTCTAATCAAGGGTTGTCCAGAGATAGAAAAATCAAAATGAATAATCATGTTAAAGAGATGCTTTTTGAACAGTGAAACCAGTATGAAGAAAAGTTTCTGTTGTTTTGTTGGCTAAAGTTCATACGCCCCTCAAATAAATCAGATAAAAACACAGAACGCACGCATGCACCACCTAGCATTGACAGCAACACACACATAGCCAGCAAACGACTCATAAGCTACTGAAGTCTGTGGGAAGAGGAGAGGAAGTAGCAAAACGTTTCAAACCACCACAATTTTGAAATCATCATTACGTTTGCACATCATTTTATTACATCTGCTGTGAGTTTTTTCTTTATACTACTGACTGCTCTAGCGTAGACAAACTTAAAAAAAAAATTACAACAAAAACAAATTAAAAGTTAAAAATATAACGAAATCCTGTCCATGATTTTATAATGAATATTTGTTTCATACACTCGTAGTGTTTGTCTTTTTGTATGTCACGTCTGTCTGTCTGTCTGTCTGGTATGGTAAACGCATCCTTCTTCAACATCAACATCACCATCATCATTGTCGTTGTCGTTGTTATGTTGTAATATGTAAATTTCATTCAGTGTTTCAGTCTCTGAATGTGTATGTGTGTGTAAATCTAATAATTATTATGCATTCATCAGGATACCTTAAATTTATCCTGCTAAAGAGATTCATTTATTTTAAAAACAACAACGTAGACATTTCAAAAAGGGATAAACCAGTTCTCGAAAATGTTTAAAAAATTTTGTAACGTTTTCCAAAACATCAAGGAAAGGAAATACAGACGAAATGGTTTGAGAATGAAACTTGATTTTGAATTTTACGATTTTTTTTATTTTTTTTTTAGTTTTCTGTAATTAATGGATGTTTTTGGCTAAAAAGCTTTTCTTTTTTTTCAATTTAAAATTAAAAAACATTTTTTTTCCAGGTGCAAGTCAACCCAAACGGGGGTTCTTGTTTATGTAACAGATACGAAATTAGATTTACTTTGGATAGTGCATATGTACACAACATGTGTCATCATTTTATTGACTTTAGAATTTCAAATCTAATTACCCATACTGTTGCTCTATGTTCAATGGTTAAGAATATTTAATTACACTGAATACGCTTAGCAGTAATCGAGTGGGTCTTGATAGTCCTTGAAACGTAAAGTTTTTAAGAAAAATATTTGCAACTAGTGTATTGGCTTTAATCGCCGTAGTCTAGTAGGTAGAGTGTTGGCTTATTACACATAAGGCCACGGTTCAAACTCTAGGTCAGACATCATATAAAACATAAAAACTCTGAGCAAATAAAATTGCCGTGAAAAGTTTCTTAAAAAATCTGTCGTTAGAAGTCGACTTTAAACTGTAGGTCCAGCCACTTATGTATAAAATTAACGCACACAACAGAAGTGGTGTGAGAAGCTTGGTCGTAATTCTGACAGAAGGGTAAAATATTTCAAGAAGGGTTTAACAGTTTTCAAGAAACCAGTACAATAGTGTGGTCAAAATGAAGGCATGTCTATGCCTCGGCTCAAGACAATTATTATTCTATGTGGCTAATTGAATAGTTCATGGATTGGAGGTGCCAAATATTAAAGAACAGAGAAGCTGAGTTGTAGATGTAAATGCTATAAAATAACATTATCAGTAGAGCGGTATTAATATGCCCATTAAGTACAACCGATTACTGATACCGTATACTTACATACATACGTATCAAGTGTTTTTCTTTTTTCTATATTCCCATTCGGAGATTAAAATGTACAAATAGTTCATGTACATTTATGCCACATGCAACAAAATGTATTTTAAATGACATACTTCTTTGAAGCCGACTTATTTCTTATCTCCTCCTCTTCAAATGGCAATCAAATATAAAACAAAACTACACAGTGACTAAATGAGCAAATGATGCGACAGACTGATTGACTAACTAACTGTCTGCCTAAGTATGTGAGTGCGTGAGTGAGTGTTTAACACCATTCAAGAGATAATAAGTTTGCGCATAAAACTATCAATGAATCCAATTGAGAAAAATACAACATCAAACGAACAAAAGGTCACCAAGAAAATAAAAAAATAAAAACCAAGAACAACAAATAAAATCTTATCTTGAGAACTTCTTAGTAACCCTAAAGAACTCTACTGATAAAATACGATTTCGTTTTTTACTTCCTTTAAAAAAAAAAATAAAGAAACGCAGACAAAAATGAATGAAAAATGATTAAATTTAACGCCGAATACTGATTGCATTACAGACAAAGGTTTTCAAAGAAAAGGAGTTTCATTTTTCCATAATTTTTTCATTCGTTTCAACATTTTTAAATCGGAAGAATTGACGTTTTGTTAGAATTAAGTGACGCACATAAATATCGCTAAAGTTCGCTTTCATCATCACATTGGCAAAAAATTTAAAACTCACACTAAAATACTTACGCAGAGAACAAGACACATAGTCAAATACTAGAATTGTTAGCACGATGGAAATTTTTACCTTTTACGAAAAGGAACATTCATTAGTGTATTCTGAATGCAAACGTAAGAGTTCTGACAATTTAGCATTTTACTATCGACGAATTCACTGGTAATTCATAAATAATTGTGTAGAAAACAGAGAAAATGCATTTTTTTGAATCAAATGCAACCGGCTTTTTCTATTTCCAGTGCAATAATTCCTGGTGTAATAATTTGAATAGCAACTGATAATATTTCTAATATAACTCCTCATGCCCGTTTCATCCATACACTAAAATATATGCTCTTCGACAGTTACAGCCTTCTCAACTAATAAAGTTTGGGTTTATAATTCTGATACAGGTAGAAGTAATGCATAATTGGTCATTACAACCCTTCAGTCAGGATTATGGACCTAGTTTATCACACCACTTATGTTGTGCATTTTAATTTTATACATGAGTGGCGGGACCTACAGTTTAAAGTCGACTCCGAACGACAGATTTTTTGAGAAGCTTTTCATGGCAATTTTTACTCTCAGAGTTTTTGCCAGAAATCTGCTGAGAGGAAGTCGCCGAAGAAATACTTTTTGTATTTTGTTTTTGATGTCTGGCCTGGGATTCGAACCCGGGCCTTTCGTCTAATAAGCCAACACGCTACCTACTAGACCACGGCGACTTCACATGCCATATGCAAGGTTTAGTATTTGAGCGAAATTTCATTTTTATAAGATGAAATTGCTTTTAATTTGAACCTGAGAGTACAATTTTTTGAGTTCAGTTGAGTTGAGTTCTCTCATTATCCAAAATAAGAAGTAATGGTGAGCACAAAACCCTATTCGCACTACTTAAAGTGAGATTAAAAGGGTTATGAGGCAATACTTCACCGCTATTTTAGAGGTGAAAGGTCGTCATCCTCGTCATTATCCAAAAATTTAGTTTTAGATTAATTCAACAAAACCGTTTCTCTTCTGCTATTTTTCGGGACCCAATTCCGAGATACAATTTTATACATAAAAAGTTATGGCAGAAGCTTTTACTTGACTTTGTATGGTGAATAGCAGTTATGCTCCTGTGACTGTCAATTTGTCGAAAATGTTGATAAAATACGAGTTTGTGCCCTTTCAAAATTCCCGTCGGAAAGGACACCATTACAAACGTCGTCAGTAGAGTCCAATCAATTTTAGTTTTACACGAATCAACGTAAAAAAGAACTTTCGTTGAAATAATTTGTTCCGCCAATAACAGTGCTGAAGAGTGAAAGTGGATTACTTTCATAGCGTCAAAGGAAAATCGAATCGCAGACGAACTGCGATGAACCGGTCAAGCCAGGATTTACACTCAAGAAGGATTAGCTGTACTACTATATATCGGTTCCCTCACGGCCATACTAATTCTGATTTATACCTACAGTACAAAACTAATTTACGACAAACTATTGCCAATAGCGGTAATTTCAGATATTTACCTCAGTTGAAGCTTGTTAAGAGGGCCGTACCAACTTTACAAAGAAGCGTCTTTAAAATAATGAGTGCACATTTATAAAGCCCACAATTTTTCACATGACATCCCTATGTCTATTATGGTGGAATAAAAAATCTAAAAATTAACAAATAATATAACCTTGGAACCATATGTGTGGAGTGTATTTGTGGAAACAAGATTCAACAGAAAGATCTTAAAATAAGCGGCAACAAAAGAAGTAATGAGTTTTTGCATGTACTTTTACGATATGCATGCATAATTTAAAAGAAAAATAGAAATTAAAAAATAAGGAATAAAATAAATAAAACAGAATCCAAATATCCACAGTGTGCCTAAACCGAAAAAAAAGAGTTAATTTGTTGGTGTAGAATCGATTAGGAGAACTCGTGTCCAAGCATAGGAATCATTAAAGAAAGAAAGAAAGAAAAACACAAAGGGGATTAAGAATATTTGTTTCCTCGTTCTTTAGCATTTTGAGTTGAGCCTACAATCTAATCTAAAAATATCTGCAACGTTTGGATATGTTAAGTGGCACACAAAATAATAGCAGCAAATCGTATGCGTATTTTTTTTTAACAAGTTCTGTTAAATAGAGTCTGTTGCCCCTGAAAGATTAACAAAGCAGTTTTCTCCTTATTGTTTTGGTTTTCATTGGATAATATTTTTACGTGGTGGGTTTAAGCACTGATGCAGCAGCCTTTAGAGTATTCGAGAGAAAAGTCTTACGTAAGATCTTCGGTCCAGAAAGAGTTGACGATGATTTCCGCATCAGATCCAACAGTGAGCTGTATGAGCTCCTCAACGACGTGGACGTTGTGTAGTGTATTAACATCCAGCGGCTGCGCTGGCCCAGCCATGTCGTTCGAATAGAGGAAGATGCTCCGGCGTGACGGGTATTTGATGCGGGGAGACGACCTTGTTTGCGTTGGAAGGACCAATTCGAGTAAGCCCTATCATCGATTGGTGTGACCAACTGGCGTAGGCGCGCAAGAAGCAGAGGCGCCTGGAAGGATGTGTTAAGACAGGACCAAATTCGTTAATCGGGTTTTTAATGGCCAATTAATTCTCCTTTACGGAAGAAAAAATACGAAGTTAAGTGTGGATATTTAATTTAAAGCGCATCAGAAATGTGTTGAAAATGGTGCTATAATTTTCAACACAATTGAATACTAAGAGGACACCCACATACACATGCAAAATTTATATCTCTTAACCGAGATAATAAATTTTTTTTTTCTATTTTAACTACGTAAATAAATACAATGAATGGTATGAATGGATAGATAGAATCAATAATTGTTGATGATTTGTTTTTCTATTTTAAAGAAAACTAAACATTTTTCAAGTTAAACAGGGCTTATCCTAGATTCAAACGGGACAACAGGAAAGTGGAAATTGTCGAGATGAAAAAAATAATTTAAAAGGGAAAATTGTTTTTCCATTATAACTGGATTTGAGAATTTTTTTTAGAAAACAACACGGATTCTGACCTCTTTCCCTAGAAAGATTCTTTTGCACACACACATACACTCACGTATTATATATGTAGTTGCTCAAAATCTTCTACGATAGACAATGCCATTGTCATGTGTGTTACACATGTGAAAAATAATTTAGAGCAACAACAACTCAATGCCCACAAAACATCCCGAACTCATTTTATGTCATATTTTGCAAAAAAAAAAAAAAAAAACAAAAGCAACGAATGACAGAAAATGTGCGAAAATTGTATCTTTTGTTGACATCATCATCATCGTCATCAAACAAGATCAACTCAACTATGCATTCATCCGTGTCCATAGATCAGTCACTTAGTCTAACTTGGGTATTGAACGCAAAACCAACAACAAGTAGAATACAAGAGATGATCATTTAAATACATACAATACTTAAGTGTATTCATTCCTATTCTCTATTTGCACAAATGTTTTATTATGTTACTTTTTATTGTCTGTCCGTCTGTCTGTCCGCCTATCTTCCAAGTTGAATTGGGTTGGGTTGGGTTCGGTTTCTTTCGTGATCTATGACAAGAATGCATATCTCGCTCCCTATCTTTCTCTCTCTCTCTCTATGTGCATATTTTTGTATGCAAATTTATTGTATGCCAGTGCGACACATTAGTTTCTATTCCCGGAAATATTTTTTTTTCTCTTGTTTTCTATGTGACACAATGTAACGAGAGGCCTATGCAAAATAATTTTACGTTGGTTGTATTACAACAATTTTAATGACAAACACATTTCATTGCGTTCTGTTCTGTTCTTCTGTTGTTTAACAATTTCCTTAAAGACTTTCTTTATATGCAAATAAAGATGAAACCAAAAAAACAAACAAACCATTGGAGTACTAGTCGATAGAAGAAAGGACAGACTGACTGACAGAAACGTACAATTTATTTTATGCCTTGAGGTGAAATATTTTCTATTTATTTAATCGCTTACAAAAGAGAATTCATAAATGCTTTATGTTTTCCTGTGCAATGCAATGGAAATTTGCATTTTACGTGTTACGTATTCAAGTGAAATTTTTTATTCTGTGTGAACTTAATAAATAAAACTATTATTGTATACGAGAATAATTGAATATCGATTTCTATTGGGTCATGAGATTAGGGCACCCGATAATTTGAGATCTCACAATGACCGTATAAAAATTCAAAATTATTCGTATTCCAGTGCAACATTAGAAAAATTACAGAAAATAAAATTTCTACAGAAACATACTCTTTTTTTAAATTTATTATTCAAATGCCGAAAGTGGACGATAAACTAAACTAACTCTGGGTAAAATTATTACAGCAAATAAATATTTATGTTTAGCATTTGGTTCCACTTCCTGATTCTAATAGCTCACGTCTGGGTAGGAAAGAAGCCATAAGTTGAGACCACATTTTATTCGATAATTCGAGAGCTTTTCGTAAATATTTCTTTTAACATTACGACCGAATTCATTAGGCTTCCTTTAGTTGATGTAACACAGTTAGCCCAGGCAAGAAAACTTAAAAACTTATATAGGGTGTTTTTTATAGAGGTATAGAACTTTAAGTTGCAATAAAACAACGATGGATTATTCGATTGACATGAATTTTATTTATCCGAAAGATAATCTTGTGGCATTAAATTTTAAATATGATTTCTGGCATATGACCGCCACGGCTGGCGCGGATGTAGTCCAATCTGGACGTCCAATTTTCGATGACTTTTTCCAACATTTGTGGCCGTATATCGGCAATAACACGGCGAATGTTGTCTTCCAAATGGTCAAGCGTTTGTGGCTTTACCGCATAGACCAATGACTTTACATAACCCCACAGAAAGTAGTCTAGCGGTGTTAAATCACAAGATCTTGGAGGCCAATTCACAGGTCCAAAACGTGAAATTAGGCGGTCACCAAACGTGTCTTTCAATAAATCTATTGTGGCACGAGCTGTGTGACATGTTGCGCCGTCTTGTTGAAACCACATCTCCTGGACATCATGGTTATTCAATTCAGGAATGAAAAAGTTAGTAATCATGGCTCTGTACCGCGAATGGACTCATTCGGGTCTTCCTCAATGCTACGCTCTACAGCAGCAATAGCTTCTTCTGTACGCACCGTACAGCGTCTCTGGGGATGCGAGTTATCAATAAGAGTAAACGTGGTGCGCAAACGTTCCATGGTTAATGGAATTAACTGCTCTGATGGACGATCTTGTCGACGATAAAATGGACGTAGTGCGCGATACGTTTTCTGCACAGAACCATTATTTTCAGGCGTGAGTCTATTCATGATGAATTGCCAAACCAAACTGAGAATAAATCACTTGACAGCTGTTAAATCGGTCGCCATCTTGAAAAGTAATGCCAACTTAAAGTTTTATACCTCTATAAAAAACACCCTTTACATATAAATTACGACCCAATTTTGAAAGCCTTTGATTAGATAAATGACTGAATCCCAAGCAGGATTACGACTTAGCTTCGCATGCCATTGATGTTGTGTGTGATTTACCATGTCGCCAGTTGAAATATTGTAAATTATTTTGGAAATTAATGCCAAACTACTTTCATCGAGTAAGATGTGAGTGTCATTATAAAAATAATCGCTTCCTGTATTAAGGTGGAAAAGTCACTGTCACTGTTGGTCAACAAAAAGATCAGTGAGTAAGGATTTGTTAATCAAAACCGATTATCAGATTAGATGTTGTGTTCAATTGACAATTGATGCAAAGATATTTATTTTTTTTGATGATGATTAATAAAAATGTAATATTTCTCCAAAGTAATGACTCTGATACTGTCTGCCTATGCGTATATACATATATATTTCTGAAATTCTTATAAGGAGCAAAAGAGGTATGTATTGTTAGGATTTTCCTTAACCCATATGCGCTTATCGTCCCATTTTAAAACGGTAAGATACTGATCAGTGTATGGTATACCATATAGATTCCAATAAATACAAAAAAAACCATGTTTTTACGAGAAAAAAAGTTGGGCATATACGGGTTAAATGAAGGATTGCGTCTCTCAAAGAAGGTGTATATTGTCAGGGTTTCTCAGTAAATGAAGAATTGAATTTCTTTTGGTTTTAATTGGCCATTAATTCGATTATGCTTCCACAAGTACGTATTTTATGAGACCGTAAAAACTAAATCACCACAAATACTTCATGTGTTATTTTTCATTTTCTAATTCCGATTCTTAAATGATTTTGAAAATAGTTTCAAAATTTCCCACAGCAATCTGGTCCCCAGAGTATGCAATTTCTCGAAATACTTTGGTTGTAGGAAGAATATAAAAAAATTGCAATTTCAAAATGCTGAATGCATTCAAAGTTATTGTACGCATGAATTGAATTTGTATTCAATGGAAAATTAATATTTTTACAATAAAAATGTAACGGCGATTGCAGTAAAAACATTAAAAAAAGGAAAAGAAAACTTTTTTGCATAGTCATGTGCAGACCATGTTAAAATCAATTTCCCATGGTCCAAGCTTTCTTCCAAGTCATCTTCTTCCTTAAACTAAAGGAGAGAAGAACGCAAATGAAATTCATTAGTTTGACGTTTGTATGCTAGTGTGAAAGGCTAGTCTCAGTGCATGACTAAATGGAATACAATGCTGTAGTGGCCAACAATAATTTGCAACAGTCGATATCATCAAATAGGCAGAATGTATACATATATGGTAGCCAAAGGGAAATAATTAATTGTAATATGTGGTGATTGTATTAATCAATGAATTAAACAGGTAGCAAAGGATTTTCGACAATACATATCAAAAAAAGTATTTGACGTGAATAGGCAGAAAGAAAATATTATAAAGACCATAAAGGCCAGCACCTTAAATGATTAAAATAGTTTCGATATCGACTGGGAGTTATAATTGTCTTGAGTACACTTTAAACATTTAGGACAATATATTTTGCAGGGAATACATATTAAAAGCACTAAACTGTTAACTACAATGAAGTGAGATGCACTTAGTTATTTAGTTGAGAACTTTGGTTCAGTACATGAACATATTATAAATACATATGTATATAATGCTGATAAGTCGTAGAATAATTCACATTGAATTGAACATAATTCGACTGTTGCACATAAATTTTTCCATCATTCGTATAAAATATGTGCAATTAATAATTAAAAAAATGAAGCTTTGAAAACCGTTCACCAATATAACCCTCTTGGATACCATGGTGATCTAGTTTAGTAATGTGGTTGGATATTGGTATGAGTGTCTTGGGTTGGATTACCCCACCATAGACTCTGGCCTATTACGCTACATCGGTCTTAGTTACAAGGGTCAGGATAATTTGAATATAATTTATAATTATATTACAATAAATAAATATTTTAACTCTTTAACGTCTTTTTTTTTAGAGTGTGTAAATTGTAAAATGTAAAATTCAATGATAATTTAAAAACAATTCGTTTTTAAAACAAAGAACTTATGATATCCCTACTGTAGCGCCCTCTAACATTTTCCGTTCAAACTAAAAACGAAAGAAAAAATGTGATTATTAAAGTGTGAAAATCAAAACAAAAACAAACAAAAAACTGGTAAATGATAAAGAAAACGAGCTGAGAAGGAGAAGGACAAAAACGTAAATCACTATCATTCCCACAGGAATGAAAAGCAAGGAAGAACACAAGAAAAACTCAACATAATCAGCAGGTACCTGTTGTTGTTGAGTCTCTTTGTTGAGAATCAGAAGAAAAAGAAAAGAAAATCACTTGCTAATAGACACTTGTTGAGGGAAAGTCAGAAGAAATAATTTTCTCCAGATTTCTCCTGTCAATGGCTCAACATTGAAAGAAAAATGCTGATAAATAAAGGACAGAAGGGGCATAATGTTAAAGAGAGGGAGAATAGAAAGGAGAGAGAGCCAGTATGGGGAAATTCCAACAGGAACCTGTTGTTGGAAGAAAAACAACGAGAAAAAGAAATAAAACAAGTGAACCTGAATTGGACGAAGGGCATAGAGAAAACAAAGAAAAAAAATCATAATAAACTAAAACCAAATGAAGGGTCAAAGGCACAGAGGAATTAATTAACAAAAAGTATACGTTAAATTAAGGGACGTAGGTGATGGATGAGGAGGTTCTTTAAATTTTAAAATTTTTTCGAGAAAAATAATATTTTTTTCTAATTTTCAAAAATCTGATTGCACTTTGCTCTCAGAAGAGATATGTATGTTAGATATTAGGTCTGCCGAATTCTTCTTTGTATTGATTATTTGATTGAAAACACATGAGAGAATGAGAGTCAACGATATCTGTAGACCGTTTTTATAAAAGTTAACGGAGTTTAGATTACATATTGGATACTTAGGATCAATTATGCATGGATTTCAATCTAATTCGGTATATAGAGTGCGTCCCGTTACAGTGATTAGGCCATGATTGCTTTATTATAAATCTGTCACAAGAAATTGTCTTCCTCCACGAGAAACGAGTCTATTTTGCAGCTATTGGCCAGAAATAATGCATATTTTATCTTTCCTGATGACCACTCAGCATGATCCGATAGTCGCTTATTAGACGAGAGTCTCCTGTTTAAAAAATCTGCCGTTCGTAGTTGACATTAAAGTGTAGGTCCCGCCACTCATGGATAAAATTCACACACACACAACATGAGTGGTCTGAGAAGATAGGTTGTAATCCTATCTAAAGGGTTGTAATGACCAATTAAGTAAGAAAGTATTATAAGCTTTTTTTTATAATTTATGACGCTTAAAGTATTATGTTCATGACATTACATACATACATTACATCATCTAATAAAACGATGTTAACGTACACTTAGTATAATACGACTATTTTTTTTTCAAATGTCATTTTGCGGTAAAAGTCTCTAGCAATAACTCAGGGGAAAAAATTGACTATGAAATTTGATTTGTAATAATTAATGCTGAAAGACAACCACAAAATTACAATATAATGTAGGATACAGTCCAGCTGACATTCACATGGGTTGATTAGAGTATTAAAAAATTTGTTTTGAAGTATCCAAACAAAATTCATTAAATTGTTGTAAAATTTACGACGTGTACTGTATAAAGTGCTGTTATAATGACAGCGCCTAGCAAGGAATATAATATTTAGCACATCTGTGATTAATTTTTCTACTCATTAAGCAAATAAGCAAATTTGGTTTTTTTTTTTTGAGACCCTTTTTGTGAAACTGTAATCGATACCTATGCATACTAATCGATAGAAACTAATTCTGCTTAAAGCTAATAAGACAATTTATTCTGCAACATATGTGTGTGTATGGCTGACTGATGGCTGATGTTTATGAAGGTCTCCGTTCGGTGACCAAAGAAAAGAAAAAAAAAAAGGGAAGAAACATAAATAATATTTTATATGCATACACAAACAACAACATTTAACGGACTGAGGAATTGATTCCAAAGAATCCTCTCGAAAATCTGGCAAACAGAAGCCGCTAACTCTTCAGAAACCGTAAAAAACAAAAATAACGTTTATTCTTGTTGTTTGTTTTTATTTTTGTTTTTGATTACTGTTGTTGTTGTTGTTATTTTATTACTGACAGTCTAAATTGTTTACATAATTGGATCAAACAACAGTTAAACAACGTTGAAACAGGATATTTTTTCCGCCTACAAAACTGTGTGTTTTTCTTTTTCTTTTTTACTTTCAATCTTTCAGAAGACCAAAGCAAAGAACAAATAATCCTTGAACGCAAATTCTCTTCTTTCTTTTGGGTTGAGCAGAAATGATTGTGTGTGCATGTGTGTGTTCGTGTGTGCAACAGGATGGCTGGCCACAATTTATGATTTTGCGGAGGTAGAAGTAAAGCAGTTCAGAGCAAAGGATAGTCTGATATTATCTTAGTAACTAATGACAGCATTTTTTTCAAGTATAGCTGGATCAAATTTCCATACCAAAATCTCTCTTTTTTTTTCTTCTTTGGTTTTAATGCGACTCACTCATCTATGAGAACGATGATGATGATGCTGATGATCCAGGGATTTGCTTCGTTAATATTTATATTCTGCTCAAATCTCAAATAACAACACAATAATGTTGTTTGGGTCACGGCGCGTCACAATCTGGCACTTGTTGAGATTGTTCTCATTTTTCCATATTCACAACAGTCAAGTCATATACTGGGTTAGGAAATTAAATTGTTTAGACTAGTCTTTCATGGAAGTTTCCACTCAATTATTGATTCTAATACCACATAGACATAAACAAGACCAACGCCAAGATTTAACGACGATAATATTCAATGAATGAAAAGGATTTCTTCAAGTCCAAAACGTATCCTTGAGATTGGCGGTTAAATGTTGGCGCACATGTTTGTTTGTATTCATGAGAAAAATTTTCTCTCAAATGTAAACATTTTTTTTTTAATTTAATCATAAAACACTAAGGAAAAGGATTCATAAAAAATTTGATGTTTAGCTTCTTATAGGAAGGATAATAAACGAGAAACTGAAAACATGCAAAAGATTTAAAAACAATATTTTCATAATAAACCCACTTATCGATTGCCACCACACCACAATCACATGCGTCAATTACGGGTTTTTGTGCATTTCAAAATGACAAAGTCATGTTCAAAATAAATGCAGCAATGAATGTGCAACAAACACTTGCAATTGTTTGTGCCCAAGAGAATAGTTTGACGTCGTCATCTAAGACCACAAATTCTCTTTGGACGGGCATATGGTGCGTGTGTGGTCATATTAGGACGAAACGAATTCGGCAACTTCATAAATAAATGTCAATAAAGAAGTTGAAGCAGAACAGAACAACAATATGTTTGTATTTGTGATTCGGTCTGCTTGCAACAATTGACTGAGTAATCATTTCGTGTTTCTTGGAAGGATAAGTGAATGGAACTATGTTATGTACTCAACTGATTGATCGTAATGGAAATATTTTTTTAGGCCAATTAAACCAAAAAAAAAAAAAACAAGAGGATTCAATGAAAGTGAGCCGAAAATTAATTGTTAGACGAGAGTACCAGTATTATTTTACTTTGTAAGTGAGCCCCTATATGAGAAAGAACAGAAAACGATAAAAAAAAACTGAAGGTCCTTTATCAGAACTTTTCTCACACCCACTCACACACACACATTCGAAAAAAAATCTTTTAAAATCAAAATTTGAAGATCGTGAGAAATGGTGCGATAAAAAAAAAACAACAATTAAACTATCGATATAAAAACAATAACGTATTTCAAAGGAACTATGGACAAGCAGATATCGATAAAATTCGAAATTTCAGAGTAATGTCATGAAACATTTCAATATACTTGATTAATAATGTGTTAATTGAAAATCCAAATTAATCGAATAAATTTTCATTGTCTGTAAGTAGCGTGGAAATGTTATTTGTTTTTATATTCGGCAATGTCTCCACCAAATTGATGCTGAGATACGAGATACATTTTGAATGTTTAGAATTAATTCTGTACGGTGTCTGCAACCATTTCCAGATTTTAAGTTAAATGGGCTAAGACGCAAATGTTTTCAAAAAACAAACTTTTATTAACCCTCGTATACCTATAAGTATTCCGGACAGTTGACATAAGTCAAAATATGAAAAGGCTGTGTCATTTAGGGCCATTATTACAATTTGCCCTTAAAGTTCGGTTTAGTAAGAGGTAACTTTAGCTAAAGTGAACTTTAAAATCACCTTTAACTTCTTTTCGTTATTACAACTTAATGATAAAATAAAGTTAAGTTTTTCAAAAATATAGCAGTGCCGCAGCGACGTGTCTAACTTTTGCCAAATTAAAGTAGTTTTTTTAAAACGCAGTGGCAAAGATGAGCTTCTTTTTTTTGTTGTGTTTGCTCATTTTGTTTATATTTGAAGTTGCCAAATTGAAAATAGTATATAATATGGCAAGTTCAAATATAAACTTAACTTTAAAAGTTAAAGGTAGGATGATCTTATCTTCAGCTTAACGTGCACTCCTATCTCATTGTGTGATTATTGTGTGTAACAGATTAAAATAAATTGTTGGCATGCCTGACAACAAGACAATTACTAGCCAATTCTGTAAAGTAAGAAGAAAAGCCAGTTTCGAATAGTTCCTGTCAACAACATCAAATTGTACAACTGTATAGCAGTTTAACAGGACCACACACTACGCTAACTACAAATTTAACGTGATCTTCAGACAATTAAGAGTACTACTGTCTGCCTTTAAATCAATTAAAATTCTTATTGATAACTATATTGTGATATTTCAGGGAGTAAAAACATTTAAAAATTCATTCATTTAAGGTCAAATTAATTCTGAGAACCAATTAACGAATACCGATTGAAATGTGTGAAAATATTAACTCACGGATCAATTCACGTATGAGTTCACTAATCAAATGCTATATCGTTGAAGGATATACTTTAAAATAATAGAACTGAAGTGGTAAAACAAAACGGTGATCATTAGTATGATGGGTGAATGTGAGACGTCGGATCGGTTTAATGTGTGCAAAGGTAATGCCAAAATAATTACGAAATTTATGTCGTTTAAGAGGCCACGAAAACCAATAAAACTCTATTAAAATCGAATTCAACATGAAGGTCAACCGAGTTATTTGAAAAATATAAAACGAATCAGCTGAAAATCTATTTTCTTTACACGCAATCAAGTACTAGCATCACTTGCACGGTGGGAGTTCTATACGATAACAGTTACAAGTTCAAGGATCATCATCGAAAATAAACTGTTGATCCTTAAAAACCAAACATTTTAAACATTTATGGCACTTGCCGCCACACAAATAAATAGACAAGCATAGAAAAGAAATAGAAAAGTCAATAAAAATTATAATTTAGGGGTTAAATAGTACATACAAAAACGAAAAAGAAAAACCTGTTCGCCTAAATCGTGCAAGGTGCAGAAGGACCCAGTTACAGTGCGCAGCAGGTTAGTGTGTGGCGAAAGTACGTTTCTGTAACTAGTATGCAATGTGCGTGAGCACTTGCACACTTTTGTTCGTTCACAGAACACTGCCAGACATTTCCATTTTTGCAGCGTGCAGGATATGTAAAGAATCTGTGCAAATTGCGTTTTCGTAATTTTGTGCCTACACACGCTGGCATTAGAGAGAATACATAGCAACAATTGCAAATAAATAATACTGAATAAAGGCAAATGAAAAGAAAACAGCTTACAAATATCCTTTTTGACAAATGCAAGACAGCAAAAAAGGAAATTGTCATGCTGTCTGCCTTTATGACAAAAGAATTTATTGTTTGGGTTGAGAAGCAAAACGAAGAGCACAAAAGGAATGAAAATATTTCGTAGGAGTAGAGTTGTATGAATCTAGCCTCTATGCTGATTTCACTTAATGGAACATGGCGCCGCTCCTGTAGTATACTCTCCTCTCTTCTCTGTTTGATTTTTCGTTACACAATTATTGTTGTTGTTAGTTTTTTAGAAATGAACAAGTGCACTTTCTAGACTCATTAAGTGCCTGTTGTTTTGCCAATTTAATGCATGAAGCGTAAACAATTCAATTCAAATCGGAAAAAGAACAGGTTGAATACAATTTTTATTTACAATTGTATCGAGGTCTTGTGCCGGGCTATCAGAAGATTTCCTCGTCCTAGCATCAGCAGACAAGCTTACTAAGAATATCACATTCATCATAGAGTTGGCTTTAAAAGTGCTTTTATTATGCCGTAGCACAGGAGTTTCCAAGTAGGCCGCCTATTAAATAATGTGAGCCTTTCATTAACAGAAGCAGGTCCCAAATTATGGAATCCTATACAGTTATGGTGGTCTCGCATATGATTGACAAACTACCATAGTAACACCCACTCCTACAAATAAAAATAATGAACAATTTCAACAAAAACCACATCAAACAAAGGGCAGCGCAACATTCGATTGTGATTTCAAAAGGAGCAAAAATGATCATTTGACACGGCTCTTGAGAAGAGTACAAATGATAAAATTTAATGGCAAAAAAAGATAACGGTTGTGTGATAAGGCCAAACCAAACTGTTGTCATCAACCTGGATAATTACTGGAAAGAGGATGAAACAATGGTTTAATCATTAATACTTGACGCAAAACCATTAAATCCAGAACAATAACCCAGACACTGCACAACAGATTTTGAATTTATGAGACAACGCAAAATAAAAACAAATCAAAAAAATATCAAATTTGTGCAATTTTTCAATTGATTTTTCGGAAAAGAAAAACCCAAACAATAGAAATACAATTTTCGAGGAATTTTCCGACAGGTACAATGACAAGAGATTTTAAAAAACACATAAAAGGACCCTTGTGATCACACACAAGGACTTTATCTAGAGTGTATGTGCAGATTTTTTTTCTGGGTGTATACTGATTTAAAAATAAAATAAAATAAATCGATTACTTATAAAACAAAAGAAAGATAAAAGTCATTATTATTCTGGCACTTGTTGTAGCAACATATACATACATACATTTGAGAACAAAATGGTGGTAGTACTTACTCTTTTTCGTCGTCTAATTTATCATTGTCAACAATATCGTCATTGGCATCACCATTCCAGTACTGGTCCTTTGCTGAGACTATTTTGGCATCTAGAAAGGACAAAAACACTGAAAATTAATACAAAAACATGAATTTTCTTTGTTTTTTTATGAATAATTCAAGACATTTTTCAAAAGATTTCGATTTGGACAAATAAAAATTGCGGTAAATTACGATAAAAGATTTTGGGATCCGAAATTTGCTTTAATTTTTAAAAATGGCTCCAATTTAGGGAAGAGATTCAGTTAGAAGTCAAAAGAAATGTGAAAAGATGTAAAGAAGCATACTTTCGTGGAATCACTTCGCCTTCTCGAAATACATATGTATCTATAAATGTAAACAACGTTGTTTACAATTATTATTGTAGTGTTGTTGGTTTATTTTTGTTTACTTGTTTACCATTTATTATGCTGTAGTTTATTGTTGTGTTTTTGATTACTTGTTTAACATTTTTTATGCTGGTGTTTGTTGTTGTATTTTTGTTTACTTGTTTATATTTTTTTATGCTGATGTTTGTTTTTGTTAGGCAATACTATAATTTGCAAACAGGTTCGTTTACTGCATTGGGGTGTTTTTCTAGCTTTTGCTTATAATTTTTACGTTAAGCGATGTAAAAGCAAAACACCAGTATCTTGATATTTCATTTTCGTAGCAATATATATGTACATAATATCGCCTAATTTATATCGTTTAATTGGTTATGAACACTAATTCTGCCATAAAAAGTTTCTATTTATTCCAACTGCTGTGATGGCAATAAATCACATGACAATTTCTACCCTATGTGTACTATGTACTACAATATAATGCGATACTTTCAATCGATTTTGAATAATTCTTCACAATAAAATTGTCATGACAATGCAATAGCAATTTTCGCTTAAGAGAAAGGATTGCATACGTAAAATTGAAAATATTATTTCAGTTCAATTCAATAAAATTAGAAAAGAGCGTCAATATTATTATTAAGATTTGCATGACAAATAACAGACAAAAGGGAATGCTAAGAGAAATAAATCAATGCACATTGAAAAGGAAATAAAACGGTTGACAACAGAACTTAAAATAGAATGTGGGACACGTGCTTGATACATTCGATTTTATTTTATTTTACACATGATGCGAAATAAGATACGATGCTATACGATGCGATAGAAGGGAAATTTTTGAATAAATGCAATCAAAAGAAAACCAAATTTATGCAAAACACTTTCGAACGGAAGATCACCTACAGAGAGACAATTCAAATGTAATGACACGTACTATGGAAAAGGGATTCTCCGATTTCGTAGCAAACAATATTGTCATGTAAATTTCTAATCAGGCTATGCTTTCTAAGGACTTGTATGTGTTTCGCTATTGTATTTTCAAAACAAGGATTAAAAATTCCAAACGTATTTCGTGGATTGAAGGACTTTGTAGTGGTGAATCTAACAAATATTTACCGCGTAATAATTTAAAAAAAATTCAGTTAAGGACAACAGCAGAAACAATACAAGCTCTATACTTTTACTCATGCACCTGACTAAAGAAAAAGTTTTTTTTTTTAAGTGCAACATAAGGTGGGTATGTTCCACTATGTCTAAGAAAATGCATCATGCGTCATAGAACTGTTTAACCGTAAGAGCGGGTGAGTGAGTGTGTCTAGGGACAAGTGTATAAAAAAAACAAATTCAAATGACTTTTAAACTTGAGTACCGTTGCAACCCTCTATAAGAGAATCGTTCAAGCATTTCACCGGTTTACTATCAAAGCAACAACAAAAGCAATAACATAACGTAACAAAATTTCCTTTAAAAGAAAAACCACCAACTGTTTATTAAAAATAATTTATGTTTACAGCACGAGTCAAATTAAAAAAATTGAGAAAAACTAAAAAACACACAAATTTTTCTCGACAATTTGAATATTCAGACACTTTTTGAGTTGTTATGTAAAAATGTTTTTCAGAGGATAAGAACTCTTATCCAATCGGTTTATTTGCATAAAAATAAGAATTTTTGTCAGGTGGTCAGAAAGAAGTCTATTATGTATACAGTATAAAATTGTCATTTAAACTTGAAGTGAGAAATGCGACTGTATCCCAATTGACAGCAGAAATAGCCAGAAAATTGCTATGAAATCGGCCTGTATTAATACAGGATTCATTCGTTCATTGCTTTCATAACCGACAATCTTGCAACGATTCAGCTTAGAAAAATGTTTCATCTGAAGCGTAATTTATTTAGTGAGTCATTAACGAATATGAATCATTTACGAATCGAAGAACGTGTAAAGCATTGGGTGATTCAAATGCTACTACTATTCAAACATTGCAGGTGATTTTTTGATTAAATGGCTCGAATCATTTCTAAGTATTATGAGTATTTTTCTAAAGTTATGAATCTGAGCAAGTAGGCTTATGAATCAAACATATTTCGAATGGTATGAGTTTGATGTCGTTTGATACGCATACTCATTGCAACCTGTACTTATAAATCAACGTTGGTAGTGAGTACGAATGAATCAGAGGAGTCAGTTAAATTTCAATATTGTTGCACTTATATTCAAAATTGCATGAGTGCTTATGAGTAGCGAAAAAGCGATTCATTGCTGATCTCTGATCCATATTTTAAGTCCGCTCGTGTATAACGCTTACTGGGTACTTTATTATATCCGAACTAAATTAACTGTATGTTGCTCATTATGACGTGAAGATGTCATGAGAAGTTTGCAAAAAGTGTAATTTTTTGTTTGGGCAACCTTAATAGATCACCAAGATCATGCAATTTTTTTCAAAGACTGCGACTACGAACGTACATATATTAGCTGACAACCTTTTAACGCTAAAAAATTTGAAAAGTTATTACCGAGATACCTTTCGAAATGTGGCGAAAAAAAACGAACGGAAAATTAACTCAAAGAATAAACTACTGGGCGCTATTTAAAAAATAAGATGTTAAAAACTAAATAATATGATACATGTGGTGGTTGTTTGGTTCAGTATTCGTCGGCCAGTTCCGCTTAATAGGAAATAAATTATGCAGTATATGTATGTCCAGGCCCAGAAAACACTCAGATAGTAAAACTTTCGCAGATTCTTGTACTCCTAATACTCTCGCTTTTATAGATAGAAACTACAGTGAGCGCCATAAGTGAGTCAACACCCACTATAATTTTAAATTTTCTATTATGTTCTTAAGTATAAAAAAGTTCCTTTATCATGAATTGTTGTTTTTGTTTTAAAATTTTATAAATAATAAATGAATGTTTTTATTTTTGGAAATTTATTCGACTATTCTTTTTTAGTTTTCTTGCTATCCTAAGAAAATGCATTATTTCAGTGGTGTTTACACACTTTTGGCGCTCACTGTAGTTTCTATCTATAACATGAAAGAAAAAACGTGTTGTAATTACACAGAAAACTTGAAGTTTTTACACAAACGAATGTCAGAATTGTAAACTTACTTTGAGTGCAATTGATCAGTAAATGCTGAGTTTACTTTATAACTCCGTCTAAGTATCTACTTTAACGTATTTCTCTTTCTACCAAAATAAACAAAAAATGCCTGTTTTTCACTTTGTTTTAAGCCACACTGCAATTGGGCGAATAAAACACAGTACCAGACAAAACTAAATGCAGAATTTGAAATCTGAAACCTTTTCTTCGATATGAAGTTTTTCTTTCTTTTGCTTTTAGTTAAATGGGCCCTAAGCTATCGAAATGATACAAAAATAATTCCAATCTTTACATATTAAATCCTTTAACAACAAAAGACCACCATTGAATTAAGCGACAGACAAAGGGATGTACCTTAAACAGACGAAAAAATTGCAAAGATCGATCAAAATAAACCACAACACTGTGTTGAAGTCTTTCCATTACAGTGCAACAGTGCTGACAGGCGATAACAAAATAATAGCAGAACTAAAATGAATAAATCCATGTAGTTCAGAGCCTGTATTAAATGTCTGCTGTTAAGTACGTTAGAGCTGTATGGATCGTTTACTATGGTACCATTAAATATGAAGCAGTGATAATGTCACGTAATTTCATCAACCGCTCCTTAAACGAAACTCTCGATGTTCGTTCGTTCGTTCGTTGTTTTGTCCCCTCTTGAAGAAATTCATGCAAAAATTATTGAAGCTTATTTCCTTCTTTTATTTTTTATACAAAGTTTCTGTTTCTTGTTCAATTCTGTGTTTTGTTTTTATTTAATACGCAAAATGTAACGTAAAATTATTTGTATTCGTATTCATATTCATATTTAAAGTTCTTGTGTTTTTCATCCATCAATTGAAAGAAAGTGTGGGTCTATTGTTTCTCATGTTTTTATTTATTTTTTAATATTTTGTTTCAATTTGTGGTGGGCATCGTTTTAAAATTATGAATGAATTTTATACACACACTACGTAAATAACAATACAAAATACCAAACAAGAAACAAGAAAATCAATGTCTGTCCTTTAAAGAACCTCTTGATAGAATTTGAATACAATTTAAAAATATTGAAAATATCACGTACAATAGTGGTTTCGAATTCAGTGTATAACTGAAAACTTGTAAAATGTTTGTAAAACAATAATAATCGGTAAGAAAGTATCAGAAGACGGACAATTTTTTAAGAATTTTAAATCATATATGTAGTCTGGGTATACACTGAGAGAAACGCTAATTGCATTACGAATTAATTTGGTTTTATTTGCTTAAAAATGAACCTGACAGTCGTGTAAGGTTAAAACGGTCCACAATACTTTTAAAATTATCATATATTTTGTAAATTCAAGATACTTAAAAATGCAATACATTGAAGTTTTAATATCTTATTTCGTTGAGCACTTATTAGAGTGATGGGTGATTAAAGAGGCGATTTGGTTTGAAAGACGTATTGAAATAGTTTTTATATTCATACATATAATACAACAACAACAGTAAACAAGAGAAAGTAAAGTGGGTTGAGGAGTGGGAATTAATCAAATATAGAAACAAAAACTTTATTAATTAAAAGGAATCATAATCTTTAGGTTAAATGTAAATCTATTTGCTCGATATGTTCTTGGTTTTTTTTCCAATTAATTCCTTTGTGCCTCTTCTTCTCGTCGCAATAGAGTGAACGGAGAGAATTAGAATTAGTTCTTAAAAGGCAAAAACGTAACAATTGGAAGGATTTTATTCACTAATTCGTGTATACGTAGTTTGGACCCAGTTTATTGGGTAATTCTTAACTTATGGACAATCAAAATATAGCTTATATGATATTATTTTCATTGCTTTGTAAAAATAGAATTGAAAAATAAAAATTGAACTCGAGCTTGAGTGGTTTGTTTAGTTTTTCATGGTATGAAAAATAATAAAAATAATAAAATCCTAAAAGATTTGTTTCTTTTACGTTCAATAATTTTCAACTTACTTAGCAAACTGAAATTTCAATTAGTCACTCTGTTTATAATTAAAAAAAAATAAATATAATTTTAATCACACCTTTACAGTTGTGGGACTTATCAAGCTGGGACTTACATATTTGTCCCAGATGTCTTTCATAGCATTGTCACTCTGACAGAAAGTCAGCCATGAAGAAAGTTTTATGTTTTTAAATACAAAATTAATAAAAAAAAAAAACAAAACAAAAAAAACTCCTGCTTATCATACGCCTGACCATATGGCGTTTGTTTACTTTTAAAAGCAACCCACACCAAGTGATAATAATTAAACTCGGCAACAAAATTTGTACAAGAGAAAAGAGTCAAATTTATTTTATTTAAAGAGTTCAATTCAGTCAACTGTTTTTATTTTCGCATTTAAGAGGACAAATGGTGTTTAACATTTTTGTTTACAAAGACCATAAAAGCAAATGTCATATTCAAATAGCGATACAAGAAGCTCGTGCTATACTTTTATTTTATTTTGTATGCATATTTACTAAAAACAAAAAAACTTAAGCAAGTTATGCTCTAATGGAATTCAAGGCAAATACTTATATACGTATTAACAAATAGGGGGCACTACCTACCAATCAACCACCATCAACAGAACCACAAAAAACAAAAATAATACCAAAGCAACCACTACCGCCCGCGTTCATTTCATTGCAAAGGAATTTTAAATGCAATGATGTTGTCGTTGTTGTTGTTATTGTCACTGCCATAGTTATACCGTAAATAGCATAGAAAGTTTACTCAAATATTCGTATAATTATAACAGAACGACATGACAAATAACAACCACGTTACCACGTACGTACGTTACCATTTTCTTTAAGAGGTAAAAAGGTCAACCAAACTCTTACGCTACTTGCAAACGAACTACGGACTCATAACATCGAGCACTACACCTGTGAGATAGAACTCATTATGTTGTGCGGCAACGAAAGAATTGAAATATGAAATTATACCGCGCCAAAAATGAAAAAACACAGAGTCAGCCAGGAAAGAGAAAATGGAAAAACACTTGTTCGTTGGAAGTCGAACTATTCTGCCAGCTACTCAGCCATCCATCCAACCAAGAAACGCGTGCTGTTTGCCGTGAAGAAAAACCAAAAAGTACACACACACACAGACGCATACATAATTAAGGAAAAATCATTGAAGCGCTACAAGCTGCAACTCACGGAAAATGTTCTACACAGTTTAGGTCAACCATTCTAAGACTTTAGTTCCGTTTGCTCCACATGCATGTATGCGTACTTCTAAGTGTCTATACGTGAATGTCCGTAATTTAGGCGAAGGTGCAGTGAACTCCAGACGTTTTTCTTTCAAGTCTTCCAAGAGCAAAGCACCCTCAATTTTCTGTTTTCTTATTTTCATATGGTTTAACTTCCGAACGATGAATAATAAATAATTCATCCCCCAAAAAATATGTCCACATTAAATAATAGACAACAACGACAATAATCATTCAACTAATTTGTTAAATACATACAGGAGAGATAGAGAGAGAGGCGTAAAGAAAATATATCAAACAGTTTCGTAGAAAAGTTATTATTTTTTGCCCGGAGAATAGTTTTAAAAAAGAACAGTATTTCAGACAAGACTTCCTTTCATAAGAATCTCAGAAACAAACTCGAGTTGTCATTAGAATTTTGGAATTCCAAAGTAATATGGATGGAAAACGTGATCAGGGACATAAAATAATAAACTTCGTCGGGGTATATTTGAGTGAAAAATCTTTTTTTTCAAAATTTTTGACCCAGTGTGGCTTATGAATGAAGACTATGTCCTAATGGGTATTTATTAACTGCTAAACTATGTAAAAAAGAACCGAAAATTATGAGCAGCCGTAACTGGTAATTAAAAGCCGAAAATAGAGAAATGTGAAGAATAATAATGGAACAGGTTGGCGCTTATTCCAAACTGCAACGCTACGAGGTGATGGTGATTCTTTCTATCCGATTTAAAGGAATAATTATTCCTCCTTAATCAATCCATTTATTAGGTGTTATTAAAGCTAATAAATGCTATTGTCTATCATTAGATAGGGTGAGACTGTCTTGAAAGAGAGAAAATTCGACTATTTTTGAATGTTCATTTCATTAGGGCATAAGTTCAAGCTCGAGGAATTTCGAAACTGCATTGAACACAAATTAATTTCAGAACAATGCTGGATACAAATCAAATTTAGTTCCAAACAGACGAACAGAGAAAAACATTGTGAGCCAAATATCCTTCTATGGATCACTGTGGCTTCTTAGCAAAATTGAACCTTTTTTCTTAACGATATTGACTCTTCTATGGACTAACTTTTAAGATTGACAGACTTACCGAACATATCGGTAAAATTAATCTGCTTATTTCGGGTACAAAATGCTTATTGGATAATTCACGGATTTAATAAATTTATGTTTTGTTCTCAAGCGGTAGAAGAGTTAGTAGTGTCAATGAGTTCCAAATCAAATACCATTTATTAAAATAATTAACAACAAAGTTAACTTGGATACATGTGCTGACATGCTATAATTCAAAGATTTAATTTGTTTACATATTTACAAAACAAAATGTTTACTGGGTTACATATGTATTCTGAAAATTTCGAAAAACATCACAAACATCTCTCGTCAAAACATTGAAATAGTGATACATGAAAAAGAAACAATAATTTGGGAAATCCTTACGCCAAACTACCCAACACCAATGCTAAGGATAACACAGGCACATACATGTATGTACATACACAGACTTCCGTAAGTTAAGGGCTCAAGAAGCGTTAATAAATGAAAAAAAACAAAAGAACAGCGGGCGTAAACAGCTACGCTAACTAAAGCCTAAATTCATAAGGACAATGACGTTGAAAGCCACACTCCATACGTAGTAGCTCGTGCGTTATGCAACATTGAGGAAGAAATGGAATAAAAAACAACATATGGAGACTTAAAACAACAACAACAACAACTGAAATGATCATTCATTTTGATCATTATGTTGTTGATGTTGTAGGTTCACAAAGAAATGCTTCAAGGTGTACAACGAACTCCGCAGACGAATTACATCACACACCAACAATAAGACAATCGTTAAGGATGTAAAATAAAAACAACACACGCACACACACATATGACAAAAAAAAAAAACTAAAATGAAAAGGGCTCGTGCCATCGTTATAATAATTATGCAGGATAATAAAAAAGAAAAACAACAACAAATGTAGTGTATATTTGATGTCCTACTAAAACTAAAACTAATAACGAAGACCAACCCGAAGCTGAATAAGAATATTTTTTTTATTTCTTCCTTTGGATTTCGTAACTATTTAAACTAGGTATTCCTTCCATCCATACAGTTCAAGGTGTTTAATAATGACGTTCATAATGTTGTAACTGTTGTTGTTGTTATTGTTGGCTTAGGGAATTCCTCAGTATAATTGTTATTGTTGTTCTCTTATGTTTATATTATTGTTATTATAACAAAAAAAAAAAAGAAGAACAAGAGGAGGAATCATTTTAATGTGATTAAACAAATGTCAGTTTCAGTTCTTTTTTTTTATCGTATATTTTTCCTCGTTTTTTTTTCTTTTGTTTATTTCTAATTTTTACGAGGGGGGGTTGGAAAACTCTAAAAAGGTGATTGAACTCAGGAAAACTAAAATTGGAAGATGTTTTCGACAATTTATTTGAAAATTACAAAAACAAATGTCGAGTTTTTCTTTCATTACGATTGTAACGTATTTTATTTCGGGTGACATGTTGTGTCATTGGCTTCAAATGGAAATGATTCGTCCTATTGCTGAAGTAAAACGAAAGAACAAATCATTTGAAATTCCTTAGTGGCAATATAAACGAAACGCAATGTGTGTGTTTAGAAATATATTCACATAAGATGTGATGATGGTTCCAATATACTGATAAATGCGGTGTATTTCACTTGAGGTATGAGAAAATAATCTTTTAATTGAGGAACACATTCAGTTAACACTATAGTTCACTTTCCATAGAATACTTCTGCAACTACTACTTTATTTAAAGCATTGCCAAGGACCATATTACTTCTTAAAAATTGTCATTTCAAATCGTCTTAAAAGATTAAGAATTAAACTCTTTTATACGAAATAAAAGAACAAACATAAGATTTCCATCTTCCGACATCCGAAAGAAAAACGATTTTGCTTTGCTTACTTACTGTGTATACATTATTGTAGACGATTGGCAGAAAAAGCATGACAGATTGGTCGTCTGATGAAAAAGTTATCCGCACTTCGTAATTGTGATGTGAAATTTAAACAATTTTAATAATAGTGTAAGAAATCCTGTATAAAAATACCTATTCTTTGAAACATTTTCCATAAACAAACAAAAAAAATCGGAAATTCTTTCAGTAAATAATGAAGAAAGTAAAGAAACTTTTCAGGAGAAAATCATCCTTCCCATATGGCACCAATTTTCTTCGGAAATAAACCAAATATTAGCAAGTTGTACAAGGAAAACAAATTGGTCAAGATCTTGCAGCCATCTGGGAAGGATGACATTTGTTTCAAACTTGCGACCTGAACGGACGTATGAAATGAAATATCAAAACAAGTCGAAAGGACTTGAACTCCAACCTTTTCACCTTCACATCCAGGAAATATTATTGGATCTTAAAAAGGATTTGCATGCAATAATGATTGTTTATAATCATTTGACATTCAATAACTAAACACGGTATGAGTTTGCCCATCAAATTCAAAAATCCTGGCCACCCTCTAGGTTTTTAAATTCACTCACCATTGTAGACTGAATGACTGATGGATAGACTTGACAGACATCATGTCGGTTAGATATCCTTCTAAACCAAAAATGCATTGTTTTTTCTTTCAATTTTGTACTTTTTAAGTTGGTGGACTATTTTGTTTTGTCGTCTAAAAACACGAATCTATTTTTAAATTTTCTTCTCTAGAGGATTCATGCTATTTCCATATCCCTCATGTGGTGACACAGACAGCAGCAAAACAGCAACCAACAACAACTATTTTTAACTTTTGACTCATTTTCAGTTTCGTTGAAATTTTTACGCTTCAAGAGCCGCAAAACGCAGCGCAGCGTTCAAACATTAATGTGTGCACAGTTCCGAAACATTGGAGGAGGTCGGTCGAGAGGATAGTAAAATTTGCCGAATTGCAATTGTTGTGAAATTATGGCGCGTACTAATTTTCAAAACTCTTATTATCCTCTCTTCATATTCCTTTGTCATTCTGCAATATTTTCCATGTGTGTAATACATGTTGATTTTCAGCAGAAAATAATTATTTTCGAATTTCACATGTTTTGTTGTACAGGAACGTAATGATACCAATAGACGGTAAATCTCTTACTGAGTTTAACAGAAAAGTAGCTCAAGAGGATAACCAAATAAGAATGTCCTACTGGCCATGAATAGCACACGTTATTATTGTTTTGGTAAATGTTTAAAGCCTCATGATAATAATTTCGATTTTTGTCCACACGTGGCGTATCGTTAAGACATGAATAGACCATCTCCTACACATCATAGGCGTGCAGTATCGCATTGATTGCCTATTACTGCCTATAAAATTATTCCATTGAAAATAATTTATTAGTTTTTAATAGTTTTTATATTAAAATTCTTAATAAATAATATGCAAAACATACAAATTGATAAAGAAATGGGGTCAAGCAATACATTAGTTTCGTATAGGGAAGAATATAGGGAAAAAAACATACTTTCAACAACAACACCAATAACATTACATAAATTTCATCATTTAATCATAGATTCAATACAGCAATTTAAATTTCGAATTTATACCAGAAGTTCTGCGGTCGTTTCAATGCGAACGACGATAGTGGTGTTGGTAGTAGTGATTGGCTTTAGTGATTCTATTACGCACTTAAATGGCGCCATATGTAACGGATTAACAATACGTTTAGGGATTTAAGTTTTTAAGGTCTTTTGGGATTTTCATTTGACACCCACGGGAAGAGAACTAAAAACGTATAATTAAAGCAACAAAATTGCCTCAATAGTCATATTATGATATGAATGTCAATGGATATGTAAATATAGAAATAATTCTATGTACTTAAGTTTTAAGCACACATTTTTACTACTGATACCCCGTCACTGCGTTGGAGCCATTAGATTTTAATTTGTTTTAGATTACATGACAGAAAAGACGTCGTTGAAAAGAGTATTCAAAATATCAATTGTGAATTATCTATGCAATGTTTAAACGATGTTCTTTAAAAAAAATACATTAACTTTACTATATATTACTGTATGAAAATATCAAGTTTTTCATTTATTTATTAAAACATATTACATCGTTATGTAGATAATACAGTGAATAACTAGTAGTGTCAGTCCCAAGACGGGATAGATATTAGACGAGATAGATATTTCTATTTCATTTGCATGTAAATGGGAAGTAAATCACATTAAGTGATGTACGAATTTCTTATCCATAAGTATATATGCAGTGTACTGCTTTTAGCGAACGTCGCTTTGAACCTCTCCATTTTGGCGCGATTCCATTTGAAACCATTGCTTGTAAGTCGGTTGTAAGTGACTAATTGATACAAAGGCTTCTTGCGTCAATCTCCAAAGGATTTGCCATAAGACGAAATGAATTTTGTGGAAGAAAAATCGCTAAAGTATTATGAGATTCCGTCTAAGGA
Source organism: Sarcophaga rosellei (assembly GCA_930367235.1). Lineage (NCBI taxonomy): Eukaryota > Metazoa > Arthropoda > Insecta > Diptera > Sarcophagidae > Sarcophaga > Sarcophaga rosellei. The sequence goes on along the minus strand of OV884017.1, from coordinate 1,778,778 downwards.
ATACTTCATTCGTTGAAATATGATTCGGCCAGAAATTGTAAATAATTGAGGCAACTTAACCTGCAAACATTCTTGTCATAGGCAAGAGTAGATATTCCCACGAATAAGTGGATGCCCTAATAAACCATCACTTGTCAGTCAATTTCGTTACGGAATCAATAATTAAAAAAGAACAATGTTTTCTATTTCCATTCTATTTGTATAGCTCTTATACACTCAACCAAAAACCCTGTCTAATAATAATTGGAAACCAGCTTTGAAAATAATAAACAAATTAAAATCGAGAACAAAAATGTTAAAAATGGGCACAACCATATTTTATTCTGTGGCAAAAATTGTACGATAACATTATTTAATAAATCAAATGTTGAGAAATAGAAAACATTTCAAATTAATTGCAATTAACGAATAGAGAATATAGAATATAAATGAACTCAAGGCTAACAAATGATGCGATAGGCTGGTTGGCTATTTATGATGTTTAGATGAACTGGAAGAGTTAAGAAGATTTGGATTACAATTGCAAACAACAGACGTTGAAACGCGGAATGTAGTCTTGCTTGATTCGAGGAGAATTCTCTCTGTGATATTTTAATTTTAAAATCTATTTTGAAACAATTTGTTCCGCCTTAGAAAATAAAATAAAAAAAAACAGAAATCGAAATAAATCTTGAAATATTTTTGTTCTCATACCACCAAAACAGCCAAATTACATTGAATTATTACTTTATGAAGAAAATGTCATTTCAAATATAATAACATATTGCATGATACGCCACGCCAATGTTACAGTTGGGAACAGAGAATTTCAGTCTTCAATGAAGTTTGATTTTAAAATTTATTTATTGGTGACTACATATATGTAATTGCATGCGCGTCTGTCTATACAATGTTGTTGTGCTCAATATTTGAATCATTCAACAGAAGCTAAAAACAAAGTGTATGTTCCAGTATGCAGTTCTATTACCTCCACCTTTCTGTCAGTTTTCTGTGACACTCTACTACTCTTTCTGATTACTTAGGAAATTTTTTATCCCTTTGCCTTTCATTTAATTAAATATTGTACAACAAAAGCTGTCGCAGCTCTTCAACTGCTGGATGCAGTTATTAAATCTTAATTATATTAATTAGGTTTTCTTTATAATAATGATACTTTGATTTGAAATCGAAACAGCAACTTAAAAAAACAAAAAAATCTGAAATCGTGCTGGTTGCCTGGCAGGCTTTAATTATAAGACCTGCATAGAACCCCTAGCAAAGAACATGTCTTTGAACAATAAAGGTAGGAGTTTGTAGGACTTTCTTTTCTCTCTGCGTTTCCGCTAATTCAATATTTCAAAGACATGTTGGCAGATAAACAATCTGCTTAAAGAAAACCAAAGATTTCTAAAATGGAATTCAATTGCTACAATGACGGTAGTTCAGCCACTGATGATGGTGTTGTGAATGCAATGAAATGACCAGCATATCAAAATGTCACACTTTCTTAAGGATTACGCCACTATTTCGGTGTTTTAAAGAAATTTTTTTGTGTAATAAATTCAACGTTAAGAGGCAAAAGTAAAGGAACTTTACTTTAATGTTCGTTTATTGTTCAACAATTTCCTTCACTGAGAAGTTAACATGTAAATTGGCTTTAAATAAAAAAATTCCGTAAAAAATCTTTAAAAACAGTGCAACAAATGAACAACTAACATTACAAGATAAACATATCATCGCACAATTCTTACTCAATTGTGTAATAAAAAATGTATCTTTTTGCCTTTTTAAAGGAATTGTTATTCAATAATAGAAATGAATACAAAGAAAACCTTAATTAGAGAAATTACCAATACACGTCGATAAATAGCCCAACGAAAAGTGTGAAGGAACTGAATTGGATAAAAAGTGTGGACACGTTTTCAAAAAATAAGTTATCATGCTAGACTATGACATGATGAAACAAAGTAAATCGAAGACCCCATTAAATATCGTGGAATTTTACACACATTTTTCAAATCAGTAGACTTTGAAGTCTAAACTGTCCTTAAGGTTTTAAAAGTATGTATTTGGCAGTTTAAAAAGAAGAAGAAAACAGATTTTTTTAGGCAATTAAGGCAATTTAATTAAAAACAACGTTACAGAATCATTGCATATCCTTAATTTCAATATTATGTTCATTTAGCACAGACATTTTCAATTTTCAATGTCATGAGATGAATGAAAACGAAATATTGATTTCATTTAAACAAATATTCGTCTGTGATTTGCAGACAGAAAAGAAAAAAAAATTGGTTTAAACAGTTGTTAAGACGATTTGAGTTATTCAAGGAGATTTAAAAGGGTCCTGTAACGTAATCTCACGTTTCTTATTAATTTCTCACAGTGATTTCTTGTTTGTGTTTTGCAATTTCATTTTCGGTTTTGATTCATTTTGATTAAGTATTTCAAAAATAAAAAACAAAAAAATTGCAAATGATATACGAAAATATAATTCCAGTCCCCTTTCATTTCACTTTACTGTCTCTTAAAGACAACGCATGATTTTCGTCCCTTCTTTTCCCGTTACTAAATGATGCACTCGTTGCAGGGAATGAAGAAAATGAGAAAAAAAAAACAAAAATTCAGATTCACATTTGGATTCATTCACTTCAAACTCATCATTTTATTTTTTTTATTTTCCGTTTTCATAATGCCTGAGAGATGAACGATGATCATCAAGTTTAGATCAAAGAGAAAAAAAAAATCGCAGCAACAGTATGAAAATGTATGATTGGCGCCAAAAAAACAACACACATGACGAATTGCTGATGCTTTTTTTTTTTTGTTCTTCATTGTTTCCCAGCGCAATTGCAGTTTATTCCCTTATTCTTGTTGTTGTTTTTAAGCAAGGATTTCTAAACTAAATGCAAATCTGATTTGTCTTTCACTCTCTCGCTCTCTCTCTCTCTTTCTTATCCATTTGCATGTCATTTCTTGTTCATTTTTGATTTTATGCTTTTCATTTGATTTTAGAAGATATTTGTTGTTGTTGTTCCTATACAAGTGTGAGTATAGGATATAATAGTTGTTGTTATTGTTGTTGCTGGATTTTTCTCTTTTATTCTTTGCATTTATTTGATGTGATTTTCTGGTATTATTTGCAATTTGTATTGAGGTTATTTCCTTTTTTTCATTTCTTTTCATGTTGTTGTTGTTGTTGCCATTGTTGCAATATAACAATAATTATTGTTGTTATTGCAAAAAAGAAGGGATTCCATCTTAAAATGATCGTCTTCTTCTCTCGTTGTCGTGTCTCGTGCTATGCGGAGAGCGCGAAAGTAAAGGTAAATGTTACGACACATGGGAGATACATTTATGGGGAGAATGAATTTCCAAAGTATTGTATGTGTACGAGCAAATATGTATGTATGTATGATAATGCATTGGTAGTGGTGGTGGTGGTGTCTTAAGATATAAAAATGATTTCTTGTTTATTTTCCCATTTGATTGTATCGGGTACATGTACACGTACATACATACATACATATAAAAAGTCTTTATAATACTGTAGTTGCTATTTTATTGTATTTGTATTTTTTTTCGCAAATTTTATACATTTAGGGACCGTCGTATGGTTTTTATTTAGATTTTTAATTTTAATTTTATTTCTTCTTCTTCATGATTTTTTCTTTCTTTTGCTTTCATTTGTATGCGTTCGGTTATGGCTCTTCTTATTAATTTGCGCAGCTGTGAGTTTAAGCGCTATTTTGATTTGATTTTTTTTTCTCTTTTATTTTCATGATTTCGTTGTATTCCCCTTAAATTATGGGTTCATATGACAACAATTCTTGGTTATTTTGTTTATTTCAAAACCAAGAAGAAGAAAAAAAATGTTTTTTTTTATTAACATTGCTGGCTTCTTTCCATTATAAAAACGATGGAATATAAAACATAAGTGGAATTGGAAAAATATTGTCTGCGGTCAAGATTTGCCAACCACCATTAGCAGCAGTGGCAACCATTCAGCGGTGAAATGGAAATTTGCAACTTGCTAGAGCAGTTACGTATTGATAGAGATTTTAAGGGTTCTGTTAAATTTTTCCAATGCATTTTATTTACAAATAAAATATAATTTTATTTAATTAATTAATAAGTAGTCTTTTAAGCTTAATTCATTTTTAAAATATAGAAGGAACGAAAAGGGTCAACAAACTGTATTTTTTTGTTAGCCCCATAAAAAAAAAAGTTTGTGCAATTTAATTAAATTGGAGCGCTGTTTGGTTAACAGTTAATCGTCGATTGGTTGGAGTTCGAAAAATTTTGATTTTCACCAACTTACGACCAACAGAGTCAGTTGGAAGACATTAATGTGTGAAGCAAACGATTAACTTATTTGTTCAACTTTGTTGTACAACTAAGCGCAACGTGTAGGGTCCGCTTCACAATAGGACGCCTACGATGTTTTCGAAACAATCTTTTAAGAATTTCGTTTGCCTTCATTTATTACTTTGTGAAAGGCACGTAATGTTCGTGTAATATCACATATTATCGGTATCCATATCTTTTAAAAGTGATAAAAAGTAATACAACAACTAATATTGTAGTACGGTAGTGATAAGCGAATTTTAAGTGCATGTTCAAAGAAAAATTACCCACTGACAGCACCAGAATAAAGCGCTTTTTTAAAAGATATTTGGAATACATTTTAAAGTAGGGTTTACAATGCCTCAATATTTCAAAATTTTATTGTTCAAATATAATAAGCTTTGCCTGAGAAAACGAAATGCATGAAGTTTACTAAATGACGACCTGTCAAGTTGTAACTGTCAAACGAATTCATAAACTTTGTCATGAATTAGTTGCATTTAGAATTAGTTCCTATGAACGCTACCCAATTGAATATTTTTAAAACATAAACTAAAATAGCTTCTCCAAGAAAGCTAAATATTTGGTTAAATTATGATGAGATTCGGATTTCATTGCAAATATGACCTGAAATTAATTGCAAGACTTTGTTGTAAAGCTTCAATTTGCTTATGCACACGTTAATTTCCAGACAGAAACCAAGAATATGAAACCAACCAAATAATTTATAAGAATTTCTTAATTTGCATATGATTTTCATATTTGAAATACCGGTATATTAAATAGTCGTTAGAAGACAGTTATGCTTCAAAACTGCTTTAATCCTGTTGTCAATCAAAATTTATTTCACACGAGATTATATTTCTTAAAGACACTTCGTCTAGCCAATCATTTCCTTTCGTTTTTTTTCGAAAATATTACAAATACGCACATTACATGCTAACAATAGACAGACAAGACAGTAAAAGCCATTTAATCATTAACGTATTTACGTAACTGAAATACCATTTAGAAATAGAGACGCTTTGCCTTACAAAATAGTGAAAATTAAAAGTGGAAATGGAATGAAATGAATGAAGAAAATTAAAAGATTTTCCGGATTTTAACAGATTTTAAAGCGTTTATTTTCCATCTTTTTAGCGTTTTTAACCTTTGAACCCACACTAATGTTTTGTTTATGCCAACAAACTTAAACCATCTAACATTTCCAGCCTATGCTGTAGTATCTTGTGCCTGGTGCTGGTGGTGGTCATTACGCAAAAGGAGGGAAACAAGTTGTGATGGATCATTAACAAGTTTGGATGCTGCAGACATTTTTTTACGAATTTCTTCTTCCATTAAATTGTTGTTGTTCTTCTTGTTGTCTTTCAAAGGTCACTGATCATACAACAAGGAAGAATAAATGTACGAAGCGAATGTTGTTTGCTTTTCAGTTGCTTTTTTTTTTATAGAAATTCAAATTAAAACTTATTTGTAAACTACGCGCGCGCGGCAAAATCTTTCCCTCCTCTTTTTTCCCTCATTTTTGTCTTTTAAGAAAAAGGATAAAAACGTTTTGGTTTTTTTCTTTGTTTTTCTTAAAAGGAGTCTACAGAAAACAAGACAACATGATGTCTGAGATGAAATATTTCTTTTCACATTTCCCTTTAAGAGTAGAAGAAAGAAGAGAAAACAGGTTATAGATGCTGTATGAAAGAATTAAACCAGAAAATAATTCAGGAAATAAAAGTGCTTAGAAAATTTGAAGGATATAAAACGTTTAGTAGGGCATTAGAAAATATTATTTTAATAACCTGCCAAAGATACTGGACTTGTTTCGTCTTGTTCTCTTTCTTTCTTCTACCTTTTGTCCACATAACAATAGGAAAATTTCAACAGTTGATTACAATGCTGATAAAATTACTGTGTTAATGAAGTGGTTTATAATAATTTGATTTTTACACTCAAAAAATAGTCATTAAATATGAAACAAACGAAAAAAAAAAACATTTCGTTTAAATGGGTCTGGCAGTACATGAGGGCGAAACGAAGTATATGTTATCGACAAGTAGAGACATGCGGCGTATTGGATCTAAAATTACGGCCGATAACTATACTTTCGATATAGTCAACGAATTTATTTATCTTGGCTCCGCTGTTACCACCAAAAATGATGTCAGTCTGGAGATCTAGCACAGTATCACTCTTGCCAATAGGTGCTACTATGGACGGACTATAGGCAGAGTAGCAGAGACCTCTCTCGTACGACAAAACTAACACCCTACATCCTGATCACCGTGTGTGGATCCTGTGAGCGTAGGCTCACAAGAAGCAGAGTTGCCTGGAAGGATGTGTTAAGGCAGGCCGAAATCCGTTAATCGGGTTGTTAATGGCCAATTAAGTATGTATACAGATTAAAATTATTGGGTTTGAAAACATTGACAGAGCTATTTTAGTGCGTTTCCAACTTTAGGCTCCAATAGATTTAAAGTCGCCTCATGGGGAGATAGAAAGGAATTCTTATATTATAGATAAAAATTATGCCTGCTTCTTTTTAAATTCTTCAAAAGTTAATACAAAACCCTCAAGTGAAATATCGAAACATTTAAGATCCTTTTCATTACATTCCAAATCAAAATGATTTAAAAATCCTTTAGCAATTGAAATTGAAAGGATGTTGCAAACATTAAAACAAAAAGTAACAGAAACAAAACCCCTTACAAATGTAACACTTGCCTAGATGTGGATGCTTGTAATTTACCAAGAAGAAGCTTTTGAACAAAAAAAAGTCCTTTTGAATTGCATTCAAGTATCAAAGTTAGCATGAAATCATAATAATAAAAACAAAAAATAACAACAATTAAATAACTGAAGTCACCAACACCGGCTACATTTTTCGTTTCGATTTGAGCGCACTTTTTTCGTTTCGCATCTGCCCGCCAGCCAACCATTTGCTGTTGCAAATGCTGTTTTTCAGTGATTTTTTCCCCCCAACCATGTTAAGACGTTCGACATAAGAAATATGAAAACGAATGATTTCAATGATATTGTGAAACAACAACACCCTACTTTGTATAAAAGAGCCAAGAGTTTTGTGTACAACATGCCTTATGCTACCCTACCCTACCCGACACTATACAACTTTGCCTCGAGGTCTTTGAACAGAAGAAATTGAAAGAAAAGGAATTTAAAATAAAATTTACAAAAAAAGAAAAAGAAAAAAAACTTTTAAACATTAAACAAAAAGGATTTCATTTCGTGAACAGAATATTAAAAGTATGCCGTCATATTTTTTAATTCTTCACGCATAGCGACTACAGCTGATTGTGTGTTAAGCAAATATTTGGAAAAGATTGTACTATGTACGTATAAATAATGTAACAAAAGCCAGGCTGCTGATAAATGAAGTGAAGTGTTTCTGGTCCTGATACTATGCCGATAATTTTGATGTGACAATACTGCACTCTCATCAAAGCTAGCTGTTGGAATAGTTGATGAATTAACAAGAAAATCGGCGAGTCTAAGCGATATTTAATCTAAATAATGCCGCAAGAAACCTAGATTGAAATTCCATTTAGGTATTTAAGCGGAAGCGCAAACAAAATTCATCCTTTTCTGAACCGGATTGTGAGCGGCAATGAAAAGTAAGCCATTTATAACGGCTTTAAATGAAAGCGGTTAAGAACGAAACCGAGTGAACTGGTTCAACCATAAAGAAGATATGGATTTGAAACGATTGTACTGGGATATTGGTTGGGAGCTTCTTACACATTCAGCATACAAATCGAGACTTTCATCAATGGGTCACTTGCACACTTTAAGTTTTTTTTGCCAGTAGACACCAATACAACGTCTACCAGATATCGAAAAAAACAGTGTATAGTTGGTCTCTCTGGGCCTCATTTTAATTCTGCTGAATTACGTTTTAAGTGTGTTTGTTGACTTTACCTTATACATAGTCTAGTAGGTAGCGTGTTGTAAATAATATTGCCATGAAAAGTTTCTCAAACATCTGTCGTTCGGAGTCGACTTTAAACTGTAGGTCCCGCCTCTCATGTATAAAATTAACACACACAACATAAATGGTGTGATGAGAAACTAGGTTGTAATCCTGGTTTAAGGATTTTAATGACTAATCATGTACATACGTATGAATTTAGCAAGATATCACAGTCAATCGTAAGATGTATGATTCTAGTAGGATGCTATACCCAGTGTCATCGTGCTTATTCATGAACGAGGGAGTAGTTATTCCATAAGAACATTTTCTTCGGCAATCAATTGCAATCTAGCTAAGAGCTATAAGACCTATGCGTAGTCTAATTCAGCAGCATGTGGGCATTAATGTAGTAGCCCCTTCTAAAGCACTACTATTTGAAAACATTATTGAATACACATAAAATTATTTAAAATTCAACAAATCATTCATTTACAAACTGAATTCATAGTTTCACTGATTTAACTACAATAATGTCGTTGCTGCAGTTTGATTCACATTTTTTTTTACTTTTGCACCCAAACAAAACAAAAAAAAAATTAACTCGGATCGCAAAGAAAAAAAAAAGAAACTAGAAATGATTAAAAAAAAAGGAAAGGGAGAAATCTTTAAGTAAAGGAAGGAAACTAAATAAACATGAATTCAAAAAATAAAAAATTAACAACAAGCAGCAAAGCCTGAACAACCAGAATATTACCTTTTTGCAATACCAATCTCTTCTATAGATTCATTAATAATTCTTCCATTAGGATAATAAAGTGCTTTAATATAGCAAAACGAGGGGAGTTGGTTGGCAAAATAACTAAGAAAAAGAAAAAGTGCAAAAATTAATGAGCAAAAAAGAATGAAGGAAAAGAAACTGCATAAAAAGCAACAAATGGATGAAGAATTGGGTGTTGCAGCAGGCAATACAGTCGTAAGATTTCATTATTTCTCCTCAAGGTATTCTTAATGAGAGTAGAATCTAAAAAAAACAAAAGAAGAAAAAAAGAAATTAAATGCTAATGGTTCGTTTAATCGATCAGAATCTGTTAAATTGATTCTCAAACTTCAATAAATTAGCTGAGCGGTTGTTTTGTATCCATGGGAGTAAAATATTAGGCATCTGCTGCTGCTGGTTTTAATATGACATTCGCCAAAGTGGGCTAAACCTCAATATCATTAGGCGTCCATTGTTGGTCACAATGGAAAAGTCATAGATAAAGTTAATTTATTTGTTTGTTTCCTTTTCTCACCGATTCCTAATCAAAGATCCTTAATTGTTCGCATACTCGATGTATGTACTTCCACTTCGACTAGCACTGTTGCAGCTCTGGATGACTTATCATTTCTTCAACAATTGCAGCTTTAGTACCTTTTTCTTCTCACAGCTACAATAGTCAAACGGTCAATGCACCGCTGGCAAACAGTCAATAACTTATAGAATTGTAGGTGTTAAAGGACAATAATTTTCATTTCATTCCCCATTATAATACACTCATTAATATATCCTCAGTTTTTCAATCCGTCTTCCTTTTTGTCTTTTATCAGTGTATTTATCAATGTTTCGTTTTTGTTTTGAAATTTGCGGATGGCACGCGTTTGAGCATCCTGAGTCGCCCTCACTCATTCACACACATGGTCTCTACATACTTTCTGAGCAACTCGATTCCAATACAACTAATTGCCAATTTTACCGATACCTTTCCACTTCAACACAAAAACACACGCCATACTCATACAACAACAGTTGTCTGGTGTAAAAAGTATCACCTGGTTGTCATACTCTTGGCTTTTGTCTCTTGTATACCTTCGAAGGAATTCAATATTTTCTATTCTCTTCTCTTCTTTTTTTTTTCTTAAATTTTCCCTCTACTGCGCATCCGTTTGACGATGATTATGATTTTTGTGGCAAAGTGTTTCACGCCTTTTGTTTTATTGCAACATTGATTAAATTTTCATTAATTTTGTTGCTTTTTTTCGTTTGGGAAAGTGCAAAAACAAATCGTAAAAGAATCATCAAAATAATATCGATAATCGATAACCAAGATCTTAGAAAAATTACTAAGACTCATACCAACGTGTTCAGAAATCGCAACGAACGAACACCCAATATTGCGAATACAGGAGGTTTCTAACCAGACAGACTAGATCGACTAGGGCTCAATTAAGGCACGGATGTAGCTTTATGCGCGAGAGGTTAATATCTGATACTCAGAATTGTTACCTCACTTGATACCAGAGTCTTGATGATGCGAAATATCTCTTCCAATGTCCTAATAAATCTACGAAACTGAGTCTAATAGATTAATGATAAATACTATAGTACAGGCATCAGTTATCAAATAATGATGCAAGGCAATTAATAAAACATCATCAACAATTAAATATTAAAGTAAAGATTTGAATATGTACCAAGGATTGTGCTACTGATTTCCGTTCTGACTAAATGCCACATTCTAAAAGGGTAATCTTTAGGCACTACAAACATCAGTTATTATACCGTGGATAAGGATAATTAAGCAATGCGTAACAGGTTTTTTAGGTTACCGTTATTTTTGCATCATTTGTGCTCAATTAGCATTCAAAGTATTCGTTGCATAATATCGTATACTTTATCAGGAAATTTGTGCAACCTTCCATAATCCTTTTCAAAAACGCTCAAAAGTATTTTCTACAAATAAACTTACAAATCTTTGTAATTTAAGTCGGTACAGTTTTAACGGTCAGTACATTAAAGCAAATAGAAACAAAATTATTCACCTTGTTATTGTAATTAAATTCCTATTTAAATACGTGGTCAACACGTAGACCTAATGTAATAAACATAATCCGTCCAATAACATTAACGCTGAGAAGTTAAGCGTGTAATCTGATAATTTTGTTTATTTTGAAGTTGCATTACAAGAATATTAAAATGAATTTTAGAAAAAGTGGAAAAAATAAACAAAAATTTAAGGAATTATACGCCGAATGGGACAATTGAACAACAAATTGCATTTGCACGGGGGCAAACAAAAGAAATTTGAAAATTCATTTTTAATAATTTAAATAACAATAGAAAACACTTAAAACAAGTATGCAACGCAATGAGATATCATATCATTCAATTTTTTGTTTTTATGATTTCCTTTCATTTTCATTTTTTTTTGTTTGATTTTCATTATGAACTCACTCACTCACTGGCCACTGGTCAACCAGAACAAATAGGATTCCAACGTTAAATAAACAAATTTCTTGCTGTTTTGGGTTTCATAATTAAACACTCTTAATAAAAAAGTCAGGTTTTTGGCGAAGAAGAAAAAAAAAACATAAAAACATGAAAACGACTTTTCAATGGGAAATAATCGCCTGCTTTGATGTAACGAATAAAGGTTACAGAAAACAATAATAATAATAACAACAACAACAACAGCAATAGTAATACGATCGTAAAGAAGAAAAAAAAGAAGGTCATAAACAACCATTGATATATTTTTATAGTAGGGACTACAGGATAGTAAATGAAAATTAAAACAAATTCAGTTGACCATATCTAAGTCAAATGACTGCTAAAAAGGAAAGACCGAAAGGATTTTCTTTAAGCAAATATTTGTTTTGGTCTTAGAAAAACACAAAACGATCAAATAATCTTACAGGATTTAATACCTTGACCAGTTACATACACCACATCGTAGAAGGAGAAGAGATTGTTTACGTTGGCATGAACGATGGAAAGCATAATCGACTGGACAGACAAACAGATAGACAGACGGCGATTAAAAAAAGGTCAAACTTGACCACTCGTCGACGCGACTTTATTAAATTAACGAACAATAAAACCCTTACAATATAATCACACATGCAGAGATCAGGAATGAAGGAGAAGAGACGAGATTTTGATCGTTACAGAGATTCGACTTGTAGAAGCAGGAAAAACTTGACCGTTGGTCATTTCTACGAATGCAATACGATAAGAAGAAGGGAGAACGGCAAGCAAACGTTATTATCTAGCATTAGAAAAAATTAAGAAAAACAATAGATTTTAATAATCTTTTGAGACAACAAAATGCAAATGAATTTCAAATACTTGAACTTTATGAGCGAGCGAATAAAAAATACTCGCCTATATGGACGGTTAGACGCGTATGGTAGTGTAGTCATTGATAGTCGTTCGTGGTGGTTGTAACAACACAAGAGCCGTGTCTTAGGGGCACAACCCCTTTATCTACATATTTTAATACTAATGTTGCTGCTGTTATTATTACATACAACGCTCCATATACCTATGACAATGCAAATGCCATTTAGGCTGCATGTTTCACTCACTCGTCCTTATGCAGAATTAGAACGGATGAGAAGCTTTCAAATTTCACGCTTAAATTGTAACAAAACATGAAATAATTGTAAGAAAAATTCATAAGGGTCTCCGCGGGTTAGAGCCTTTAACTTCACAGACTATTTATTTCCCAAATCAAATGACCAACACATGCTTAGGATTCCTAAAAATTAAGGAAACTAAAAGAGAAAAAAAGTGAAATTCCCAAACTTCATCATCACCGCCATCATCAAATCAAGTTGCATTGAAGCGCATAATTGTAGACAAAGAAAAGGATTCACAAGCAGAAACCAAAAATAAAAATGAAAAAGAAGAGAGTGTGTGTATTGATAAAGGGTCAAAGCATATCCTTAAACTATTAAAAACTCCAAACTTGTAAGAAATTTTTCTTTTTATTCCCAAAAGTTGTAAAGTCGATTGTGGTTATTAGAGTTTTTTTTTTGTTTAAATATCCACACACATACATACATACATACAGGGAGAGTCTTTCTTAAGGGAAACTGTAAGTAAGAACAAAAAAAGGGTTAAAATATCCTTTAGTCGCTGCTTATTGAAGGAACTGCGCAATTGTTTTAAAAGTTTTATGATTTATTTGATTGCAATTGCAAAAAAAGGAAGAAGCAAAAAGAGAATTACACAAAATCAATAGTTCAGCTTAAGGTTCTTCGCTTCAATCCAATCCTTCGTTTTGCGATTCCTTTTCTTTTCTTTTCTTTTCTTTTCATTTAATTTTTTTTAGGATTTTGTAGCAAAAATTCAGTTGATTTATTACAATACGTAGTGTTAAATGCAATTAGTCGCTGGTTATTTTGGGAAATGCCACAGCGATTATGGTTGTTTCGCTTGATTTATGTGTGATTTTGCCGTTTCTTTTCAATTTCTTTTGCAACTGTTTTGCTCTTTCTTCGTTCTTAAGCTTTATACTCCCATTGAGATTGTGGTATTTGCCACCTAAGGTTTATCATTAATTAGATGCGAAAATTGTATTCAACACCTTTTTTAATGAGCCAGTCGACAACAACAATCATGCAATAATGCAAATATCAAGGGGCGTATCTATAAATGTATTCCAAAGGAACAATGGACCCATAAATCGGAAATAAATCAATTGAAGTGTAATTCGATAAAAAAAAGAGAAAAAGAAAATATTTCTGATCGGCAAATCCATTATGTTTGTTTTCTTCTTCTTCTTCTTCTTCCATTTTATGCAAAAAAAAAAAATGTCATTCAATATTTATTTATTTATTCTTTTGTTTGTTTGTTGGCAAAAAAAGGGTATTGTCGCCTTGTAAAGCACTAGAAAGGGCGTTATTAACGCAGGATAAGAAATCAATTTTAAAAATTTTTTAAAAATTTGTGGAGAAAAAGTCTTAGAATTTTGAAATGTAGATTCAAATCAACATACGAAATATGATTCTGCGATAGTGCAGTAGAATTTAAATGACAGGAAACTTCTTCATGCTTCTTTAAGACACATTCTTTATGATCGAGTATATTTTTTTTTTATTCTTTTTTAGACACCTGACAAAATGTTTAAGCACTCGAAAGCGAATAACAACAATTTAAGTCATTATACAATAGTCACTCGAATCGTATCTAAGTATTACAAGTACATATTTCTCTAAAGTTATGAATCTAAATGAGTAGACTTATGAATCAAACATATTTCGAATTGTATGAGTTTGATGTCAACGTTTGCATAGTCATTGCAACCTGTTCTTATAAATCAATGTTGTAGTACATAGTTAAGTTTCAATATTGTTGGCTCACTTATATTAAAAATGTCATGAGGGCTTATGAGTAGTAGTTATGAGGAAGATTAAATTTTGTAAAGTTGATTGCGTTCGCAATTGGCCCCATCTGCAAACAGAAATATTTTGGCTTTTCTCACAAGGTTTACTTGGTGCATCATCATCAACATCAACAACTTATTTGACCGGCAAACAAGTGGATGGATGGTTTTAATACATAAGCATTTTTCGGAACGAAAGGATATCCCGTTATATTCCACTCCTGTTTTTCGTTCCCATCTGACAGAGTATTTAGAGATACGTGTTTTCAATTGTTTTTTGGTGGTTTGTTGATGATAGAAGATATTAACCACACGTAGCATGCTCAAAACAATGTATACAGTGAGCGCCATAAGTGAGTCAACGCCCACTATAATTTTAAATTTTCTATTATGTTCTCAAATATAAAAAAGTACCTTTATCATGAATTGTTGTTTTCGTTTTAACATTTTATAAATAATAAATAAACGTTTTTATTTTTGGAAATTTATTCGACTATTCTCATTTACTTTTCTCGCTATCTTAAGAAAATGAATTATTTCAGTGGTGTTTACTCACTTTTGGCACTCACTGTACATTCTTAAAAAGATCGCAAAGACAATGTGTATAATGAGACCTTTCCGGGTAAACCAGAAACTACACAGTGTGAATTCGCCTACATGCGCCCAGATTTTCGCAATAGACGATAAATTTGTATTTCATCAGCATAACTGAGGGATATACATGGCGATTGTGACTAGCCTGCATCTGCGGTAACTTATGGTTGTTATCTGGTCCTGGCACTAAGTGATTATTGGCACTTGTTTCTGGCGGATAATTTTATTGGCGAAAAATTTCAAGTCATAGAATATCTTCTCTAGTAAAACTTTTTTCAATACTTATAGGACGTTGATCTTACTTTTAATACACTAAGACTGACTCTGTGTGTGTAATAAGTGAAGCATGTACAATATGTATTGAAAAACTATGTCTTGCAGTTTTCTTTTTGGTGAAAATCTTAAATTTTGTGTGTCACATACGTCAAAATTTGTCATCAGCCTTTCCCTCTAATCAAAACAACAAATCTAACCCACATTCATCTGGATAAGTACGCAAAATAGTTGGACAGACAATAGTTCTTTAACAATTATCAACTGAGTAACAACAACACAGTTACAGTTCAGTTACAAAACACCCGTTTGTTGCTTGTGACAACAGCCGTTGTAACATTTTCGTTTTCAACCAATAATTTACATAAATTTTGATGAAAAATAATAATAAAAAAAAGAAGAAAATAAAAGAAGCATGTAACTGAATTCCTTCCTTCTTTCCTTTTTCTTATTCTTTCCTTAAACTATTGTAAGTCTATTATAGAGTTTCATATTATTATTCCATTCCAGGGCAAACTTTATAATATTTTGGCGCGTGCTAACGCCAACACTTTGAAAACATCTTGAAGCCAAAAAAAAAAGGAAAAAGGAAAATATAACGCAGCCGTTTTTAGTTTTGTTTTGTTTTTCATGAAATATTTTGTTTTCTATTCCGTAACATTCAACCAATATTTGAAAATGAGAGGGTGCAGCAAGCAGTACGCGCATATAAATTTGACATCTTTTCACCCTCATTCTAACAATAATCAACATTTCGATCTTCTAATTGCTAAAGAAACTATTCGACACAGCCAAGAAAGAAAACTTCCCTTGAAGTCTGGTAAGAAATTATCACCACTATAATGCTCACAGATAAAGTTGGTTGAGCAATTTCTAACAAACAATATTGATATTGAAAAGAGAAAATAAAATATTTTAGTCTGAGTTACGCTATTAATTTGCTTTCCCTTCTTCTTACAAAACATTTACCCTGACGACTATACTAGCGGCATATACATACATACATATATATGTATGAGTATGCGTATGTGTCAAAGTCTTAAAGAATGGCAAACAGTCAAAATCAAAAACAATTTTTATAGAAAAACTGCAAACTGAAGTCATAACGTCACTTTAGCATTAATTTTCTATAATAAAACACCTAAGCCTGCATCTACAATCTACGTCGTTGCGAGAGGTATCTTTCATAGCCGAACGAAACAAAAATTAAATTTCTCAAGTAAGCTATATCCGATGTAAACATACGTGTTTTCTATATTTTCTTCATGGGAGAAACTGTACTACCTCTAATACCCACAAATTTCTTACTCTACCGAGAAAGAAAATGTTCCAAAAAAAACCTAAAATAATATCTCTAAACACTGTCTTGGACAGAAATTAGCAATGAGTATTCAAAAAGATGAGTAGGATGGAATCATACTGATAATTTCTGATACTTATACGCATTCATACTAATTTTAATATCATGCAACCTCTACTCATATCCAAAGTTTGAAGTACTCAATATATTCATAATTAACAACACGTATGATGTTGATTTCGACTCTGCGTAACTCAACATATACAAGAATCACAAAATAAATATGATTCACGTACGAACACTAAAATACTCACTAGAAGGTTGTGTGCTTACTCTGCTTGCCGCTCTGTCGTATTTGCTTATGTGTCTCTTTTCTTTTCTTGTAAATGCAACAGCATTCAAAGTTATGAATCAAACATATTTCGAATGGTATGAGTTCGATGTCAACGTTGTACGCATACTCATTGCAACCGAATGAATCAGAATAAATTTCAATATTGTTGACTCACTTCTATTTAAGATTTCATGAGTGCTTATGAGTAGCGAAAAAACGATTCATTGCTGATCTCTGGTCTTGGAAGCCCTCTGCTAATAATTGTGTATGCTGAATATTGAGTTGTCTTCTCAAGGATGTAGTGTAATTTAAAAGGAGGGACAAGTGTAAACACTGTTATTTCCTGCATTGTGGCGTTAAGGAGACGGGATTTCATTATACGAAAAACAATGTTGAGTATAAATTTTATTTCATTCTTCCTCTCGTCGTCATTATTACTTTTTACATTATTTTATTTTTGTGGCATGCAACGACTGTGTGTATTTATTCCTATGTGTAGCAAGACAGACGACAGACTTTAACTGTTCATTGACTTTGAAGCAAAAATTTTGATTTTTCGTAATTTTTTGTTTTTTGGAGGGAATTCAATACAATTCAATCGAATGTGTTTTTGTTTCTATGCATGATGCCACCAACTTAAGAAAGAGGGAGAGGGAGAAAAGAAAAACAGGACAATAATTCAAAAGCAAATGTTAGTCTGAATGATGTTTTTTTTCTGTGTGGTTGAATTTGCCCAGATATTGCAAAATATCCAGGTGTCAACGACACATTACAATACTGCTCAACACCGGTCATACAAAAAATCAAAATAAGAAACGAAAATCGTGCATTAATAGTACGAGACATAAAAGATTCCTGTATGGCTGGCTGTCAAGCATTTGGAATGCATTTGTTTTGCTTTCATTCTTATTGCGTAATAATTTCGATTCTTTTGCCAGCTACTTTTTCTTCAGACAGACAGACAGGGAGGCAGAGAGAGAGAGAGGGTGCAACGGAAAAACAGAATTAATTGTATTTTTGTGACACAAATACTATTGATTTACCGTATTGCACTATTTTGGTGCTGGGTTTTGGATTAGAATCCTAGTATTTGTGTTGTTTGATTATGATTAAATAAATTTATAGAAGCATAATCTATGTTAAGCCAAAGGGTGTACAATTAAAAAATACCATAAGATAGAATGCATTTTTTTTCATACGTACATATATACATACATACATAATTGGTCATTTAGTCAGGATTACGACCTAGTTTTTCACACCACTGACAGATATTTGAGAAACATTTCATGGCAATTTTATTTACTTTCATAGTTTTTGCCAGAAATCTGCTGAGGGGAAGTCGACGAAGAAATATTTTTCACATTCGTTTAGTTGGAGTTGGGGTTTAAACCGAGACCTGACGTCTAATAAGCCAACACACTACCTCCTAGACTACGGCGACTTCAAAACTGGGAAACTTATCGAAGCCAGGCATTTCTTTTTTTTCATTTTGTTTAAAAGACATTTTCGTGTATTAAATATGCGGTGCACTGCATCCAACATTAAACAGAGTTAGCGAAAAAAAATTTCTCCTCACATATGCTATACTGCGAGTGCCTATCGGTTGTTGTTTGCGAACAATATAAAAAATGTCTTCATGGATTTAGTTTTCTGAAAAATGAGCGGACTAAACGCCATCATTAGCACCGAAATTAATTGCAAATAGAGAATGTACCAAAAAAAAACTTGAGTTCACTTGCCTATATCTGGAGAAGATTTTTAGATTTATAAATAAACGAAACCGAAATTTGTTATACGAATAAATCTTAACGATACAAATAAATGCATTAACCCTTACCAGGACACAATATTGAAAGGTTAAGTAGTTACTAATATCGTTGATAACTCCTACAGAATTATAAAAATGTATAGAAATATTCGTATATGTATGTACATATTAAGACCATGACCTAAGCATGAATATCCTTTTTATCCTATTTTCCTTCCTCATTTTCGTATTATAAACTTAGTACACAATTGAAGTTATTCGCTCAATACGACTTTAATATTTTTTGCTGAGTAGGGGTCGGTTGTCGCATAACGTTTTGGTCTACTGATTTTAAACTGCATGCCTTAAAAAGTCAAAGTCCCCTTAATAAGTTAGTTGCTGAAATAGAATCGAGCTAAAGTGCAAACAAACAAAAAAATTGAGCGGTAAAACAATGAATAAAATTAAAAAAAAAAAAAACAAATGAAATTGTTGAGTAGCAGCGCGGGGAAATGCCACCAGAAAACAATGGAATACAATGATGAAATACCACTCCTACCATTTCATTTATTTCATCTCTTTGTAAGTGCATATTCAAAAGAAACCAACAAGAATATGCCAACAATTTTGAAAATTACTTCCAAGAGCGAGAAACACAAAAAGAATTGCATTGAAACGTATTGTTAGACATCAAAGCCGACAATCTCTTGAACTAACAATGAAAATGACCCTTCAGAAATAAAGAAATGAAAAAATAAAAATAATAGCAAAAACTTAATTTAAAAAGTCGAGAAAATTATAGATTATAAGCTAAAAAAAGAAAAAAATAAATAAATAATAAGTAACCATTTAAGATTGAAGTATAAGAACAGAAAGAACAAATCTGTAATGAAAGAAAACTGGCAACATTCTGGTTGACTGCAGAGAGAGACAGACAGTCATCCTATTGCCCAAATACAGTTTATTGAAATCAAGTGTTCAAAATTTAATCGAGCGAAAGAAGACAAGACTTCATATTTGACAGAATCAATTTGCTTTTAAAAATAAAAGTATCGTAAACCACGAATATTTTCACAATTTTCCTGTTTTTTTTTTTTTATTATAAAAATCAGCATTTGTTGATTCACGTTTCTACCCTATTGAGGATGATGATTAAAATGGAACATTTCTTATCTGACTTTAAGAAAATAATGGAAACAAAAAGTCAGCAGGAGTTACGAGTTCTCTAACACAACTTCACACTTCAATAGAAAAAAAGAAGCTAAACAACTGAATTCCTAAAATAATGAATTCGTTTTTTGAAATTTTAATTCTTTGCTACAACTTGAATTTCATTATAATAATGTTAGAGGATAAATAATCCAACATAAATGTAAATTGTCATTGTCAGCATCATTCACTTCGCATATGTATATATGTATGTCATGCTCAGATTGCAGGACATCCTATTAAAAGAATGATTTCCAACTAGGTCTGTATGAATCTATATTTTTAAAGTTCTGTAAATCATTATAAATCAAAGCTAACCCCCGTTGTAATATTGAAAACCACTAAACGTCAAACTGATTTCATTGCAGAAAAGAAAAAAATATCTTAGCCAGACGACATTTATCCATGTGCCTTAGACTCGTGTTCTCTTATTAAGGTAAATATGCCTTTAGAAATTCCAACAATATATGGAGTTGACAACTCCTTTGGTCTGTGCTGAGCATACTGTGCCAAGATTGAGATTGACGGATGTGTTTGTCAATTTAAAATGTATAGAGGTTATGTCTTGAATGTGAAATCTGAAATCACCGAATGAGAGGAACTATAAGCGCTAATGGAGGCACCCTTTCGCTACACAGTTCATTGACGGGAATTAAACAAATAGGGAAGTCCTTATAAGAACGCAACACAACTGTTGGCATAATTTCTTATAAATGTTGTTGTTTTACTGTTGTCCAGCTGTGTAGCCATACTCGTATGAAATATACAAATAAATGCACGCACCGCAAGGAACGTCTCAAAATCAAAATGTTGCATAAAGAAAGACTCTGACTCTGCTGTTTAAACTCCCTCTCCCTCTCCTTTGATTATGTTTGTGATTTCTATGGATTTCTAATAGAGGGTAATAAATACACAAATCAAAGTCAGATACACATACTTACATAAATATATATATATACCTGCTGATTTAATGCAAAAACGCTGAGAAATAAACGAAAAGTATGTGTGACACTTAATTAAGGGGTCATTTTGACCCTAAAAGACTTGATTTTTAAACATAAAACACGTGCTTAAAAGTATTTAATGATTACAGCAAAGGAAATGAACACGATTATAGATAAAAAAAATTATAAACTTATGAAGTTTCGTTTGTAAAAATGGCTAAACAGGGATAGAACCGTACTTTCTTTTTTTTATCATTAAAACTTTCCGGTGGCGCTCTCTACAGGTATTTATAGGCATCTGCTCTGCTATTGTTCCTATAATTTATTACAAAACTAATCATAGTATGGGACTCATCACAGACAATGTTGAGCAATAATATTATCAAAGACACACACCAATTATAACTTTTTATTCGCCTTTGTGCAAACTTCCTTTAACATGCAGGAAGGTTAAAACCTACTAATTCCGCATATGACAGAGGACATATAAAATTTTTTTCTATAATGTAAATGGATATGACAATGCGTAAATGAGGATTGGATTTTCTCAAATATACAACAATTTCGTTTCCCGTTTCTCTCTTGATAAATAAAAATTCACCCTAGATACCAACCCAGCCTATAATACATATTCCAGCTTATTGTGAGCTTTAAACCCAAATAAATAAGGTTAACCAAGACGCTATTTACTTATGCCAGCACAATTCATCACTGGTAATACAGTGTCACCCTTGAAGTACCTAGTAGTGAGCATTTGCGATACATAAAGATAATCTTTTATCCCCATTTCAAAATATAAATTCCCGTTGTAGGGAAAAATCCCCTTCTCTGATACAAATACGAGGTTTGAGAAGCAGATTTGAAATACAAAAGCCAGTTGCAAAATTGAAAATTTATAGCAGTACTGAACTATAACTGCAAAAATTACCTTATTGCATCAAATGGTACTTTTATAAAAGTAAGCCACTGGCTGACCGCGGGTAAAGGCCTTTAGCATTAGCCTAACCCCATTTATTGTTGAAAAGCTCAAACCATAAAATCTGTATTAATAAAACCGTAACTGAAATGTTTTGAAATTGAAATGTTGCCAGGAAACTAAAAATCTGTAACCAACTTCTAAAACAGAGGAAAAAAATTAATGAATTCTTTAATAATTTTTCCTAATGTTAAATTTAGATCCGATATACCTTTCGAACAAAACACAAAAAATTATAAATATTTCGACAAAGAATTTGAAATTTGCAAGCATTTGGGGGATAAAACATAAAAGAAAGAAATTATGCAAGAATTAATTTACAAAATAATTTAAATTTAATTATTTTTTGTACGATGGCAACATTATTGAGTTCCTCGCACTAATCGAGATTAACAAACACAAACCAAACCGTTGGTAATGCAGTATGGAAGGGTAACCAGACATATACGTGAATGCCACCACTAACGGATGTGAAAATTACTTATTCTAGACACGCACCGTCCAAATTACGGTGTACATATACCTATGATAATACAGTAACATTTCGAATAATGACACTTTGATGAGTTTTGCCTTTATTCACCACCTTCCGTAAGAACTCACCACACTAGAAACTACTAAAAATCTTATTAAAAATAAAATGAAAGAATTTCGTTAAATCTGCTCTGTTTACAGGAAGAATTACAAAATCTTAAATCAAATTAATTAATTTATAAGCATGTCATTCATTAAATGAATTAATTTAGTATTTTTAATAAGAAAAATTATATGCAATGCTGAACTCAAATATATTTCTCTTAGTTTCGGTTAATAGCTTGTCGCTCTAATCAATTGTTAATGCCATATCTAAATTTTTAAAGCATTCCACACATGGGTATACGACAATTTTTGTTAAAAAACTTCGAGTGTAAAAAAAAGACATTAAAAACCACTATCCATTTGTACTCAGTTATTAAATTTGATGGAGGAACAATTTTAGAGAGGCATGTTTTAATTCATAAGTGAAATGAAACACCAGTGTTCCGAAAACAAGATTCAATTTTGCGATTTTCATCAAATCGTGTTCGAAAGCTTGAAGTCGTGTAATGGATGTCAAGCCAACATAATGAATGAATAATGGCAACTCAATTATAAATTCCATAAATACATAATCGGCCATTACAACCCTTCAGTCAGGATTACGGCCTAGCTTCCCACACCACTCATGTTGTGTGCCTTAATTTTACACTTGAGTGGCGGGACCTACAGTTTAACGTCGACTCTGAACGACAGATTGTTTTCGTGAAACTTTTTCATGGCAGGTTTATTTACTCTCAGAGTTTTTGCCAGCCAGAAATCTGCTGAGAGGAACTCGACAAAAGATATATTTTTTTTCATATTTCTTTTTGATGTTTGGCCTAGGGCTCGAACCCGGGCTTTACGTCTAATAAGCGAACACACTACCTACTAGACTACGGCGAACATAAATGAACGTTTCCAAAAATTGAATAATCAAAAAGTACACAGATTTATAACATAAAAAATATATGAAATGATACATAAAAAATGGCAAAACTACAAATAAAATGAAAAAAAAAAAAGTTGGGAATCGGAGAGCAAAATCTTGTACTCCATCATAATTAATCATGATGTAAATGACACTGTTCTGTGTGTGCCTGAATTAATAACAAAAAACGTAGAAGTGAATGTATTGAAATATGTATTATCAAACAACAATTTTATATTTTTTACTATCCGCATCGACGCAATGTTATATTTTTAAATGCTTACTGTTTAAGTCCATAGTATGTACGCATTTCGTATGTGGTATAAATTTATTTATTTAAAGACATAGAACTCACCTTCTTTATAGCGTTGAGACCTTTTGAAAGCGTTTAACAAACTTCCTTTACGTCTTACTGGCGTTGTGCCTTCGTCATAACCGCAATCAGCAGCCGTAGATGATGAATCTTGCAAACTGTTTCCGCCGCACAAGGAAGTTTCATTTAAATTAATCGATATCTCCGTAATGGGAGACAAAATTCCCTGATTTACTTCCTGAAATCGTACTTTATTTTGAAAATTACGTTTGGGACGCAATATGACCGGCGACTCAAAGTAGGCGTCCTCCAAATATGAATTGCCCAAAACTTTAAGGCGTTTACTGTGACGATTTTCGATTATGAAATCTTCACCATCGCTACCCAGAGAATTGTCATCCGATTCTGAATATCGTTCCGGTGCGCGTTTTAATGATTTCCATCCTTCGGCATTAATATGACGATCAGGAATTAAAGAGGGGCTTAAGCTTGAGGATTCCATTCGAATTAAGGTAAAAAACAAGGCAACACAAACTATACACTCGGTCAAATAGAACGCGCGACGTTACACAAACAACACGAACAGAATATAAGAGAGAGATAGGCGATTAACGACACTTCAATTTGCAACACAAAACGCAACGATCGAACGAAAATTCCAAAGAATTTAAAATGCGAAAATAAATACAAAAATATAATACGGAATAAACAAATACTGTTCGACGACGACGATACTCGGCGGAAACAATTTACAAAAATATACGAAATTCTTTTTTCTTTTGTCAACTGATCAAAGATCTATGCGGGCTTGCTTTGTAATACCTTGCTTGCAGTCTGTTAAATAATCACCAAATGGTACATTTTCTGTCCAACACTTTGGATAGGTAGAAAGAGAGGTAAGTTGCGATATTGCTTTTAAGCTTTATGGTTGGAATTGTCACTTTTTGTTTACTTTTTTAATAAGGTCTTACTTAATGTCTATTTTTTAAGGTTATAAAACACACTCGATAGATATTTTGGCGCTGATTTGGGCGAGGTATTGGAGGAGGTGTTGGGATATCGGCAGTCTCTGTAAATGAATAGAAAAAAAAGTGAATGAAATTAAATTGAAATGACAAAAGAAAATGTGTGAACTACTAACGAGTCGATCGTTTGTGTTTGTATTTACAAAACAAAAAAAATATAAAAACGTTCTGTTCCAATAAGAAGTTTTTTCCCTCGAGAACTAGAAGAGAAGGAAAATCCCTCCAAATTTCTGAATTACAATGAATTTCATTTGAATGCGCCGTGCGTCCCTTACTTAAAGCACACAACCAACCACTTACCCATTCGCTGTTGTAACCTTATACGCTGCATGAATAGTTATTGTTGGTTGTAACGATTACAATTGATAGTTTTGAACATGAAAGTTTATTTACAAAAACACAAACATTCACACAACAACACTCAATATTATTGATTTTATTTAAAGAAATTTAATTATTTGTAGAAAAAAAATTTTCAATTTTATTTCGAATTTTCTTTTCTTTTGTCTAAACAGCTGATGCCCTCTCAACAGGCGCAAAATTTAAAGCAAAAAATAGAATCTGGAACAACAATTTTACAGTTATTATTTCATACAACGAATAAGAGAGAATAATGAAGAAATAGAAAAACAAACAGGGTTGCATTTGTGAACGATAATCTATTACAAGAGTACTTTGGATACATGAATACATATTTAAGAAAAATCCAAAATTTTATTCGATATTCATGGAAAAAATAAATAAATGAAAATAATTTAGGAAATTTATGTTGTTCAGAGATAAATTACGTCGATATCCAACTCAATTGACTTCAAAACCATTTTTCTTTTATTTAAATTTGGAATCAATTGTATCCGAGAAGACAATTGTCATAAGTAGTCGTGAACTGGCCGTGATCGTCTAGTCGTTAGGACCCTACGTTGTGTATAGCTGTATGAATTTGGTAATTAATAATGAGGTAAATAGAGAAAAATGATGTTTGCAGAGTTCGTCAATTATTGGTCTTCAAATGGATGTCTAAATGAATTTGATTTTGAATGTGCTCATTTTTAACGCATAAATCTTAGTGGCCTTTGATTGATATTGATATTTTTTTGTAACTGATGCAATAATCGATTCCTTACCTCAGTTTTGGAATTTAAAATCTATTACAGGCCGAACTATTTCGAAAGTTAAATACGGACAAATAGCTTTTAAATTTCCCTTTAAATTTGCTTTCAAGTTATATCCTCAACATATGATTCAAACAGGAACACTTTAGTCGATTTACGCTCTAGTATACAGCAAGGAAAGGATATATGTATATGTATGTACATACAGTGAGCGCCAAAAGAAAGCACAGTGATATATAAGAAACAGTACTGTGTAAGTCGTTGTTTTTTTTATATAAGTAAGTCTATAATGTGGTGTTTACTTTCATTTAACGCTCACTGTATATAGACATACATACTAGAGGTGTCAAACTATCGATAGTAGCACTATCGATAGTTTTTGATAGTTCATAAAAATATATCGATATATCGAATCTAAACTATCAGTTCTTATAAAAAATATCGATATATCGGCGATACTATCGTAACACTATCGGATTCTCTCAAATAATACATTTATGTATATACATATTTGAATTTAATAGGTTAAAATACTAAATAACGCATTTTGCATAAACAAAAATAAACAAAACCGAACTTTATTTCTTAGTTCAAAAAACAAAAAATTAAATATGAAGTATTTAAGATGAAGGGTCAGTCAACCATTAGTTCTTGCTTGTAAAAAGAAGCATATCTACGACATTTTCTTTTAATTCTGTACGTCTATCCGAAACTATTTGACCAGCTTTACTAAGCATTCTTTTGGACATAGTCGAGGTAGCTGGGATACACAAATACAAATACACAAAATCAAGTATTTGCATCTCTTTCATATCACTTGAACGTGTCTGGAAATAAAATAGTTGTTTTAGTGATAAATAAATACATCTAAGTAGCACATGTTAGTCAGTTAATGTCTTTACTTCACTCTCCATTTTATAATAATACTGTGGGAATCACCAGTTTATAAATGCAAACAAAAAGTTAGTGGTGGAACATTTGAGGGGTGTGGAAACAAAGGCAGCAATCTCCACTTTCTTGAAACTAACTCAATCTCCAAATTTCAGTCCACATTTTCCCAAAAACTTCAGTGAGGATATGGATCAAACTTGGTCGGCATATTTATCTTTTTCTTCTATACTAATTAACAAAAAATTCATTATAAAATACAATTGTCTTTAAAAATACAAGTTTTTCTTATTAATTTCGAAAACTACAGAAGTGGAGATTGCTGCCTTTGTTTCCACACCCCTCAATTTACTATCGATAGTGAAAAAAAACTATCGGTGATAGTTAAATGTTTATATATTGTAAAAAAAAAACATCGATAGTAACGAAAAATATAAACTATCGATACTATCGATAGTGCCATCGATATTTTGACACCCCTAATACATACATACATAATTGGCCCTTACTACCTTTCAGTCAGGATTACGGCCTAGCTTCTCAATACCACTCATGTTGTGTGCGTTAATTTTATACGTGAGTGGCGGGACCTACAGTTTAACGTCGACTCCGTTTATTTACTCTCAGAGTTTTTGCCAGAAATCTGCTGCTGTATATACACAGTTTCACGAATATTTGCATACGGTTAACAAATGTAAGAAATTTCTCAACTAAGTCAATCTATCAAAAGGTTTACAAAAATGATTCAACGTTTCGGGAAAGAATAACATTCACAGATGCTTTTTGGAGGAGACGGTCAGGCAGCAATACAACAACGCCTTACTATGACATAATATAAGCAATGGTATCTGAATGCATGTCGGCAAATGGTGTTGGTAAACTGAGACTTATTAACACGGTGCTATAAATAAGGTAGACATTTTGGACGATAGCGATATCTCCTTAGTGTTAACATTTTGGATATGGGGAAAATTATATTCTTCTTACTTCAAATTAATATTCCTAAGCACTGTTGGGAAGTAGTAATAGAATGGCTTCTATATAATATAAAACACAAACGTGAACATTCCCCACAATATCCCGATCTTATTGTTATTGAGTAATTGTAGAATATTTTAAAAAGAAATCTAAAGAACTAGTGATATTAGGTTAGGTTAGGTTAGAGGACGTGTACTTGTCAATTAAGACAAGTACAGTACCCGGAGGTCGAATTGACCCATTGTACAACGTCCTTAAAAGGGAAGAATAATAGAGGGAACTAGTAATATTATTTTAAAGATTTAAAATTAAAATAAACGCATTAAAGCATTACAAAATTGTGAAAAACATATATTGTGAAACATTTATTAAGAAATACAAACAAATATTACATAATTTTATTGGTTACAACAATTTCCCAGGCTCGTTTAATTACAGGCAATAAATCTAACAAAATTTCAAAGGAAAAAAAAAAGTGAACTAACACCTCCCGATACGCCATTAAAAACTTTAAAGATGACTTATACGCGTAATAAGCCTCTTGTAATGCTTAAGTGCTCTTCGTCGACTCATCTAATTTTGGTGAAGCGGCATTTGTTGCCGGTTTTTCCGAATTGTGTTTACAGCGCGGATAAACACTACTCTCGTAAGTCGGTATCATGTATTTGATGTTTATGAAGGCATTTGGGCCGCCGCAATGTTCCAAAATATTTAAAGTATCTTCGATGACATCTGCGATGCGTCGTTCTCGATCCGGATCTATAAAATTGCCCAGATTAACATTGATGTTCTTGTACAAATTACAAACGGCCAACAGTTGACGGTAATAGGGTACTAAAGCTTGCCCTACACAAGGTCCTAAAAAGAAATTGAAGCACAAGTAATTTGTATGAGTAATTTGTATGTTCTAAATCGAATATATGTACATGTGTTTTTGTATTTGTTACTCACCCACCAACACCATTAATTGTAGAACTTTTAAGGCGCCAATTATGATTTTTTTATCTCTGGTGTTAAAGGCCCTTTTTAAGGGTAGAATCACTTTCGGTAATACAGGCAAAACTTTTTGCGGTGCCTTCATTATTAGATCCATTGCACTATATTGGGCTAGTTTACGTATTTCTAAATCACTATCGGATAATCTGAAAAAAAAACGAAAACAAAAAGGATAAGAAAACAAGTTTCATTACGAACAAATTTCACGATGATATTAATGAAGGTTTCTTTCTAACCCATCTATAAATATGGGCAAATAATAGCAATAGTCCAGATCCTGAGGCACGCAATACCATTTCACCGGAAATTCTTTTGTATTTTTCTTGCTTAAAATTTTTCCCGAAAATCCTACGGGTATATCTCCACGTCTCAAATAAATCCTAAAGAAGGTTTCCTTAACGGGTCGTTTCTTAAACAGTTCTATTCTGTAAACAAAATGCAATTTATATTTGAAAAACAAAAACAACATGTTTGACATTCCATTTTGATATTACTTTTTAGGTGGTTCCACCATCGTATTCCTTTGTAGAGCTTGATAAGTAAATGCCGGCACAATTCGTTTTGGCTAAAACCACAAATAAAGAAAGAAATGAATTTCTTAAATACTTTAAAAATTATTCGATTTTTTGTTTCTTATTAAAATATTTTTTAATACCCTTTTTGCGGACAAATACAATAATTCGCGACATTGTTTGCCTGTCAACTGATCAATGTCTTCAATTTCGGGCAGCATTTTGTTTCTTCTTAAACTGGCTGTAACACAAACACACGACACATAAAATCACAGAAATATTGCGGAGGAAAAAGAAGCCAAAATATAAAAAAAAAATAAAATTGAAAACAAATTTGAAATTGGAAATTATTTTGAAATTGAAGTTTAAATTAATTTTTGGTGAATAAGTCAAAAATCTAGGATGGCATTTTCAAGTCAAGTACCCTACTTTAATGAAATTATTTGGTTTCATCATCCTACAGAAAAACTTAATGTTAAGAGAACTCAAAGAAGCAGTCATTTATCAATCGCCATTTTGTTGCTAAAATTAACGAAAAAAAACCTAGTTTTAGAAAAAGACTCGCTTTCGTGCCAAATGATTCGACGATTTCCTAATAGAATTTTGTTCATTTCTTCAGGAAGTTTCAGGAATTCATTCATATCGTAGTATGTCATGAGTGTCGTGAAAAAAATGTTCAAGTTGTAAGGCTTTCCTGGCCTTAGGACGTGTGTCCCGTTTTCACAGCTATGAGGTTCACAAGATTTACCCTGGTCACTTTTAAAGCTAATTTTTGAATTTTGAAGCGTATAATAAAGCATTGAAGTCGTCGTAGTCTGATAGGTAGTGTGTTGTCTTATTAATCGTAAGGCCACGGTTCAAACAGCAGGTCAGACATCAAAACGAAATACGAAAAAATAATTTTTCGACGACCTCTCTCAGATTTTTAAAAAAAAAACTCTGAAAGCAAATAATATTGCCATGAAAAGTTTCCCGGTCCCGCCACTCAAGTCTAAAAATTAACGTACACAACGTATGTGGTGTGAGAAGCTAGGTCGTAATCCTCACTGAAGGGTTGTAATCACCAATTATGTATGATAATAAAGCATTTTGGCATTCCTCTTCATCTTTGTACAGGATTCTCAATCCCTTTTCCCTATGTAAAGAATAAAAAATGAAAAACATACTCCAAGTTTGATAAGGTCATTCCAATCACTCATCTACTCATGCAAAAGTTTATTCTTTTCAGTTTCACCAATCAAACGATTAAAGTCGTCCAATTATTTACAGGCAAATGAACATCATTACACAATAAAATTTGAATTTATTGGCATGTGGTTGAGAAGAAAACATTTCGAAATTCCAGTCGATTCTTAATGAGTGATAAACTTCGCTTGACAGGTGCAAAGCAAATTATGAAAATATTCTCAACTTTTTATTGTCTTTATTTACTTGTAATTAAATTTAAAAAGTAAAACAATTTCGATAACAAGAACCTTGAAAACGTTGGACAAAAAAAATATTCATTCACAGTCTGTTTCTCTTTTTTGTTTTAGAAAAATTTTAATTAATTTACAACACCAGTGAGTGTGTGCGTGTGTGTATGACTTCATTAAATTAAATGATACTAATTTAAAAGTTAATTCTCTTACAAGTTTCTTTTTAAAGCAACAATAACAAAAACAACAACAATGAAAAAAAAACGATAAAAACTCAACCAAAAATCTCAAATTTCTTAAGCCAACAACAATAGAAATTTCAAATTCACTAAGTATGAGGGCATAACTTGTTTTACCCTACATCAGAGTATGATAACGAGGCAGAAAATACGTGTGATTTACGTACGAACACTAAAATACTCACTAAAAAGTTCTGTTTTTGATCTGCTTGCTGCTCTTTCTTTTTTGCTTATGTGTCTTTTTTGTTGTTGTAAATCCAACAACAACTAAAACTGAAAATTTGATGACACTTCACCAGCATCTACTTTTACTAATGATGGACCAAACGCAGGATGATATAAAACGTATCCATATTATTACTAATGATCATCCGTGCTTGATAGCATTTTTTGTGAATTTTGAATCCAAATATGTGTTGACTGGTGACCGCACAAAGGACATGCCGTCGTTTCTGAATGCATTAAACTCATCACGATGTCACGAACTATAAGCGTTAGTATAGGTTGTTTTCTACCTATACAAACAGATATTTCAACACTGTGTTCTGATTCCATATTTAATCTAATTGGAGTTCATTTAAAAAAGGATCAGCTCTACTCATTCTGACAATAAACGTATCAAGTTCTATGAATAATTAGATTGTATTTGACCTCTTTTATCCCTCATGGACCCTACTTATCTATTTATGTCTGTAATTCATTTAAAGTCTCGTCAACCTTTGGCGCTATTTAACTTCCTTTGCTATTTTCACGGAAATATTTTTTCCATCTTAAATTTCAAGATTTTCTTTTACCACATAGACTTGTAAAACACTGTATCACCTCTAAGCCTTTATAATCTACATATACAAAAAAGAAAAAATCAATCTTTTTAAAGTCCAATAATTTTACAACCAGTACATACTTTCCATTATTCTCGTACAAAAGGCCAGCTTAGAACGTTATAACTCCAATGAAATGTATAAAAACAGTCATAAGAGCATAAAAGCATAACAGCTGAATGAAGTACAAAAGGAATAGAAGCTAATTATAACATATATTTTTAACAAAAATTAGATTCAAATTAGAAAAGTTATAGTAGAAAACTATTCAAAATGAATTACGATAAAATTATGTGAACGTTTTATAAAAGTGTTTAACAATTATGCAAAGAATAATAAAAAAGAGTACATCAACATTTTATAGTGTAGGGTATCTGCCGGTAGGACTTAACCTAGTAGGACTTTGTGCCGTTTTACTTCAGAACCCTTATAGTAGACAACATTATTTTTGTTTGTTTTTTTTTTTGGTCACATATTGTCGACGTCATATTGTCTGAGGTAATTAGAAGACATCATGAACAAGACAACAACAACAACGACAACAACAATAACAACATCAGCAAGAATACACAATCTAAAATTTCATTAAAAGTTCACTTTAAACTTGTGTTTCTAAGTGCGTACATGTGTGTGTGTGCGTTTCTGTATAAGTGCCTGCATGTATGTATGTTTGCGTTTATAATCAACAGTATAATGCTGATGACGATAATAATGCCGGTGATATTGTTCTCAAGAGCAAGCAAGCAAGAGAGTGAGAGAACAGAGAGTTTGATGTGAATTTTATCTCTTGTGTTGTTATTATAGTTGCCTTTCAAAGGCTTATTACGTGGTGTGGTGTGGTATGGTGTGGTGTGTGGAAAAGCCGTTACAATAATATTTAAAGGTGTAACTGTTGTTGTATATGCTCGTCTTCTTAACGAATGTTTATTTATCTTGTGTGCTTGTCCAAACGCCCTCTACGATATTAATGTGTACAGGTGTGTGTGTGTGTGTGTGTGCGTGTGTTGTCATTTGTCATATGGTTGTTTATTTGTTTGTTATCATGTAGAGGTGCTTCTATGATGGGGGCATGTGTGTATGTGTGCTCGCTTATATTAGAGTGTCATTAATATTTATGAAGTATTAAGCACAAAAGTTGTAAACAAAATTTACCAATACAAATAACAACGACATCGTCATCGTCATCAGCATCATATTCATCAACATTTACAATACCAACAACAACAGCAGCAATAGTGGCAATAGGAAGAACAACAACATAAAATACAAACCAAATGACCTCATCCACATTTTCATAATGAGTATGAGCATGTTTGAGTATGAGCTGTTTAACTACTCTGTCGTATGAGCGACATTATCGTCTAATAAATAATGAATTTTTATTACTCATACGCCGATGGGGTTTTCCATACTCTACAAACAAAAACCCATTTAAAAACATTTATTTGAACAAAAGACTGACAGAGAGAGAGAGAGAGAGAGAGAGGGAGAAAAGAAATGGCAAATGTAATTATGATTAAGGGGAAAACTTTCTAAATTCGATTTGAAATCACAAATTGGAAAATCTCTTCGTGTTTATTAAAGTAACACACTAAAACATTTCATGATCGTCATTGGTGGATGTCTGTTTGTTTGGCACTTTAGCATGAATTGAAAGTGTTAAAATCACGTTGCTGTCATACATCTCTTCATTGCACACATTGTTGCCACTTTCCAAATGGATTTATTTGCTATTGCAAGTGTTGTTGTTGTTGTTGCAGTTTGAGATGTTGTTTCCTTTTTTTTTTTTGTTTTTTTTGTGAAATTTTTGGCCGTAAATATAAATCAAGACAAGGATGAAAAGAAATCCATTTGCTTTGTAGCTAAAATGCTCGTACCTAAATAGTGGTCAGAATTGTAATATCTCTGGTTACAATTCGTTACCAGAGATTTGTAGCATTTCTCTGTGTATTGGGATGGTGTCAGTTGATTACACTGAAAGAAAACCAAGGTATAGAAAATCACTGGCAGCCATTTGGCCAATGATTATAAAAAATGATTTCTACCAAATTTGGAGTCTATCATGCAATCGCACTAAAGAGATAAATACGATTGGAATTGTTTTTATTCGTTCTAAATACAGCATCTTAAAAGACAAGTCTGAGCTTGTCAGCATTAAGCTGAAGTTGGGCTTTAGTTATGACTCAAATCTCCTTCAAATATTTTGAGTCTCTTCCCGAAGTTCTCCTAATTGTTAGTGGGTACAGGCACTATCCTTTTTACAGTGTACATTTCAAATACAGTCGAAATAATGGCGGCAGTCGTTGTTGCAATACACTCTAACGATTGTCAGCAAATGTGTGGTTTTAATGCCAAATTGTAATTGAGTGATTTAGAGGAGGGCAAAAAAAGTACTTCTGCTCTTTCTTGTTATTATTGGCTGAATATTTGTCCATTTGTAGTATGTCTGTCTATAAGCCTGTCTAAAACCATACACGCTGTACAATCGAAAGACCATCAAATATTTTAAACCGCATCTGTAACACTTGTTTGTTAACATTTATATGGCGACACAAGGCAATACTGATGCAACGCATCAGCATCAGACCATCATCAGTTTCTCTTTACTCACGTCATTTTTTTTTCTCTTTTTAATTCCACTAAAAGAAGTTTAGTTTTAGAAAAAGAGAAAAAACCTTGCGTTCTTGCACTTTATGTAACGCGTGTGGCAACTAGCATTTGCCACATTTATTCGTGTATTTTGTCATCCTGTTATAACGTCACCAACAAAGCCACTGATGACCATGATTAGGATGAGAGTCCAAATAAGTAAGTTTGTCATTTCATTAATAACATTTCGAGGGAAACGTGTTTGAAAATCACATTTCACAATCTAAGAGAACTTGATTAGATCGCTGATAGGTCATTGTAATGGCTATGAAAGTGTCATTTGATAAATGAAGAATAAAAGATATTTCTGGTGTGTGTTTTACAGCCATTGCGGACGAAATCGTAAAATTATTTGACTAAAGACAGTAGTTAAGTTAGTAAATTAAAGAGAAAAACGAGAAATTTTTTATTAACAATGCTACTGATTTGTATAAATTTTTTGAATATTTGAATAATTTTAAGCCAACATTACGTTACTGAAAAGTACAATTTGTGGAATAGAATAATGAATACATCCATAAAAACTTTCTCTTTATTAAAGTTTAAAAAATACTTACATTCATACAGTTACATAGTTACACAGCATACTCATACATACCATATGCCACACACATGTACATAATAAACTTTTTGTGTTTTAATAAATAAGTAATCACCACGAATATTTACAATGTGTTGGTGGTTGCCTTTTTACAATCAAATTAATTTGTAAAATTCTACACACAATACTCTCGCATAAACCAATTGAAAAGTACCCTACTTTTGTACAAATCTGAAAAAAGTATAGTCGCGGCTAATATTCGATTGTTATCGGTTTTATCGGATTAACGCTGGCTCGGTTATGTCATTCGAATGAAGGACAATGCTCCGGCGAGACGGGTATTTGATGTAGGGATCTGCTGAAGTCGGTGAAGCGGACGACCTTGTTTGCATTGGAAGGACCAAATTGACGAAGCCCTGTCATCGACTGCCTTAGGCGCGCAAGAAGCAGAGGCGCCTGGGAGGATGTGTTAAGGCAGGCCAAAATCCTTTAATCGGGGTTTTAATGGCAAATTAAGTAAGTAAAGTAAGTAACACATTGAAATTTATTATAAAAAAAGCCTCAAAATTAAAGCTTAATAATTATTTAAATTTTAACATTATAGAGTTAAAACTAGAATACATTTAAATTAAATGAAAACTAAACTTTAATTGCAACCTAATTATCTAGTTTTGATTGCAAATGAATGAAAAACGTTGAATGTGATATTAAAGTGACTATTTGATTATAATTTTCCATCTTTTGCCATTTTCTCTTTTTGTTTGTTTGTTTGTTTTTCGGTTTAATTTTCACTTTGCTGGTATTTTTTTTTTTCTTAAACATTTTCATAATTTATATTTTTCAACAGTTAATATTTTGTTGGTGTTTTGGTATATTTTTTCTGGTATAATTTTGGCAAATCGAGTTCATTTCTGCGGTTGGCAAAATGTTTTTTTCGGTCAACAACATTCTGTTGGAATTGAGTTTCGTTTCCTTTTTTTCTATTGCTATTGGCATACCAAATATTATGGGGGGAGAGGGCGAAAAAAAAGAAACAAATATAATCTGGGTATGTGGAAATTTAATTAACTTAAATTGTTATTGTTATTGTTGTTGTTTTAGGTGATATTAAATACTCGCACACAAATATAATTTTCACACACAAACACTCATTTACAGAAAGACACGCATCTGGAACAAAAAAAAAAAGGGGGATTTCCTATTAAAAATGATGACCCCAAGCAATTAATGTTGTTTACGTTGATGTTGTTGTTGTTGTTATTACAGGTTTTAACGTATTTTAACTTAAGAACAACACAAGGCCAAACAAATTTAATAAGTTGAAGCAAAAAAAAAGATATTTTTTCTAAAGTAGAAACAGTTTTTTTTTTTCATTTTCATTTCATATTTAGTGGTTGACCTTTTTTTTTTGATCATAATTTACAGGTTTTTAAAAATGTATGTACATTAAATATTGTTACCATAAAAATAAGCAAAAAAAGTAATAATAAAAAAAAAAATTAAAAATATTTATTCACCTGGAAAAAAGTAGAACTTCTACTTACAGTTTTTATCTGCAACGTTTCACTGGAAGGGAAAAACTGAATTTAATTTTCACCTGTTTGCATAGAGAGAGAGAGAAAAAATGTGAAAAAGGAAATGTGAATGTTTTTATTTCTTTCTTCTTTAAAATGTTATTTTTTTTCTTTTTTGCTGTTGCCTTTCAAGTTTTTCTTGTGTTAAACACGCAAAAATATAATGATGCGAAAGAAATTTATTTATATTTTCTTCATTCGTGATGCACTTTTGACATTCACCAACTTTTCCATGTGCATGTTGTTTTTTTTTTTTGTTTTTCTTGCTTTTCTTTCGATTTTTTTCCCTTTCTCTTTCTACGTATGTTCATACGTTTATCATTACATTATGCATGTGTTTAACCTTAATGCGTCCGTGTGTGTGTGTGTATGAGTTTATGAAATAAATTATGTATGATTATATTCGTAATCTAATATGTATTTGTAAGTATGTTGGCCTGTATATATGTACATATATATTTTTTATATCTGTATCAGTTAAATGGATTTATATGTACGTATACGTTGATGTCATGACAACCATAAATACAAACGCAAATACACAGATGCTTACAGCAGTTGTTAATTAATTAGAAAAATATTGTTACGTTTTTACCTTTTAAAAACTTTTAAAATATGAGCTCGTAGATTGCAAATAAAATAAAAATAAATCTATGTTTAGTTTTTAATTCATTATATTAAATTCATTATTATTCGCACAATTCTGTGTGCCATTGTTCACAACTTTATGTAAACAACAACAATTGTTATATTGTATAATTGATATGTATAATTGTTAATGTGCTACGTTAAACGACAGGTAACGACAGATAATCCTCATGACATGTTAATGTGAAAAATTATTGATTATTACGAGAACAATTCAGTTTATAATTTCAATTTTAGATCTGTAGTATTTCCCTAAACGTGCAGACGTAACCACAGGCTCAAATGAAAGTATTTCTAATTAACTACTCACTGCTATACTACGGCCCATGAGTAAACATATGAGTTTAACGACAATACATGTATTGTCGTAAAAGAAATTGTCTCACACATTCAAATAACTTCATATGTTTGCATTTAAATTAACGTGGATATGTGAATGCATGTCTGTGTCTCTTAACTACACACATATGTGTGTGTATGTATATGTATATGTTTTCTTAACTTGGTGCGTTCTTTACCGTTTCAGGAAAACAAAAAATTAAATTTTTTCAACCAATAGAAGAGGGAAGTGAAAGAAAAATGTATAAAATGTCTTGAGGTAAAATAAAAATGTTTGTAATTTAAGGAATTTGCAAATAATAATGCCAGTTTTCCTGTGCTAAACTGGCATGTCACGAAAAATATGAATATGAAAATCGCTCCTCTATCTCTCTCTACATATCTCTATGTTATTCATCTATTTAACCAGCCATTAATATAATCACCCATATCGTCTACTCATGCATTAAAGAAAACTTTATTATACACTCGTACACTTGAATGTACATCTCCTCTCTCTCTCTCTTTCACTCTCCACAATTCCACTATTCTAAGCACACAACTTGCTTTAAAAAGAACGAAAAAAGAAAAAAAAAAAATCTGACAGTTGTAGATGGAAAATGTAAAATTTTTGTATACTTTAGGCTGTTTTTTCGAATTTTGTTAGGGATGCACATTTAAATGGTATGGATGGATGGATGGATGGATGGATGGGTATTAGCGGGAAATTTCAATGTTGTATGCATTTCCGGTATTATGTATGTAGGTCTCTCTGTATAGCCGTTCTGTCGTCTATTCGTTTGTCTGTCTGCTTGTCAGCATGCGTGTCATATCGCCAACACACAGCACAATTATTTTGAATTGTCATTGAGTATAGTTAGGCGTGCATGTGTGCGTGCGTGTATGCGTGTAGGTATTCGTGTAATTTCGTGTATGACAGTAATAATGTTTTGTAACATCCGTAAAACACCAATGTTAACAAGAACAGTGTCGTTAAAAACTGTCAATGCAATCGTAAATATTAAACTTTTCTTATACTAAAGATTTATACAAGGATTTGTATGGCAGAGGTTTAATGCAAAATACCCAAAAAAAAAGGTTAACAACTTAACTTTGGACGAAAGTCATCGTAGTCTAGTGAAAAGTGTTGGCAGCTCTAAGAAACATGAAAAGTACTCTTCTAGCGGGAGAATAAGTGCAACAGTAGGCTCTGCCCCTACTCATTTGTAAAACTAAGGCATACAATATGGGTGGTGTGAGTAGCAAGGCTTTAATTACGACATGATTAAAGGGTTGTAATGGCCAATGATCAATAACATAATCCGGAAAACTACCGCCCAATTGCTAATTGTTTTGCACTTGCAAAGTATATGGAAAGTGTTATTAACCAAAAATTCTCTTAAAGTCCGTTCAAATGGTGATCTCGAGGCGTTACTCTCAAAATAATAGAACCAGCGAATCTCTAAACTTTTCCATCTTTCTGGATATACTGTATCTTACTGGACTTGTATCAAATCTTCTCAGTTTAAGTTTTCTTAGTCCTATATAGGCACTTAGCCCTTGTCGTAGACACTATCCGATGAGCTCACGCTAAATTCGATGATACCGTTCTATCTCTAGATCTAGTTTTTATTTTTCTTAATGGCCTTCTCTCTTTCAAGTCTTAGATACTCTGTAGGAGAAGGCAGTAATACCAGGTCATAAGAATGAAAGGAAAAGGCTTAATCACTTTAAATATGAGAGTTCTGAGCATTAAAATTCACTTCATAGCTTGCCGGTATTTTTCCAAAGCTCGGAAGAAATATTCGTGCTTCGTTTTCTTAAGTCCGTGTAAGAAATATTTATTATTTACACTGTTTATCCGGCGAAAAATGGTATACAGTTCTCATATATGAGCTTGGACCTCAAAATCTATTTTATGGATTCTTGAACGCTAATAGCAAATGGCTTAAGTTCATTGGATTCGTTGGAACATTGTTCCAAAAAGTTTTGACTGTCAATGTTCTTTTATATTTATTTGCAGTACGTACTATGGCTTCTACAGCTCATATGTTCGTTAGCGATTAGGCAATGGATCGCACAATGCACAATTCTGTCGCTGCAGAAGTCGATCCTGTCACTTGCCATATATGCAGATTTGAATCTGAAGTCCTTAATTAACAAGTGCAGTTCCTTGAAAAAGGAAATGAAAATGAGAGTGGTCAGTAGTTAATTAGTGTCTTAAAATTTTGTTTGTTTCTATCCTTCCGTGATTCATTAATTAAATGATAATACCCGACATTTTCCATTGAAAGCTTATTTATTTTTTTTTTTACTTTAATAGCCTGTAACCTGTAGGTGAACATTGTTGTCATTATTTTACTCAAGGCTGTAAATACTAGAGAACAGGTTAATAATAAATGAAACGCATATTGCCCCAACGACGCGTAGTAATATTGTTGCACAAATTGTAAGCGCAGGCATTTAGTAACCATGTTTTTAGTGGCATGTAGATACAAGCAAATACATAATCGTAACACATTCTCCCACACACACTTACGTACATATACATACATATATGTATATGTATACTAACATTGCAATTTATGTTCGTAGTTTTTATTGTCGAATAGTGTTTGCAACATGTACTTAAGCACGACTACCAGGTGATTTACACAATTTTCAATTTATATTATGTGGTAAACCCTGACGTATGATTAACATTAGCTGCCATGTGGCAGGTGCAGAGCACGGCAGAACATAGTGTGGCAGTGGCAGTAGATATTCATTTTAAATTCTATAAACAAATGGAGAAATAAAATTGAAATCATAATGCCAAGGTCTACGATTTATTTTATGCGTTTATCCAACTATATACACCCCCCCCCCCCCCCCCCCCCCCCCTTTGCCTTTGCCTCTTAAACCGATTTAAGGGAAGGATATACAACAGAAAAGAAAACAAAATGAAAAGTTTTAATAAAAAAATTTTCCAATTGAACGATTTACGAAGTATGATAATTGAAGGTCTGGTACTTATTATCGCTGCATTTAACTTTTAAGACAATAAATTGTTGAATTTCTCTTTTCATATGGCAAGTGCATGTTTAAAGTTCATTAAGTTTATAAAAAAAAACTTCATGCCTGTAATTTACTTTGCCTTTAGAAAAAAAAAGAGAGAGAGAGTTAAAAGATTTTATTTCTAAAGAAACAAATCATTTTCACTTCTGCTGCCTAAACCGAATATTTTAAAGTATAAACAACTCTCCATACAGTCATTGCCTTGCAATGCGTTCGATTAAGAACAAAAAAGAAGAAGAGAAAGAATATAAAATAGATGCAATGAAATGTTATTAATTCATATTCTATAACTAAAGACTAAAGGAATATTAAATAAACAAACAGAAGAAAATAATAAAAATATATCAGGTTTTAGAAAACTTTTCTTGGCTCTTTTAAAGTTTCTTATATTTTTTTTTTTTTTTGTATTTAATTATGTTGCTGTCATGTTCATGGACTTTTGTTGCCTTTTTAATATTTATTTTACGTCCTTTTTTTACTTTACTTTATTTTACTTGCACTCTCCTCCACTCCTCCACAGGAATATAAAATCCCTACAACAATCAAAAATACAACAACTTAAAGTGCCAAACCGCAACATGTGGCCCTCGGCTAAATGCAGTCAAAAGTTAATCTGGAAAAAGAAGATAAAATGCCAGGAATATGAAGTAAAGTAAAGAAACTGTTAGACAAGAAACTGTTAGACAAGGTTAAATTAGTTAAAAGTTCTCGTTGCAAATTTAAGTATGAAACATATTTTAGCATGAAATGAACAAGAAGATTAGTTATGTGCTTTTTTTTGGAAAAAGGACTTCAAAGAGAGGCATTTAGGCTTTTGAATTTGCGAAATACATAAAAATAAACAAAAAAATACAACAACAAACACCAGCATAAAAAATGGTAAACAAGTGAACAAAAAAACAACAACAAACACTA
The DNA here is from genome assembly GCA_930367235.1 of Sarcophaga rosellei. Taxonomy (NCBI): domain Eukaryota; kingdom Metazoa; phylum Arthropoda; class Insecta; order Diptera; family Sarcophagidae; genus Sarcophaga; species Sarcophaga rosellei. The sequence goes on along the minus strand of OV884017.1, from coordinate 1,737,517 downwards.
CAAGAATAAATGTAAACAAAATACACAAACAACAATAATGAGACAACAACATGTTTACATTTATGGAGATTACGAGAAGGCGAAGTCACGAACATTAGCCTTCAAGAACATTCATCATATAAAAGAGAAGGCAAAGCAGGCGACGGAGTGAATAAAGTTCAGTCAGTCTCGGTGGGTGTGTTTGAAGAGAGTAATCGTGGTTTGAAGATCTGCGTTACAAAGATCTGTCGAATAATTGTTATTGTTTATACAAAGGGTGTTAACAGAGGAATAACAAACAAAGCAATTGTTGTTGTTGACATAAAGTTGTGAACAGTGGCACACAGAATTATGATAATAATAAAGAATTTTAATTAAAACTAAACATAGATTTATTTTTATTTGCAATCTACGATAAAACAATATACTCGAAGTCGCCTTAGCAAAGTAGGTAATGTGTTGGCTTACTACACACGAGGCCACTATTTAAACCCCAGGTCACACATCCCGAACATAACGAAATGGCGACTTCCTCTCTGCAGATTTCTGGAAAAAACTCTGGGAGTAAATATTAAAATAAATTGACATTAAAAGTTTATCAAAAATCTGCTGTTCAGAGTTCACTTTAAACTGGAGGTGCCGCAACTCATGTACAAAATTAACACACACAACATAAGTGATGTGAGAAATTAGGTCATAATCTTGAGTATAGCAACATGAATGCTTTGAATTTTAATTTTAATTTTTTAAAATTAGAAGTTTAAAAAATAATTTAATTAATGATAATTTGATTTATTTTCGAAAACAAAAAAAAAAAAACAATACCGCCAACGTTATAAAATATGGTGTTGAAATTAGATGACAGCCTTTTAATCGACAAATGACTTTGATTGACATTTTTTCGCTTTTAATACACATTTAAAGGTTATCAATGAATAAAAAATTATTATTTTGAACTTAATTTAAATTATCTTGAACTTAATTTAACTAAACTTAAATATTTTTAATAGAACTTAAATGAAAACCATAATTGAGATTATATTCTATGTTTCATTTTCATTTCATTTTAATTTATATTTCTTTTTTTTCTTTCTTTTTTTTAACTATTAAACTCCCTAAATTCGTATTTATTGCCCAAGGATGTGTGAAAATAATAATTTTTGTCTCCATTTAGATAATTTCTCATGATCAACACACAAACACAAATACATACACATGCACATTAGCATGTAAACATTAACATACATACACTTACGAAACATGCGATTAAACTCAATGAAAAGAAAAAAGTCCATTAAAAATAAACTAGAAAAATAAAACTTTATTTTTTTATTTTATATTTGCATGTGTGTATGTGTTGTTTGTTTACAACATAAACATATGCAGCAACGAAACACGCACTATTTAACCAACAAACAAAAAAAAAAAAGGAAGGAAAATACCCAAAAAACCCTTTCCGAATATGTGCCATTTATTTAGTTTTTGTTGTTGTTGTTGTTTGCTAAAATAAAGAGAGAGACATAGCAAAAGAGAGAGATGGCAATAGAAAAGCAAAACTACTGAAAAGCATTATAAAGCTGGAGGAATAGACAAGCATTTTTATTTGCAAAAACCAGAAGGAAAATAAACAGTGAGCTAGAGAATGAGAGCAAGAGCAAGAGAAAAAGAAAAAGAATCACATACAAACAGCTGCTAATTTAACAACTACATAAACAAACATATTGCTAGTATTACAATGACTATTTACATGCGAACTACACATGCAGTCATGGTGTTGATACTCAACACTACTGTTAATACTACTACTACTACTGCTGCCATACTGTAGTACGACTACATTTCTTATAACACGAATCTGACACTAATACACCCACTTCTAAAACCACGTATATGACTACATACGGCTTCCCATTGCATTTAGTACAAAAGTACAACTACAACGACAATTGCAACGAGTGCTTTAGGGTTTTGCAATTTAAACAAGTGAAAATAAATTAAATGGCATTAGAATAGTCAAATCTCCATAATGCAGGATTAGTAACACAGACAGCCTACAAACACAAACGCACATCGTTCGCCCTAACTCACATACACTTGTATACATACGTTTACATATTGAAGTGCCTCCTCATATACTATACATAAAAGCACTTGATATATGAGAGTCAGTGAGAGAGAGAGAGACAGAGAGTATTTTTGTATTCATGTGCAAGTTTACGTATGAATGTTTAAGTTGTTTAATGCACAAGTGATACATACAGGCTGTAGCCAATTGAAACTGAACTGGCTATTAAATTTACACTTCGATTGTCTGTCTATTCACAAATAAAGTTCATTTAGATCAACTGTCCCTAAAGTGTTATTCACACTCTATAGCATTTTGAATCTTTATAATTTAAGTAACAAGAGGACCATTTAAGTTTATTGTGTGTGTGTGTGTGTTCTTTCGTTTAGATTTGCAATAAAAAAATCTAATTAAGGATTAGAAAACTTTTTATGCTCAAAAAAACTCATGAAAACTTATATTTTTTTTTCCATAATTCTCATCATTTACGTTTTGCAAGTTCTTAAATGTTTGAGAAAAACATGAATACGAAGTTATAACTGCAGAATGAAACTTTTTTTCTTTTTACTTTACAAACTTAAAAAGGAAAACTTTAATTAGAAATTAATATTTATTTGTTGTGTCTGGGCAGCATTAATTTCATACGATGAGACTCATAAAAATACATTTTTAATTTGAGCTTTTAGTAAATCTCTGCTCTTAAACTAAATTAAGATAAGAAAATATTCAACAACAATAAACTTATTTGTCATGTGGCATGAAAAGCAAAAAACAAAGAGAATATTTCAATAATGTCACACAGCAATTAACATCTGTTCTAATAAGAAACGAGAAAGAGAGTTCAAATAGATGAATGCAATTAAAATTCATTCATAATATTTATTTATTATTTACAATTTATAAATTATAGTAGCAGATTGCGTTAGTCTACTTATCTAAAGTTATTTATTAATTAATTAATTTATTTATTTATTTAATTTTGTAATGTTTAGTTTCTTTACTAATGACACAAGTGTTGGTTTAAATAAAATATCTGCAGGGCTTGCTGTATTCAAATCGATTAACGTTGTGATGCGCAGGTGTAGTGCAGTAAAATATGTGCACAAAATATGTGTATAAATTATAAAATAGTTTATTTAATGAAATCAAATAATTGAACTAAATTATGCTACAACTACAAAAAGTTTAATTGTTGCAAACCAAAATATTCACAATAATTTCTTTAGAAGAAAAATATTGTTTTAAATACCATTAGACATGATTAAACTCCTTGCATTACACTTTTCAAATACCGAAATCACAGAAATTAAAAATGAAAAAAAAGAAACAATAATAATCCTTAAAGCTTTTTCGTTTTATTTAAAAATAAAGAAATCATAATCGAATAGAAATATAAAGTCGCCATAGTATAGTAGGCTTCTTAGACATGAGTACTCGGTTCAAACCCCAGGTCAGAGGTTTTCTGGCCTCTCGGTAGATTTTTGGGAAACACTCTGAGAGTAAAATAAAATTGTCACAAAAAGTTTTTCAAAAATCTGTCGTTCGGAAACGACTTTAAGCGGTAGGTGCTGCTACTCATTGATAAAATTAATACACTCAACATAAGTGATGTGACTGTAAATTATGATGAATGATTCGAGTGTGTCGAATCATTTATCAGTAATATAAGTATTTTTCTAAAGTTATAAATCTAAATGAATAGGCTTATGAATCAAATATATTTCGAATGGTATGAGTGTGATGTCAACGTTGTACTCATGCTCATTGCAACCTGTGCTTAAAAATCAACGTTGATGTAGTGAGTATGAATGAATCAGAGTACATAGTTCAATTTCAATATTGGTGACTCACTTATTTTCAAAATTTCATGAGTGCTTATGAGTGGCGAAAAAACCATTCATTGCTGATCTTAGACGCGTACATACATATATTTTTAGTGACATCGACTCCAAACGACTTGATCAAATAACCAATGGAAGAAGTCTAGAGCAAGTTTGCCTAGTTTTAGTATAATTTAAATGTGTTTATTTTGTTTCTTTATTTATTTTTATTTTGAAAAAATATCAATGAAAAGGAATTTGAAACCACTTTCTTAATTTTAAACCATATTTAAACCATATTGTGAACTATCAACATATAATTCAAATCGATTAATTGAATATTTTAAAGAATTGAAAACCTAATTTACATACAGAAACCGCAAAAGGAAAGATTAATTTCCCTCCCAAAAAGCGAAATCGAACACGCAATCATTTTAATTGTAGTGGTTTTGGGGGAAAAAAGGAAACAAAAAAAAAGAAGAAAATGTTAACTTTATTTCTAATGTTGCAACAACATAAATTGTTAAAATCTATTGTCGTATCACTTAAATGCAATCTATAGTTATTTGGATAGGCATTAAATGAGAGCATATCATAACAAATTCTCTTGCAAATATTTACATATACACAACAACAACAACAATTATTCATTGTAATTCATTATAACAATTGATTGCTTAAGCAGAACGATATTAACATACAAAAACACAAACTCACATACATGAGCACTATCACCAGCAGGCGTTTTATAATTTCAAATGATTCTGTAACTGTAAATATTTGAGTAAATAAATTAAAATTCTATAACTGTATGAGATTGCCTATATGGATATGTGTGTTTGTGAGTTTATGCGAGAGAGAAGAAGAGAGTAAGTGATTTCATTTGTGAATTTCTTAAGCATTTTCCAGTCAAACCGCAAATTATACTACACCCTGGTCAAATATCTTGAACATAATGATGGCTTTTCAAGGGGCATTAAGTCATGTTTAATTGTTTCATCGCTCTTGTGTATGTGTGTGTGCGTGCGTGTAGGTGTCAGTATTTTTCTTCTTCTTTTAATTTTTATTTTTATTATTGTTTGGCACGTATTATTTAGACGTTAAAATAGGATATCATTTAAATCAAACCAAATCAAATTTTTTTTTATTCTTATTATTCATTCGTGTCCTCATTTAAAATTTCATATTTTTCTATTGGAAATCGTTTTAAATGAGTAAAGCAAAGAAAATCATTGTATGTCAGCATGTTTGCTTTAAATGTTGCATCATTTTTTAACCTCAACTTGTGTCATTGGTTGCTTACATGATGTTAAAATTGTGAAAAATTAGTTGAAATACCACAACTAAAGTTATAATTTAGAGACGACTTACAAGTTTAATGCCATTCAAAGTGAGACACTTTATTACACGTTTCCACCGATACACATACAGGCACACTTATACACTGTTTTGGAATATTTTTACGCTACATTAGCTTCACTATCGCGAGTAAAACATTTGTTCGCATTTGAAAGCTTTTTTCTCGAGATAGAATAACAAAACGAGGAGTCACCGTAGTCTAGTAGGTAGTATGTTAGCTTATTAGAAGTAAGGCCACGGTTCAAACCCCAGGTCAGATATCATAACGAAATATGAAACAAATATTTCTTCGGCAATTTCCTCTCAGTAGATTTCTGGCAAAAACTCTGGGAGTAAATACAATTGCCATGAAAAGTTTCTCTGAAAAATTTGTCGGAGTCGACTTTAAACTGTAGGTCCCGCCACTCATGTATAAAATTAACACACACAATATGAATAGTGGGAGAAGCTAGGCCGTAATCCTGACTGAAGGGTTGTAATGGCCAATTATGTATGTATGTTATGTTATGTAGTTGCAGATAGACTAAAGCATTCTATTTGATTGATAAAGACCTAGAAGTAAAAAAGAATTAAGTTTTCTTCCTTTACTTATGGGAATACAAATAAAATTTGGAAAAAGTGAAAATAAGAAATAAGGAGGAAATGGAGAAAAGCTCTATAGATTCAATAACATTAGAGTTGAACATCGTAGTGTCATTCTCTTTCTTTTAATAAATATGCTTAATCCAAATATAAGTGATAATACAAAACACTTTGCATGTGTTATGTCATACACAGTTGGCAGTTCTCCGTTTCTTGCGGCATATAAAACGGTATTCTTGTTCAGCTATGACCTATCTCTCCTATCTGCTGTGCGAAGCAGTAATACGTTTTTCTTGTTTCTCACTAGGCATGTGTTCCAAGTACGTTGGTTCACTTCTTTGGATGTTTGCTATTCCTCTCAATAGTTCTTCGTTCATTATTCGGTATGTTTCACTGATCAGCAATGAGTATTCATAAAGATGAGTAGAATCGAATCATACTCATAAATTCTGATACTTATACGCATTCATACTTATTTTAATATAATGGAACCTCTATTCATAATCAAAGTTTGAAGTACTCATCATATTTATACTTAACAATACGTATGATATTATTGATTTCGACTTTCTGTAACTTAAAATATACACGAATCACAAAAAAGTATGATTCGCGTACGAACACTAAAATACTTCACTTATATTCAAAACTTCATGAGTGCTTATGAGTAGCGAAAAAACGATTCATTGCTGATCTCTGGTAGGTTTACGGTATCTTCAGTACTCTTAACCGTATCCACAATTCAGAAACTTGAACTTGAATGGTGAGTGGTTAAAAAAAGTACTTTAAACGCGATCCCTGTCATTTTAATTCAAGGTTTTATCAAATACTTTTTATACTGAGTCTAGCAGGCATTAGAAATACTAAAGACATGTAGAGCTTAACATTTTTTCGCTGATGTATCAAAATGATTCGGATTATATATTGGTCAATTAGTGGAGCTCTTGCAACCATTATAAGACTGAACACGGTTTTTATTCAAAACTTTATTCAGTTAATATTTCTGTTATGCTTATGATATATGTACATACATATGTAGCGGTATAATTTTACTCATTTATTACCAGCTCTAAAGACGTTTATATTTCTACAATTCAGCCACTTTTAACCATCACTGTTTAATTCAAACTTTACTTTTTACAATTTTTTTTTGTTAAACTCTCTATTTGATTGGTTATATCTTGTTATTGTTGTTATTATAATTGATACGGCATGTTTCGCCAGCGATTGAAAGTCCTTCGCTCCTGTCGATAGTTACAAGTTTCGGCCCTAACACCTTTTTCTTATTCTTTCTCAACCATTTTTTGACACTCTTATAGAATATTTTACACTTTTTATAAGTATTTGATGACTTGACTTAATTACAAAAGTTTTTTCATCTTCTACTGCTTCAGCTTTAGCGTCTTTCTCTTTTCATTGTCTTCGTCTGCTTCTTTTACACAGTGTTACTCTGCTTCATGTACAGTCCGTGCATTTGCTTATGTGTTCATGCCACACGTTCCAAGCAGGAAAATTGTATGAAAAAAAAGAAAAAAAAAAATAAAACAAGCAAAACGTACGAGAATTCCAGTTGAATATTCAATGTTTATAGAGAGGAAAAGAACCAAAAAGAAAAAGAAAAAACACGAAAAAATAGTTCAGACGTAGAGAGCCTATCACCGGATATTTGCCTGTTTCATAGTAAATTGAACATTTGCAGAGATTTCTTCCTCTGCTGAAAAAGGGTGCAACGTTGCATTCATAGTCTTCGTACGTAGTACGTAATGCGCCACATTAACTTTGTAAATACGCAGAGAATTTTAAATTGTCGACAACAAAAATAACGAGAAGCAAAAAAAAAAAAGAACCCAGGGAAACATTTTAAATTAAATACTTGAAGTTACGGAATTTAAATTCTTTCACAATTTAAATAAATGCCAACATTGCTTGTATTTTGTACATGACAAAAGAGGGGTTTATTGCAGAAGTATTATTATAAACAAAATGTAATTATTTAAATATATTACCTATACACCTACATACGTATGTATGTACTAATTTAAAATCAATCAATAATAATGTGACACTGGAAATGTGTTATACTTTTTAAACGAAATTAAATTTTAATTTAACATTTTCATTCGATTTAAATATCATATTGCTTTCTCGCTCTCTCTCTCCGTGTGTGTATGTGTGAATGAGTGGGTGTGTGTATGTGAGTGTGCTTAAATACATATTTAAAATTTAAATTAGAATTTCTATAACATCCTGTTTGCAGGCAGTTGAGCGTACAGTTTAATTGCAAATAATAATAAACGATAATAAAATATGATGATAATTATTGTTGTAATTGGTGTTGTTGTTGTTGCTGTTATTGTTATTATTTTATTTGCAACATTCGAACGGCATTCATAATAAATTTTGATAAATTTGTCATGTACGTACTAAGTACGTACGTAGGTACATTCAGCATACGCAGTAAAAAAGAAAATTAAATTCGATTAAAATCGTATCGGTAAACCAATTGCCCAAAACTCATACAAAATAAAAATAAAATTTCCCCATTACAGCCTATCCATCCATCGTGCATGGAGAGAGAGAAGGGCAAAATTAACGACGACAGCAGCAACATTCTCTCTGCAGTTGAAACATGTGTTGTTGACCTAAAATCGTTGAAAAATAATGCGAACATATTGAAATCGATATTCAATTTAAAACGGAAATATAACAGTCTGCACTACTGCAAGCACACATACACACACACGTTCAAGGTTTGGTTCACATGTTAATGTTCGTACAGAAAACCACAATTGAGTTGATAAACGCAAATTGCTACAAACAGACACTCGTATACTAGCACTGATGCATTCATCTAGATACAACAGGCTCAAGCACACAGAGCTTTAAATAGGATCGTTCAGATAGTATGCGACAGTTTTAGGAACCATGAACATTTTGTCTTTTGCCATGTAACAATGAATTAGATGAATCGAATTATAATGGATACTGAACTGGAAAACTACTACTTAACTAACTTACTTAAGTGGTCATTATAGCCCTTAGGTCAGGATGACGGCCTGGCCTCTCTCACCAACACTCATGTTGTTTTTGTCAATTTTTTCCATGAGCAACGTAACCTAAAGTTAAAAGTCGTCTCTAAGAGGCAGATTTTTGAAGCTTTTCATGGCAATTTTATTTACTCTCAGAGTTTTCGCCAGGAGAACATGTCACCGAAAAAAAAAAAATTCCGATATTTCGTCGTTCCTACTAGATAACATCGTTTTCAAATATTATTTTAATAAAACTTTTTCATTATTCTGCACTTTTCTCTAGACTGGCCGTTATTTAATGCATTCACATATAATAACGTCAATATCAACAAAATTTTGTAGCGCTACGCTACGAGACAATGAACCGTAAATGATAATTTAATAGAAAATAAAATTTAATTATATTGTTATTGTTGTTGTTGTTGGTATTGTACGAGTAACTGCAAAACAAAACAAAAAATTCATTTGAAAATAACAAATAGACCCGTGAACAGACATGGCCACACTCACACTGGCAAATAAATTGGTATCAAAATGAAATTTACGCGTAATTTGACAACAATTTACATGGAGTAGGCCAATTGACAAGTGCACCGAAGTAGATATCAAGAGGTTCTATTGTAATAAATATTTTTGTAATAAAACAAGACAACATGAGCCAATTAACTGAGTACATAGGTACAGTTTAGTATGCAAATCAGATAGGATCAGGATTGTATTCTGCTTGTTATTTCAGTTTAAAGTACGACAAATCTAAAATGAATAGTTGATCGGTTTTAATATATCCGAGTGTTCACTAAAATTAGCTGTGGAGCGCCGATTGTACAGTTGGGAGAGTGCTAATAGAGTACATGTGTCGAGGCCCTGGCTTCGATTACCATCGGGTGCATACATAATTGGCCATTACAAACCTTCAGTCAGGAGTATGAGGTTATGTTGTGTGTGTTAATTTTATACATGAGTGGAGGAACTTACAGTTTAAAGTCAACTCCGAAGGCCAGATTTTTTGGAGAAACTTTTCTTGGCATTTATTTTATTTTTACTCTCAGAGTTTTTGCCAGAAATCCGCCAAGAGGAAGTCGCCGAAGAAATATTTTTTCAAATAATAAGCAAACTGAGAAGCTAGGCCGCAATCCTGACTGAAGGGTTGTAATGGCCAATTATGTATGTGTGTAAGCAAACTCACTCACTACCTACTAGACTACGTTGAGATCAATTAATCGATTATCTTATAAAGATGTTCTTAATAAATTAAACTTTGTAAAATTCATTGTAATTTGGTTTATTGATGATCCTTTAAACCGCTCGCTAGGTAACAATTGCTCTATTTTTAAATGTGATACGATCCACTACGATTAAAAAGAAATTAAAGCTCACAATTGGCCCACAAACATTTCAATATTTTGAGCTGCAGATTGATTACAAAGTTCAAATTCTGGCGATAATAGAAATGATTTCTTTTTTTCATCCTTAATGACTGATGAATATTGAATGATGTCTCGTATTAAGTCTAGACTTACTATAATAATTTAAAAACATTGCAATTTAATTAACAATTGGTCCACCTTACCTAATGACATGAAACACTTCTCAAGCGACATGAAAACATAAGTAATATTGGATATTAATTATTAACGTGTATAACTGTTAATTGCATTGAATACAAACTAACGTATTTATTAACAAATTATACTTATTAACGCGGGTAAATTTCATATTAAATAGGTGCGTTGTTTTTTGTTATTGTAATCTTATTCGTGAATTTCCTGCATGAACAAATTAACCCATACTACCGCTTACTGTTGAATACTTTCTTGCATGCCACACATGCATATATTGACAAATATAATGCCAATTTATTTTGTTTTGCAACAATTTTAAACAGAGTCAATATGTAGAATACGAATGAAAAGTGGCAACTAAATGCCAATTTACCACATAAAAAGTAAATTCTCTTCAAAAAATTTAAAGTTTTCAACATTTTTTCTTTAAGTTTCTTTATTGCAACACAAGCTTTGTAAGCAGAAAATACGGAAAATGGTTGCGCTATTGAATTTTCTTATAATGCACTGGGTTTATGTGAATGTAAATGTAAGCATGCATATGTATGTGTTGCTGAGCTTTGTGTTGTTTACATATGTATATGATGTTAAAATCTCTGTGTGTGTATCTATTTGCAAGAAACTTTCTATTGTTTATATTGCAAGATGTTGTTGGAGTTGTTTGGTGCTACTGTTGTTGTTTAAGAGATTCTACAAGTATTTAAATGAAAGAAAAAGTACTCGTCTTATTATTGTTGCTTTAGGTATGAGTATTTAAGAAGAGCAGAATGGGTTTTGTGGCTTTAATTTTGCAAAATCAAAGAGACCACAATTGGAAATATGCAAATACAAAATTACACTCACTTACTCATACAAAGAATACAAATACCAATGCTCTTACACATACACACCCAACACGCGCATACAAACCTACAGACATACCATTGTAGGCACACTACCAGTAAGCATTTTTCTTAGCGATTTGTAAGAAGTTTTAAAAATAAATTCGCTTTAAAATGTTTGCTGGGTGAGATTGTTTTCGAATTCATTCACACACACACACATACACATATATATTTACATACACGAAAGCTAACATATATGTACATTTGTCAGCGACGCAACTTCTACAAAACGCAAAACGAAACTACGCAAAGCGAGGTATGGGTATATACAGTTGTGGAAATAAATATAAGATACAATAGTGTTTTAATATATATTTTTTTTATAAAAAATACAATACAATCAAACGTAAAAAACTTGTATATAAACTTATTTATTACAAACTTATAATCGTTATAACTTGATTTGATTCTTCATTACTTCATTAATGCGTGAAGGCACTAATTAATTTATGAAACCTACTATATTTGCCAATTTTGGTCCACACCTCGTTAGTGGCATTGATGTGATGTGATTTTCCTAGTATTTTCAATATGATTTAAACCTCCAGATTGATGATGAATACTCTGAAACTTCAATATACTTTAAAAACCCGTTTTATAGTATTCGCCGTAGGTATACAATATGCTGTAGGCAACAGTAAACCTAATTTACTGTTCTGTGTTCTTGGCACTCTTCTAGTCTTGTAAACCGTTAACGGTTTAAAATTAATGAGACTACCCTAGATTTCAAACTTAAACTTGATTTTATTTGCTTACAACGGTTATTACAATTATTTGTTATCACAAAGCTTTTTATCGATTGTTTATCACACTCTGAACCATTACACCTCATATCAGACATTTGGATCTGTATTGTGGTATTCGATCTATCGACACTGCTCACACTTTTCCTTACTGAAAATCTACACTCACGAATACAATCTGTTTTTGCCCGCTCTTCGGGTATTAACTGAGTTCCACTTCGTATTTTTTTTTACCACAATAATCATTCAAAGGCTAAATACCAGCGTAAAATTATTGAATTATTTTTAAACTAAAAATTTATATGTTAAATTCATATTGTAATATAATTGCTGTTAAAAAAAAAAATACTTTGAGCTCATTATTTACGAAACTATTTTGTTTTTTGGCTCTGTATATATCGTTGGTCTCATGTAGAAAGGCCCTAACTCACACTTTTTCGAAATTGATTTTTTTTGTGAATCCAATGCATTTAACACATATATACACTGGAATCACAAAAAAATCAATTTCGAAAAAAATGTGACCGTCTTCTTTGTAAAACTAACATGGAATTCCTTACCCTTAGGGCGTCGAAGAGTCCGGCCACAGTCGTTTCCAAATAAATTAATTTTTATTTCATCGCTCTACAAAATGTTTCGTCATTTTTTTTCACCGTCTGCTCCGGGCCAATTGGAAGGAGTTCTTTCAAACGCCAATATAGCCTTTAAATTTTATTTTTGTCTAAGCAAATTAACTCTTCTGTTTGCTATCCGTCCTGGTAAATGTGCTTCTTGTAGTCTACGACGAACCATTGGCGATGAAATTAAATATAAAATTTCTGCAGAAATCGCTCTTAAAGACACAAATAGGTCCTTCTTCCTAGCAGTTAAAATACGGATATCTGTTGTTTTTGAAGTTTTATTGGGTATTCCTTCGACATGCTTCGACGGGCTTTTTAAACTTTAGAGCATTTTCTAATAAAAATTGCGACCGACTCATAGTTTCTGCTATAGAACGAAGACCACTTCTTGACCACTTTCTTTTTGTCTTAAAACAATTTTTCTTTCCTCCTGAGAACAATAACTTTTTCGACCCATTGCTGATTTTTTTTTACTACATACATATATATTTTGTTATGAATAAAGATAAACAACAGTAAAATAACTAGTCTTTCCAGAGAAACTACAGCAGATTGTGAAAACATTAAAGAATTGAGCAATGTATTTATCATTTTGACCAAGTATGTACTAAAATCATACCTGAGCGGAATGAACTCACAATGAAAACAACGGGGATGCCCCAGTTTTGTTCTTTACCTTTAAATGTATTAGCATATTAAAGTTATTTAAATAAAAGAGAATTTCCATGTTTACTTTCCGTTAAAGTAACAAAAATTAAACATAAAACGAAACTAAGCAGGTGTACTTATTTTTTCGATCATATGTGTATAATATTTCATATGAGAGCAATAACGATATTAAGTAGTATATCAATTGGGAATAATTGTACATTGTTCAGATGCTGAAAATTTAACATACATTTGATGCAGAGTTGCAAAGCACATTACTTATCTAATATTGTATCAAGAATTATATATATATGTATACTCCGGATATTTTACCGTATAATTATTTCCATATCTGTATACTGACATTCTGTACGATTTTAATAACATTGCACGCAGCATAATACTGTATCGATGCGGTTGTAAGAGACTCTTTCTCCATCATGTTTTCCGTTTAACATTTTAACTGGGATAACTGAATTAAATTGTTTGCCGTCTTTCTGTTTCGATTTTTTTATTTGGTTTTCTCTTTTTTTCTGGTTTGGCTTCAAAAAATTAGAAAAAAATTCGCCAATTCACCATTGAAAACATACGAAGTGAAATTAATTTCATTGAAAGTATGTGCAGCAAATGAAATGAAATTAAATGGTACGATAGATACGATGTACTATGTATGGTATGGTAATGGTTTTAGTTTTGAAGACTCACATATTTGTAAAATAGGTAAAGCGGTCTGTCTTAAATTGAATGATTTTCTATTTAAATGTTTTATGATCAACGCATTGAAATGCACAAAATACAAGACGTACGTCCACCTGTATACGTTTATTTGTTATGACAATAATACTTTAATTATTACCATATTTATTAATTTTATTTATAACAATACAATTATTGTTGCCAAAAAAATGTCAATTATTACGAATGGGTTGACTGAGACCTTTTCCTAGGTGCAGTGTAACTCGATAGAGTGTTAAACGTGAAACTTAAATTTTCGTTTTTTTTTAACTATACTGCTAGAGTTCGCAAAGTTCTATTCCCATACTTCATTGTGTACGTTTCAAAAACGAAGATGTTGACATCATCAACATCTTGTACTTCTGTTTATTGAGCTTTTTAGTTTAATCGTATTTGTTATTACCAGAGCCTTAGTTGAAGAAGTTCGCACTTATTTGAATTATATTTTTTTTTAAATCTTGAGATTTATATTCGTCCGCTCTAGAGAGTACAACGTAGATAAAGTACATGACTACTTTTCAAATACAAATTAAACATTTCATTTTTAAAATTCATTCTCCAAGCCAATCTCAGCTCTGTGCCCGTCTATATATGTACATATACATATTATTTTGATAAAATTTGCAATGTAATCTTGACATAATTGTGACTCAATTATGTGTCATCGAATGCTGTCTTTTATTTGTAATTATTTCTGGTTTATTTGATTAAAAGAGTCGCCGTAGTCTAGTAGGTAGTGTGTTGACTTATTAGAGGTAGGGCCACGGTTCAAACTCCAGGACAGACATTAAAACGAAAATATGAAACAAATATTTCTTCGGCGGCTTCTTATCGGCAGATTTCTTGCAAAAACCCTGAGAGTAAATAAAATTGCCGTGAAAAGTTTCTTAAAAAATCTGTCGTTCGAAGTCGACTTTAAACATGTATAAAATTTACAAACATAACATGAGTGGTGTGAGATGCTAGGCCGTAATCTTGGCTAAAGGGTTGTAATGACCCATTATGTATGTACATATGTATATATGTATGATCATGTGTCATCGAACGCTATCTTTTATATCCAATTATTTCTAAACTTACTTAGTTGAACTCTATTTGACGACACTCTCACAGAAACTAGCCAGTATGCATTCAATTTAGTAATTTCTGCTGCCCAATTTTATTTCAGAATTTCGGGAAATTTTTCTTTTATCCCACGGATTTCGTTTGAATTAAGGACATTCGGTCAGCGTGCATGGGATAGAATGCTTGTAGCCTAATCGTCGATATCCGCGCTGCCTTTTTAGCTTGATAGAGGTATAAAGTTTAGACTGAGGCTTATTGATTAGGTCATGTTTGATTATATTATTTGATTCATTGTGAATTATTAAAATACAATTCAGAATAAAATACAAACCAATTACCAAATTGCTGATCTCTTGCTAAAAATATGTTTACCTGCCTGATAGGGACTTCCATAAAATTGTTGCAAATCATTTTCAATTTCTTAAAAAATTTAACATTTAAACATTATTTTGGTATGCGAGCACATCTCTTTGTGCCCCATGTATCACCACATGTGTATGTAAGTATATTGACATGCAGAAGTGGCATGTAATGCTATGATGAGTGTGTATGTGGCATGTGTATTATGGGTGTAAGTTACAAATTAATATTTAAATTTATAAATAAATATGCGCGTGTATGTGTGTATGCAAATGTGGCACAGTTTATCCACTACATGTTGCAAATTCATACACTCATAAACATTCACACCTACATTACACGAATGTTGCCTATCAGTGTGTCTACTTAAAAGTTTCAAGTTTGATATGCTAGTGTGTTTATGTATGTATGTGTGCTGGCAAAGCATTGGCGTCAATCTGCACGTGTATGTTATTTAACCATCAGCGTAGATACGCACATAATTTCTAGAATACATTCACACATAAAATTATCCTTTGTAACCCAATAAACCACAAGACAATTAGGATTGCCATTGGAAACAATACTTTAAATTTTCTCTTTTTACTATAGAAATTGAATATTTTTGCTTGCTGGGTTTCTTTTTTTCTGCCACACTCTCTCCCACACAAACACATTGTGTGTGTTTCTATTAGTTGGCTATGTTTTTTGGTGGCATACTGTTGGCTTTTTTGTTGTTGTGATGTCGGTGTTGAATCTTTGCTTATTTACTTGTGCCATTGAAAACGTTGGTGATCACTACCATCACCATAACCAGCATTGCCATCGTCATCGCCATCATCATCTTCATAGTCAATGTTTTCGTCATAGCCATCGTCACCATCGTCAGTATTATTGGCGTGTGAGTGTATGTATTTTTGCTATTTAAGCGGAATGTTTTCTTTTTTGTTTTTCGTGTGTGAAAGCATTGCATGGAGTAAATATGCTAATGAAACTACAACTAAAGAAGGAGAGCATTTCGCGACAACACTTGTTAATAATGGTTAAACTTTAGTTACATTTTCTTGCTGTTGATGTTGTTGCTGTTGCTCGGATGGGATTGGTGTGCGGATGGGTGTGATAGATAGATATGTATGTAGATACCAGACGAGTGTTACAATTTTCCTTATTTAAAAACTATTTAATGAAAATTTTATCTCTGCCATCAACTGAGTGGTACCATGTCGAGAATATTAAAAGTGACGGCTGCCAATTGTTAAAATTCTTGTTTCAGCATTAAAACTAAGAAATTATTAAGAAAGTGTTCGTATAATTTAAATGAAATTGTCAACAAAATTTGCACCATAATTAACATGACTCCGGTGTTTTGTTGAAATAACAAATTAAAAATTTTAATTCAATTAAAAACAACTTCTTTTTGAAATACTTTCTTTTAAGATCTCATTAAAATTCGATTTTTAATTAATTCTTCACAAATGTTTGAAGACTAATCAGAAAATTATAATTTCTTCATTTTGAAATTAAAATCCGTTTAATAAATCCTTTCAGTTAATATAAGTGGGTGGTCAATTCACAATTGATTTCTAACTACGAAAACTGATCTCATAAGATAATATGACATGAAATAAATATTTCGGCCTTTGTGGCATGAAAGATTCTTACCATTTACCTTCACAATGACATGATAAATATCCAAGAAGTTAAGTTACATGTTTATCAATCTACAATAAAAATAAAATGATTTGTTCAATCTATAGTTCTTTATTTTTCAGTCTTGACACTTCTGTCGAAAGGTTTCATGTGTTAATAAAAATCACATTGACATTGACAACAGTTGAAATAATAGTTATTCATAAGGCTTCAATTGATGGTAGAAGTAGGCTGTTATTAAGACGGCGTGCCTCAGGGTAGTCTTTTAGAATAACTGTATAGTTCAGGCATGCCTATGAGAAGACACATTTACATTCCGAGCTTTGCTGATCTCAGCAGGATTACATATTCCAGCTAAATATGAATGAACGAAGTGTGTACGTAACATTTATGTTGCGGAAGGATACGTGCTCCTCAATTGAAATCAACAACCAAGTAGGGACTTGACAGTCGCATATAAAATATTTTTAATTGACTTGAAAATTATACTGAAATACATTGGCTTATTGATTGAAACGGGCTTATTGCTTAAGATTTAATTGTAAACTCATGGTGTATAATTCTCTTTCAAAACCAGTTATAAATACAATTTCGCGGAATGACCTCTGTTTCACATGTAGGAAATAATAATCTTTCGGATGATTATAAACATCTCCAGGTGCCAACAGTTAACACTAACATTGGAAAATTTGCAAATAAATATTTGAAGTGTCTTGACCTCTAAACAAATTCCCTGCTTTGTAACCAGAGATCAATCAATGAGTATTCAAAAATATGACTAGTATCGAATCAAACAAAGTTTGAAGTACTTATCATATTCATACTTAACAACACGTATGATGTTGTTGATTTCGACTCTACATTACTCAACATATACAATTTTGATGAATGATTCGAGTTACTCGAGGGGTACCGTAGCTCTTATCCTCTCATAGGAATACCTACGACCACAAATATAAAGGTTAAATTTTTTCCCGATATTAGTCAAAATTAAGGACTCTAGTTTTTTTTATTTATTTCTAGTCAATTAAGGTTTGATAACTTGTAAATTCAATTCAATTCGATTCAATTTCAAATTGAAGTTTCAAAAAAAAAATTAAATTTAATTCTGTTTTAATTGCCGAGGAATAAAACAAATTTTTAAAAAAATTTTAATTCAATATTTTTGATTAGTTTTTTATTTTTTCTTTTTGTTTTTGGTTTTTTTTTGTCTCACTTATAATTATTTAGTTAAAGTTAGTTTCTGTTTCTGTTGTTGTTATGTTTTAAATAAATTATTAAATTTTAAAATGTTTTTTTTACTTTTTGTTGTTATGATTTGGTTTATTATTTACTTTTGTTTTTTTTTTTGTTTTGAAAAATATATCTATGTATTGTTTGTTTGTATATATATATTTTATTTCATTTTATTCATTTCATATATTCATTTGTTGTTAGCATATGCATACATACAACATATTGTATTAAATTTATTTGTTTGTTTCTTGGTTTTTGTGTATTTTGCAAACTATTTAGTCTATCGACACATTATAACTGAATCTATAATACATGTGAGAATATCTTTTGGATTGCAATTTCAATGCAAATTTTTATTCTAAAAATATTGTAAATAAATTGGCCTTTTTTAAAAGTATGTATGTATTATTATTATTATATTCTGTTATTATTACTTTTCATTTCATTTTTAATATCTATTTAAGTTCGTTGCTGATGGTGATGATGATAATACGATGATTATATTGAATGATGACTGACATCAACTGATTTACCAATAAATTTGAAGAAAATAAAAAATAATCATTTTTGTCAATAAAATGCTAATAATTATCGGACAAATAACCTCTGATTGATATGCTTTAAATGTAGTCGATTAAAATTAATTCCATAATTTTTTTTCTTTTAAACTTTTTGTGTTCTTTTTTCTGTTTTTTTTTGGTTTTTTTAATAGTTTATTAGCCTTGGCTATCTAAAATATGCAGTTTTACATGTAATATGGTTTAGATTTATTTTTTTTCTTC
Source organism: Sarcophaga rosellei (assembly GCA_930367235.1). NCBI lineage: Eukaryota > Metazoa > Arthropoda > Insecta > Diptera > Sarcophagidae > Sarcophaga > Sarcophaga rosellei. The sequence goes on along the minus strand of OV884017.1, from coordinate 1,718,419 downwards.
GTTTTCTTTTTTTTTTTAATTCGATTTCATATCATATTTTCCATTTACAAATTGATTTTTAAATTGCGATGTTAATTCTATTTGTATTATGTTACTTTAGTTGATGTGAAATGACTAAAACAGCATATGTTTTTGTATTTAAAATAGTTTTTTACAAAAACAATAAAAACGTATTAAATTAAATAAAGCATTTTGTTTCGTTTTATTTGTTTCTGTTTTTTGTTTTTTGTTTTGTTTGCATCTACACACAGTTAAAGCCATTGATTGATTGTTTTAATATTGCAGGGATTGGGGGCGAAAAACAAAAGAAATTAAAATTGAACAACATTTTGTGGGAAACAATAAATTGATTTGAGGATTTGCATTTGCTTTATTCATATTTATTTGCTTAATTTTAATTCTTTTATTTTCTTTTTTATTTTAAAATTTTTTTTTAATTTAAAAAATCTGCACCAAATCTAGATTAAATAAGTTTAAGTGAAATTCTCTAACATTTAAACTCTTTTTATATATTTTTTTACAATATTTAATGAAGAAAATAGAAAAAGAAAAACGCAGTAACTTTACACAGACTGTTAAACTAGGCCCTGTTAAATGTAGGTGTTTAGTATTAATTACAAAAAATAAAAACGTTCTCCAGTCGTCGTAGTCTAGTAGGTAGTATATTGGCTTATTAGACCTGTAGCCCTGGTTCAAACAACAGGTCAGACTTCAAAAAGAAAATATAAAACAAATATTTCTGCCGTGACTTCCTTTCAGCACCATTGCGCTGACCAACTTCGTCTTCTACCCTAGTTTGATGGAATTTGGTCAGTGCAGGGACTGCGTTCACCCGCGGCGTCACAACGGACCACTATTCGTGCTCAAGTGGGTTTTTGGTATCAAAGCCACCACTCCAACCTACCTACCTTCCTCTCAGCAAATTTTCTAAAAAAGTTTCTCCAAAATTTGTCGTTCGGAATCGACTAAAAACTGTAGATCTCGCTGCTCATCAACATAAGTGGTGTGAGAAACTAGGTCGTAATCCTGACTGAAGTATTGTAATGACCAATTATGTATGTATGTATGTATACATAGATGTACGTTCTCCAGGCTACGGCAAAATAACCACATTAGGTATTGAATACACCCTTTGAGTATTTTGAGAATACAATACGCTCAATGGTTCCTAAGGCTCACTAAATAATTGTCGGTGCAAATCGAGTACTGCCTTACTGTGAGAAAACATTAACCATGGATTCATTGGATTTTGTTCCAATGAATGTTAGAATGGAGTAAACCATTGAAAATAATAAAAATTTTGTGTTTTAGCTACAATATCTTTGAACATCAGCTATTTTAGTTGTTGTTGATTATTGAAAAATCGTTTTTTTTTCTTTTGTAGAGAAAACCCCCTTTCGTACTCCGTCTCTTTTTTAGCTTTTGCAAGAACTTAATTGTTTCCAAATTTGTTTCTTATTTTTTTTTTTGCTTTTTTAAGGGAAACCAACTTGTTTTCACCACACTTTAACACATTTTCATCATCATTTTGTTTAATTGTTTCGTTAGTTGTTGTATTTGTTTGTTGTTAGTTAGAGTTTCCTGGAGTTTTATTAAATAATAGACACAAATTTAGTTTTCCGTACGTACAGTGCGTATACAGTCAATGACAGAAAAACGTAAAAAAATATTTTTTCGAAATTTCTCGATTTAAGGAACATTTTTCAACGGTGAGTTAAAAAAACCGAAGTAAATTTGAACGTCATTACCAAACCAAATTGGTTTTCTTAAAATTATAAAAATTCGTTTTCAACCAACAATTTTTTTAAACTGCTTGAGAATTGCTAACTTAAAAAAAAATTTGTATTTTTGTAGACATTCTTTACGTCAAAGACCAATTTAATCTTGATACCCTTACCTCTTCACCAAGGCAACCGGGTATCTGTATGTGTTTCATATGGAAATGTGACCATTATACGTATATTTTTTTGAAGCTTTGCACAAATAATTAACGGTTTATACGAAATGGTCGCCGTATTCTAGTAGGTAGTGTGTTGACTTATTAGACGTAAGGCCACGGTTCAAACCACAGGTCAGACATTTAAACGAAAATATGAAAAAAAGAAATATTTCTTCGGTGACTTCCTCTCAACAGATTTCTGGCAAAAACTCTGTGAGTAAAATAAAATTGCCAAGAAAAATGTCTCAAACATCTGGTGTTCGGAATCGACTTTTAACTGTAGGTCCCGCGACTCATGTATAAAACTTAACGCCCACAACATAAGCGGTGTGATGAGAAGCTGGGTCGTAAACCCGACTAAAGGTTTGTAATGCGCAATTATGTATATACAATTATGTGTATGTAATCGATGTAGATTGTAGGATGACTTGATAAAATTTTAAGTGTTATTGTCTGCTTCATACGTTACTGCGAGCACACGTGACAACTGTCAACTATGAAAACAAGATCGATTTTGTCCTTTATTTGCAATATTTCAAGTCTTCTGTATAAGAAATTAGTGTTGCGGCTGTTGATAATAATCCAATATTATTTCCTACAACCAACTGCTTTAAAACATCCTGACAATATTTTATAAACGCCTCTTACCGTATAAACGAATCAATGTGACTGCACGCACGTCGGTTTTATTTACGCTTTTATTTCGAAAGTTCTTAAAATTTTTTGTTATTTAATCTTCACATAAAGAATATTTTTATTCGGTTTTTCTTTTTTTTTGTATTTAAATTATACGAATATCCAGTTTCCCTGCAGCTTTTGTCTACAAAAAGTAAAATTTCAGAAAATTTGAGAAATATTTTTAATGCAAAAAATTGCATCGTGTAAACGATGATAATACAACGAAATTAAAAACACTCAAATACAGAAAGCAAAATTCGCATTTAAAGAGTTTTTTTAATTAATTTTTTTTATTTTTATTTTTTATTTTTTTGCAGCATTATTTAGTTGCAATACGATTGAAGTGATATTTTTTCGGTTTTTGAAGTGGTTGTTGGATTGGTTGATGAAAGTGTTGTTGTTGAAAAGTTTGCTTTTATGGTTTAAAAAATATCTGAAATATTTTTAGTTTTAAAGTTTTAAACAATTAACATTTCAGCATATGTATTTCGGTACACAATGAACAATGGAAAAAACCTTAAACATAGAAATGAATTAAATTAGATTTATTGTTGGCATATGCACAAGCAGCACTTGTGCTTTTTCAAATTGAAATTGTTAAATGTTTTAAAATATGTTTGTAATTTTAATGCATTTCGTCAAGAACATCCAGAATTCCTAGGATTTTGTATGCATTTCTAAACCTCAATTTAGTTGACATCGTGGCCCAACTCCAGAGGAGAAATGAAATGAATTTGAAAATCTAATCATTCGAAAATTACATTTTAATTTATTTGTAAACAATTTGCATCGAATCTTTTCAAATAAATTATTGACATTAAATCATTCTCACTGATATATGTATATCGTTACCTTAAATTCGTTTGTGCTGAATATTTAAACTCTAAAATATCAATTCCAGATTATTTCAAAGATTTCCTACAGTTTAGGGAATTTCAATTTTTATTTTATGATTTACATCAGAGATCAGTAATGAGTATTCAAAAAGATGATTAGAATCGAATCATACTCATAATTTCTGATACTTATACGCATTCATACTTATTTTAATATCATGGAACACCTCAACTCATATTCAAAGTTTGAAGTATTCATCATAACTCAACATATACACGAATCACAAAATAAGTATGATTCGCGTACGAACACTAAAATACTCACTAAAAGGTTGTGCGTTCGCTTTGCTTGCTGCTCTGTCTTTTTGCTTATGTGTCTCTTTTTTCTTTTTTTGTAAATGCAACAACAACTAAGACTGTACAGTATTATAAGTATATTTCTAAAGTTATGAATCTAAATGAGTAAGCTTATGAATCAAACATTTTTCTAATGGTATGAGTTTGATATCAACATTGTACGCATACTCATTGCAACCTGTACTTATTAATCAACGTTGTAGTGAATACGAATGACTCAGAGTAGGTAGTTAAATTTCAATATTGTTGACTCACTTATATTCAAAACGTCAGGAGTGCTTATGAGTAGCGAAAAACCGATTTATTGCTGATCTCTGGTATACATATGTATGTATTATTAAACAGTGTACATAATTTAGAGAAATTTGATTTTCACTTAACGATATAATATATATATATATGTGTAGATACATACATATGTGCACTATATGTACGTAAGTGATTGCGATACATATGTACATACATAACGATGTTTAAAACTTAATGCATATGCAAATATAATTTATTTGTGTCTCTAGATTACTTATACAAGTACAAATACAAAAATATGTCTGTATCAGCCAAATAATTGTTGTACGATGATTTGCATACAAAAAAAAAATGTTTATTTTTCTCTAATTATGTATTCCGTTTGATTTAATAAATTTTTATGTAAATTTCCATTGCATATGAATTACATTTAAATATAAATAATGTTCACACGCATACACTTCTGCACTATTAGCAAAAAGTTTAAGGCCTTTTAGAAGGCCATTCAGCTTTTAAATACGACAATGCCTAGTAGTTTTATGGGCATATGCAAATACAAATTACACAAATATGCTTCACATATGTATATGCAAATAAATGCTTGAAAATCTATTTTGGATTTATTTTAAATTGCTTATGGAACTACTTAGACTACGGCATTGAGAAACATTGAATTCGTTTAAACATAATTCAGTTGCATAATTTTTTTTTCTGATTCGAAAGGAAACGCCTCACTTGCATTAGACAGACTCTTATTATAAACATTCTCTCTTGTATAAGATTTGTTAAGAATATTAAGTCTTTTGTTATTATAACACATACATTATTGGTCCCTATAACCCTTTTACGCATACATAATTGGTCATTACGACCTAGCTAGGGTGTTAAATTTATACATGAGCGAGTCGACTCCGAACGACAGATTTTTGAGAGGCTTTCCATAACAATTTTGTTTACTCTCAGAGTTGTTGCCAGAAATCAGCTGAAAGGAAATTGCCGAAGAAATATTTGTTTCTTATTTCGTTTGGCTGTATGAACTGTGGTCTTTATGTCTAATAAGCCAACACATTACCTACTAGACTACAGTGACTTCATTATAAACCTTTTAGTCAGAACTATTATCTGGCTTTTGATATCATTGAGTGTTAATTTCATGAGTTCATGAGCGTCGGTGGCTACAGTTTATCAATGAATCCGAAAGGCAGATTTAAAAAGCCTTATCGAGAAAATTAGTTAATTTTCGGATTTCTCGCATTGCATCGCAAATGCTGACAACTATTTTCAAGATGTCCGGGCTGAGATTTGATCCCTGAAGCTCTCATTAAGTAAGCCAATGTACCGCAATTGCATCACTATGATTGCAGCTGGTTCAACTGAAGACAGAAATGAATTGCAAAAACAAAGCTAGCACAGAAATCTTGACAATGTATGGAGATCCAAAAAAGTCTGTTGTTCTGCTAGGCCGCAAAAAATGGAGTACGTCCAAAAAATAGCTGTAAGCACTACTTGCTTTTATACCCTCAGAAAGCCACAGAAGACAAAGACCTTTTTGCCGGTATATTCTATCCAAAGGTATTTTTTTTTTGTTTTGCTTCATATGCAAAAATTTTGTTCTACACTGGCATTGGACCTAAATTATTTCTTTAATTAATTATTATCTAACGAAAAAACACCGATAAATTGCTTTAAAAAAGATCAGGTGTGTTCAAATCGGTTAATCGGTTCCAATTCATTAAATTTACTGGACAAGTATATACATATAATTAATGCCATTGCTTTCATGACAGTTCATGGAATACATTTGGTTATTAGAATTAATTTTGCAATGCTTTACTGGGATACTTGTAAGGATATTCATTATCGGGTTTACCATATACATATATTGTTGTTATTCATTGCAATTATTTGCACTTTGAATTGTAACGAAATAAAAACACTATAAATTATATGAATTAAATTGATGCAAATACACACATTCACATGTATGTAAACATACATACAGACATGCTGGTTGTACATTGAGTGTGTAAAGTTTTAAATGTTATAATAAATAAATTAAATGGATGAACAAGGATTTGTTGTGCCGCAAGTGAGAAAAAGCGGGGACAAACAGAAAAGAAAGGGGGAGAAGGAATAACTTAAAACGCTATAAATTAATAATCAATTTTTTTTCTGTATTAATTTTATTTTCTTTTTTTCTTATATGTTTATTTTTATTACATTCTGTTTTATTTATTTGTGGTAATTTTTTATTTTCTGTTTTACTTTTCAGTTTTAGTTGTTGTGGTTGTTGGTTATTTTACAATTTATACATTAATTGACACATAAGACATGTTTTTTTTTATATTTTTTATTTATTTATTTTTTTTTTATTTAAATTCATGTATATTTAAGTCTACAATTCATTTGGAATTATAAATAAAATATTGATTTTGTTTTTGTTTTATTTTATTTGTTTGTTTGTTTGTTTTTTATATTTTACACACAGTTTAGGGATACTATGTCGACAATAATTTTTTACTTAATTTAACTAATTTTTATTATTTTTCGTTTTTTTTTATACTTATTTTTAATAGTTATACTTAATTATTTAAGGTTTTTTTTTAATTAATTTCTTTTTTTTTAATTATTAATATCATACAGAGAATTTTTAAAACAAATAAAAGATAAAAATTAATTTAAGGAAGCAAAAAAAAAAAAAAAAATAAAAAATTAAATATAAAATGAGAATTAAAATTTACACATTTATACACAGTTTTTTGTTGTTTCTTTTTTTTTTTTTCTTTTAGTTTAGTTTACTAAGACTTAAAATTTATATTATTTTTTGTTTGTTTGTTTTTTCTCTTTAAATTACATTTAAAAATAATTTATTAATAAATAAACTACGATCACAAAATAGTTTTGAAGACTTGTTACAGATTCTTGTAATTCTAAATCAATTTGAATAGTTTTCGTTTTTTTTTCTTTTTGTTTATACGTACGTACAAGTACATAAAATATTTGCATTTAATTATTTGTTAGGTTTTAAGGATATTTTTAAAGGAAATTTAATGAGTATTGAGGACAGAGTGTTTTTAGTTCGAAATTTCTTTTAAGGCAAGAGTTTAATTTATTTTTCTTTTTTACATACTATTGAGGTTTGAAAATAATTGTGAATGTTTCAACAATAAAACTGTGATGTTTAAACGGAAATTTTTAAGTGATTGTTTTTAAAACGTCTCCTTCTTTAGTATAATTTATATTTCATTATGCCAATTATTGCTTTTCCGTTGGGCACACATAGATTTAAAACACTATTCTTCTAACAATACTTATGATATTTATTATCGTGAATTATACTTGTAAATACTTTGCAAATAGCTACCTGAGCTGCAGTATTAATTGCTTATCTAGAAATGTGAACGAAAAGAATTTTTATATTTTGAAAATATAGATCTTCTCAACTAAGTCGTTTGAACACACTGGTAAACTATGGGTGGAATGGCGGACTCACTAACACACAACATGAGTAGACAACAAGTATGTATGTAAGTAGGCATTTAACAACAACAGCCTTACAGGAATTTCTAAAATACGGATTATTTTCAGAGTTCTATATAGCGATGCTGTCTATCACAGTTACACTGCCCTAAACTTAACTACGTTTTGTTGAAAAATCGTCCTTAATCTGTGGCATTGGATTTTTTTTTATAATTTTGAACAAATTCAATAAGAATTTTCAGCAATCATACTTTTAGTTGTTGTGCCAATAGGTGAGTGGAGCCATTAATTATATTTCTTCTCAATATATTTCTCTAAAATAATTTCTCCACAAGTAATTACATCGGTACATTACATACATTTACAATATTTGAATAATGCTTATTAAAAAATATCATTCAGTATTCAAACGTTATTGTTTGCATTTGTGTAATGTCTAGCAATACTTGCAAGACAAACTACGTCCTATAACCATACATATGTATGTATACTTGTTTAATTATATTAGATGGACGAATTTTTGATTATATTTTCGATTTAATTTTGTTTACAGAAGTACAGAAACTTTATTAAAAAAAATTTTTCTTTTCAATTCCAAGAATACCTGGTATTTCCGTAGGCATCAATCAATTTTAAGGTTACCCACAAAAAAAAAAAAAGAGTATTACGTAAGAGTAATTCAAGTTAATTTAAAACCTTCTTAAGTTTTCATCTTTCATGTCCTATTTGCACATTTATTAGCTGACCTTGTAATCGATAGTTACTAACGGAATATTTCATGTGTAACGTATTTTGCATTCTTTGCAATCCTTAGTAAGGAAAATCAATCATTTGAAAATATTTCCAAAAATTTTCTACGATTTGTTAAAAGTTGTCAAGAATTTCTAGTGAAATTCTAGTGAAATGTAAACTTTATTGACAACATAACATCACAATTTTATTACAAGAAATTACATTTTATTGCAGTGTGTTCATAGAAAGAAGCTGGGGTAAGGGGGTTAGAAATAAGGAAAGTCTTCGAGTTTTTTATTTAAAATTTTTTTTCTTGTAATTTTCATATTTCATTTATGTATATGTAGTTGTAGTTGTTGTTCAGTTTTACAAAAAAAAAAAAAAAAAAAAATTCAAAGAAACTTTTAGTTGTTTTAAATATCAAAATAATACCATCATGTTGCCAAAAGTTAAAAGTAACTTTCGTTTTCATTTTCTTGTTTCGAAAATTTAATTTTTTTTTGTCTAAATTTTATTTTATTTTATTTATTTTTTTTAATTTTAGTCCAGTAAGGAGGGCAGTGAGGCGGCGACGGCGGCGGTAGTTTCTCTTTAAATCTGTATCAAAAACAATATTCTTGTTTTCTTTCTTTTAAACACCAAATAAATATTCCACGAATAGATAACGAAAAATGAAAATAAAAAAATATTAAAAAATCTGGCAAGTTTCGTAACGAATTACAATTCAGTTCATTTGTATCCGTTCCTACCGACAAATGAAATCAATCGTTGATGCATTTTGTAGAGTTTCGACTAACTAACCAAGTTTTCTATATCGGATACCATAACTTCTAAATCGGATGGCAATTCCGTGTTACTCGATTGCATTTTACTATTGATGGCTGCATTGACGGCATTGGTAGTGGAGTTGGGCAGTGGTGGCGGATGATAATTGTGGGCATGTTGCCTGACCGAGTTGGATCTTTGATGCCCGTGGCCGGACTGTTGAGGTGGTTGTATGGGGGGTGGTGGCAAGCTGGAACGTGTACGTCTCTGCTCTGCAGCCGTCGCTTGATTATTGAAGGGAAAGTTTGTATGACTCGAGTTTAAATTGGCTGGAGAATTGCTACCCGCACTAGATGCGGTGGATGAGTTGACCAAACTAAGACTAGCTCTGGGAATATTGCTAAAACTGGCTCTCGAAGACCGTTGAGCATTATAAGATGGCAGTTGTGTAGTTACACCGGCTGGCGTTGATGATGATGACGACGATTTGGCTAAAGGATTCCCTGCTGACGTTTGATTTGTATGCGTTGATGTACTTGTACTACGTCTCAAGGGCTGCAGATGCGCTTGTAGCGGCTGTGGCTGTGGCTGTACCTGCAAATGTTTGGTTGTTTTAGAATTTTCCGCCACCATATTGGTAGAGGAAGAATCTCTTCTAAGGTTCAAATTCGAATTGCTTCTTTTCGTTGGCGGCATGTTTGCGTTTAGAGGCGGATCGTTGCCATTCTTACTGAGGCTAGATTTTAGATTAAGACTGCTACGCTTTTTTGATTTGTTTAAATTGCTTTGACTGCTATTGATTAGATTTTGGGTGCTGCCGAAATTACGACTTAAGTTGTCAGCGTTGCTTTCGCTGAGTTTGCGTGAATTACGGCTCATATCGGCAATGGCGAAAGGGTTACTGGAACTAGATGAGCGGTGAAAATACTGAGTTTGATTATGGTTTTCCAGGTTGGATTTGCTCGAAGATCTTTTAACACTGCTTGTTCTGGAACCAGTATTATTGCTGGCAACTCCAGACTCACCGGTGTTTACAGTGGGATCACTGTGCCGTTTATCATTTGATTGCACGAATTTCATATTCTCGTAAAAGGGATTTTCCATTCTAGATGGTGCCGTCTTGGGATTGAGAGTTTCGTAGTTGGGTTCATTTAAGGTTAAAATTTGATTGTCCTCGTCGTTGTTTGAACGCAGTAATAAGGCGGCTCTCTTGGTTTTCTCCCCCAAAGATTTTACACCACCTCCGCCGCTACCACTTCCACTACCACCACCACTGCCATCCATTTGATGAGTGCCACTTGATCTCTTATTGTCGGTTCTGGAGTGTCTTTTAAATTTGTTGTTGCCCATAACATGAGTCTTGACTTTAGTATTCTTCGATAGGCGCAAGGCGAAACGGAAGGGTGGTTTATACACCACCTGCAGCTTAACCTTTTCGTTGGGAAGGTTGCCCATACTTTTGCTTTTGGTGGGCGTTTTCTGCACTAACCTTTCAGGCGTACTCTGCGATTTGCTCATTACCTTCCTTACCTTGGAAGAGTGTTCAATATGTGAGAGCGGCTGAGCTACTATAGGAGATTCCAATAGCCATTTTTGTACTTTGCCAAACGTATTTGTATGATTGATTGGTGGTCCCGCCAAAGCTGGACCAGTACGTGATGAATAGTCGATTATTTCTTTGTTATGTTTTTTCTTTTTGGACTTTTTGAGATTATCCTGATTTGCCTTTTCAGCATTGACCACTGCATTGATGACGGCATGAGCGGTTTTACCATTGCTGCCTCCTACTCTGTTCTTCTTGGTCCTGACGGATTTCTTAATATCGCCCAACGAACCGTTGGTTGCTGGTGCAGCAGTGGTAGTGGAATTATTGGCATTTGTTGTAGCGGCTGCCGCAGCAGCAGCTGTTGCTGCTTTTCCGGCTCTGCTATGGGCATGGGAGGATTTATTGGTTTTACTACCGCCGAACTTTGTTTTGTTACCATTGCTGAGGTTGTTGGATGTGCTGCGTTCGCCTCTTACTTTCTTTTTGAAGGGTACTTTTGTACGGACGGCCGTATGTACGATTACGCCGTTGTTGTCGTCGGGTAGACGTACGGTTTCGGTGGTGGCGCTGTGTATTATTGTTACGGATTTTAGTTTCAGATTCGATCGTTTCGCCAGCAGTTTCGTGCTCAGGATCTAAAGTTTTTTAAAAATAAAAACAAAATAAAATTCAATTATTGTCAAATATTTTTCTTTAAAAATTCCTTCAACAAATTATGATATTTAGCTAGACGTTAACACTTTGCTACTCTAAAGCAAAAAAAAGCATTATTTAATAAAAATATTTCTATTCCAAATGTAATGAGAAGGGGTATCTGTAGCTTAAACTCTAAATCAAAGGCCACTGCATGAAACTGAATGTAATCAAATGACTTTCGAAAATACTTGTGAGGACTAGTTTTGAGCATTATTGAGTAAGATTTTAAGGATGACATTTAAGTTTTATACCCATTAACTACATTGGTATTCATACGACTCGGTTTAACTTATATTTTCGGGTTTTTTCTTTTGATTTTTTGATTTTTTTCTTAAAACTTACAATCCTTAAGCATTGAAGAGTTTTCTAAAATTTTCTTCTCATATTCATCCTTTAAAAGATTCGTAACGAACTTCATAATCTTGGAGAAAAACAAAGGTATTTTTTTCATTGTGTGTGGAGCATAGAGAAAAGAACAGGAACAAAAATTAAAACATTTTCCTTATTGACAGGGAACATACATAGTAGATGTGGGGTATAGGGGAGGCGGTGGTTAGTGATGGGCATTTGCAATGCTTGATAAAGAAATGAAATGAAAGCGAAAAACCTTTTGTAGGTTTATCTTTTTCTTTGGGTCACTTGAACATTTTACTCAGATTCATGCACACACACATACGCATTTACACAAATGTCTAACATACATAATCCAGGGTCAGAGGAGCACAACATACACCCACACACACACACACTCAGAACGAGAGAGTGAAAATGTCCATCTGCCTCGCATATGTCAGGAGGAAAAAAGATTTGAAACGTTTTTACAAAATTTTTTTGGTTGTTTTATTTCTTGTATTTTTTTGTTGTTGTTCCTTAAAATTTTTTTAGTCATTTTGTCGTATTTGCAAGTTCATTTCGAAATGTCGTTGTTGTTGTTGCTTCACTTACCAATAGAACAAAAACGCCAATAGCAGCCAAAGCGACTGTATACCAGTTTTGTTGCATCCACTTTTTAAATGTCGCTATACTCTCCTCGGACAATAGCAGCTTTCGCAATGTTGCCAACGGGCCAGAGGGATCAACTTCACGACATTTTTGGAAGACATCACAGTAGCTGTTGTTTTATGCAGCAGTTACAAACGTACATCAGCGGAGAGAGGTGAAACGAAATATGAAAATAAGAAAGAAAAAAAAAACACACAAAAAAAGAAAATAAAATAGAAAAAAAACATTTAGAAATTGAGATGAAAAATATTTTACAATTTAGACAGTTTTTCAGCATTTTGTTTCGTTTTTTTGTGCACTCTTTACTTTATTTTATTTTGTTTCATTTTATTTAAATTTTTTTTTTTTGATATTTTTACTAAACGTTAAAGAGTAAAAATAATACATGAAATGATGAAAAAAATTGTTATTTCAACTCGTTGTCACAGAGAGAGAGAGAGAGAGAGATAACAAGAACTGTAAAATAGAATTGGAAATGGAAGGAAGGAAGGAAGGAAGGAAGGAGTGTCTTTTGCCTGGTTGGTTGCTTGTGTTTGTCAAGCAATTTCGTAATGGATGCGGTCATTTTAAGAGATTTGACACTTGACATATAAAAAAAAATATTCCTTAAACAGCACTTGCACTTGCACTCACAATTGCAGTTGCAAAATAAGCAAAAAATTTAATCTTTTTTTAAGACTTACCCATTATAGTCATTACAGGGAGTACCAGGCTTGGCATACATATCGGGCACATCAAATGGTGCATCATTCCATTCGAACGAACTGCGACAGGGATTATCTTCACCAGGCAATTTACAACATAGTTCACACGATTTGATTTTGTCATCCTTAGGGCCGGGTATGCACTGGCAGGATTCCAGTCCATAGGCTAAGCAGATACTGCCTGTACATTCGCCCATATAGCATACAAACTCTTTATTGCAAATGGTTTTATTCGGCTTATTAATGGATGGTGGACACTGGGGCATATGACCATCGCAGAAGCTGGGATCACGACAACCATTGTCATCACGACACTTGTCGCCATACTTGAGTTTACAGTCACCCGTACAACAGGGGCCCTGCGATGGACTACACATGGCTTTAGGTGTCAGAGTACAGGGTTTTTCATCTATACGTGAATGGCGAGACATGGGGAAGCAACACGAGTCTTTGCAATCTTCCTCCCAGCCACAATCGCATTGTTCGCCTGGCTCTACCACACCATTACCGCAAATGGACGATTGCGGTTCAGTGAAACAGCCTTTGGCACTACGCGCCTTAGCATTCAGTACTGGCTCAATTGACTTTAGCGAACAGGGTGAAAATTTATTGTTATTCTTCTTGTCACCCGAAGTAGCTCTGGCAAACATAATGTAGTTGCCATCCTCTCCGCCAGGAGTACATTGTTCAGGATCATGCTACAAACAGAGAGGAAAATAATAAAAAAATCAGTTGTTAATAAATTTTTGAATATGAAGTACTGAATTTCAAATCAATCTAGAATTCCAAGCTTTTGTTTTGATTGGATTGTTTTTTTTTTCTTTCTATTTTGTAAGTTTTTCTTTGAGTTTTTTTTATTAATGGTGGCATTGTCTGTTTTTGAATTTTACGTTCTCTTATTTTCGGATGACAACTAATGCATTGGAATCCTTAATTCTGCAATCAGTCAGTGCAATCACTATGCAATGAGTATTTAAAATTTAAATTTTTGTTTCGTTTTTTTTTTTGCTTTCATTTTCTTTACTTTACTTATGAATATTTCGTCTTTCATTGGCTTTGCATATTTTCTTATAAATTGACCCCATTTTCTTGGCTCTCCCGCTCTCACATGCACACTCTGACATGAAATTCGAAATAATTTTTCAGCCAATTTTCAATAGAATCATTTAAAGTAATTTCCCACTTTCCTTTCTCCTTCTCTTCCCCTTTTCCTTTCCCCATGCCCATTCCTTAACTTTCTCTTTTCACAATATCAACACTGCAATGCTTAATTGCTTGTGAAAACTGTATCGATTTTTAGAAGATTCCTCTTTTTTTTACATTTTCGATTCCATTTTATTTTTTGGATTTTTCTTTTTCGTATTCGTTTCGAAATCATTTTCACTTCATCAATTTCGCCTGTGCATCTATTTTGGAATCAATTCATTTTGAGTTCGTTTGCTTTTGGCGTTACTATGCTACACTAAAAACTCAAACTGGAGAAAGTAATTTGTCCTTGTTGCAATTAAATCGATGCTTTAAGATGAGTGTGTATGTGTGTGTGTTGAGTATGAGTATATACTTCTCCAGATCAAGTGTAGACTGAACGAAGAGTTCAACACAGAACAGTGACAGAGGGAGGGAGAGAGAGGAAGAGGAAGAGAGAGTAAAAAATGAAATATTCTGACGATTACAGACAATCATTCAACAAATAATTGCTTGCAATGCTTGTATATAAGTATTTGTGAGTTTGTCCGGGTGTATATGTGTATGCGTAATGAAACAATAAACAGCAAAAAAAAAAAAATAGTAAAGAGTAAGAAATTTAAACTTCTAGAGAAATTGTTGCTTTCACAATATGTATGAATATCGACAATGAAATTTATTTTCATATTCTTGCAACAACATATCTATCTGTGTCTGTGTGTGTATGTCTCACAAAACCATAGACAATCTCTTTATATTCTCTGCAAAACTAAAATGATGAAGTTGTTGTTTTTTTTGTGCAAAAAAACAATCGTTTATGTCTGTATTTGTGCGAATACATGAATATGTGACTGCGTTATATAACTTCCTGTTTCCTCCTACATGAACTCACTTATACAATCACACTTATACAGTGTATTTACGTATGCTGAGTAAGTGTTGTAATATCACTTAAAAGTTAGATGTTACAGTGAACAACGGAATAGTGCTTCTCGAAATTAGTTTCATTTCTATTTTCCCATTGTTTCAACTAAAGCAGATACTTATTCAACAAGTCTACGCTAAAGTGTTTAAATATCAAATAAAGTCTAGAGAAAAATCATTTGAACTCATCATGATTGTGTTTTATGAAAATAGAAAATTAAGAACTATTTCAGTTAAAATCGTGATTTCTACTTCTGATCTCGTACTGTCGAAATCCTTTGAGTTAAACGATCAATAGTGTCTTATGGCTGAACCCTACATATTACAAATTTCAAATCTGGTTCTTGCTGTATAATGAAAGCAAAACGCATTAAAGTAATACGATCAACATACGAAAGTGGTGAGTGGTGAGATATCGAGAAGTTTTGTATGAATAGATATCCAGTGGGTCAAAAAATCAAGTGACTTGTTGGTAATAAGTAGGTAGGTTGGTACAAAAGTTTCTCCAAACCAGGGAAGAAGAAGAAGTTGGTCAGCGTAAGGGCAGCACTTTTAAATCACGACTACCCCACGCTGGAAAACCAGCCCGAAGTTATGATAAACGAAGCTAAATCCTTCAATGCATGATAGCTCCGCCAAACTGACAGCTAACAGGGATTGGAGAGCCAAATAACCTATATCTGCGCCTCGCAAGAGATCCTCTTCCTCAGCGGATCTGCACCCACTGCCGAAGTCAGTAAACGGGAGCTGCATTCTTGTTTGTAGTAGACGTGGCATCTTTTAAGTAAAATGATAGCTAATTATCATGTTATTCGAAAGAAAAAGAACAAAGTTTTATAATCGTGTTAATTTTTTTTGCTTTTGGTTTCGTATTGAAAATTCTAAATACAATCCATTAAAACTGAATACTAGAGGGAGGCATGAGTGCATGCTAAAAGCAATAAAATTGATTAAATTGAAAAGTAATTTCAAATAGGAAATGTATTCAATGATTTCAAATTTCCGTTGAATGGTATTCAAAATATCATTTAAAAACAAAAATATCAACAATTTTGATGGAAATTTATATCAAGAAAGTATTAAAATTTTATCAATGAGCGCGTAATAAGTTTCGTTTATTTTTTCCTTTTACTGTACCTAGGTTTTGTAGAGTGTTCAGACTGTTGCATAGACATACACACTGTATGTGTTGTACAAACAACAAAAAGTAGTAAAAGAAGAAGAAGAAATAAAAATGAGGGAAAAAAGCGTATGTTTTTTGAATCACAATGTTTTACAGTTCCTGTTGTAAAGAGAGAAAAAAACAAGTAGAAAATCATTTTTTTTCGAAACGTAAAGGATTTTATGCACACGCGACGAACTGTAACTAATTGCATTAAGTGCACTTTACTACAATATACAATGTAAGTGTACATATGTATATATGTGAGTGTATATACACACACACTTTCTTCTGTTTCTAGGAACAGAAACATTTCAAATACATGCACATGGTCACAGCCAGTAAGCGACTTTACATGAGTGTGCGTGTGAATTATTTTCCGCTTTTTTTTTTTGATGAATTTTCATCTCCTCTCCAATATTTTTGGTGCATGAATACTTTTTTTATTGTTGCCGTCGTGTTTACTACCATTGCAAGTGTGGCAAGTATATGAATAAGCGATAGAAAGTTATTTTTGCAACTTTAAATGAACTTTTTCCCGTTTTCTTTTTTTTCCCCCCCGTTTTAATACATTATGCCACCCAAAACGAACAGTTCGTGCCACTTTTAGTTCATGATTTATGAACTTTGATATCTTTTGTAGTCTTTTCTTTTGTGTAAAACAAAAAGAAATGAGTAAAAAATAAAAAGAAAAACGAGTAAAAACAATCAAAATAATTAAAACGTTTTAATTTATTTGAACTTACAGGTGAACCAAAATTATGACCAATTTCATGGGCCAACGTTACATGGGAAACTGCTGGTGGCACATGTTTGCCGTAATTTAACAGAGTTACGATGCCAGTATTTAAGGACTTTAATGAACCACGGTAGTGCTGCAAAGAGACAGAAAAAAAACAACATTAAAAAATTCTGTTATAAATATGAAAACTATTTTCAATCTGGAAATATTATCCAATAAAATATTATCAAAGTAAAGACATATGATTTGTTCATTTAATATGTTCTCCAACAATAACACTGAAACTGATATTTTGTGAAAAGTTCAAAATTCAAATGAAGTTAAAATTTATAGAAAGAGGAAAGTTATGAAATATTTTTATTATTATTATGAAATTATTATCATGAAATTGCTGTGAATATTCTTCATACCTGACCATGTATGTATGTATGTGAAAGAAATACACAATTTCTAATGCTTTCCTTTTTAATTTATATATTTTTTTATAATATTTTTAAATAAAATGCAGAAGAGAAAGAAAAATCTTTTGATTCGTACTCATATTTAGTCAGTTCAGTATTGAATCCAATAATTTGCATTTGACTTGGTTTCTCTAAAAAAAAAAAAAAAAAAAAAAAACTGAAACTGAAACTACTTTTCACATTAATTTCTCTCTCTCACACACACTCTCACACATAAACATCAATATATATTCATATATACTCTCACGTATACAATGGTAGATTTATTCGCTTTACAAATTGCTACAGAATGTATTTCATTTTTTTCCTTTTAACAAACTTTTGTACAAATGCAATACAATAGGGAGATTCACGCCATGCAAAAATAAAGTTATGTTTTTAAGAATCAAAAAAATTCACATGTCCCTGATACGAATGACAAGATTGTAAGATGAATTTGTCTCCAATTTCAAAAATCAATTCCTAAATCGTAATACAGCAATCAGTTTAGGCTGTTGCCCCGAAGCCTGTGGTCAAATATAGAAAATATTTTCTTTCTTTTTAATGGTGATTTCACATTGCCATTTATTTGACTTCTTTAACTCTTCTTTATATCACCCAAATCTATACCAGAGATCAGCAATGAGTGTTCAAAAAGATGAGTACAATCAAATCATACTCATAATTTCTCTGGTATTTATACGCCTTCATACTTATTTTAATATCATGGAACCTCTACTCATAATCAAAGTTTGAAGTACTCATCATATTCATACTTAACAACACGTATAATGTTATTGGTTTCAACTCTCCATAACTCCACTTATACACGAATCACAAAATAAGTATGATTCACGTGAGAACACTAAAATAATCACTAAAACGTTGTGTGTTTTCTCAGCTTGCTGCTCTGTCTCTTTTGCTTATATGCCCTTTTTCTTTTGTTGTAAATGCAACAAGAACTAACTAAGACTGTAAATTTTGATGAATGATTCGTCGAGTCACTCGAATCATTTATAAGTATTTTTCTAAAGTTATGAATCTAAATGAGTAGGGTTATGAAACAAACATATGTATTTCGAATTGTATGAGTTTGATGTGAACGTTGTACACACACTCAGTGCAACCTGTACTTATAAATCAACGTTATAGTGAGTACGAATGAATCAGAGTACAGAGTAACTTTAAATATTGTTAACTCATTTATATTCAAAACAAATATTCATTTTAGATAATCGCTTAAAGATTCAAATTTGGAGTTTTTTCTGCATAAAAAAAAGATTTTTATTCCACTGGAGACAAATTAAGACTAGTTTGCATAAAAGATCGCCTAGGTTTTCATGGTAATGAGATGATCACTGAATGTGAAAATAAAGAAATCTTGTTTGAATAAAAATTCTGAGGCCCAAGGAACAATTCCGTTTCCCTAATATGTGGGCACGAAATGAATGATCAGAAAGATCAGTATGATATGATATAAAGCCTTGACATTATCGCAAAAATAACCTTGGCTCAGACGCATTGAAGAGGATGTAGAGCAAAGCTATTCAGCAACACTTGAGCGAGAGAAAAAAAAGCTTTGAAAAATTCTTCCAGCATATATCCGGAAATTATGAAAATAGACTGTGAAGTTTGTATTTTTAAGAAGTGGAAACCATTATACACACTTTAAATTTAAATTAAAAAATTCCTGGTAACATTTGATATAATTGTAGCAAACTGGATGACCTTTCTAATCTCAATGCTATACGAGTATTGCAGTTGCTTTGAACATGGATGCGGCAAATAATGCAATCAAAATCCAATTCAGCTCAAGTCTAAGACCGCTCTAGAATAAATGAAGTTAAGAAATGAAATTCATTCGTTTTCTAATTTATAAGAAAACAATTTTGGGGCACCCTACTATGGCATATATGGATAGGTGGTACTAGCTGCAAATGCCAGTGCATTAAGTTTGTATCTGTGTGTATGTGTGTGTGTGTGTATAAAGGAATATTGTTATAAAAGAGTTGTTATATTTCACCTGAATATGTGTAGAAATACCACTTTAACTGGGTCATTACTTAATATTGATTTCCTGATCTTTTTTTCTCTCTACGTTCTCCATTCGCCATTGCATTCGCATTTAAAACTTGAATTGAAAATTGTACTAAGAGGGTCAATTGTACAGTTAATGGAAATAATTGAATACGAAAATGAATTCTATGCTTATCTCTCTATTCATCAATTCATTAAAATATTTGAATTATAAAAAAGATGAAGAATGAAACAAAAGTCATTTAAAGATTTAATTTGGAAAAAAATAACACAAGCCGTACCCTATTGGGGTATTTTATTAGTAGATCTCCATTCGATTAACAGCTGATAGGTTCTCATTCATGTTGATGGGTTTTTTGTCAATTAACAAAAATTAAAAACAACCAAGTTTTCATACACTTTCAATTGTAAATTGATTGTTACAGACCTTAAGGGCTCACAACAAACTTTTAATAAATTAAAAGCATGTTTTACTACAACATTTAATTGGGTTTCTTCTTGGAATCTGTGGCCATAAAACATATTTCAATGGGAACTTTAAATATTTTTTTTCCTTTTTTTTGAGACTCACTTTCAAATAAATTGGGTTTAATGGAGTATATGGCAGAGTGTTCAAATACAAAATCAATTAACCACAATTCTATAATTGAAAACAGTTGTTTTTTCTTTTCTTAATTTTGTATTATTTTTGCGTGGATATGCGTGTTTGTTTTATATGACGATATAATTTAAAAAAATGTATTTACAACAAAGAGAACAGCAGGTCGCAACATAAAAAAATTATTCTTTCTGTGGCTTTATAAAAAAATTTTGTTCTTAAATGCAGTTTCATTAAATTGAAATAAAAAACGAAAAATTAAACAAAAATGAAAAATCTATGATTAATTTATGAAAATAAAATTAATAAAAATTGTTTTTTTATTGCTTAACTTGTATGAACGCACGAATTCAATTAAACGTGAAATTCATTAAAAAAATAATATCTGTACGGCAGACAGATGTTGGCTGAAATTTTGGGGGAAAAATCTGCTTTAAACCACAAAACAATAAATACAATCGAATACATATTTATTTTCTTTTTAACTATTTCCACACACTTAAATGTTATTTATGACAGAAGATGAGTGCGTGTTTTGGAAACGGAAAAAATTGTTTAATTTTGAACGTCGTAAATACACTGCATTTCAAAATATTGCTTCAATGAGAATTAAAGAGAGAAAAAATCGAATCCTCTTTTCTAATCACCATGTTGGAATGATGTTATTGCAACTGTTACGTTAATTGACGTTGTCAATGAAATATAAAATGCTGAATGTTTTCCGCCGATTGGCTAGGTAATAGCTTCGACTTGATCAGGATCTAAAGAAAAGAGTAGGAACAAAAAGTGTGATCGTGTATTCGTTTATTTCGTATACCCACTCTTAATCAGCATTGACGCTTAATTGATCACAGCTGATATACACATTAGAAGTCGTCGTGGTCTAGTAGTTCAAACCCCATGTTGGGCATCTCGAACAAAATGAAATATGAACAAAGATTTCTTCGGCGACTTCCTCTCAGCAGATTTCTGGCAAAAACTCTGAGAGTAAATAAAATTGACATGAAAAGTTTCTCAAAAAAATCTGGCGTTCGTAGTCGACCTTAAACTGAGTGGCGGTACCACACATGTATAAAAATTAACGCACACAACAGTAGTGGTGTGAGAGACTAGGTCGTAATCCAAACTAAAGGGTTGTAATGACCAATTATGTATGATATACACATTTATTGTGATAATTTGCCGCTATTTTGAAGGCTTGAGGTGTGTATTTACTACAGTCACTGTACTTGCTTACTCTCTTCGCTTCGATACAACTAATACCTATGCAAACAATTCTTGTTGCTATTTTGTCCACCTTGGGTGTATGCATGTAAATAAATGTAAATGTACTCTTGAGTGTCATTGTATCTGTTTATATGTGTGATAAACTTAAACCATTAATGTTGTGTAGATGTCGTTGTAAACATTAAAAAATTACGAAAAGTTTCACACATTTTAAACTACAACAACAACAAAAAAACTATTTAATATAACAACCATATAAACACAAGTTCAAACAAAAATTTTCCCTTCCCCCACTCTGTGTACTTGTCACTTGTGCTACAGTGTTAAACTTTAAAACAAAAAAAATTTTTTTTCGTAACATTTATGAGGAAGAGACAAAATTGCATTACCCGAATACAATAATTGTATTGTAACATACAACAACAACATCACGTGTGTAAGTGTGAGGGAATGGTGTGTGTGTGTGTGCGTTTTGGTCATCAGTTCAATATTGGATTGGCCTGTGTTATATAAAAGAGACGCACACGCTTATGCAAATGCAGGAACGTATGTCTGGGCCATTGAATTGGAAAATTATACTGAGAAACGTTTGTTGACAAAACTCTAGTTTACACAAACATTTGCGTTTTCATTAAAAGTGAAAACTGGGTTGCTTACCTGACTAACAAATAGTCAGACGTTTGGCCAACCAACGAACCAACCAACCAACCGACCAAGCACTCAGCCAGGCAATCGAGTAACCAGACATGTTGCCTGCATGCCAGCCTTGCAATCTGACGTCCGAGCAGCCTGCTAGTAAACTGACAGCAAATGCACATATTTGTGTGTGTGTATGTGTTATAAATTGATGCTTCAATTGGTATGTATGTGTGGATATAGTATAAGACTGTATGTGTGTGTTTAAATGTATATGCATTCATGTTGTTATTGTTGTTGCGTTAGTATTTTAGTTTACGTTGCTGCAAGAAAAAACAAAAACAAAAATGGGAGTATAAATGTTGAATGTGAAATGAAGTCAAGGGCGACTTGTATAAACATACGCTATCAATGGCTTATAAATACCAGTACAAATGAAATACGAGCAAAACAAAAAAAAAAACAACAACTATAACAACAACAATATCAGGAAGAAGAATGTTTACAAATAAATAAAAACGTAAGTGAATATGCACAGAAACTGTTTTTTTTATTTGCTTTGTTGTTGTTTTTTATTTATTATTTTTTTATTTTTTAATAAAAAAAAACAACACTCACTGTCTCTGCATTTAATTTTTTTTTTGTTAAACAGCGTATGTATGTGTATGTTGCCTTTAGGTCATCAGTATGTTGTTACAAGTACAACACAATAACAAATTTGTTACTCTTTAATTGTTCATCCAGACGTATGAGTATTATTGTTATTAAATTCAATTAAATATTACGTATACGCTGAGTATTCAATTTAAATTTTCATACATTTCACTACATGTACATATGTATGTATGTAAGCTACGTATGACTGTGTATATTGAAATCAGTATGCAGTATAATTTTATTGTGCATCTTTATGCAACATTACGTTTTAATTGCATTTTATAACAGTTGCTTATTATGCTGTTGTTGTTACTGTTGTTGTTTTTTTTACATTTAAATTTATAATCAACC
Organism: Sarcophaga rosellei; assembly: GCA_930367235.1. Lineage (NCBI taxonomy): Eukaryota > Metazoa > Arthropoda > Insecta > Diptera > Sarcophagidae > Sarcophaga > Sarcophaga rosellei. Next base: position 1,695,476 of record OV884017.1, on the reverse strand, counting down.
CAGCACTTGTTAGTTTGGAGTTGTTGAAAGATTTTCTCTGATTATTAAGAGGGATTTTATACGAAAATTGTAAGGGGCTGAAAAATATTCTTTTAAAAATAGTTATAAAGCCGCAAAGCTGTCTGGTTGGTACTAAAAGCTTCAATTTACCGAAAGTTTCCACTTTTCAAGTTAATTACGTTTAAAAAATTTTGAGAGAGAAGAGCAATTAGTGGCCCATTATTCTCCTCATATATAGAATTCCTCAGATTACTTGATTAAAACGGTTATTCTTTTACTATGTTAAACGGACATCGACAGATTCATTTATGATAATGGTTTAGGCCTCCCTGAAAATCTAATCCAAATATTCACTAATAAAACCAAATCACGCGGTAAAGTCGTATGCCGAATCTTTTCTGAATCTGAAACTGAATCCACCACCAGAGTACAGTTGTTCTATTCAATTTGAAATAATAACGCATAGGCAACGATAACGAAATCGGAGTATATCATATGGTAATATACGCATACTTACAAACAGTAAAGCCGCCCAAGATCCCAAGAGAATGTGTACAGAGACATCAAGATTTTGAATGTTAGTCTAAGATCGATTCCTCCATACGGGAGAGAAAGATTGCTCTTGTAAAGGCTGTCATAATGGAAAATTCCATTGAATTCATACATGAGAGTTAAGGTCTGGAACGGTATGGATACATGCAGAACTAAATTTACCTCAAACGTGGTCAAATTGCAGTTTTAGAACTTCATACCAGTTGTCAGGGAACACAGGGAGATTGAAAATACCTCATTATGACTACAACGACGTGGATACCACAAAACATCTGTTCTGCATTGTTCGGATTTTATAAATCTAAGAAGAATAATTCTTGGGCACCTAGAATTTATTGAACGTGTCTAGCCAAAGACGATTTTAATAAAATTCACACCTTCGTATAACTCTTGATATGGTTGAGAAATATCAACTAGGCTTTGTACTTATATGATGGAATAGGCAATATCGATGTTGGAATGGGTTGTTAATAATAATGGTTGCTAATAAAAATAAATTTGAACTGTTTTCACCATCTGTAACAACTGTAACAAGTTCTCCCACATAAATGTTGAAAAGCAAAAGAGACCAGATTTATTTCTCATTTATTTATTTTTTGCACCTGAAACAAAGCAATTATAAAATTCTATTTGCAAAGTGGACTGTAATCTCTTATTTTAAATAAATTATTTATTTATCATTCAATAAATTAAGATTCCAATTGTTGTCAACATTTATCATGTTTTAAATCCGAATATAATTTCAAATTGAATGAATATTCTTGAAATTCGAACAATCTGTTACAATTGGAAACTCTACCATACCATTAAACGCACATATGAGAAATGAAAACAAAAAAAGAATTAAAAAGAGAAAAAAAAAATAAAAATGGTGGCAGCAATGCAACAAGAACAACACCAATCAACAACTACAGCGTCCAAAAAAAAAAAAGAGTCAACAAAATGAAACTGTAATTAAACTCTCAACAAAAGAACTACACATATGTACATACATACCTAATAAAAATGAAGTTGTGAGAGACGTTGCTACGTGAGTGTGTAGTAGTATGCGAGAGTAGAATAATTATTATAAATATAAACAATAATGATTATTAATGTTAAGGACACTGATGACATGTATACTCTATAAGTATGTATTTATATGTGTGTTTATAAAAATAATATATGTATGTATGTATGCTATGTGACTTATACTAGACTACTATTTACATTTACATATATACATATACATACACATTTACTATCTCAGTAAAATTGAGATCAATTACAATTTAATGCAAATGAATATTTAAATGAAAGAATATACACATTTGCTCCCTCAGACATGCATTTGCCTGCGTTATAGTTATTGTGTATGTGTGTATATACACCTGAACATGTGCAGGCAAGCAGGCAATAAACAAATATTTGTATCAACTTAATGTTTGTTTATTAAATACATGCATAAACTGATACACGTGTACATGTACACTCATGCATACATATGTATGTACATACATGCGTACTGATGCACACAAATCACAATTAAAATAATTACAATGAGAAAAAACAACAACAACAACAATAGAGGCATTTGTCCAATGTTATAGAAAGAAGAAATTTTCAATAAAAATCAACATCCTGGCATATGATAAATCCTTCTTAATATTAAACTTGCAAAACTTAATTTTTCCATTGTTTTTTATATTGTTTCTTCATATTAAAGTTTTCAATTATTTATTTTGTTTTTGTTTCTTTTTTGTATTTTTTTTTATTTCCTTTTCATTTCATTTTTATATTTTTATTCAATTTAATCATGAAATTAAGAATTACATTTGATTTCTATGGTTTACAATATAGTACATACATTGTTGCATAACGAAAACAATTTTGTGTTTTGTTTGTTTGTTTTGAAATAAATTAAAGATAATAATGATTATACATTACCATACATACATACATACATATGTACATAGTTATATTAAAAGATATTGAAGATAATGCAATAAAATAAAATCATAAAATTTTAGATTTCGATGAATTATTTATAGTTCTTCAGATTGCATAATGATGATGACATGAGATTCATTGTTATTATTTTTATTTCATTAGTATAATTGTTATTATTATTGTTTACAATACACATACATATAAAGAGAAAATTTATTTTGAATTTGCATTTTATATGAAAAGATTTTTCAATTAGAAATTTCCTAAGGTTGTTGAGAAATGAAAAATAATTAAAAATTTATTACAAACAAGCAAGAAGAGATCTCAAAATCTCTTGAATAGTGCATTTATATTATGCAGGTCAACAAATTTAAAAGGTGTAGTAGAAATAAAAAGTCGCCGTAGTTTAGTGGGTAGTGTATTTAGACGTAGAACCACGGTTTAAACCAGAGGTCAGCAATGAATCGTTTTTTTCTCAACTCATAAGCACTCATGAAGTTTTTAATATACGTGAAATTTAACTACGTACTCTGATTCATTCATACTCACTGCAACATTGATTTATACAAACTTAAAACTCAAACATCAAACTCATATCATTCGAAATATGTTTGATTCATAAGCCTACTCATTTAGATTTATAACTTTAGAAAAATACTTATAATACTTATAAATGCTTTATAAGTGACTCGACAAACTATTCATCAAAATTTACAGTCTTAGTTGTTGTTGCATTTACAAAAAAAAAAGAAAACAGACACATAAGCAAAAAAAGACAGAGCAGCAAGCAGAGCAAACACACAAACTTCTAGTAAGTATTTTAGTGTTTGTATGCGAATCATAATTATTTTCTGCTTCGTGTATACATATGTTGAGTTATTGAGAACCGAAATCAACAACAACATACCTGTTGCTAAGTATGATTACTCGTATGATAAGTATGTACTTCAAACTTTGAGTATGAATAAAGGTTCCATAATATTAAAATAAGTATGAATGCATATAAGTATCAGAAATTATGAGTATGATTCGATTCTGCTCATCTTTTTGAATACTCAATGCTGCTCAATGATGGTTCAAACCCAAGGTCAGGCATCCCGCACATAATGAAATATGAAAATTTATTTCTTCGGCCGCTTCCCTCTCAGTAGATTTCTGGCAAAAACTCTGAGAATAAATAAATCCGTCTAATCGGAGTCAACTTTAAACTGTTGGTCCCGCCATTCATGTATAAAATTAACACACAAACATAAGTGGTGTAAAAACTAGGTTGTAATCCTGACTGAAGGGTTATAATGACCATTTATGTGTGTATGTAGTAGAAATAAATCCATTATTCTTCCCACAGACTGGCAAAAATAAACGAAAATTCTACAGTTTTTTCTTTGATTAATTTATAAAAGCCAGCCAATTCTGATACACCTCAATTGTAGTTTTAGTTTTATCAGCAAATTATTTAAAATGCCAATTAAATGGCATTTCACGAATCAGTTCATCATGTAAGCACTCTTTCTATTAGCCAGGTTCACTCTCCTTGAAACAAGAGATTCCACTAAGGTGTGCGTTTAGGCATTTATTGTGATACCAAATCTTTGTATGAGAGAGCTCGATCAAGAGCATCAGTAAAAGAGAAATCAGAAACCGCAGGGATAATTCCATCACCAAACAAAATGCCCATGATCTCCGCCTGATAAACAGTAATAATGCAGAAGTCGGTCACCCTATAAGAAACTTCAATATCAGAGAACTCTTATTCACCCGGTTCTGCCTAACTGTTAAGGATTATACAAAATTCTGAACGTGAATCATTGTAACTGGTAGTGAAAGTACATCATTTGCGACTATTTCAAGTGAAACCGATGGTGAGCTTGTGCTCAATAAGTTATTGAAATTCCAAATTATTTTTCTTAATTTAATGAATTACAATTCATGTTATTTGATAATTTAACTCTTAAAATTCTAAAGAAGCATGCTGGACTGATTCATACGCAAAAAAGCGGAATACATTCACGAAATAATTTTGAATTATAAGATTGCCTTACAATAGTGTTCTGCCTCTTCTCGGCGGCCTGCATTACTTTAACTTATTTTAAGATGATTATGTGCAACATGATAATAAATGTTCAAATTTATATGAGAACAAGACAAAAGGGCCCCTTACCCTACAGTCAAAAACAAAAACTGCAAGACAAAAGGCGAAAAACTTTATTCATGCAATCAGAACTGAATGACAAAAAAAAAATCCACTCTCTTGCAATATTTTTTTGTAAAAACTTTTTCCCATTTGGCGTTTTTTTTTTTTCTTTATTGGTGAAAATTTTACGTTTTTATGCTGCAACTGAATTGGTTGAATGGAAACTGTTGTTGTTTTTATTGCTGTTGCTGTTGTTATTGTTTTTTATTTCTTTTGTGAAGGCTTTTCAATGTGGGCTTATTGGTCTGACGGTTGGCCGGTTGGTTGGTTGGCTGCCTGGTTGCATGGTTGCTTACAGAGCAAAGTCAACCAATTTATATGAGGACACAGGAAATGAACAAAATGAACCAACGAATGGTTAAAATGAATGAATAAATTCGCTTTTATTGTTTTTAATTCATTTTGTTTTTTGCTTTTTTTCTTCCTTTTGTTATTGTCAGACTATATTATAGTGATTTCACGTCTTGCAATGGTAGAGGAGTGTATGTACATGCGATTCTGTAACCAAAAGTCCATTATGAATTTTCAAGTTCACAACGAATTTTGTAATTGTTTATTGTTTTACACAAGTTTTTTATTATTATTTTCTTTCTCCTATTTTGGCTTTTTGTTTTCGAAAAACAATGAACAAAACATTCTTCATTATTGTTCAATTCATTATTGTATGCGACGAACAAATAACTGACCCGGGTGGCGTACAAACGCAATCAATAATTCATAAGTAACAGCGTGAATACGTATATATGTAAATATGTATGAATAATATTTAATGAAATATTTATAATAAAATCTGAATAAAAACTATGCATTATGCCTACGATAATTAAAACACACACACACATTGAAATTTAAACAATATTTTTGAAAATGATAGCTTTTCTATCTTTTAATTACTGTACTTACCCCATTCTTTTCACATACACCGCCAGCATTTTTTAAATCACCAGTCCAGGCTAAACCCAAGGTACCCATTTCAAAGTCTCGATAGGTGAACATGTAAGCCAAACAAAATGCATCATAATCCTCCTCTAAAAATAAGAAATTAACACACAAACAAATAAAAAAAGTGAAATTAAAAATAAGATCCACATTCAACAAAAATACTCTTTTGAATCGTATATGGAAAGAGAAAAGTTTATGGCTATGAAAAGAAAAACAAAAAAAAAAACAAAAAAAAGACAGATTAAGTAAATAAAGAAACTCTTTATGAGTATGTATACATATGTAGTGGTAAACGGAAAGGAATATTTAAATATTCTCTTTTTTTACATTTAGAAATATTTTAATATTGTATATATATATTTTTGTTGATTTAAATACATGTATGAATTCGGCTTTTAATTTTTTGGTAACATAAACTGGGATTTCATAGGTAACCCAGAGAGAAACACATTCAAACAAAATGAATAAATTCAAATGAAAATTGCTGTGTTACCATGTCATTGAAACCGTATACGAGATCTGTTCAAAAATTAAGGTGAATTTTCAAATTTCAAGCGGCACACTCTGAAGCGCACAGGCAATGAAAGGGAAGAAAAAGTTATCAATGCCTAACGCTATGTTCGAGAATCAAAAAAATACTTTGGCTTCTACTATGCAGAAGATCTTAATGATCTATCGTGAATGGGCATTAGAAAACAGAGAGACTTTATCCGAAGTTCTGGATGGTTCCAAGACTATGGGAAATAGAACCATCTTCTCCGATGGACAGCCATCTAAATATTCATCTAAATATCCTCTATTTCGTCGCTTTGGTTGCACTTGAAGAGTCGACGCCAGTATACAACAGAGATCAGCATTGAGTACTCAAAAAGATGATTAGAATCGAATCATACCCATAATTTCTGATACTTATACGCATTCATACTTATTTTAATATCGTGGAACTTCTACTCATAATTAAAGTTTGAAGTACTCATCATATTTATACTTAATAACATGTATGATGTTGTTGGTTTCAACTCTCCATGACTCAACATATACACGAATCACAAAATAAGTATGATTCGCGTACGAACACTAAAATACTCACTAAATGGTTGTATGTTTGCTCTGCTTGCTGCTCTGTCTTGATTCGAGTCACCCGTATTTTTCTAAAGTTATGAATCTAAATGAGTACGCTTATGAATCAAACATATTTGATGTCAACGTTGTACGCATACTTATTGCAACCTTCACTAATAAATTAGCGTTGTAGTGAGTACGAATAAATCAGAGTAAGTATGTAGTTAAATTTCAATATCGTTGACTCATTTATATTCAAAATTTCATGAGTGCTTATGAGTAGCGAAAAAACGATTCATTGCTGATCTCTGGTATGAAGGTATACTGGAGGACAATTTCCAGTAGTTAATTACACACAAAAGTGATAGAAAGTTCTCTAATTTTAAGCCATATTTTTCGGATATATTTAAGCTTAAACAAACATTTGAATGTATCAGGCAGTAAACACTACTGTTTGTTAAACTTTTAATACTGAAATGACCAGCATTGGAGTTTCTGTGTAATTAATACTTTGCGATAATCAAAGGCGTATAAATACATCAAATTCTTTCCGATTTTCTTTTATCTTCGTTCGACATTTGCATATTTTCGTCATTAATTTCCAAATTAGGTTTTTTTACGCAGACATGAAGAAAAATATAAGACGCTGCAAGAAAAATACATTTCCATTTGCCTGTTACAGTACGAAATTCGTATCCTTTTGTCTTTAAGCCAATTGATAAGATTTTATTACTCGTTTTTTTCCTTTACCACACTTCGTTAAGGATTATTGCTTAATTGCATTTACGTGCAGGAAACTGACTTCTTTTTTTTCATTTTCGTTTTCATTCTTGTCTTTACTTTCCTCTCTTTTGCATTTTAATTATGAAATGCGTTTTGATTTAAATCAATAAAGACTTCATAAGAACTACAATTCTTAAGACTACTTCTTTTTATTTCATCAGAAATTCAGGTTGAAATACATCTGAAGGCCAGTCCTTAAAGCCAGTTCCTGATGCATTATAGTGTGGTAATTTGAATACAATCTTCCCACATACATACATACATGACATCCTTTTCATTGTTTCATTGGCTGAATGACTGACTGACTGACTGACTGCTTGTCTGTCTTGTCATTGATTATTTCTTTTCTTTTCCTTCAGTTTTTTTTTTTTCAATAAAATTGTTCAATCGAATGAATATTTTTTATTCTCAGGCTCAGATTGCATTCGTGCAGTTGTTGTGGTTAAATTTCTCAATTCGTAATTGATTTTTCCAAGAATTTTCTTTACACATGTAAACAATTTCTTTTATAAAATCAAACGCAGAAAAAAGTAGGAGAAGTAGTACGTGCATTAAAAAAAAAAACCAAAAAGGAGATGAAATAGACGAAAGAGAAAGCAAGAGAGAGAAAGTCTCTGTTTCATCTCTGTCTGTCGATGAAAGCTAAAGAATTGTATGCATGATTACAATCCCTGAATATGAATGAATATGAGTGATAAAGATAAAGAATATTAAGAGATAATCCTGTAACATTTATTTGCAGAGATTTAAATAATTCTTCATCAATTTAAATTTCAATTTAAATGATTTTAACGAAAATAAAAACTTGTAAAAGTTAGGTGCTTACTAAAACGTCAAGGCAAAACGGTAGATGTCAAAGGTGGCAATTGGTATTAGCGTTAATATTTATCAGTTTTGTCTTGGATATCCTTAAATATTTATTCGAAATTCTTTGAAGATTAAAAACTATCATAAGCTAAAGCGACTTATTTTCAAAGCAATTAAAAAATGGCGACGAATCAATGAATCAATATCAATATCATTATTGATAACTATTCTTTATTAATTGATTTAAAATAATAAAATAAATAAAAAAAAAAATGTAAAAGATTCAATAATTTAAAATAATAAATAAACATAAATTTATCTTCCACAAGATCTAAGAAATATAAAAATAGTCGTAATTGAACTTTGACATTGAATTAAGCTATATGCTACTATGCTTTTTCTTTTCTTTCGTTTCTTATTGATAAACAAAAAAAAACTTCCAATAAAAAAAGACAACTACGATTAATTTAAAGCCAATATTGAATTGTGATTACAAAATGTATGAACAAGTAAAAAAGTAAAAAAACCAAATAAAAACAAAACAAAAACAGCGACCATTATGTAAAAACGAAAACAATAATTAATAAAATTGTTGATATTGTTGATGATAAAATGAATTGAAAATTTTAATAACAATTGACTTATTGACTGCATGTTCAACACACTACTACTCACCAGAGAATAATTCTAAAAATTTCTCAACGCCATAATTGCCTGGAAAACGATACGATGGATCCTTGACTGCATTCAGATTGTGAACTTTGATGCGTTTAATCATGAAAGTAATATTGTCGGGCTTGCCATCGTTGTTGAAATCTGTAATGTAAAAAAAAAAAAAAAAAAAAAAGAGAGAGAAATAATATATGAATGACAACAAGTAAAAATTTTAATTAAAATAAAACGTATGTATATACATACATATATTCATCACTCCCCAAAGTAATTAAAAAAAAATATGTTCATAAAATAACTTTGTGCTGTGCAGTAAGGTTGTCAATCGATTAAACGATTATAAAACGATAAATGTTTAGTCATTTCATAAGTTAATGGTTAAACTTTATTTTCAATCATTAAACAATTTATACAATTCAAGACAAAAGATTCTGATGATGCACATGAAGTTTTTGAAGGAATATTCGTTCAAATTGTTTAAATTTAATCGATCATTTGAATGCGATTCTCTTACGATCAACTCGAAAGTTTTAATAAATAACAACCGTGGTATACAGATACAGTTTGAATGTTTATGTGCATGTGTGTTTGTTTCGTTTGCAAACATAAATCCGATTTTATGTCAGAAAAATTAAATGTTTTTTCGCTTCTCTTTATTTATAACCAGAATATTTGATATCCACTATAATACACACACAAACACACAGACACACAGACGCATACGCATACACGTGCTTTGGTTGTGCTGATCTCCCATAAAAATATAAATACAGTTGGAAAAATATAACTGTTTTGCACTTCACAGATAAATAAAGACAGAACGTATAAGCTCTCGTGATTGTTTTTATTGCATGTGTGTGTATATAGGTGTGCATACATATGTATTTATATGTATGTATGTGAATGTGTGTTTGGCTGAGTGTGTTTGTGTCAGTATGAAAAAGTGGTTTTGATTCATTTTTATGTTTTCGCAATTTTTTTCGTTATTATTGTTGTTTTTTTTTTCTTTTTTGGTCAAAAAAAAATAAAATTCCACACACACTGTTGCATTCAGCAGCAGCCGCAGCAACAGCAAAGGCAGTACAAATGCAAAATATTGTTGAATAGACTGACTGACTCTTTCGTACATGTACACGTACGTAGTGATAAGAGAAATATATACCGTAAAATTAAGTTTGTAGTGATACCCTATAGCACATACATACATACGTGTTGAACAGAACGAATCACAAAAATAATACAAAATTTGATTTCTATAAAAAATTATGCTGATAATTGGGAATCAATAATGTTTGGTACGCCATTAAAACAATCTGAAAAATCCTTTGCTGCACCAATAAATCAAATCTCATGTTTAGAGTGACAAAAAGTCATCATGAACGGTCACATCGGAACTTTATTTATTTTGAAATTTTTTGCCGTTATTTTGCCTTTTCATTTATCCTGCATATTCAGAATAAATATTTTACTATGATGGTGGTTGGTCGGTCGGTCGGTCGGTCGGTCGGTAGTTCAGTGTGTTTGTTTGCTGGTTGCATTTTCTTTTTCTATCTCTAACATAAATATGTATGTATGTATGTATTGTATTAAAAAAAATATACATTTTGTCGTTCATATTTATTTTTGGTTTGAAGTTTGGTTTAAAACCTAACTAAGGTCGTATAAACAATTTTCTTTGGATTTGTGTTTAAATTTCGTAAAAAACAATAATAGACCAGAAAAATATTTCTATTTCTTTTTATATACATACATATGTATATTTAAAACATATTTTATATTGTAAAAATGATAATATCGTTACCTAGTTTGTACTTTATGACAAATGTTTTGAATGTTTAAATCTACCGAAAGTTTTTAAAGGAAAACTATACAGGACACAGTACATACGTACTGTGGTGTACACTGCACACATAGAGTTCAAAGAGGCCACTGATGATGTGGGTATTCACAGTAATGCGAACAGTCTCCAACGCTTACTGTGATACATCATACAAGCTCTATGAAACCGAAACTATTCTGACTAACATACTACATAATTTGTCATTACAACTCTTCAGACGGGATGTAGGTTGTGTGTGTTAATTTTAAAAATGAGTGACGGGACGTACAGTTTAAAGTCGATTCCGAACGAAAACTTTTTGAGAAACTTTTCATTGCAATTTTTATTTACTCTCAGAGTTATTGCGAGAAATCTGCTGAGGGGAAGTCGCCTAAGAAATATTTGTTTAGCCTTACGTATAATAAGCCAACACACTACCTACTAGACTACGACATTTTAACACACATACCGATCAACATATTAATCCTTCACGGGAATAGTTGAATGCAGGGAAAGTACATGGGAGTGACATTTCACTATCAGACTGTGTACCATTTTATTCTGATATTCTGGATTTAATACTGAAACCAGACATTTTCAACTGTATTTTAAATCTGAAAAAGGAGTGAATTATGTCACTCAGCAAATGGCTTGTATACGTAAGGATTATTTTGTCAGGGAAAAGAAGAGGTTCTGAGGAATGCATTACAATAATAAGCCGGAGATGGACCAAATGTGATCTTAAAATAATCCAGACGTATCCTATGAAATAATATTCGTAGAAGTTCAATTCCTTTTCTTTTATTATCTGGCGGGATACTCGGTAGAGGCACGCTAAACAAGTTAACATATCTGTACGGTTACAATGGTTTTTTCTGATGGCTTTTGGCAACAAAAAAAAAAAACAACAAAAAAATATCAGGAAAACGTGTCTGACCATTATTATCGATAAATAATTAAAAAATAAGTTACAATGAGAAATTCGTTCTTTCAAGTTCTCAAGTGTACTCACCTGTATTCTTGTATATGGAATTAGCTCTCTGTACATGCCTCGTTATGGCCTCTATGCTCGCCTCATCGGAACCCATCTTTTGAAAAAACGTATGATCCGCTTGCAAATACAACATACAGGTGATCTTGCGATCATACAATGATTTGCCCGAATTCGTTGAATCACTGTGACCAAAATCTCCACCGCCTCTGTTGCTAAGCAAATTAGTCATAAGCATGCTATTGAAGTTCGGATTGTGTGGATTGGGGGCCATCATTATATCGGGATTATAATTGTTGACAATAATGTTGGGTTTCTTGGTCGCTCCATTCTTTGTAATGATTTCCACATGGGTCTTGTGTATGGGTCGATCGTTGCCCATGAAAATGGTCGTCCAGTTGTTATTGAAAAAATTGTTGCTATCGTTAAAATCATCGATGCGATCATAAGAAGATGGCGCTGATCTATTGTTACTGTGTATATTTTGATTGTTGTTGTTGTTATTATTATTATTGTTGTTGTTATTGTTGTTGTATGTACTAACAATAATATTTTTATGTTTTGTATAAGTTTTTCTTAAATTATTATTGTTGTTACTGTTGTTGTTATTGTTGTTGTTGTTATTATCCCCATTATAGTTGTAGTTGTTATTATTACTGCTGCTACTGTTTGGATTATAATTAGTGACGATGATATTACGATTGCGATTGTACTTGTTAAACGATGTTGAGGCAGAGGCTGAATTTGTTGAGTATGGAGGATAGGTCGACTGCATAGTTGTTGTATCATAATTATGTTGTTGTTGTTGTTGTTGACCAGCATTACGCCACGTTATCACAGATGCTGCTTGTTGCGTTTTACGCAATTGCTCTTCCTTATAATTGTTTTTTGTATTTGTATTTGTATTTCTATTACTATTATTATTATTAAAATTATTATTAAAGTTACTCGTAGTTTCAGTAGTTGTGGTGGTGGTTCTATCTAAAGATCTAAATGTCTTTCCATCATCATGAAAAATGTTAAAATCATCATTGTAGGGAACATCCAAATCCAAGGGTAAAGGTGGATCATTCTTATGGCCCACGCCAGATGAAGCCAGCTGCAAAGAAATTGAGAACCAAAATGAAAAAAGTGTTTTTATTTGTCTTTTCAACGAGAAAATAAAAAAATAAAGAACTCTTACTGCTAATGAATGAAAAGAATGAAAAGAAGTGAATGCGAATTTTGTCTATCAAAATAAAATAAAATTTTGTCATCAACTATGGTCGGTTTATATGAGGCATCATCCATCGTATTTATTTACACTGGAATTGAGTCCATACATATTTGTATGCTTTCAAAGCCTTTGTACTCCATCGGTCTATGGAAAATCTATTTCTAGTGGCGATTTTTCCTCTTTTTAGTCTTTCATTTGACTGGTCGTTGCAGTTGCTGTTAAAGTGGTGGCTTTGCTGAGCATAAGTACTCTTAACAGAAACATAAATGACATTTTAATTGGATTTATTTGGCTAAAAGAAAAATTACCCTTCTACTGCTACTACCACCACTGCTACTACTACTTGTTTTCTATTCCTACAACATCTAGCACGAGTACATTCATACGTAGTCTGCATAACAAAACTGCATTCGTTCGTTCATTCATTTGCTCCGACTTTCATTTATTCATTCTTTTTCTAGTGTTGTCTGCCTGTCTGTCTGTCGGTTTGTAGCTCTGTCTATTTGAATATTTGTGTCAGTCTCTGTTTAAATGAATTTCTTCTTTAATTTTTTATTTGTTTGTTTTATTTTTTATTTTTATTTTTTTCTCTTTCTTAGCAAACGATAAATATTTTCATTTCATTCTCATGACATTGTGTGGTGTTGCATTTGTTGTCCCAAAATTGTACGGATGCTGCACAACCACAGTCCATAATATATATTCGCTGCATTGACTGTAAAATAGACTGAAATGAAAATGAATTGGGCGGAAAAGTCTAGGCTAGGTGGGGTTATTGGGTTTTCAAGAGGAAAAGCAGATTTTCGTTATTAAAGCCGTTCATTTCTTTCAAAGGATCCTTCTCTGTTATGTGCTCAATGCACACACGGACAAATATACGTTCAGTCTGTGTGTTTCCCACTTGTTTTCTAGATTTCATTTCTTTTTACTCGTTTTCTTTTTTTTTTAATTTTATGAGAAAGCAAAAGTAGTTTGGCCATAAATCCTAATGGAATATTATGCTATAAGTTCTGGGCGGCTTAAAATAAAGTGGACCTCTAATGCCAGCAACCGTTCATAGCCTGCCAGGCGGTTATACACTCAGAAAAGGAATAAGAAATTTACCAAGAATCAAGTTTATCGCATTTCCTTATGATTTGATTTTTGGAATAATCAGACTCTTCTTGCACAATTAATGAAGAAATTGAATGACTTTAAAGCTCACTTTAAAATAGCTTTCGTCTTAAATTATTCAAAATAATGGACCTTTTAACATTCAAAACTACCTATTATAAGAGTCGTAAAATGGAAGTAGGTTTCCTGTTCTGATTATCCAATTAAGCTGTGAACTGCTGAACTGCACCCTACACTGTTTAAGAAAATTGGACCAACAATTCTTTTGTACAAGAAAAAAACACATTTCCATCAGTTTTCTGTTCACTTGGCTCAATATTTTTACAGTGTGCCTAAAACAATAGACATATGAGAACTGACAATTTGAATCTGATACTACAAGAGCCACACAAGAACACCGCCAACGCTACATCTAGGTCTGGAGGGCTAATTATCGAAAATGTGAATTAAATAATTAAGCATTCACGCAGTATCGCCGTTATGCAGCTTGTTAATGTAGCTCAAACCACTATTTTGATTTGACTCTTGAACCACAATAATGAAATTAGAATTGTGAGCTAACATGTCTATGTTAGGTCCATCGATTTTCACCTTATTATGCTCGCCTGTCGGTAAGTTTCGTTTAAATATTTACGTCAAGGACAAATAACTTTGTTGCTGACAAGATTATTTCAATAAAACCGTATGAAAATCCGTGGTAATACTTTTCTTTCAATCATAACAAGGGTTTCTATTAGCTAGATGGACTAGAATTCATACAGTGTCAAAAGGCCAAAAACCTATCAAAATACATTTAAAAAAATATTCATGAAAAAATTGATTTCGTTTTATTGGAAATGACATTAAAAAATACACGCTCAAGTTATTTTTCTATTTTAAACAATTAAAAAATTATTATCTTTTTTTTTTTTTGAGTGTACAAATAAACTATGAAAACGACGGGTATAATTATTTTTCTTCATGCGTAACGTATCTACATATACAATGTGTTCAATACGAATGAATGAATGCTCATTTGTGTCCGAAGAACTGCTATAACTTTGTTTTAATGGGGTTGTATTAGTTTTTTGTTTTCATTTTTTTTCATCATTTTTCTATGAAGTAATTGTGGGTTTGCGCCTGCATACACAGAACCCTTCTAATGATAGTGCTGTAGTGTATGTACTCTTATAGTGTATGTATACATGTACATGTATGTATGTATGTAAGCAGGAGTATTAATATCGTGAGTTAATGTTAAATTATACGTTCCTGAATACAATGTTGGCTTAACGCTCTTTATCGATAAGGAATGTCTGGTTGACCGACTGACATTTTAATTTTCAAATACTTCGATTAGTTCCTTGTTCTTTCTTCTCGTTACTCATTTACTTGCGCTTTCTTTCATTTATTGCCGAAGTGAAATGAAATGTAATTGTAATCAACTGTCTAACGGTAACTAGAACACGGAAATGCTATAAATATTTCAAATAGTAAATGAAAATAAGAAAACCAGTAAAACTCCAATGAAAAGTAATTTATTGAGGTGATTTTCATATGGAAATAAAACCATAAATTAAAAATATCGATTTTCAAAATAACCTTTTATCAGAACTGTCTTACGGAAAATCCAATAAGAAGTTGGTCTCGATAATTATACTCGTGCTAGTCAATATTGAGCTTTAATTATCGCACGTGTTCACGCTGGCCACCCTACCTTTTGGCTCAGCTATAAGTTTTAGTTTAAGTGTATAAACCACCCCTGTGTTAATATGAATTTATTGTGAATTGTAAACAATATAAATGAAAAGAGATCACTACTCGATCCACCCCCGAACCCGAAGGTACGTTTGTTGTACATAAATAATAATTAGATTATTTAACACTAATACTTTTGTATTTATTTACCCCAATTCTCGCCAAATATTTTATTTTGGATTCTTACCCCAATACCCCCCAAAACATTTGGTCCAATCGAGCCGGATCATCGCCCTAATAAAATAAAATATTTGCGAGACTCTATTTGCAGATTGTCTCAAGGATCGCCATACTTGGTGTTGTTGTTGGATAAATCACACCCCTTTCTTTTTTTAATATAATTGGTAGTATTTAATTATTTTACAAGGTATGTAAAATATATTTTATTTGTGGTGCGAAAGAATTTATTTATTTAAAACGAATAAAATAGTGAAGTGTATTATTTAAAAGAAGTGTAAGAATATAAAGTGAAAATTGAAAGTGCGGTGTTGTTGTTGGAAAGCAATAAATAAAAACAAGTGCATTGGTGTTGCTTTATTTTGTTTTAAGTGCACAAGTGTTGTTTTTTTATTTTGTTTACTGTTTTTTGTAAATAAACAATTTATTGCTTTCTACGTAAAGTTGTCAATTTTTACTAAGCCGCTGTTAATAATTTTCGATTGTTGACATTATTTTTTGCGTTTTTTTTCGGCAATTATTTTATATTCTTACGCTTAAATTAAAATTTTTTTAACCTTTTAACTTTTAAGTATATTTTAAATATACTTATACTTATATAAATCGAAATATAAGATCTTCTTTCAATATTATTGATTGAAATTGTGATATTTTTATCACAATCATATATGCGAATATTTTGTTTAAATTAATAATATAAAATAATTTTATTTGCATATATTTTTATACATTTGCATATAACATATTTTAAATATATCGAATTATATTTAAATTTTTCGACTCCTTTTTTTTCGGAAGTTTTCGCAAACTCTTTTTAACCTTTTGAAAGTTTATCACGAATATTTTTTTTAAATTTTTCGAAGTAAAAGTATTTATTTAGTTTGAACGTTCTATTTATTCGATAACCCCTATTCGCTATAATTTATACTTTGGCAATTTTTGTTTAAATTAATTAATTTAAATTTTTTCGAACCCTTTTGCATTTTTTCCCCGTGAATTAATTAAAAACCCTAATTTTAACAAAATGGCCGGTTTAAGAAATTTAAATAGAAATTATAACCGCTTAAGCGATTTGGAAAGCTTTATTCAGGCTATTCCGCGAGAGGAACATTCGGTTCACTCTCTAGGTGTTCATCGGCAGGAGTTGACCCGTTTGTGGGAAGTCTTTCGTGATAGTTACGAAGACTTGTTGGAAAATGCTGAAGACACCAAAGTCTCAACAAAAGACGCGAAGGCCAAATATATGTCCGGATATACTTTGTATTTCCAATCTGCTTCGTTTATTGACGGACTGATTGACAGCCTTAAGAATAAGGCCGCGAACCCGATTGCTAATACCGTTCCCATTCACCTTCCCCCATGCGACACCCCAACCTTTTCTGGCGATTACGCGTCATGGCCAACATTCAGAGATATGTTTTCGGCCATTTACGGCACTAACCCCCATATTAGCAATATCCAAAAGATGTACTATCTTTTGCAGAAAACTGAAGGTGAGGCGAGGGACATAATACGAACGTGCCCCATGACGAATGATGGTTTCGACATGGCTTGGCAGAATCTCGTAGATCGTTACGAGAATAAAAGATTATTAGTCAATTTTCAATTGAAAACTCTTTTCAACCTCCCTGCCATATCCAAGGAATCTGGCCCTTCCATTAAAAGTCTGCAACGGACAATTAATGACTGCATAACGAACTTGTCGTTGTTGGGCATCGAAACGAAAAATTGGGACATCATCTTCGTTTACATTTGCTCCACTAAACTTCCCGAACACACCCTAGGTCTCTGGGAGCAGTCTCAAGGCCCTTGCTCAGACCTACCCAAGTGGAGCAAAATGGATGCGTTCCTGGCTGCCAGATATCGAACTCTGGAATCGGTCTCGGACGTTATCGGCAGCCATAATTTTAACCAACCTGCAGATCGAAATGATAGCCAAGGCATTTCTCATAGCCCCCGAAAATTCAGTACATATGAGACTGTCGCCCCAAATATATCCCATGGAAAGTGTCCCATTTGCAGTAAAAATCACCCTATTCGTCTTTGTTCAGATTTTCTGAGAATGTCGGTTAGTGAACGCATATTATCTGTTCGAGATCATAAGTGTTGCACGAATTGTTTGGCAGTTTCCCATGAGTCCAAAAGATGTCATAGCTCTAACGTTTGCTATATTTGTAAACAAAAACACCATTCTCTACTTCACCGTAGCGAATCTTCCACCCGGGAGGGACCGAGAGCTGAAACCAACCCCGTTAACCCATTTTCCCCCGATCGCTCTTTAGAAATCCCCCGGCCTCCTAAACAAAAGCGAAATGAAATGGATAATTGTCCATCGACATCCGCTACTACCCGCTCTTTCCACAACTTCGCCACCCGTCTACAGTCCACCCCGTCTTCACAACACACACCGTCTTCAACAGTTCTGTTAGGAACTGCCCAAGTTAATCTAAAGTTAAATAATGCGATGTTTTCTGCGAGAGCTCTGATAGACCCAGCGTCTCAAGCTACTTTCATCTCTCGAAATTTGCAACGGAAGCTAGATCTCCCAACCTATTCGGTTCCTGCTGCCACTGTTGTGGGCCTTAATGGCGCAGTGGTAGCAAACTCAACAAGAGTTTGTACTATTTCGCTAGGATCTCCTATTGATCCCTCGTTTAAATTGACCACGGAAGCATATGTTGTTGAAAAGCTCACTGGTCAGTTACCCACATGCTCATTAGCGGAGCATGCTGATGCACCCGAACTTCCGTTAACAGAATTTAAGTATGCCCATATGGATTTGCTATTAGGTGGAGATGTATACTCCCAGATAATGCTTTCTGGAGTTCGAAAAGACCCCAGAAACCCTTTGATTGCCCAACAAACCGTTTTCGGTTGGGTTGTGACTGGCAAAATACGTCAGTCAAATTCTTTTCCCTCTACGTCCAAATCCCCTACGGAGTTGAATCCTAGACCCTCTCGTAAAGGTGAATTTGCTCAAAATTTGAAATCCGATTGCTACCGAGCCCCGAAATTGAAACCTAAATCGAGGAAGTTATTGGGGAATACCCTTTCCTAGACCACAGTCTATTTTATTATACTCTATTTTATTATGCTCCTGACCAAGTTCACTATTTACCTCATCATATCGTTTTAAGTCCCAAAACTTATTTTTCCTCTTATGCATCCACAAAGTTCCGGATTTTTGAAATTGTCAGACGCCAGCACCGCTAAAACTCTGGGTTTACGTTGGAATGCGAGCATTGATGCATTTTTCTTCAAGCCAGCTCCAACGCCCGATTTCTCTGTTGTCACAAAACGTTCCGTCTTGTCTCAAATAGCAAAGCTATTTGACCCCGTTGGGTGGTTGGCACCTAAAGTAATAGTTGCTAAGATTCTTATGCAACAAATTTGGAAAGACGGAACCGATTGGGACGAATGTTTGAAACCCATGACGTTTAACAGATGGCTAGAGTTTGTCGATGATTATTCGTACATCGAAAGGATTAACATCCCCCGTTGGGTTAATTTTAACCCTCAGTATGAAGTGCAACTTCATGCATTTTGTGATGCTTCTGAGAAAGCATACGCTGCCACTCTGTACAGTAGAGTCCAAACCCCGTCTGGTGAATTTGTCACCCACTTGCTCGCTGCCAAAACAAAGGTTGCGCCTATAAAAGTGCAAACTTTACCCCGTTTAGAGCTCTGCGGTGCAACTCTATTGGCAAAAATGGTATTTTCACTTCATTAGAAGCTGAATCTTACCAGATCGGAAGCCTTTGTGGGACAGTTTCGACTGTCGTTCTGTCCTGGCTTCAAAAACCCCCCGTGCCATTGGCCAACTTTGCGGCAAATCGAGTATCGTTTATCGTGGACCAGGTAGGCACTGACATTTGGAATCACGTGGAATCTCGACATAAAGTTAATACTCTAATAATTGTATGCATAGGAAAACCTGTTAAGGAAATTCGTTGATGATGACCTTGTTGTCATTTCTAATGACAATTTATCCCCTAACGTTTGAAAACTAAACCGAATTAAACGGGATTATTGGCCCTGATTCGAAAGTGCGAGTTTCCGGTGTTCGATTCGCCACTGGCATTCTAACAAAACTAATAACGTTTTATTTTTTCCTTGGTTGTGTGTTTGTCGTTTTATTTACAGAGAGTCTAGTAACCCGTAGGCTAATTATCGAACGCCTAAGAGATAAACACCTCGGAACAAGCTGGCAACAAGAAGGATCCCACTTAACCGGAAGCAAAAGAGGAGCGCAACCCACAACCAGGCTCTTGTTAGAACACGTTCATCGCCCGCAAAACTTTTTTATAATTTAACGTTATACACAAAAATTGTATTATAGATTTTACCCTGAATTGTTAACTTTGATCTCTGGCCAGGTGACTTCTCGGTCTTCTTGTTGCAATGTTGCAAGGGGGGCGGGATGTTCACGCTGGCCACCCTACCTTTTGGCTCAGCTATAAGTTTTAGTTTAAGTGTATAAACCACCCCTGTGTTAATATGAATTTATTGTGAATTGTAAACAATATAAATGAAAAGAGATCACTACTCGATCCACCCCCGAACCCGAAGGTACGTTTGTTGTACATAAATAATAATTAGATTATTTAACACTAATACTTTTGTATTTATTTACCCCAATTCTCGCCAAATATTTTATTTTGGATTCTTACCCCAATACCCCCCAAAACAGCACGAAATAAATAAGTTTTCTTTTTTTTAATATTGAAAGATATTGATATGTATTCCACTTTAAAGGTGTACTTCCATCATAATTTAAACTTTCTCCTTTTCATATCCCTTAATACATATTTTTATTGAATAACATGTAAATGTTCCCATAGCACATCGAAAAAGTAAAATGTTTGACTTTTATTTGCCACTAAAATTTCCTCAAAATTTTCAATTTAATTAACGTCAATCGTAACGTATTTTTACCTCATTCCCATCATCAGCACTCAGTTTGCATAGAAATTGTGTAATTTCTTCTTCTTCCATAAATTGAATTAAAAAAAAAAAAAAATTTACTTCTACGAATCTATTGATTTTATTTTCAACAGTCATTCAATACATGCAAAAAAAAAAACACTGTTTAAGTATGTACATCGGTTTGTGTGTGTGTATATGTGGGCCTTTGTATTCATGTAAATAATTTTTTTTCTTTCGTTTTTCCTTTTTTTCTCATCTGAAAATATCCAACGAAATATTTTTTAAGCACCGTCGTTGACGAACAGACACCCTCTCGCAATCGCCGTTTTTCTATTCCATACACAGAGCGAATGAGAGAGGGGGGAAGGGGAGAAGTGAAAAATGTTTGACTCTATTATGCAAATTTTTGTAAATTAACTGTCAATCAAACATAAAATGTGTGTATAAAGACCAGCAGTAACAGCTACAGCAACAACAACAACAACAATAACATAAAAGCATGGAGAGAGAGAGTACGAAAAGAACGCAAAAAAAAAACAGACACGACTCAAGGATATAAAAAGAAAAACGTAGTCAAACGGAAATAAAAGAGAAAGTAAGATGATGGGTATAACACGCTCTTACTTGAAGTCACTTACAACAACATTGGTTCAACGCACATTTTATATTGACAAATACGAGAACAACTCAATGCCGTGAAAAGTGACACACTTTAATTTCTGTTTGTTGTTGCTGCTGTTGGCCTCATTGAAGAAATAAGAAAACAAAAGGACTGCCATTACACAATACGTATAAGCGTTGGTTTGATTTACCAATCAGTGTGTATATGTTAACTTTTAAATAGCATTTGCAATGTCACTGTGCTACAACAAAAAGCATTATTGTTGCTTTAATAATGTAATGTAAACACGCTCTCTCACTAATAGAGTAATCAAAGACATCACGATAAATGCTGAAAATGAGTAATTCGCAGTTAGAATACAAGACAAAGGATGACAAGGATGGCATTTGCCGCGCAAAGGCATGCAGAATAAATGGATTGTAAGAATAACGGTAATTTAAACAAAAATTCCCTTTTATAATGTAGCAATTCGTGCATTTACTTTAACTTCTTAACTGAAAAATCTTCAAAATGATTTCGAAAACATGGTTAAGGCTTTCTTTTCATTTTCTTAATAAATAAAATTTCAAATTTCTTTTGCCAGTTTTATATTTCTTTCGAATTGTTTTCTTTTTTTTCTTCTCTTTTTTTAACTGAAGTTTCCAGTATGAAAATCCTTTAAAATTTGTTTTCCTCTTTTCATCAGGAGTTTGCATAGAATGAAATGAACAATGTTATCCAGTCGGTATTAATGTGTACAATTACAGTCTGATTTTGATTTAATTGTTTAAAAATGAAAAAAAAAATTCTGAGATTTTTCCACTGCCCTTTTGCCAAAAATCTCTTGCTCTTAAAGAACTTTGTTAAAAAAAAATTATCGAAAATAAAATTATTTGCTGTTAATTATACGAGAAAGAATCGTAAAATACAGGACAACAACAGGTTGAAATAGTGAAATGATAGCATAAGGTGTTCACTCACCTCGTCTGGCAGCCATCTTTTATTGCGCTTCTTATGCAATTCAATTTCTCTTTCGGTTAAAGGTGTCTCCGTAAACCCTCGAAGTTCTTCATCGTTTGACTTTCTACGTTTCAATTCGTCCAATAACATACTGCGTCTGAGGCGTTCGCTGGCACAGTGTTCGGCTGTTGATGATTTGGTGGGCTGCTCAACTGCTGGCTTGCGCATGTCTACATCGCTTAACTTATAGATGATGCTATGGACACCAGTCTCATTCAATTGTTGTGAATATCGAAGTGATGGTTCAATGTAGAAATTTTCGGATTTCGTTTCTATGGTGCCATCCAAAAGATTGTCTTTTGTTAGAATGGCATGTACGTGGGAGTTTTCATCATCTAAAAAAGGAAGAGAAAACAATAAAAGAAAATTCATTAATTCAATGGCAAACAAAATAAACAGATTAAGATTAAGCTGTAAGACAAATATTGGCATTTAGTTTTGGTCTTTCAACTTGGCCTAGTTTAAGGATAAATCCTAAATATTCATTATTCTTGAAAACCAAAATGAAATAAATAAAGAAAAATTGATTTGCAAAGGAATACAATAAGCATCCTACCACTGCTGCCCTTTCTAATCGATTTTCATACTCTCCTTGCAGGACAAATTGCTGCCACTACAATATAAAATCAAAGAACAACAAAAACTGTATATATTTTCAATATTTTCTATTTTTCTGCAATACTCTGTTTTATTTTTTTTGTTTCACCAACTGTCACACTGTTTTTTTTTTGTTTTTTTTATGACAGTACCGAAGGCAATGGCAACAAACGGAAGTAAAGTTTTCGTCATTTTCAGTATTAATAGTGTGCGGTAAAACCAAAAATAAATCGTCAATAATACAGAGCAAAAAAACAAAAACGAAACACAAAAAACCTATATAAACCCCAATGACAACAACGACCAGCCCACAGCCGAACAACCATTGGACAACAACAGCTACAATTCATCCATAATAAAATTCTGGGGAAAATCTTTGAAAATTCTTAAGCAAACAAATCGAAACGAATGAAAGAAGCCCCCATAAACAAAGATTGTAGGGAGGTGCGATGTGATGAAATTGCGGTAACCGAAACAATAAGGAAATAAAAGGAACTTTATTCACTCTGGCCAAAAACGAGGAAACACATATAACAAAAGAAATTGGCAGGAGAAAAGGACAAAAAAAAAACAAAAAATTAAAAATAAAAATAAAAACAAACAAAAAATGGTAAAGTTTTGTGCATTAAATCAATTTGGCATAAGAAAATTTTACCGAAAAACGAAAAAAAAACATTCCCATAGATTTTCTTTGATTCTTTATGGGAATTCTCTTGTGCAGCAGCAGCAGCAGAAGTATTCTCTTGCAGCAGAAGAAGTGTTTTCTTTAATTTTTTTCCATTGTTTTGTTGATTGTAAACATTTTCTGGCTTGCGTTACTTGGAATTCCCAACGGAGAACACCGAAAAAAAAAGGAATTCTTTAAAGATTTACACACCAATACACGCTCTCAAACCAAATAACTCACTCTCTTTCTCTCACGCGCTCTTTTAACACCAGAGAAGAATCTATTTTTAACCTTCGCTTTTATTATTTATATTCTCTGTTTTATTTTATTTTTTATTGTCTCTTTGATGGCCATGTTTGGCGTTCAATAAAAAACAAAAAAAAAAAAGAGGAAATCATAAGAAAGGAAAGCAACTTACTATCGAGAGAACACAACTTCATTTTTGTATTCCTTGGTTTCCTTTTTTTGCTTGCCGATATTTTCATAATTTTGTTGCTTAAATCGATAAGAAGACGAATTTATGTTTAATGCAGCAACAACAACAACAAATTTATCGAGTCTCATACAGGCAACCACAGACTCTTGTCCAGACCCCATTTCAGGAAATAACTAAAACGAACACAATGCTAAAGTATACTCAGAATTCAATACATATTTATATATTCTGTCCCATTTAATATTATCTAACCGCGTTCTGTTAAGTATGTCATTTCAATAGGTACAGTGAAAACCAAAAGGAAACGTTCACTTGTATAAATACATACTTCTATTTTTTAAAAACAAAGTCGCTTTTTAATTATTAAAAAGAAACAATTAGTCTCTCTGTAAAAAGTGTTTAAACAAATTGAAAAACTAGGGAAATGAAAATTTAAACTTCAATTTAAAGAATTAAAAAAAAGAGATCAACAATGAGTTCTCAAAAAGATGAGTAGAATCGAATCATACTCATAATTTCTGATACTTAAACGCATTCATACTTATTTTAATATAATGGAACATCTAACTTTTTTTTTTTTTTTTGGAGATTCCCTTTCTAACTAAAAATAATACAGTTTTATTTTCACCCTGTTTTCGTTTCAATTTGAGTCGTGTTTTTTGGAAAGTAACCGCGACGCGTGAGTGTGATATGGGTGTGTTTTTGACTCTGTTGTATTCAAAATTTCATGAGTGTTTATGAGTAGCGAAAAAACGATTCATTGCTGATCTGTGCCTGAAAGATCACCAATATTATGAGTGCAAATTTGTTTAGATTATTTTCAATACTTTTTTATTTAATGAATCTACACTAACGAATACTATAATCGTACACTGTATGTTTAAATTTCTTGTTTTTGTTGGTTTTTTTTGTTGCGATTATCATAAATATATTTGAGTATCCTGTTTTATAGTTGAAGTATCGTTTTGAGAGAATTCTCATTTACAAAAGAGAAAAAGAAAAGGACACAGTTAGAGATGGAGGTGGAGGTTTCGGTAAAAGTTTTACTATCAAATAACACGTTAACCATTGATAAAGGATCACAAATCATTTTACTTTGCAACTACAGCGGTTTTATTACTGTTCGTTGCATTTCCTTTTTTTTTCTTTTATTTGGTTTTTGTTTCTGTTTTGTTCTACTTTTCTTTTTATAGTTTCCAATTCATTTCTTATTACTTGTGCTTGTATTTGTATTTTCAAGAGAGAAATAAGACGATATAGTTGAACAAGCTCAATACATTTTGTCGATACAATGGTTGTTGTTTTTGTAAAAATGCAAAAACAAAACCTAAAGTTGAAATCAAAATAAAAAAAAATGAATCTCAACAGTACGAGTACGCGTACAATGTTTTAAGTTTTATGATTTTAATCTGCGTATAAAAATGTTTTTCAAAATTTATTATTTCAAGATTTAGTGTTTCATGGTAAAGAAAACGAAAAAAAGAGATCAAGAAATAAAAACAAATAAAATATAAAAAAAAAAAAACAGGAATGACCAAAACCATGAACCAGGGCTAGGGGCGGGGTTGCAAAAACAGAAGTTTCGCTAAGAATGTATTCCTTAAGAACACAACTACAACTGTTACATGATTTATTGGAAAACTTTCTACTTTAATAAGACGGCAAAAAACTGTTTGATATTCAGCAGAACACTATAGAGTTTTTTTATTTTTGGTTTTGTTAGAGTGTCGATTTATTAACAGTGGATTGTGTTGAGGTTTTTAAAGCAATTCGTTGAAAATTCATAAATAATTTTATAATATTAATGGGTTCTTTATTTGTTAAGCAGTTTGGGGGGTCAAATATTATAATGTACACCGACAGGACATTTATTGCCTGTTTAGACTTTGAAGACACATAGTTTTTGTGTGGATCAAGGGATATACACAGTTCAAGGCAAAATAAATCGAATTAATTGCTAATGGCAAGGTAAATTTCACTAACCTTGAGCCATTAATTCGGATCACATACATAACATACATACATAATTACAAGCCTTCAGTCTGGATTACGACATACTTAGCTGCTCACCACACCACTTATATTGTGTGTGTTTTGATTTTATACATGAGTGGCGGGACCTACAGTTTAAAGTCGACTCCGAACAACAGATTTTTGATTAGCTCTTCATAACAATTTTATTTGCTCTCAGAGTTTTTGACAGAAATATCCTGAGAGGAAGTAGCCGAAGAAATATTTTTTTCATATTTTCGTTTTGATGTCTGAACTGGGATTTGAACCCTGGCCCTACGTCTAATAGGTCAACACAATACCTACTTGACTACGGCGACTACGCGACGTGATCAACATCAATTTTCTTTAATCGATTCGCTTGTTTCAAAAGTGACTGACAACCATGTGTGAATTATAGTGGCTATAGGTATGTCTTTATTTTAACCATCACTGTATACATATTTCTTAACGCCATAGCCACTTTTGTTTTGAATTGTTTCTTTTCATTTCTAATTGTTCTATACAAGTCAAGGAGAGAACAAAACAATCTTGATTATCCCTCTTGACTAATTTGCCACTTTATTAATAAAATTGAAATCGTTAGTACAAGTAAGTAGTTGGTGTTGTTGCATAATACCTCCAAAAATGGTTAAAGAATTTCTTAATTAAATACCAACTTTCTTGAATACGATTATCATTTTAGCATCTCTCCATGTAGCACATAGGAAAAGAGAAAATTCCAAATGCCATCATTTGTTAAACATTTGTGAACTTTATCCGCAATACACACATCATACATACATATGTATGTATATCCTGCTACAATCGAACGTAATATTTCTCAAGTCAATTTAGGAATGAACTCATTATTATTTTTATGTCTTCATCTATTTTTATCTGTTTTATCCCGTACATCTCCTTCTACTATTCTTTTTGCACTTATTTGCTTAATTATGTGCTTAATTAATATTCTTAAGCGATACAAAATCTAATTGTGTTCACAAATTTCGCTTTTTTCGTCGTTTTTTCTTTTATTTCTTTTTTCATCGCCCTGTAATGAAACGAAATGAAACCATTGAGGACATGGAAATTGTTTTGTAGAAGAAGAAAATCGTTGGCGGTGAAATACTTGAAATCTTACTCTTCCTTTAATGAAAACGTATACGAATGCGAATATGGTACGTGTGAGTACGTTTTTCATGTTTTTTGTTTCTCGACATTCCTTTAAGCAACCACAGGAATCTTTATACTCGAACTTCATTTCATTATTCCTATGAATGAGTTGGAATGAGAAGGGTAAAAATAGAGCTCAACATGCATAGACGCACAAACGCATACATTACCATTATATGAATCAAAAAAAATAATAATTTTTCTACGTACAAACAGTGGAGGCCAATTGAATAGAGATTAAACCAACCTTAACATATATTCACCACAAACAATGTTTCGAACATACATACATAATTCATCATTACAATCTTTCTGTCAGGATTGCTACCTAGCTTCTCACACCACTTATGTTGTGTGCCTTAATTTTTATAGATGAGTTCCTGAGAAACTCCTTCATGTCAATTTTATTTACTCCCAGAGCTTTTGCCAGGAATCTGCTGAGAGGGAAGCCGTCGAAGAAATATTTGTTCATATTTTCGTTTTGATGTCTGACCTGCGGATTAAATCGTGGCTTTACGTCTACTAACCCAACACACTATATACCAGACTACGACGACTTCAAACATTTTCCTTTCAAATTATATAATGTACTCTCTATGTATCTATATTGAAGGGCACAGAGAGTAACAAGGGGATGTACTGCCTATCAGGCTAAAGTAGGTGTTATTTATATTGTAACTGGTCAAAGTATCATACAGTATACAAAAAAAGTATTCGAATACATATTAAACCAAATGTTTTGAATCTACCTACGTGTAGAAAGTGGTGTGATTTGGCATTAGGGACTTAAATTTACTATAGACGAAGAATTATCATAAATTAGGCAAACTTCTTCACAACATTATAAAAATTTACCAAAATTCATTAAATGATCAGTTATAGGCATTCCTCTAGCCTCAATTTGACCTAAGAGCACACTATTAGTTAGAGAAAGTATTAAAGAATTCATATTTAAATTCTTTGTTTCAGAAATACAGAAAGACTTGATGCTTTAAAATTTATAACGACGTAATTACATGATCGATTTAAAGTTATTCGGTTTGAAAAAAGACCAGAGACGTTTACTATACCATGGACTCATAAATATGGGCATTTACTGTAAGTAAATGGCATGTTTATTTAGACACTTTTTCTACGTCCTTTACTTCAACGCCACAGAGAGATACAACTCATAAAGTGGATTTCATTTAAACACATACAAGCCCAAACAAACGGCAAATACTACCAACCAATCGTGCACACTCATACACGGAGACTACTACCATATAAAAATAAAGGAGTATAAACAAAGTCTACCATAAGAGGATGTATTGTTGTTGTTGTTGTTGTTTCATTACTATAGTTGGTTGGTTGTAGAGCAAAAAAAAAGAAAAAAAGGCCAACGAAAAAATCTAAGTAATGCAGGATAAAATAACAAAAATTCTTTGCAGAGCTTTAATGTGTTTAAGAGGAATAAACAGAAAGAAAACAACAAAACAAAGAAAACAGAAAACAGAAAAAAACCAGAAATAAACCACAGAATTTGTATTGTGTATGTGTGAGTATGAGTGTGCGTGATATACAAAAACGCATACAAACGCATACAAAATACTTTCACGTGTATATGTATATACTTATACGGAGAGCAAGCATAATAACACGTAAATAAAGCAATGAAAAGAGGAGGGGGAGAGAGAGGGAGAAAGAGAACTAAAAAAGTACGATTAAATATTACAAATATGAATTGTTTTAATGTAAACAAAGCACACTCACACACAAATGCCTGTGCAGCAACATTAACTTCATATTTTTCTAACAAATAATGCTTACGAATTTTATTAACTTGGCTTAGTTTAACACACACAGAAAAGTATACAACTAAGGACTTTGATGTGCGTGAACTCTAGTTAAATACGCATTGTAAAGCATCGTTAATCTAACTCGTCGTCTATATGGTACTCTACATTAAGTATTGGGTCCGCCATCTAACGTTTTTCTTTCCAACTAGTGCTTATTTCGTGAATGGTAACACTTAGCTCATGTCTGATTTGACAGATAATTAGTTTTATCCTTTCGCTGAACGAATATGGTTGTGTATACCATGGAACTACGCTAGGATATCGACTTACAGAAGATGCCGATTTTGGCAAAAAAAATCATCTTTTCAGATGAAGCTCATTTTGATTTTGGCGGGTGTGTAAACAAGCAAAATTGTCGCATTTGGCACACAGAAAACCCGCACGCATACATTGAAAAGTCGACGCACCCAAAACGAATCACTGTTTGTTGCGGATTTTGGTCCAGAGGCATAATTGGGCGATTTTTCTTCGAAAATGAGCAAGGAGTGGCCGTTACAGTCAATGGCGATCGTTATCGGGCCATGTTGAACGAATTTTTGTTCACAAAAATTGAAGAGGAGGATATTGGCAACATTTGGTTTCAACAGGACGGCGCTACGTGCCACACAGCCGAAGCTACACTCGATTTTTTGCGCCCTGTTTTTGAAGATCGCATTATCAGCCGTAGAGCTGATGTCGTTTGGCCACCTCGGAGCTGCGATTATTTGCGGCGTGCCGTCAAAGATAAGTGTTACGCCGACAAGCCAGAGACAATTGACGCTTTAAAGGACAATATTCGTGAAGCCATTGATGAAATAAATACAGCTGCACACAATCGATAACGTGCTTAAAAATTCGACCGATCGTGTAGGCTACTGCATGGACAGCGGAGGCAGCCATTTGAATGAAATTATTTTCCATTATTAACCGGAAGGATTGTACTTTCAAATAAAAAAAAGAAATTTGAGAAAATATTCAGTAGTTTTTTTTTAAAGCATTTTCAAAAAAAAAGTTATTTGGCGGACCCTGTATTTCATGTGAACATCTTATTCTTTTTTTTTCATTCAGTTTAAGTTCCATTAATCAAGTTTTTCCACATGTGCATCGATCCATCATAACATGTCCCAGGGTGATTAAAAGTCCGTCTATATGATCTCCGTAAATATGTAGTGGGAGTCTTACTTTTTCTCAAAAGATATTGCAGCTTGATTTTCCATGAGGTTTTAAATTGTTATAAATTTTGAAATTTTTTATTAAGGCTCTCCCTTAATAAAAATCAAATAACACACATAATTGGCCATTACAGTCATGATTACGACCTAGCTTCTCACAACACTCATGTGTGCAATTTCTAGAAATCTGTTGAGAGGAAGTTGTCGAAGATAATATTTCAGTTTAATTTTTTTTTATATATGTATATTTTTTTAATTTATTTTATTTGAATAATTTTTTTTTTTTTTTATAAATTTTAAATTATTTTTTTATTTTCGGTTCAGTTAATAAAATTCATTACAGCGTTCAAAATTTAAAGCCTTTAGATGCATATGCTGTATATAAACAGTCGTTATTCTTCTGATTCATGGGAGCAAACGGAAGCAAAAAAAAAAAAAAGATAAAAAAATACGTACAGAAATATGTACGCTCTTATGACCCAAAGCAATGATACAATATTAAAACAAACAAAAACAATAACAAATATTAACAACAATAAACAAATGAAAGTAAACAGAAAATGAAAACAATAACAAGAGAAAGAACAAGAATTGAAATCCTATTTTAATGTTAAAACACACTGACGTCAGAGTCTTTAATGTGTTTTGTTTTTCTATATTTTCATTCTCTTTCGATATTTGTTTTGTCCTTAATAACTACTAACATACATTCTCTCTTATATACATACATATGTACATACATAAGCATATTTACTTGTGTGTGTGTACACTTTTATAAGAGTACATATTTACTGTTCCTTATAAGCAAATATATGTTATCCTTCACTCTCTTGTCTGTTATTCAAAAAAATCATGTGATTCTATTGTAAAGCTTTGTTGTTGCAATAAAAATGAAATCAACAAAAACAACAACAACAACAATCTCTTCTAAAATAAAGGCACGCAATTTTAATTCTGTTTCTTTTGTTGATAATTTACTTTGAATGTCTACAAAAAAAAAGGGAAAGAAAACACAAGTAATGCTTGACCAAGAAGAAATAGTTTAATGGGAGTGGATGTCCACTGCCAGGAATGGTAAATTAATTCTATGTTTGTTCTGTGCATCTAAAAAATATTCGAAAAGTATTTTTCAGGGCTCATAAATTAAGGATTTTCCAAGAATTCTTGTCGTCCCATTATCTTCGCAAAATTATTAAATGCGACAATAGAAATCCACAATAATTTTGTGTAAATATATAGGCAGACACAGGCAGTATCCATTATTTTTGTATGAAATCGGATGTTTTTTTATTTAACGTCTCATAGGAACCTATGGATAACGTATTTCATAGACTTTACGAAAGTGATTTTAAATACTAGTAATAATGTCATTCATGTCCGATAACAAAATCAAGTACAAAACCAAGTTATTCAAGTAGCGTTATCTTTTAAAAAAAGAGCAGATCTTATTGATCAGAATACCTCATTCCCACTCCTAATATAGTGGTCCCATGCGTTTCTACAAAGGACACCGGTTCTACCCAAAGGGCATAAAGGCTTGAGTTTTTCTACACTACACAGAAGTAGCCTTAGGATAGTAACCAGCCCTCTGATCGTACACTGCACACTTAAAATATACTTTTTATTGGCAACTCGATTTTAAAACTTTAAACAGCAAAGCGGTCAATTATTTTTATTCTGTTGCATTGTGTTTATCTTTCACTTGATTTTTTTTTTTCTAATTTTTAAAATTATTCCGATTCAGTCTTCTTCGTGTACAACATTTTGCATTTTAGTAGAATCATTTTGAAAATTAACATGAGGAAAAGACACAAAAACAAACATACCAAAATGAAAAATTTAAAATACAATGCAACAAACAACTTCATCCACATCAACGTAATTCAACGTATGCAACATATTGTTGAAGTAATTTGTTGAATCCTTTTGTTTATCCTGGTGACTAGGTTTTACGTTCTCTTCACATTTTTTTCTTCTTGTTGTTTTCCTGTAAATGTTGGTAAAATAAGCAGGTATTTATGTTAAATACTTTTAAGCTGTGCACTCGCTCATTCACTCAAAAAGCAAGAGTTTATCCTTCTAATAGCAACAGCAACAACAAAGTTATTGTGCTGCATTTGATAATCACAATAATGGCAACCACGTTGACGTTGAGGACGGACATTGATGATGGGGGTTTTCATAATTTTTCACATGCATAAATACCGCTAAGCTTCAGACATTCATTAGAATAAAAGCTTTTGCCATTCAAATTCAATGAAACAAGAATTACAAAACCATAAACCTCCCCACTCTCCTTTAAAGAAAAGAAAATTTAGTTGGAATGCCAAGGAGTATAACTTGACTTGATTGTTTTCTCCAAAAGTATGTTGCAAGTCAAGAAGTAATTTTGAATACATTATTCAACATATTTTGATGACAAAAGGTGACAAAAGGTTTGTGAGTGTGTGTCTGTCTGAAACCAAAGTAATGACGTCAAATATACGTAGGGTGTTTGATAAGTAAACCTACTGCCACTATCAATCATATTTCATGTCATTGCACAAAATATATGAAATGTCAAGGAGTGTAAACTCAGTGACGGGAACTGAAGAAATTAAAAAACTGTTGTTGAATTGCTCTTCCTCATTTGGCTGAATTCAAATAATTAAAAATAAGAATCTTAGGACAACTATGTATTGAATAACGTAAATAATTTTGAATATCCTTAACATTATGGACATCATTCCGTAGTAAAAGTTTAATTATTCGTAACATGTTATGTGTTACAAGATAAATTCGAATTTAAAAACCAAAGACGCAAACCCACACTTTTAGCAGCGACACTTCTTCTCTCTAACAGAGTAAACTTTGCTATTAACAAAGCACTGTTAACTGTTTAACAGTGACAATAGTGGATTATTCAACTACTCTGCAATTATTGCAGACTATTGACATAAAATACAATTTCCATTATGATCATTATTATTAATGAACAAAAATGTTGAAATGTAAATGATGGCTGGTTTTTCTCAACTCTCAAAATTATTCCAGCTATCACACTACTCACTGGTTCGAAAGAGGACCCTCTGGACCACCATTTGCATATAGTCGGATTGGTGTACTAGTTCTTATATGTTCCAAAATGGCTACTGATCTTTTAGAGAATTTCCATTTAAAAAATTTACAGTTTCAAAGCCAATTTTCACAATACCATATGATTTTATATGGGACTTTTTTGCTGATTATATTAAGAGGCCTTGGAACCTTACTATGTTAAGGGCAAATTTTTTTCTGTTTTCGCCCAATGCGGCTCTGCAAAAATATATGAATTGCGTTTCGGATTTTCAAATTCGAATTTATCTTTACACACATTAAAATCTTTGGGTTAGAAGTTCTTCATTAGAGGTCAGGGTATTGATAAAAACAATTCACAAGACCTGATTCGTATCGTAATTGATTGATTTTTTAGGCAGGCACAATCTTAAAAACTGTTTTGCAGAACAATCTTCAAAATACTTTTGTGGATTTAAAAATTGAATCCCTCTTATGGTCATGAAAGCTGCCATAAATATGTACACATTGAATATCAAAATATGTACTTTCAACAAGTACAAGCATCTGTCTATTGGATATTACCACGTTCAACAGATTAAATTTCTTAGAAAGAAAATTTATAAAATTCTTAATGAATGTCTTTAAAAGTGTTCTTGCACAGGATAAAGAAATTCTATTAGACTTGAAACATAAAAACTTTCTTTCTTTATTCAAAAGCAATCATTTCTATAGAATAACATTTCGTTTCAAAGGCTCTTTTATCCTGATTTTTCAAGGCGTTTTTCCTTTTCAGGCTTAACAGTAACATTCAAAAAAAGTTTTATTTTCACAATGTGTGTGTCTGTGTCTGTGTATGTATATGAATAAGTGTTTATGCGTACATAAGTGTTAACAAGTATGTATATTGGCATACAAACGGAAACGTCCTTGACCCTTAAATCCCTTATTCATATTCATTTGTAATATTTTCTGCTCTTTTTTTTTTTTTTTTTGCTGTTGCACACAAGACGGACCATTTACCCTTTTCCTTCGACTTTGGCGTCTGTATTATCATCTCTGGGTTCTCTGTTTTGGCTCAATGCCTAAATGCCAGGCTGACTACGACTTGAATGTCTTGTTTTATTCAGTGTTTTTTTTCTGTTTTGTTTTGTTTTGTTTGCCATGCTGCATCTTATTGTACACAGTTCAGTCATGTTATACGAGAGTCAGTCAGAGTGTATGAGTGTTTGTTACAGTTTTGTTTCTCTTTTTATTCACTTGTTGTAGATTCAAGTGCGATGCCATAAAATGACACACGCACGCACACCTCAAATGACAACCAATTGTTGTCATTGTTAAGCTCGTACATAGACAAGAAAATGAGCAAAACAACTCACACATATATGTATGTATACATACACATAAGTATGAACATATAGAGCAAGAGTAAAAACAACAACACACACACAAAATGAAGGAAAAAACTTTTTCCATGCTGATGCATAAAATTAATTACTCACTCATTTTTCTGAGTATGTAATCCAGAGAAACATAGTCACACGCACTTACACATACATACATAGGTACGTATACTTTGAAACACTCTCTTTTTAGAAATTATGAATCTGCATATGAAACATGTTTTTCTATAATTTTCTTCTTCTTTTTTTTTCTTTTTTTTTCTAATGAATGAATGAAAAGAATGAAAGAATTTAAGACACATACACATACATATACTCTACACATATTTATTTACGAGTATCTTTATTCACTTATACATGAACACAAACGCTTTTCTCTACTTGTATACTTATGTATACCAGAGTTGTTGTTAATGTTGTTGTTGTTGTATATAAAGAAGGAGAAACCTGTGTGCATATTTAACTTTCCAGCCTTTACTCCTAATGCCTGTAAGAAAACATTTCAAAGTCTTTTAGTGCGATTAATTTATGCATCATGAGGGAGGCAGACCTTGGCAAACGTTCGGTACCAAAAATAGTGTTTTTCAAGTAGACCTTAAAACTGTAAAGTGCATGAAAAATTACGAAACAGAAAAGCAGAAGGAAGAGTAAACAGCAGACAACCAAAGCTGATCTCCCTGCATTTACTCACGTATAAAATGTCAGCTAAGCTTTGTCGACTTAATGTGTGAATAATTTTCTATTTTTCATGCCTGTTTTTAGGTGTTTGGTAGAATAAATAAGATCAACTAGCAAAGGGAGAAGAGGGAGAAAAAAAGTATTGACAAACTTGTTCTTTTTGGAAAAGTACTTAAAAAGATTTTTCTTGTTGTATCTAAATTGATGTCCTTGTAAAAAATGCAATTTATGCCGGTTTTTTTAAACACCAACAACTTTTTTAATTTTCAACTCATTAACCCGAATGAGGAAATTATACTTTTGGTCAGTTCGAAGTTGTGTTAAGAGGAAAATTTAATTCCTTAAAAAGGCACTAAAGCGATAGAAATAGTCCGACGAACTCTTTTAAAACAAAGTTTACGTGGAGTGACAGTATAAAGTGCAGAGACCAACAATGAGTATTCAAAAAGATGAGTAGAATCGAATCATACTCATAATTTCTAATACATACTTATATGCTTATATACACGAATCATGCATGTGTGGCAAATAAATTTTAATTCCATTTCAAATATCAACCAATTGCATACTCCAAAAGAGGATGTTAAGAAAATACGTTCGAGATGATTTCAATTTAAATTGTTTCTTAATTGAACTTCTTCTAAAGATAATATTTCTAATTAAAATTAAATTATCGAAAAATCTCCTACGATAACTTTTGCTCTATTACTTCGAATTTGTGTTTGAGATGTGCTTCGGAGATTTGTCAACTTTTGCAAAACTATCTCGAATTATATGTAAAGGAATTTCTTTGGTTTTTTTTCTTGAACCATTGATTGTCTGGCATTTATTTGTTTCCATTACAAATCCTTTTTTGAATTTTACACAAACTTGCACACAAAAAATACACTTGAACACACACACTCTCTCTCTCTCCCTCTCTCACTGACAATGCGATTATCATAGTGTCCGTATGGATGTGAATTTATAGGTTCGTCATATCGGTGTCGATAATGTTGCTCTTTATAATCGATTTGTTTTACTTGCTTAATCGAATGTTTTATACCCACAAAGAGAGACAGAGAGAGTTACAGTCTATTTGTTGTGTTTCTTAAATGTCTAACTATATGATGTAACTAAATACTCAAACACAACAATACCAACAACAAATATTATAAAATTAAATAAGGAAACTACTACACATACAATACGTACATATGTACACACATACATATATAGTATTAAAATAAGAGAGAAAATAAAAGACCAGGCAACAGAGAGATAGTGAGAGTGCGAGAGCTAGAGATGAGAAAATATTAATCTTTATAAATACTAGTACAGAGTCTTTGTGTAGAACTTTTTCTTTTTCAATATTTTGTTGTTGTTGTTGTTCTGAAAGTCTTAAACAACAAGTACTTAACATTGTATTCCGTGCATTTTTTCATATTTATTTTATAAATTTTTCTATACATACTTCAGAACAAAGATACTGTGTGGGAAAGAGAGAGAGAGAGAGACAGGGACGTAACGGGAGATATGTACACACATTGTATCTATCACATAATAATACAATAAAATTTTATTTAAAACTTAAAATACATGCCTTTCTCTATGCGAGAACATAAGTTTGTGAATGTGATGTTTTTTTTCTTATTAAAAGTATAAAGTACATGTATATGTGAGTGTGTACGATAGAATTTGTAAGGAATAGTAGAATACAAAAAACAAACAAAAAGAAAGATTGCATACAAAACACAACAAAGATGCAAAAGATGAATTCCTAGCAAAGTTTCCGTTTTAAGGAAAAACAAAAACAAAACCAAAAAACACTGAATAAAATATTTTGCTAAACAACTTTAATATGAGCAACTGTTTTAAGCACACAACACCAGGAAAAGTCATGAAGATGCCACATTTCTTGATTATCTTTATGTTGGTTGGCCAAATTTCACATCAAGACCTGTAGGGCTATTTTTGTGGACCAGACATCACCAATGAGTGTTCAAAAAGATGAGTAGAATCGAATCATACCCATAATTTCTGATATTTATACGCATTCACACTTATTAATAGAACATACATAGAACACCTCTACTCATATTCGAAGTTTGAAGTACTCATTATATTCATACTTAACAACACGTATGATGTTGTTGGTTTCAACTCCCCATAACTCAACATATACACGAATCACCAAAAGAAGTATGAATCGCATACGAACACTAAAATATTCACTAAATAGTTTTGTGTTTGATCTGATTGCTGTTCAGTCTTTTTTGCTTATGTGTGTTTTTTTCTTTTTTGTAAGTGCAACAACAACTGAGACTGTGTGGCTAGAATCATTAATAAGTATTATAAGTATTATTCTAAAGTTATGAATTTAAATGAGTAGGCTTATGAATCAAACATATTTAGAATGGTATGAGTTTGATGTCAACGTTGTACGCATACTCATTGCAACCTGTACTTATAAATTAACGTTGGTGTAGTGAGTATGAATGAATCAGAGTACATAGTTAAATATCAATATTGTTGACTCATTTATATTTAAAATTTCATGAGTGCTTATGATTAGCGAAAGACCGATACATTGCTGATCTCTGTAGTGGACCTTAAAATTCAAATCTTTTTTCGATATTCAATATTCAAAGATCTAGCCAATGTGGTAATCTTGTATAAGAGTTCCGAAATATAGTGTCATAATATTATGCCAAATTATAATCCAAAATTTTTGTGTTTTTAAGCGTCTACAAAATCTCATTTATAACATACATACATAATTTGTCATTACAACACATCAGTCAGGATTACGACATACATAGCTTCTAAAACCACTTATGTTGTGTGTGTTAATTTTATACATGAGTAGCGGGACCTACAGTTTAAAGTCGACTCCGAACGACAGATGTTTGAGAAACTTTTCATAACAATTTTATTTACTCTCATAGTTTTTGTCAGAAATCTGCTGAGAAGAAGACGCCGAACAAATATTTTTTTAAATTTCGTTTTGGTGTCTGACCTAGGGTCTTAACCGTGGCCTAATAAGCCAATACACTACCTACTAAACTATGGCGACTTCACCATCGTTCAATAACAACTGAAAAACCTAATAAATAAAAAAAAATAATAAAACGATGAGACTTTTATTTCCTAAAGTAACACCGAAACCGAATTTTAACAACATGTGGCAACATACGTTGGTAAACAGTTAGTAAAACAATAGTTGTTGTTCACAATTGTAATTGTTGTTGTTGTTGTTGTTGTTGTTGGTATTGTTGCCATTACTAGAAGAACTATAAGTATGAATAAGAGAAGCTTAACAAATGAAGTGGAAATCACTTTTGCAGGCTTACGTGCACACACGCACACAGCCAGGCACAGCTCACACACTGATAAATACACAAAGAGAAATATAAGAAACCCTAAGAATATTTACAAGATATCCTTAAAAGGCATCCTTTTGAAAAGATTCGAAAATAACAAGAAAATCGGGAGAATACAAGAGAGAAGAATTTCAAACAGAATGTGTTTAAAAACGTGTTCTTCAATGGCGATGTGTGTGAGAGAAAAGAAAGTGCATATAGAAAATGTGAAAAAGAGAGGCATATAGTAGGGAATTAGCACAAAGTAAAGGAAACTTTTTTTGAAACACCATTTTCCTTCTTAATTCAGCTCTTTGATGCAGCTCTTCAGCTCTTGAATTTTATTTAAAATTTGAACTTTAATCAACACACGGGAAAAAGGAAAAATAAATTCTATTCACATTAAATCATTTCATTTTTTTTTTTGTTTTTCTTATTTTTATATTTCGTTCAAATTACGATGATAAAATATTACGTAGTAATACCGTGTGCTTAACATCAATAAATGACGTTTATTACAGGAACTATTTTCATAGTTTTTCTTCACGTCATCTCTCTCCTCTGTCTCTCTCTCTGCTGCAGTTTTTCCATGAATTTCTATAATTTTCTGTTTTTCCCTTGATTTTCTTCTTATTCTTTTTTTTTTTTTTTTTTGTTTTCATTTTTAAAGCAACAACGTCCTTCAATCGTAGTCGTTTGGCCATAATGCTCGAGTCGACTCGTCTCTATTCTGGAGTCTAGAGTTTTTCAATAATTTTACATTAGTTTAGTGGGCTAAAAGAAACCCGTGTTGTTGCCAATATTTTTTATTTTTTTATTTTTTAATGTAAAATGTTTACAAGCAGTCATCGCACGTGTGATTTTGCTTGAGTTTTATTATAACGTTCTAGTCGAACAGACGTCGTCCTCGTCCATGCCAGTAGTCGTCTTGTGTGTGCCACAGAGTCTGATTAGTTTTGGCTTTGCTCGTTGCTTTTGATGCTGCTGTTGTAGTTGTTATTCGGTTTTTACTAACCGGTTAGTTATTGGGTTGACTATTTGGCTCAATGACTAGATGGCTGTATCCATGGAGTAGTTTTATTATAAACGAGGGTCGTTGAAACTAAAAGTTGAATTTTAAAAGCAAAAGTTTATCTGCACTTGTGATTTTTCGGAATTTGTTTTAATTTTTCTTCAAGAAAATCGTTACCCTCAGGAATATTATACAAAAATTGCACACAATAAATACATTAATAAGACGCGTACATACGATGATATGAAAAGAAATGGATTATTTTCTAAAAATATTAAGCTTTACTAATCTGCAACTGGTGCTACATGAATACGATTGGATCATGCGTCCAGGATGTCGGAAAATGAGAGATTAAAAGCCTCCTTCTCATAATGGCAAGAGCAGGGCACTGACATATTGGGTGGAAGATAGTCTGTTCCGCTTTTACAAATAAGTTGTTTCTACAGAAGTCATTCGTCGGGATGACAAATCTTTTGGAATGCCTACCAAAAGGACATTGGTCCGTAAGGAACGCCATTGTAGAATGGATGTACATACAATTTGAGTACAGAAGTGAGTAGGTCTTCTTCGTGTCAGTACGTGTCTAGCAGAATCTAGCAATATTTCATGTACTCACCTGCCGCCAAAAAAAAAAAAGAGTTTCCTCTTAAGACGAATGGATACTATTGAAATTATTGTGGTAATCGGAGTGTTTGTACCCTGTGACATGTCGGAAATTGCAAGTTTTATACTGGCCATGGTCAACGATATCCCTATGTTCCGGAACCCATATAAGAGTGACCGTTGAAGGATCTGACATTTCTCTGAGAAATCTTCAGCATTTTCATGGACATTGAAATTACGTTCGTTAGGGACTTAATCAAATGTTCTATTCAGAAAGTTATAACGAATCATATAATCGACCCTAATGTACCTATGACTTTCCAGAATACAAGCATTAAGTCTCATTGCCACCAGCTCCGACCTCTCCCATTTTATTATAGCAAATAATGGCTGAGTTGGTATGGAATTAGGCTTACTATTGATCAGAACAGCTGACTGTCTGCGTACTTTGTCTATCAAGTTGTCAATGGGTTATGTGCTATCAGAGCTTAATTGTAACATTCTAACTTCATTAACAAAACAGAAAGGATATCTTTTTACTCCAAACCGTTTATCAAAGCAATGAGTTGATCAATAATTGACATTTTCTCTTAAACTTATACGACCATCGCATAATAAAGTCATTTATATTCGTATACAAACTTTACCTATACACATACACATGTAGTACATATACATGTAGTACGTTTGTCAATTTATTAGCACATAAAACATACACTAACACATTTACAGTTTGAATACACCATCAAGAAAGACAGGCAGGCAACAACTCGACGTTGTCGCTCATTAATGTCAATTTGATCAAGTCGTACATGCCATCGATTAGATAAAGAAAATGAACAATTTTTCTTCATTTTCTCGTTTATAAAAGTTTATGTTCATGCACGTATGTTCCTCTTCTCCTTCTCGTGTAGGTATCCTTTCAATTGACATACACACATGCAGACTATAAAAATGTATACTTATATACATGCATAGTACATGTACATACCGTATACAATACACACACGCATGAGTACATACATAAGAAGAGAGTTTGTGCTCCATATTTTGTTTCCTATTCCCGTTCACATACATACAGTAGCGAGCACAAAAAATGCAACGCTAAGCCGATTGATCTTTATGTGCGCCTCTTTCGAAAAAAAAGTACGGAAATTAAAAACTTTTTTTTTATTTTTATGCGCCACAAACTTAGTTAACAAATGCAGGTTACAATATCAAAATTTTTCTATCCACTTATTTTTATTTTAACATTTAAGAAAAAAAGTGCCAAATTTCAGCGAGCAAAAAAAATGCAACGCTATGTTATTCATAACTTTATTTAAATTAAATGTAAATTCCTACAAAATGTTGGTTAAAAATATACTTAAAACTAATAATTGGTTGCGTAGCCTTTATTTTCTATTACCACTTGCAGTCTGGAGGGCATAGAATCCGCTTGGGGCACGATGGTATTATGTAGGGGTATTTTTCCCATTCTGACTTTAAAATTTTTTCTAATTCCGCCAAATTTGAAGGATTTTTCTTCTTATCTTCCCGATCTAAAGTCTCCCATAGCTTTTTTAAGGGGAGATTGTGACGGCTAATCCAAAACTTGCACATCATGATAGCTTAGGTAGTTACGAACCAAGCGACTAGAGTGCTTCAGGTCATTGTCTTGTTGGAATATGCTGTTTGGGGGCATTTTTTCAAGAATATGTGGGAGCATATTTTCTTCTAGGATGTCACAGTATTTAGTGGCATTCAAAATATCATCGATTTTCACCAACGGACCAACTCCGTCATGAGAAAACGAACCTACCAATAAATTCCTTAAAATAAAGAATTTCGGTGAAAAATAAAAGTAACTTACCCCACACCATTAGTAGTGAAAGTAAATTTAATCTTTCTGGTTCTGATGGGATAAAATATATTAGAAGATCACCTAAGCAGAGATATTCTCCCAGATATCAGCTACCAACAGTAAAACATGGCTAATGGTGTGGGGTAAGTTACCTTGTTTTTCACCGAAATTCTTTATTTTAAGGAATTTATTGGTAGGTTCGTTTTCTCATGACGGAGTTGGTCCGTTGGTGAAAACCGATGATATTTTGAATGCCATTAAATACTGTGAGATCCTAGAAGAAAATATGCTCCCACATATTCTTGAAAAAATGCCCCCAAACAGCATATTCCAACAAGACAATGACCTGAAGCACTCTAGTCGCTTGGTTCGTAACTACCTAAGCTATCATGATGTGCAAGTTTTGGATTAGCCGTCACAATCTCCCCTTAAAAAAGCTATGGGAGACTTTAGATCGGGAAGATAAGAAGAAAAATCCTTCAAATTTGGCGGAATTAGAAAAAATTTTAAAGTCAGAATGGGAAAAAATACCCCTACATAATACCATCGTGCCCCAAGCGGATTCTATGCCCTCCAGACTGCAAGTGGTAATAGAAAATAAAGGCTACGCAACCAATTATTAGTTTTAAGTATATTTTTAACCAACATTTTGTAGGAATTTACATTTAATTTAAATAAAGTTATGAATAACATAGCGTTGCATTTTTTTTGCTCGCTGAAATTTGGCACTTTTTTTCTTAAATGTTAAAATAAAAATAAGTGGATAGAAAAATTTTGATATTGTAACCTGCATTTGTTAACTAAGTTTGTGGAGCTTAAAAATAAAAAAAAAGTTTTTAATTTCCGTACCTTTTTTTCGAAAGAGGCGCACATAAAGATCGATCGGCTTAGCGTTGCATTTCTTGTGCTCGCTACTGTACATACTTATTTATATTCGTGGCTACAATTGAGACTCTTCTATTTAAGTTTTTTGTTACCTTTTGCCTTTAAGTTGACCGCATTCGTGGAAATGGAATGAATACACAGTGAAAACTGACTGGTTTCCAGTAGAATTAATTGTTGTTTCTTTCAATGATTGTTTTCATTTAATTTTCTGTCTAGTTTTTATGGAAATTATCGTTTGTTGTTGTTGTGGTGGCCATGAAACTTTTAATGCATTTTTACTTTTATTTTTATTTTTGTTTTTCTGTCTTTGTTTTATTGGTTTTTCTTCCACCATATTATTCTTATTGGATTTAGTTTTGTATACATGAAATGTAATTAATTTAAATAAAAATAATTGCTTGCATGTCCCATTTCTTTTGCCTTCTTTGTATTCTTATCAATGAGGATTATTAACAGGAAATCAATAAAATATTTGCGGTTGTTTCCCATTAAATGCTAAAGATATATGGGTTGTGTGATTATCCTAACCTTAGGGGAAGGCTTTATGAAAGCACATAAAATCCATTCAGGAAATCTATTAATGGCCACATTTAATGGAGTGTTCATAATGCAATAGAAGATGTTTGTTGTCGGATAGCCATTTAATTTAAGGGAACACTGTTTAATTTATTTTATAATTCTAATTAAATCGGTTATGTTTTCATAATTTCCAAATATTGTTTTATCTCTATTGGCAGCCAAACTCTATTTAATCTTGAAAATATTTTCCAAAACAATGCAATTTGTTATGATCTTATCCAAAGGGATATCTGCTATAATGAGGCTATTTTTAATGTGTGTAGTTAACTTTAAAAGACTGACAAATAATCGGTAAGCTTTACCGACTGAGATAAAAATGTATGTTTAGGACTTCAACGGGATATTCAAACTGCCCTAGAAGACTGATGGAATGCTCTGAATCACTTAATTATGTCTCAGAACCATGTTCATATCAAATATTCTTTTGGCGAAATACAAGGAAGCAAGTGACTTTGTTGACAATTGGTTCGTGTAAATCAGTATTTAAATGTAAATGAAATAGTGTTCATAAAGGTTGATATATGTTTAACGAAGATCACGTTTAGGAATTTATTGTATTAGGCACCCACCTCACTGTCAACTGTGCTATGTTGTTTATATTTAAATCTACAAAATGCCACTTAATATCGAAACAGTAATGCATTAAATAATAATGTGAAGGGGCGTTCGATAGGTCTGTGTTAGCTTCTTCGATTAATATGTGAAAAGTCCCAGAAGTGAAGTCGCCGTAGTCTAGTAGGTGCTGTGTTCGCTTATTAGACGTAAGGCCGCTGTTCAAACCCCAGGTCAGACATCAAAAAGAAAATATGAAACAAATATTTCTTCGGTGACTTCTCTCTCAGCAGATTTCTGGCAAAAACTCTGGGAGTAAATAAACCTGCCATGAGAATATTTCTCAAAAATCTGTCGTTCGAAGTCGACTTTAAATTGTAGGTCGCGCCACTTATGCCTAAAATTAACGCACACAACATAAGTGGTGTGATGAAAAGTAAGGTCGTAATCCTGACGATGTCCCAGAGTATAAATATGGAAAATTTAATTTAATTAGCATTTCATCGCGTAAGAGTATTTTTTATTATT
Source organism: Sarcophaga rosellei (assembly GCA_930367235.1). NCBI lineage: Eukaryota > Metazoa > Arthropoda > Insecta > Diptera > Sarcophagidae > Sarcophaga > Sarcophaga rosellei. Next base: position 1,650,624 of record OV884017.1, on the reverse strand, counting down.
TTTTTTTAATTCTTGCATGAGAATAAATTTAAAGCTACGTTTTGCACGTGTTCCCTATGGAAGAGAACACAAACAATAATGATTCTTAACAAATACATACACACACAGCGAGAGAGATATGATACATGAAAATATAAATACAAGCATACTTAAAGGAGCTCAAAGGAAATGAATAATTTTTCAATGATATTTGTATGACATCGACTCAATCTTCTTTGTTATTTCTCTACACTACTCTACGCTACTCCATTTGTATCTGTATTCTAGGGTATGTGTGTACATACATATATGAGTTATATTGTAGATACATATGTAGAGTGTATATAAAATGATCTGAGTACCTATAATTTACTTTTTTTATAGTTTTCTAATTCTCTTCTTTCTTTCTATATTTTGCAATACAACCGTTAAGAGTATTGCATTTTACCTGTAATTGTATGTTTCTCGTCTTTTATTACGTTTTTCTTTTCTCTTTCTGCCTTTCTTATTCTCTTCCTCTCTGGCTTATGTTGAAGATGGTGTATAAGTGCGTTTGTTTTTGTTGTATTTGTATGTTGTAATGCGTGTGTGTGTTGATGTGTGAACCTGTGTAGATTTCTACTTAAAAGAGGATTACTTTATTGTTGTGAATGTATTGTGCACTCCATATAAGAGCGGCTTTATATGGAGAAATCTCATATACACGAAATATACAAAGAAATACACAACGTTCCTGCTCTTGCTTGTGCTCCTTAGAAATAATTGGAGGTAAAAGCAGGATATTTCGTTACTTCCTATTGAATATTTTTAATAAAAACAACAGTAATGGCAAGAGGGAGAGAGAGAGAGAGAGAAAAACAAAGAAATTATTAATTTAATTGATTTCCTTCAAAAAGCATTCTCTTGAACAAATGTTAGATGGAATAAAAGTAAAAAGTAAGAAAATGTATTTGATTGTGAAATAAGTCGCATAAATTAGGAAAAATAATAATAATTGTAGGTAGTGTGTTGGCTTATTAGACATAAGCCATGGTTTACACCTCTGGTCAGACATCAAAACGAAAATATGAAAAAGAATATTTCTTCGGCGACTTCCTCTCAACAGAGATCTGGCCAAAATTCTGAGAGTAAATAAAATTGTCATGAAAAAGTTGTCAAAAATCTGTCGTTTGGAATCGACTTTAAATTGTAGGTCCCGCCACTCGTGTATAAAATTAACACACATAAAATAAGTGGTGCCAGAAGCGTGGTCGTAGTATTGACTGAAGGGTTGTAATGATAGGGTTTGTGTTATCGATTGTATTTCAACAATCAAACATGGACAAATAAATCGAATATGAATAAAGAAAATGGTTGTAGAAATTTCTATATTACGGTAACGATAACAATAACAATATTCATTTGCTAATTAACACTCCATATACTATTTTGTAAGTTCTCAAAGTGTAAGTAAGAAAAATTATTAAAGAACTTACAAACATAACCATCTACGAAGCCTACAGTAGATAACTCTTCTTCTTCTTTTACTTTTTTCTATTTAATTGTATCAATTTAATCAATTTTTCAGCTTCAGTTTCTCTTTTTTTTTCTTTCGTTTTCCTTTCTTGCTATTGCTGTCCCCAGTGTTTTTGAATTAAATTACCTGGGCTCAGCATAGAATTTTCATTTCATTTCATTTATTCAAGAAACTTTATTTCTCAAATTGATTTTATTATTGTTGCTTTTGTTGTTGTAATAGGGTACCAGTGTGGGTGCAGTTATCCAGAATATGTTCAGGGGGTTTTTTATTAACCCAATTTTCTTATCCACAAATAACATGTCATTACCTGAGTGCAATTTTGTCTTCTGTCTTTATATTCATTTACATTTTGCAGTTTTACGGGTAGAAAGAGATAGGAACAGGGAATGATAGGGTTATTGTTATTGTTTTTAGTTTTTCTCCTTTACTTCTACAATTCTATTGGGTTCTCTAGAATTTTATAACGGAAAAGAGTCTCTAATCTAAAATATGCTTCAGTTTTAGACAGAACGAACAAAACCAACAACAACAACAAACGAAAACGAAAGAAAGAATGGAATTGCATGAATAAATTTGCATAAAAATGTCAAACTCTATGGCACAGGCACACGCATACACTCACACGTGCATACATACATATATACAGAGAACACTCTCTGGAATAGTGAACACTTTCTCTAAAGTGATTTTCATACACTCACTTATACACACACGCATACCATCTCACGTAGTTTAGCATTTTTCTCTTTTTTTTTTTTGTTGACTCAACAACTTCAACTCGCATTTAAACAAAAATTCTAAAGTGCAAGCGGGACAAGCACAACAACAACAACAACGACAAAAAATTATGTGTTTGATTTGGAAAAAAAGGCGTAGAGAAAAAACTTTAAATTTCTAAATGAAAACAGAAAAAATGAAAAGGAACGAGGACGAGAACGAGGCTATGAAATTGAAATATTAAATTTGCGTTGTTGAATATACAACCACAACTACGACCACAACTACAACAATTACAATAAAAACAATTACATTATAAAACTTTTTCATATCAAAAGAGCCAAAGAGAGAGAATAAATTATTGTATTAAACAAGAACCGCAATAAGTAAAATAAAACAAACAACAAGAACAACAACATGAATAAGAAGAAAGAAAGAAAATGATGAATAAGAAATGTTTTCAAAAAGAGAGGAGGGAGAGAAATATTAATTTAAAATTAATCAAAATCAGATATATTTTTTTCATTCTGCTGTTGCTGCTACTCCTATTGTTGTTGTTATGGCTGTTGAATTTCCGTTTTTTATTAATTTTTTCCTGTAAATAATTTTCCATATATTTTACACTCAAACGAATAAACTGCGTGTTCCGTGTGCATTGTTTGATGGTGGAAAATTAAAAAACTTTTTAAACAAGAAGAATTCCTTATTGAATATTCTTGAATATTGAAAAGCAATGAAAGCGTAAAGCAAAAAAAAAACAGCAAAATCATCATCCGATTAAACTTTGTTTTCTTTCCTTCTAAACAAACCCCCCCCCCACTTTTAATCTCCACGAGAGGCAGTCAAATTGATGAGCAGACGGTAAAATTAATTCAAAACAAGAAAGTGAAATCAATTATTGATAATCTCTGCAAGCAAGCAAGAAGAGATAAGAAAAGAAACAAAATATGTTCGTCATTCATTCACTCTCTTAAAAGGCAGATTAGAACGTATTATTGCAAGAATTTTCTTTTAAAAAAACTGAAATAATCGGTTTTTGGAAAGTTTATATAAAAAGAAAAAACAAACACTAACAATTTTTATTCTATAAAATCAAATGCAGAATTTGAACCGAGTCACCTACATAAGATTGCCGGAAAAATGAAGAGGCCTGAATAAATGAAATTTCTACGCAAATAATATGAAAGTATCCGTAATTCTGAACACCACCAAGTGTCTCGAGATAAGAAGTATTTTAGATTTTAAGAATAACGAAACTGAAAGGGTAGAGTCCATTCAGAAAGAAAGTAGAGTAAAGGAACAATATAATCGGTTAAATTCGAACTGAAACAGCAGTTGAAATACCAACTTAGAACTCAATGTATCACGAGAGAGGAACTTTAAACAAAAGAACGTCTATAATATGATGATGAAGAATAAGTTTGAAAACTTGCGTGAGTTGAACATCATGTAAGCTATTGTTATCTGTTACCGAACCGAGGGCTCATCTACTTGAGCCAGTTATAAAGGTTTATGGGTAATAATATCCCTCCAGACAATAACACGTCAAAATGAGGGAGCTAGAACGTAACTGAACAATATTAATTAATTAATTAACACATAACACATACAACATCAATAGTTTTACAACTTTGTAAAGACCAGGCAGATTCCTTTATTGATAAGCCTCGTACCATTCATGTCACCTGGCAGATAATTTTTTCTTTTTTTTTCGCCAATCTATCTTTGCAATTTTCGAACACTCTAGTAATCATATAAGTAAATACAGCCTTTAAAAAGTGTACACGGAAATACGGATTTATCAAAGTAAAACCCATAGTGATGAGCAATGCAACAAAATTCCTAACGTTCATCATGTCCAGTCGATGTAGACCAATTTGAATAACACTTTCCCTATACTTTAAATGATAACGTATGTATGTATATTTGTATTACAAAACTTATCTTATGGCAATGAAATCAAAATTTAAAACTAATTTTCTGAATGAAATCTCCATTACAGCTACAAAACATTCGGTAGAAATGGTTTTAGGAATTGATTTTTACAATGAAAATGTGAAAACATGTTTTAAATGACTCACATTCAATAAATTTTCATCAGAAATGAAATTCTAAACCCGAAAATTTATTTAAGGCTTGATATTGATATTCTATGTGCTTGATTTTTTTGTTTTTGAATTGAATAGAATCAAAGAATCCCTCTCTGCAGCCTTTCTTTCAAAGTCAGCATCCTACAACTAAGTATTCATGTCCATCTGCTTATTCACAAGGTCTGTGTATCCAGCTTAAGGGGTCAAACTGGTCCGAATAGCTGACAGAATGAATAATTTTGTAGACTCAACCTTTTTTAATTAAATCAAATGAGTTTTCAAGAAAATATTTTCCCATAAATGTTACGAATTTGCAACAGTAAAAGAAACAAATATCTTAAACGATATGCTGTTTTAGACTATGAGCTTAAGCTACGACTATAGAATCACAATCAAACATACATTCATACTTTGAACGTGTTAAGAACATTTGTTATCCGTTTCAGTTCAGAAAAATAGGTTGAAAGTGAGAATAAAAATGTTACTTCTATTTGTAAATTGTGAGTGTGTGTGTGTGTGTTCTTTTTTCTTTATTTTTCTGATAATTAAGTTATCACTTTTGGTAAAAATCTACTTAATTTGCATAATTTGTACAGACGAAGAAAAACTTTAAATGTTGAAAAGGATGAAGATGACGATTTACAATGATGATGATGATGCTGATGCTACAGACACATAAAAGGTTTTGCTTAAATACACTTGAACGAGCACAGACGTCCATATAAAGGAGAGACTTCCAAAAGATTCCATTTTCTATTGAGACAAGAAAAAGTAAAAGTTTTTCAAATTTTGTTGCTAAATTACTTGAAATTTTTGTTTGAACCCTCGTAATGTTTTAGTTAAATTGTTTAATTTGGGATTCTTAGAAAACTTAAAAGAAGTATTTAATTTAAATTTAATTCAAAAGCATAATAGTTTATACAGATTGTTTAAATATTTTAATTAAAACAGAATATCCTTTCTTTCCTCTTTATACACAGCACGAATCATCTACAACAACAATAGCAACAGCAACACAAACATCAGTATTTTCATCATCACAGTCAATGATGCCATCATGGAAATATCAACAATTAAGTCAGAAAAGTTCTAATTCCTGTTATGCACAGGATAACTCAATGGCAAGTCTATCTATTCCACAAGCAAATGAATGTGTGACAGTGAGTGAGGGATACCCTGTACATTGTATGTTTGATGTTGTATTTGTTTCAGTATTTAATTAAAAATTCTTCTTCTATTGATTCTTATACAGAAATAATAAAACAGAGAGAAGGAGAGATATTAATTCATTTATTTTCCATATCAATAAATACTTGTTGTTGTCATTAAAAGGAAACTGCAACAATAAAACAAAAAAACAAAATAATTAATAACAAACACCCTACCTAGTCCCCTTTGCTATTTAAAGTTTTCAAAGTGAACATAAGTAAGTACAAGAGAATGTGTGACTGCACAGAGTGAATGAGGGTGAGTGTTTAATATGAGTTTATATTTTCATAGTTTTCTTTTTGTTGTTGTTTTTCTTGTTGGTGTTTTTATTGCATTTTATTTTTATTTTTTTCCCATTAAAATGCAACAGCTTGTTTTTTAGCACTTGCCTAAACAGCCTTTTGCCTGTTTTACTCTCTTGCATTTCTTTCTTCCTCTACTCTCATGCATAGGAATAATAAACATAACAAAGGGCACCCACTCAGTCATTCATGCACTCACTCTCGCTAACGAACGCCCATCAACTTGTAAACACTTAAAGTGCTGTTATACTTGTTCTTTATGCTTGTCTATTTCACAGTGTGTGTCTGTGTGTATGGCTTTATATTTATGTATGTATGTGCTCAAAGCATTTTGTTATTATTGTTGTCACCTACAAACACAGGCATAACTTTTCTTGCTTGGATGTTAAACAATGATTTGGATTTTGCCTGAGATTATAACTAAAAGGGGTTGGATAAGTAAGAGAGAGAGAGAGAAAGTGTGAAAAAACAACACATACAACAATAGAATGAAAGTGCTTGTTATTCATTCGTTGACATAAGCACACATATGTACATACATATGTACATGTACATAAATTGTGTTTGAACATACACTCTTCAAATGTTACTTGCATAAAAAAAAAACAGCAAATGCACGTGTATGGATTACAGTCTTATTTAATATCGACTGCATGTTGTCATATTTTTTAGGCATATTAGGGCCGTTCCTTATAGATGGAAAATATTTTTAAATTTCAATTTAATAAAGAATAAATTGATCATAAATGCTGACTGCAATGAAATCAATACTTGCAGAACTATTTATAATCGCTAAAGTGTTGGCTCTGCCTTGTGTTTGTGATGTCCTTACTATCCCGTTATCAGTCCAACTAGTATTTCCCCTCAACTTTAACGTGAATATGTTTTTGATGTCGTACTTTGTTGAACTAAGATCGAAACTTATATTTTTCATTATACTTGATGCTACCTTTTCAGTTGTACTTTGAAACATACATATGTGATATTGCAGTTCAAATACATTGCCCCCTATTATATGTTTTTGTATAAGCGGAATGCAACTTGTTGTATGTGTAAGAAATTCTTAAACATATGCATACCTACACACGCATGCACATTACTCTTCTATTCTCAATTTTACTCACGCATGTTAATCCTATGTGTGTATATGTGAATTAAATAATGAGAAGAGCATGTTTTGACCATTTCTGGAGTGTTTTAAAATAAAGTGCTCTTGTTCCTCTCTATCTCTCTCTCTATCTCATTCGTTATTATGACAGTTATTGGAGAGAATTATTTTAAAATAATATTCAATATTAATAATAAACATAAGTGTGTGTGTGTGTGTTTGTGTTTTAATATTAGGATGTCAATACAGACAATAGAGAGAAAATAGAGAGAATAACTTCAGAAGAAGTGAGAATAGAGATTAAAATTAATGACAATTTAAATTTTGCATTTATGGTTTGTGTTTGATTTGTTTTGTTGTTTATTATCTTCAATATTTTCTAATCAGATATGACATCAGGATTGATTTTAAGTCTAACGATTAAAAAATAAATTAATTTTTTAAATATTTAATCTTCTTTCTTTCTTACTTTATTTATGCCTTTATCTGCTTGCTTTTGTTCGTTTCTTTTTTGTTGTGTTCATTATCCATTATTAAGCTCAATAATAGTTTTTATTTAGTTTGGGAAAGTACAACAAGCCAGCTAAATAAATTTGTCCATAATCCAATATTTATTCTATTATTTTATGGAATAAATAGTTAACAGAGGTAAAGGGAAAAGAGAAAAACAATCCCGATAACTTTATAAGAATCTTCAGCTATTTAGTTGACGTTTTGTTACTCTACTTTTGTAACCCACTGAGGAAACCTGAAGTAATATTTTTTTTTCATCCAGTTGTGTGTGCGGCAAATAAGTTTTATTTGGCAAACTTTCATTATTTTATTTTCTTCTTCTTTTTCTTTAACTTCTGCTTAAAGTTAAAGCAAGAGAAGTAAATGAATTAAATAACACGGAAATAAAAAACAATCGGAAACCAAGAAAGCTAAGAGGAAGAGCCTGAAAATATCATATTAATCAACAGGCCGTGTTTCTAACTCATTGAACTCATTAAGACGAAAACAAGAATTTATAGTTTTAAGGCTCTGGCTTTAAGCACTTCATAAAAAAGGGCAAAACCTTCTGCCAACTCAAATAAAAGTTTGACTAGTAGCAGTGGCAGCAATAGGAATAGCAGGCTAGTAGAGTTGATTGTACATCATCATGTCACCATCAGTTAAACTGCTGCACCATCCTCATACCATTTCTTTCCCATTTAAGTAAGCATTCACGTTATTGTTCATGTGAAAGCATTCTCTATCAATATCGTTGTTACAGCTCCTGCTGTTGCTGTTGCTGTTGCTGATGCCTCTCTGCCTTTGGCAGTGGCACTGCTACTTTTGTTGCCATTGATATTCCTGCATTATGGAATAGTTTTATCTAAGATTAGTTTTTGTTTTCTTTCTTTTTTTGGTGGGATCTTACTTTAACCATCTTTTTATCATGAATTCCTGCTTGATTTAGTGTATGTAAGTGTGTATGTATATATACATATATGTGTGTCAGTGTTGAGTAAAGGGTCCTGCTGTTATTTTATGTCAACATTTATTACAAGCATTTTTACAAGTTTTTTATTTGAAACTCACCTCAAGTTGTTGTGGATTGTAAAACCAGGTTATTTTTAAGAGCGCACATACACACCCGCACACACTCACAGCATTTGACAATATTTTATAATATGGCATGACCGAGGCAAGGGCAAGTAATCAGGGAGAATAGAACATGATAAAGATGGTAGAAAATTGTTATAAAATTAGATAATAAATCGCCACCAAGACTTAAGTATTTTAGAAAATAAACAGACTAGAAAATAATATATGAGTGGTGACTGCAAAATAATCAAACCCACATTATGTGTGTGTGAGAGTTATTAAATATAGAAATTATATGATTTCATTATTGGAAAAAAGAAAATAATTTGTTTCCAAAAATTCATAAAATAATTTAAATTATTAAAATAAAACTACAGATTTGAGACGATTTGTTTGCAGCCGCCGACAACATACATACATAATTGGTCATTAGAACCCTTCAGTCAGGATTACAACTTAGCTTCTCACACAACTTATGTTGTGTGCACTAATTTTATACACGAGTAGTGGGACATACAGTTTAAAATCGATTCCGCACGACAGATTTTTGAGAAACTTTTCATGGGAATTTTATTTTACTCTCAGAGTTTTTGCCAGAAATCTGCTGAAAGAAAGTCGCCGAAGAAATATGTTTTATATTTCGATTTGATCGAGATGTGTGACCTGGGCTTTGAACCCTGGTCTCACGTCCAATAAGCCAACTACTAGACTACGGCGGCTTCACCACAGCTGATACCACAGTGTTCATTAAAGACACGATCAAGATCTCACAGTGTGTACACTCCCCTCCTATCGTTTGGATTGTGGGTCCTGAAGATGATATTGTATTTTATGTTATACAAGCAAGTCAAACTTGACATAATTCCACTCTGTGGTTGCCAGTTTTGTATGTAGAAGTTATAGGTGTTAATCAACCAATCTCTTTGCAGACAAAAACTTAGCTTTGTTGAAATTGAATCCACTTATTACCCACCACTAGACTTTTGTCCGTTGCAAATGTCATCGACTACAATTCGCAAGGTAAACATAGCAGATAAAGACCTGTAAACACTAATTTCATTTTAAATAAATGTCTTGTGACGCTATTTTCCCAAAGCGTGTTTTATAAGCGGCGAGGCTAATAACTTCGAGTTTTCCTTCTTAAACATATCATTTATCAGTTTTATTATCACGTTCATTACATTTGTTTTTAATTTTTTGTGTTTTTTTTTTTGTAATAATTTAACCAAATTAATGGGTAGTAATTCTAAACACATACATACAATATTTTTTATGATGAAATAAATTTAATTTCATTTTATATTGTGCTCTCCTTTACGCCCATATGTATGCTTTACACATACACTCCATATTTACTATGGCTATTACAGACGATTGTATGAATGTGTGTAATGTATGGGTATGGTAGAATCACATAAAATTGTTATGAATACATATGTATGTATGTCTGGGTTATTATACTCTCTATGACCTTCAATTTTATTAAGAAATATAAAACAATAACAACAAACACAATAACACCGATGACAACAACAGTAAATAGGAATTATAATAATAAAAACAACAACAACAACAGCAATATAGTATAAACAATGTAGAGTTCTTCGTATAGAAAAATTATACCCACTGCAGGGTCTCTTTTTTATTTTTTTCTCTCTCTCTCTCTCTTTCAGTTCCGTTTTTTTCACTTTTTTTAAACAAACTTGTAGTTGTTGTAATAGTATTAGTAGTAGAGCTAGATAAACAACAGCAACAATGGTAGTCCTTGGGCTTAATAGACCCATAAAACGCGTCTTTTATGTGTCCCCAGTAGACTGGAAACAATTTGCTCTTGCAGCGCTTTTCAACATTTTTGCAGCGCTCTTGTTTTCAAGTTTTGACACAAATCAACAAAATGTTTTACGTGTTTTTTTTTTGTTTTGTTTGTTTTGTTTCTTTGTCAGCCATCAAAAACAAAACAAAACAATGTTCCACTTGTGTCGGGTTAGTGGCAATGAAATTGTAATGAAATTAAATAATTTGCTTGTGTTTAAAGTTCAGTTAATGTGTGTGACAAAAAACGATAAAAAAAATATTTGAAATATTTTATGTATACAGGGACAGACAGCAAGCGATTGTGGAGCCATTTAAAAATAAAAAATAACACTCAAATGATATCAGTTTTCATAGATATTTTTTGAATGAGAACAAAATTGGCTGGCAATTTACTTAAAATATTTGAAGGTTTTGAAGGTGATTCTACATACATACATACATACATATGTGTATCAAAAGCATTTTGTAGACAATTGTTGAAAGTTGAACGAGAGTTTGAAAATAAAAAAATTTGAAAAGAAAAGGCTTTCTGTGTAGTCCTTGTCTATTTATTTGGTTATTTATACAATTTGTTTATTTTTAACTGGTTATTGGCTATTTGGTTTCAACTTTGTTGCATGACGCCCTCTGAGCGATATAAACCGTTATAATAAACGAATCTATTCGGTATCTTCAAACGTGTTATCTTTAAACTGTGAGGAGTTCTCTACAATTTTAGTCCTAATTGAAGGTACTCTCAACTCTCGGCCAATCTCTGCTTTATCAGAAGATCCTGGAGATTTGACTGCTCCAACTCCTGAACGTTTTCTGAGAAGTACTCCGATCATGACATTCTCTGAACAAGACCATCAAAACATGGGAAAGAGGATTAAATTAAGTCATTACACAAGCGTTATAAGTGGAAAAGTCCAGCCGCCAATGTTAAAGCCGAAGATGTCCACCCTGTGAATGGCGATTAGGAAAGATTTAGAAAATGTATCATGGTACAGATGGAAATACACGTATTGCTGATGTCCGTACGGCGTCTGGAATAATCACCTGTCCCATTACAAATTATGCTTTTTACCCTTCATGAACGACGAAGGTCTTAACTAACGAAAGCTCTTCCCAATTTCTTATCCTATTGTCTATATTATCTAATCAAACTTTGTCCTTATCCGATTTCACAGCTAAAATATTTCAAAATACATTGCATTTCTCTAAAACTAAAACTAGTCTAATAACTAATTTTTCCCAACCTTAAGAATAGCCGAATCCTGTCTACCTTCCATTCATTCAAAGTTAGGTCAACGCAGAGATCGTTTAAATGACCAACTCTACAGATGTGTTCTTTGCGATAATTTTCACTCTTTGAGCTTTTGTAAAAATTCCTCAGAATGACGGTCAAAAAGAGGGAAGACAGACATAGTTGAGAGGCATCGTTATTACGTAAATTGCCTTGCCTAACGGGAAACATAACACGAGTAACTATAGTAACAAATTCTCTGTAGAAGATTGGCATAATTTGTTGGAATCTGTAAATCCCAATCTTCTGAAATGTAGTTTATTTTAAAATAGCCACAAGTTATTTCAATTATTAAAAACTATTTTGAAAAATAAATACTTGAGATAGGAATCTTTCAGCACCAAATTATTTACTGTCGCTTAATTTAAGCGGAATTCAAATGCAATCAGTAAATATGTATCGTTTACATTGATATTGCAGGAGCATATTAACATATTTAAGAAAATTAAAAAAAACGAAAAAAGACATCGAACTTACCTTCTAAGGACCCCGTATATATTCTTGAAATATCATAATCCATGGGTCCATCATTAGTTTCGATTTGTACATCACTGGTGAACACTGATAGGGGATCCTGACGCAGCACCAAACGAAATTCCCTGAAAAAATAAAAAGAAATGAAAAATAAGTCGTAAAACAAATAAAATATGAAAGTAATCGTAAAACAAATGCAATGGCATTGGCATTATTAAAGCATTTAATACGAATGTGAGTGTGAGTGTGAGTATTATTAACTGCAATAGAAGTAGCAAATACATATTGACTTTTCAAAATGATAATAACAAAAACAATATTGATAAAGTAAATAGAAAATAAAACAAAGAATAAAAGACTTATTAAGAATGTATCACCATAAATAATAACGTCTAGGGGGATCTCAAGGAGAAACAACAGAGAGAAGCTATCAAAATACGCGGAATAAAAAACTATTTTCAACAACAGGGAGTGGAATACATTTGAATATGAGTGCGAGTGTGGGTGAGGGTGTGTGTGTGATTCCTTATGACATTGAAATTGAAGTGTGTGCAAATATATAGCACAACCAGTAATTTCTAAAGTGACGATAGTCTCGTGCTTATGGAAGATTTTATGTTTCTATATGGTAAGCCACTTTACTTAGGTGTCTGCTAAGAATTTTCCCTTTGATTCCGAATAATACGTCTATAGATGGTAGAGTCTGCACAGGATAGAGTCTGTGTTATCTGTATGCAAATAGGCTATTAAAGGTAACCAAATCCTACATATCACGCGACAGTTGCAAGAGGGAAACTACACTCGTGTAAACTTGACTAAAACTGAGTTTATAATCGAGGACTAAGTTGGCCAAGATAAAGCCTGAGATCTCAGATCCAGATGCGTCTAATTGAGCAACTGTGGGCTGACTTGAAGTCATAGTCATAGTCATATTGAAAATAATGCAAAGTGAATTGAGATTTGTTGTTTGCATCATTTACCGGGGATCAATACTTTTGGTTTCGTACGGATAGGCCATTCACTGATGAACTCGCCGTAGTCTAGTAGATAGTGTGTTGGCTTATTAGACGTAAAGCCACGGTTCAAATCCTAGGTCAGACATCAAAACGAAAAAATATTTCTTCGGCGACTTCCTCTTAGCAGATTTCTGGCAAGAACTCTGAGAGTAAATAAAATTGACATGACTTTAAACTGTAGGTCCCGCCACTCATGTATAAAATTAACACACACAACATCAGTGGTGTGAGAACCTATGTTGTAATCCTAACTGAACGGTTAGGTTAGGTTAGAGGACGTGTACTTGTCAATTAAGACAAGTACAGTACCCGGAGGTCGAAGTGACCCATTGTACAACTGAACGGTTGTAATGACCAATTATGTATGTATGAAGGGGCTTCACTGAGACCTTACTACCTACCTTACCCAACTTAATAAACCTACTTGTTTATGTCTGATGGCTGCTATTAGCGAGTGTCAAATGTTCACTTCGATAGACATTCTGTGAACAGAGGACCAACCCTACTCAGTTCTACAAATTGCATGGGAAGCAAATGACAATTGAAGAAATGTAAGTGCCTGAGTGCATGTGTGTGTGTGTGTATGTGTATGTTTAAAAGTCGTAACCGATGACAGCACAAGTGTTGACAATTCTAAATGTCAGCAATAATTGCGTCAGGATAAAAGTCTTTCTCTCCCTCTCTTTCTCTCTCTCTCTCTCTATCTATCTCCCTATCTCTCCTTCTCTGTCTTTATCTATATGTATACGTATGTATGTATATCTGTATGCACAAGTCATTCTCGTATACACAATAACATTGAATTGAAATGCTAAAGAAAAAACGCAACAAAACAAATAAGAAACGCATTTTAATCTATATTGTTTCCATTGGAAATATTGTTGCAATGCTCTGGGGAGGAATATTTTCTGTTTATTTTGAAGCCAAAGAATAGAAATAAAATTTCAAAAAGAAGGAAACACAGTTCTTCCCTTTCGTTTAATACTTCCCAATGGAATACGTGTATGTGGAAAGAAAAGAAAAAAAAAAAAAATAATCAATCAAACAGTTTAAAATTCTTGAATTTTCTGATTATTTTTATAGAATTTTTACAAAATGATAATTTGGCAGAGGTATTAGAAAATTGTTATAAATGATAGAAACTAATACGCCTCTATAAAGTGGAAGGTGTTGCTTACAAGTTTATTTACAATAAAATGCTAAATCATAATCGATTAAAATTTTATCCGTGACATATATGCACACATTTTACATCTGTGCAACAGTAGAGTGCCTCAAAATCCTAACCTTACAGCAACATTTTAATTCATCATGCTAGTTTCAAATTCTTGGCTTATTTTATTATAAAGCATTTCACATTCTTTCTCTTCTTTCTGCCTTTCTTTCTTTCTTGCTCGTCCCTCTGCACTTTTTTATAACTTCAATCTACTTTTTATGGACAATAAGAACAAATGGTTTTCATTTTTGTTGTTTTATTTTTATTTTCGCAAAAATGTCGAATGAATGTTTGAGAACCAGATGCATGCAAACTAAAATCGAAATATGTATACTTCTAAGCATCGCATCGCACACAAACAGGCACTTTGCTAACATTGAGAGATAATTGTCAGAATGACATCTTTATTGATGGTGTTGTTGTTGTTGTTATTCTTTCCTTTTAGTCACTTTTTTGTTGAAATTTAACATGGATAAAAGGAACATAATGTTAAGAAATGAAACACATAAACTTTGTAATCATTCCATAGCATTAAGAATGGACTTATTAAAGTTTTATAATGTTTTTGTATTTCTATAACCCTTGTTGGATCATCAAATTACAAAAATAATCCACAAATCAATTACATCCTAAAGAAATCTGCGGAAGCGAATATATTTCAGCAAATATGATAATAGTAAGGGGAAGAACAAGAATAAATTTAAACTGAAAATTATCTTTGCAGCAGTTTTTTACGAATTTGTTTTATTTAATTTTACAATCAGATTTTTAGTGGGTTGTTATTTTCTCTATTTAATTCAAAGTTTTAATTCCGTCCCTCGTACACTTTTTTTTCAAATTTTTCAATTATGTTAACTTAACATAACATTCACGTGTAAAATAAAGAATAAAACTTCCGTAGCGAAGTTCACACCAAAGATTAGCAATGAATCGCTTTTTCGCTAATCATATGCTCTCATAAAATTTTGAATATAAGTGAGTCAACAATATTGAAATTTAACTACGAGTATGTACTCTGATTCATTCGTACTCAATACAACGTTGGTTTATAAGTACAGGTTGCCATGAGTATGCGTACAACGTTGACATCAAACTCATACCATTCGAAATATGTTTGATTCATAACCCTACTCATTTAGATTTATAATACTTATTAATGATTCGTATCACACAGTCTTAGTTGTTAGGCATTTAAAACAAAAGAAGAAAGAGACACATATGCAAAAAAGACAGAGCAGCAAACACAGCAAACACACAGCCTTCTTGTGAGTATTTTAGTGTTCATACGCGAATCATACTTATTTTGTGATTCGTGTACATATATGTATGAGTCAACATCATACGTGTTGTTAAGTATGAATATGATGAGTACTTCAAACTTTGAATATGAGCAGAAGTGTTCCATGATATTAAAAGAAGTATGAATGCGTATAAGTATCAGAAATTATGAGTATGATTCGATTCTACTCATTTATTTGAATACTCATTGCTGATCTCTGCTTCACACACATCTTATGCCGTATTCTGTACTATTTCTACAATTTCTTTATTCAGAGAATTATTTAGAGTGAGAGCAATTCAAGTGATTAGAATAACGGAAGATATGAAATACTTATTACGCTCATGCCTTCAAGAAATTTTTAAAAGATGCAACCATTAGCACAACTAAGTCTTAGTAGGTGGGGAAAATAAAATCGACTAAGGTATTATCCAAAGTCCAATTACCTTAAAAAATAATGTTCGGAAAAATTATATTACAGTGAAAGATTTTTCCACTTCACCTAAACACTGTTGAAATCATTGCTACAATGATACTAAATGTTGCAGCTTAAATATCCACAAATGCAGACAGTATGGCATCAGTTGCCTTTGGATTATCGCAATAGCCATCATCAACATCACCTACTACTCTGGGTCACATTATTTTCTTGGTCTCCTCCATTCCATCGAAAAGGCAAAATAGAGAAAAACACTTTCTAACCCAGTAATAGTTGAATAGTTTTTTTGTTTTTGATCTCTTAATGAATATTTGACTAGAAAACTATCTGCTTACTTAAGATGTGTTCTTTCTTATCATTTCAGAAGAAATCTTTTGCTTTTCTTTCATTTCTTTTTTTTTCATCATTTCAGTGATAGTTTCTTTTTTATTTTAGGTTAAGCAAAAGCAAATGAGGTGGCCAATGGTGTTTAGCATTCCACATTCCATTTTTAAATATTTTTTTTTTGCCATGGTTTTATGACAATATTTTGCATTTTTATCACCACCATTTACCTAATGACACAATTTCGGGTTTCTCTCCACTCTACTCTACTTCTATCTGCTCTGTTTTTGACACAGAAAATAACAACAACAACATGACACCTTAAGATGTTTGTCACAACTTGGGTCTTTTTCATACAAAAACAAATCACTGAGAAGTCGTATCGATGTGATAAGATCGGACTGCACCCTTTAGAGCAATTCTTGTTGTTTTAAATGTTTTCTCTTCTCACTGCCTGTGAGATAATGATGATAATAACAATGATGATACATATTGATGTTGATGATGGGGGTGATGGTGATGGTGCTTCTTTGGGCCCGTTTATCTAGTTCGTTTTTAACTTTTAACTCGTATTATAATATTTATTAAGATATTCTTATTATTGTTGCTGTTGTTGTTGCTGCTGTTGATGTATTTTACTTGGACATATTTTTTAACGCTTTCGTTGCCATTTCAACACTTTTAATGCTTTTAGCTGTTTTTAATGTTTTTGTTTTTTGTTGTTTTAGAACGGGGGAAAAAACAGTAAATTAAATGCAATGTTTGTTGTTATTGTTGTTGTTGGTATTTGTTTAGACAATTTTTTTTTCACTTTTTATTCGTAAATTTAAGTGTCACCACGCCTTGAGCCAAAGTGGAAAAAAACGTTAAAAAATATTTTAATTTCGTTTTCTTGTTGTTGTTGTAATGTGAAATCATTTCCATTTTACTTGGTTTTGTTGTTGCTGTTGGTTTTTATTTGACTAAAACATGTTTCACATTTTGATAAATGAATGAAGGAATGAACGAATGAATGACTAAATGAAAATGTTTCTGTTGTTGTTGCCGTTGTAAGATAGTTAAATAAATGAAAGGATATAAACATTGTAAATATAAACAAGTCACAAAAATATATTCCATAGTAATATACAAGGGATAGCACTTGAACAAAAACACACACACACACAAATGCATGCACAAATGCATACATACACTGAGAGAAAATAAAACGAACACTAACTAACTGTAAAGAAATCCGTGACAATTCTAAATAGTTGTAAAAAAAATCCTCCATTGAAAGTGAAATACTTTTCAATCCCCATACATACATACAAATTTATCATTTTACAACCATATTACAACCCTTCAGTCAGGATTACAATCTAGCTTCTCACACCACTTATGTATCCAGTGTATGTTTTTGAGAAACTTTTCATGGCAATTCTATTTACGCTCGGAATTTTTGCCAGAAATCTGCTGAGAGGAAGTTGCCGAAGAAATATATGTTTCATATTTTTTAATGTCCGACCTTGGGATCTGAAACGTGGCCTTACGTCTAATAAGCCAACACACTACCCGCTACACAACGGATACTTTCAAGCACCTTAATGAAGGAAATGATGGAAATGCATTTGCTATTAATATTTGTTAATATCTCTGCTTTGGAAATGGCGTTGAAATATTTTTAACGATTTCAGTTTCCAATAGAGCCACCTAGCATAGAACCGATTCCCAACAAAATTGCTAAGAGAGAACTTGGTTCGACTGACCGATTTTCAAGCATATTTCAACATGATATAACCTTGACGACAATATTTAAGCTTACAAAATTCCAAAAAAGCTTGGCAGATTTAGCTACACATGCAGAAGATCATTAGAATAAGAGACCTGAAGTCGATTTAAAATAAAATAAACTAATGGCGTTAATCCTTTGCTATTCCTTAGTACATCGTTTAGTCATAAGAATCGCTCACTCTCTCAGTGTAATAAATTTAACAAAAGTATCAGCAGGACTATTTTGTCAAGTATGCCTTAAAGTTGCATGTCAATAGACTGTAGTAGAAGTACATGTTAATGTGTGCTTGTGTGTGTACACTTATGTATGTGTCTTCCTTATTCTTTCACTCTCTTTATTTTACTTTAAATGTTGACATAATTTTGAGTAGAAAAATGTGTTAATGACACACAACATCAACAAAAGAAGAAATAAATTTCTATTTCAATATTAAAATGTTGCTTGTTGCCTGTTGCCTGTTGTTGTTTTATGCATTTCTTTAACATAACAAGTAAATGTGCAACAACAACAACAACAATAACGATTAAAACAAGAAATATTCTTAATATGTTTCCAAGCATAACAAGAAAAAAAACAAGGAAATTAAATATTCTTAATGCATCCTTAAAACAAGAACAAAAACAAAATAGGCAACAACAATCGCATCAACAATAAAATTAAACAGTCAAGCAAAGAATAAAATAAACAAAGAAACAAACAAATGAACAAACAAATGAAACAAATGAAAGAAAAATCTAAATCTGCAGAAACCAAATAAATTTAAAGTTTTTTTTTTTTGCTTTTGTTTCTCTTCATGTTCCTTTTTTGGATTCTTTTGCATTCTATTTACACATAGAAATGCTGTATTAAAGTGTAACGAACAACAACAACAAAAACACACATACAATGAACATGCATGCACATCTAACGCTAAGGACACTAATAACAATAAACAGCAGAACAGCAACAACAGCCAGAACAGTTTTAACATTCCTGCATCATGTTTTACACAATTTCAGCAAAACAATTCCATTTTGCAACAAACAAATGAACGACAACAGCAACAGTAACAGCAACAAACAACGATTGCAGATGCTGTTAGTTGAAGTACTACTGCTACTGTCACACATGCACACGAACACACACACACATTCACTCACAATTCTCAAAATGGCACCAGTGTTTAACATATTAAGCATCCAATATGTTTCTCTCTCTCTCCCTCTCTCTCTCTTTCAGTAAATGTCACTATGTATGCGTATACAGCGGAGTATAGAAATAAAAAAATTCACTCATACTCAAGCGCTTCATCTTTCTTGTTACTTTACATGTAAATATGTATGTATGTATGTATATTTCTAATTGTTAAACATGTAAAAATTCGATAAGTTTATTTCAATTGGGAGCATTATACCACGATTACAAAATTCACGATTTAATGATAGATTGACTTTAAGTCATTCGGCTACACACACACCGATACATTACCATAGACGATCTAAAACTTTAATTGACTTGGTTTTCGTAAAAAATACCGCGAAAGTGATATTAAATAATCAAATTTTAAGCTCATGATGTACTATTTGTAACTTATGATATCAGTGTGGTAGAGCCAATTGGAGAACTTTTACAGACCACGGATTTGAAATCTGGCAGGCATAAATGATCACACCGATGCCTTTTCTCCAGGATAACATAACATTTTTATGTGACTCATGTGTTACAATCATGGTTAATTTGGACGAAAAAAATCCTGATTCTCTACAATAATTAGAACGTTTATTAGGAAACGCAATGCGACACATGCTCGATGGAGGAAATTTACAATTTCTGAGCTTCGGAAACATTTCTATATATTGAAGAGAAGTTGTTAGAAGCATTAGGGAATCAAAATCCCTATTTTACCATCTATTTCTTATAGGAGGTCAAAATGGAGACAAACTCGGAAATTTGGCATTGAACAAAAATACGGCATTTCTTGCTAAATGAGTGGAATCACAAATTTTTTAATATTTTTTAAATCTGTAAACGAGTTTCAAAATTCAAAGGAGGCTATCAAAAATGATTTAATATCCGTAGCGAAACAACGATTTGTTTCATATTTTCGTTTTGATGTCTGACCTGGGGTTTGAACCAAGGCCTCAAGTCTAATAAGCCAACACACTACCTACTAGACCACGGTGACTTCAGAAGAGCGTTGCCATTTGCCAAGTTTTGCCTTTTTTTCCAAGTTTTTTGAGATGCAAAAAAATGTTCATTAAATTTGTTTTCTAATATAATAATAATACGAAATATTTACATTTTTAAATGAAATATTGTGTATTTTATTAGTCCCGGACAAAAGTAGCCGGTCTCCGGTATTTTATTTAAATATATTTTTTGGTACTTTTGTAGAAAACAAGTTTTTTAATAAAAAAAAAAAAAAAAAAAAAAAATTGCCCAGAAAAAAAAGTTTTTTACAAAAAATTACTGGCAACGCTGCTTCAGAATTAATTGATAGTCTGTGCTAAAAATATGATTTAAAAATGTAATCCTTATTAATATGTTAAATTCTAAGATGTATGGAGATTTCGTTGTGTTTCTACACTTGTTATAAACAAAAAAAAAAATAAAAATAAAAATAATAATCAATTTCTTATATATAGATTCTCAATTTCATTGGGAAAATAAATATAGAAACAGAAAAGATAAGAAAAGTGTAAAGATTTTTATTCCATTTGCGTAAATTAAATTAAAAAAAAATATTTTAATCAATAATTAAAAAGAAATGTTATTATTTTTATTGTATAAATAAATACGAGTGTTAAAATTGATTTTCACAAATTTATTTTTATTCTTGTACTTCTTGTTTAAACTAAAATTAAATATTAAATTGCATATCAAAGCTTTTAATTTAATTGCAAACACTGCCTATACTTTCTTTCTTTTTTTTTCATAAACTGATACTGTGTTATTAAATTCGAAATGCCTATGTTTTCTATAATATTTTCCGTTTATTTGCAAAGATTTCTTTAATTGTGTTGTGTTGTCTAAAACGTATAATTTATTTTACTTTTTCAGTTGACAATTAGCCTTCATACGCGCATCACGTTTTTTTTTACAGTGCTTTTATACTCTCACTATATAGAAAAAAATAGAACAATTCTTATCGCTATTGCTTCAATTCTCTACAATTACTGTTTTCTTTTTCTCTTATTCGTATTTCGAAGTAGTGCTGACAATTTGAGTTCTTTAATATGGATATTCCACCTCCGGGTGGAGGCCCTTTAAAAGGCTCTCCGCCAAGAAAAAAAGCAAGACAAAAGACTTTTATTGATAACGAAATTAACTTCCCATATTTAACGTACAATAACAATAATCAAGACAATCCAAAATTTGTGGTTATAAAGTCAAACGACACTGAAAAACCACTTAACAAATTCAATATTTTCCTTATAACTAAAGCTCTTAATGGCTTAATTAGCGAAAATAATAGGAAATTTACAAAATTTACACGTGACGGGAACATTCTCGTTCTTACCAACACAAAAAAACAAGCTGAAAATCTCATTAAGGCTAAAAAACTTGCAAACATCTGCGATATCACTTGTAAATACCATGAGAATCTAAACACGGTGAAAGGTGTCATATATTGCAAAGAATTAACAAATTTATCTGAGCTTGAAATAGTTTCGGGACTCTCTGATCAACATGTAACACAAGTTCAAAAAATTAAAAAACTTATTGATGGAAAACTTATAGATACTCCTCTTCATATACTAGATTTTGATTTGTACAAGTTACCATCTGAAATTAAAATTGGTTTTCAAATAATCAAGGTTGACTACTATGTCCCGAAACCAATGCAATGTAAAACTTGCTATAAACTTGGACATACAAAAAAACGTTTCCAAAATACTGAGACCTGTCCAATCTGTTCACTATCAATGCATCCTCAAGATCAGCGATGTACACAAATTAAATGCGTGAATTGCAGCCTCCAACACCAATCAACAAATAAAAACTGTCCAAAACTAGCCAAACGACAAGAAATAATAAGACACTCTACCATAAATAGGATATCAATTGCTGAAGCAACTAAGTATATAAACAGTAACTTCCCAGCTGATCATTTCAATAAAAACGTACCAAATGAAACTATAGAAGAAATACTTCAAAAGAAATCAAATAATGAAAAGAATATTAACAAAGAAACAAAAAACGAACAACGCAAAACTTCATTTAATTTAGAAAAAACAACAATTATAACCAACTTAAAAGAAAACCAAGATATATCAAAACCAGACAAAAATGAATCAATAAAACAACACGACACTAATTTACCCACCACTTCAAAAATTATAAAAGAATCATTATTACTAAAGAAAACACCAACAACGACAAAGATAACTAAACCTCTCTCATTGGAAAAACAACAAGTTTTAAATGCTAAAATAGTAAACATACTTTCCAAACCAACAAATAATAAATTATCAAAAACGGCAGAAATAACATCAAAAGAAAAAACCGACAAAACAGATAAAACAAAAAAGAAAACATCCGATTATCCGATTACTGTAACATCTGATATAAGTGACGAGGAATTAATGAATATCGATAACTAATTCAGACCTAATCAAAACAAATAAAAGAAAAGAATACAAAAATTATAAAGAAAGAAAATTAAACAAACAAAAAAAAATCTTGTATAAACACTATAAAATAAGCCTCTCATATATATTTAATTTATATGATAATAATTCAATGGAACATTAATGGATACATAAATAATTACACTTATCTAGAAATAATTATTAAAAAATATAAACCAGATATAGTCGTTTTACAAGAAACTCATATTCCTTTTAACTTAATAAAAAAACACCCAAAACATTATAATATATATTTTCATAATACTCAAAATGATAGTAAACAAGGAGTAGCGTTTATGATCAAAAATAATATGCCTCACTCTCTGCTATATCAAAATACTTCTGGTGAATTTCAGGTACAATCTTTTAATGTAAGAATGAGATACAATTTGCAGATACATAATCTATATTTACCACCAAATATTTATATATCGAATTCCGACTTGGAGAACTCTATTAATATTACGGAACGATATAATATCGTGCTTGGAGATATTAATGGTTGGAACCCCTTATGGGGCTCCACCAAGACAAATAATCGTGGTGTGACATTTGAGAATTTTGTGAACTCAAATAATTTATTTGTTTTAAATAATGGAAAACCAACTCATCATTCTACTCACAATACCTTTACAGCCATAGATGTATCAGCCTGCAGTATCAACCTCTCAAAGGAAATAGATTGGGATGTAATAGATGACCCGCATGGAAGCGATCATAACCCTATAATACTCCATTTAAATAGTAAAAATACAGTAGCTCCTTTTAGGCCTAAATTCAAGCCACATTATGCAAATTGGCCACTTTATTGTAGTACTCTAAAATACCAACTAAATATAAGAGCACAATCAGAAAATATAAATAAAGAGAATGCCTCTCTTATAAAATCAATTAAATCGGCTGCAAATATAAGTATTCCACAAAGTCAACCAAAAAAGACTGATCATAATACCTACTGGTGGAACAAAGACCTTAACTCTCTAAGAGAACAGAAAATGAAAATATGGCATGAGCTAAAGAAAAACCCAACTATCGACTTATATACTAAATATAAAAAATCAAATGCTCTCTTTAAACTAAAAGTCAAATTGGCTAAGAGAGAAGCTTACAGAACATTTACCTCTAATATTAACCCCAATATGAAAATAGCAGATATATGGCGTACAATTAAATCTTTTTCGGACAAAACCACTTCATTACAAAGTATAAAAACACTAAGGAATCCAGAGAATGGCACCTTTACAACTTCTTCAGATAAAATAGCTGAACTTTTAGCGAGTCAATTTTCGAAAATATCTGAGAACGAGAATTTTTCACCTGAATTTTTAAGAGAGAAAAATAATTATTTACTTCAAGAATACTCTCCACCTAACATAAGTAAGTCTGCTCAGCAAATAGAAGTAAACATCTCGAGATATGAATTAGAGTTGGCTTTTAAAACCTCGAAAGATAACAGCCCTGGCCCAGATAGAATATTGTATTCTATGATCAAAAACGGCCCTGAATTACTTAAAGATAGACTGCTACAACTATACAACAACATATTAATAACTGGTGTTATACCACATGCATGGAAAAAAACCAACATAATTTGTATTTCAAAGCCATTAAAAAGTAAAACAGAACCAGATTCATACCGACCAATTTCTTTAATCTCATGTACAAGCAAGTTACTAGAAAAGATTATTGCCAAAAGATTATCTTGGTTTCTGATCCAAAATAAATTCATTGACATAAAGCAAACTGGATTTAAACAAAACTGCTCGACAATAGACTCCCTAATGCATCTCGAATATTTCCTAGCAAAAACTCTGTCCTGCCATAGCCACTGCTCAATATTTAGTATTGACTTTGAAAAGGCGTTTGACAAAATTGGTATACACAGCATTCTTCGCCAACTACAAGAATGGAAGATAGGGAAAAACATATATAATTATATAAGATCTTTTTTAAGTAATAGATACTTCTCTGTAAATGTCAATGGATTTTCTTCGAAACTAAAGAAACTGGAAAATGGAATCCCACAAGGATCCCCTTTATCCGTAGCCCTGTTTTTAATAGCATTTGAACATATCAACAGATTAATGAGAAATTATAAAAATATCAAGCACTTCTTATATGCAGATGATTTTTATTTATTTGCAAAATCGAAAAACCCTCGAGAGGTACAGAATGAGTTAAACAACATAATAAGCGATCTTAATATCTGGTGTAACACATCCGGTGCTTCAATATCGCAAACAAAAAGCAAACACCTGCACATTTGTCACAAACACAAATGTAGGATAGGCCAGTTTATGATTAACAATACTCCATTTCAAGATGTAAAAGAACTCAAGATTTTAGGACTTATATTTAACAAAGCATGTAACTGGAATAGTCATATAGAATACCTAACAGCCGACCTCTCCAGAAGAATTAATGTATTGAAAAGTATATGTGGAATTTACAGCGGAAGTCATATAAATAGTTTAGTCCATGTCCTGAAGTCCTTTATATTAAGTAAAATCGATTATGCTTTTATTATATATGGCAAGGCACCAAAAACAAAATTACAAAAAATAAAAAAATATTACAATCAAGCTTTAAGAATTATTTCCCAAGCCTTCAGAACCACACCAATTAACAATATACTAACAGAACTAGGCCTACCATCTTTAGAGGACAGATACTACAAACTTCTCTGTAATCAAATAATTAAAATAAGTCAAATGAGGGATAATATAATTTTTGAAGATGCAAAAAACTATATACAATTAAAAAGAAAGCCAAAATTTCACAACACAATAGCATCAATCCTTCAAACAGCCAATAACTTATCAATCACATTAAACAAACCTCCACCCTTCAAAATTGTTTATCCACCTTGGTCTAACATGAACTCTTTCTTCGTAAAAATTCCAAACATCAGTAAAAAAAAGTCTAGTCCGGATCAAATAAAACAATATCATCTAGAACAGCTAATCAACTACAAAACTGATAACTACAAAATATGGTATTCCGATGGATCAAAAACTGAAAGTGCAAACACCTTTGCGATAGTTGACGAAAATAAAACAATAATTAAATTAGGCTACCTCCCAGAATTCACATCAATATTCACATCAGAACTGACCGCTATTGAAGAAGCCATAAAACTCAAATCGCCGAAAATGAAGCTAGTTCTTTGCACGGATAGTCTCTCTTCTATTAACGCATTAAAGTCATATAAAAACGTTGAACCTTTTATAATACGAGTCAAAGAAAACCTTCTTCGAAGTAAGCATATAAAAATACTATATACTCCAGCTCATATGAATATTCCGGGAAACGAATATGCTGATAAAATTGCCAAAAATGCTCAGAGAACTCCGACGTTTCTAATAAACAACTACACAAAAAATGACATACGAAATTTAACTAGACAACATCTATCCCATAATACTACGTGCATACCTAATACCTACTACAGGAATATAAATCCTACTCAAGGAATACCTATATATCCCAATAACTTTACAAAGAACCAACAGAGATTATTTATGCGTTTAAGGCTGGGACACTCCAAATACACACACCAACATCTTTTAAGGAAAAATTCAATGCCAACACTGTGTCCAAACTGCAACAACCCACTATCAATGAGCCACTTACTAATTTGTTTTGAAAAGAACTCGGTGCCATATACATTGAAGGAATCTATACAGAACTTTGACTACGAAAATTTAAGAAGACATTTACCACAGAATATAATAGATAAAATATAATCATAAAAACATCCAATCCTTATGTAAATAAAAATAAATATTATAATTGTATTACTTTTATGTAAATAAATATACATACATATATATATAGAGGACGAAGGCCTTGGCAGCTAGTTCCTTAATTTATTATTAAATGTAAATTAATTTACTTTTAATAAATTAAAATAAATAAATAAATAAATATTTTACTTTTTTTTGTGTTATTTGTTGTTATTTTATTAAGTGATGTTTTGATTACTAAACACACTGTCATTGATGGGAAACGGAAACGTGCTAATGTTTTCTACATGAAATAGTATTTCCGATGGAATTAAGGATTTCCGGATGTAAAATGAAAAGGAAAAATAAATAATAATTTTAAATAAAATTGCTTAGGATGAGAGAAAATTGTTTGTATACGTACATACATACATACATATGTACATATGGATGTACATTATAAATATTTATTTGGTGTTTGTCGTTTCAAATAAAAAGGGGACATTTATTTAAATATAACACAAAACCCATCAAACTATTATAGAATGAGAGGAGCATTTTAATTAGCAGTAACTCAACTTTAAATAGCTTCTTTATTTCTTTTTAATTACTTTTAATTTACAGAGGTTGAAATAATTTCAACATTGTGTGTGAGTATGTGTTTGTATGCTGTGTGTGCGTGTGTGTTAATTAAAAATTCTTTAAGTCTATAAATTATGTTGCAATGGTTTTACAAGCTAATATACCCCTTAACTTAGGCAATACTTTATAATTCAAATAATTTTATACACATACACCCATATGTATACATATATCCAAACATACATACATATACATTCATGTTTAATAATTTCCTTTCTTTTGAAGGGAAAGAAAGTTTCAAGTAATTTTTTTTTTTATTTTCAACTTTTTTCGTGTTGTCGTTGTTGTTGTTTTTCTACGAATTAGAAACAAAGAATTATTAAAACAATAAATGCAAAAACACAATATTACTTGCAGCTGTTGCCACTCCCTTAAAAGGTTGTTAAACTTTTATACACACACACACAAACACACAGGCGTACACACTCTAAGAAAAGAAATGGAAAAACAATTTGCACAAATAGAAACAAAAGAAGAATGAAAATGAGAAGAAGAGAGAAAAAAAATGGGTCTAAAAAGTTTTTCCTTAACTCAAGTACGTGAAACAAATAGAAAAAGTGGATCCATGTGTGGCACTCGAACATATATTGGAAGACCTTAACCACAATGGACAGCAGGCACCACAACAACGTATGTGTGTGCAGTTGCCCTTTTTCGATTACGATTTGTTGTATTTGTTGTTGTATTCTTTTCTTTACAATTTTTCAGTTTTTCTTTCTTTCAATCCAATTCGATTCGTTTCTTTCTTTTGTGTGTATGTTTCCCCACTTATTCATGTTGCAATTGCCATCCATATTCCTCGTAATTCATAATTTATTTCATTTCATAAGCTGATGTTGCATGTGTAAGTGATTGTGTGGGAGGGTTTATATGTATGTATGTATGTGTGTGAGTATATTATAGGTGGTAATAGGTAGGCAGTATTATACGAGGATTGTTAAGAACAAAAACGATACTAGTTTTAAATCTTTTCTTTTTTCTTTTAAATGAAAATTAAGCAATCAGTCTAGCAAATCTCTGACAATCACGTTTTAAAACATTGTGAATATTTTGTCTAAAATAGGAATGATAATCGACAAATATGAGACGGCTGAGTCGATAACACGAATTGTAGGCAGTTTAAAATTTGAATTTGACAAAACTTCAAAATCAAACTGAAGAAACAAAATAAACTGAAATGGAATGATATTTTCATAACTGAACAAATTTCAAACTATTTAAATCAATACTTATGCAATTTGTTGAAAGGATAAAATTTATATCGATTAGACAGAATCAATTAATGTTTCCATGAACAGAATTTCATCGAATTATAATCAAAATATCCTTTAAAAGGCTCAACATGTAAAAAAACCTGCTCGTGGAGGAACAAAAATCATTTTTGTAAACTAAACATGAAAATATAATAAAATTTGTATCCCGACGACCCTCGCTATTTATCAAGTCCCTATAGAAGAGAACGCATTTCGTATTTGTTTAAATTTCGTGTACGTTTAAGCTACAACTTACAATAAAAAACAAAAAAATCAGCAGAAAAGTAGATAAATAGAGAAAGTGATAGAGAGAGCGGGAGAGACAGAGAGAGGAAAAGAATAATAACGCCTTTTGCTTGCTGTACAGCCTGTAATTCATAGAGAATTCATACAATAACGGAAATATTGCGGATTTGTATTGATTTCCGGTAGACGGCTTTAGTTTGTTATCGTTGTTGTGCCAGTCCTATACAACAACGAACAATAATAACAACAGTTGTAGCAGCAACATTTAACTTTTATCCTAGGGCCGACTGAGTGCAAGTATGAATATGTGTGAGTGTGTATTTTTTTTTATAATATTTATATGAGTATTTGTGTGTGTGTGTGTAGGCAACTGTTTAAAATTGCATTCAATACTGCTATTTACGGCGTAGATGAGTGTAGTTTTTTCTCTATTTTTTTTTTCTTTTTTGTTATTCTCTTTTATCGAAAAGGAAAAAAGCCAGACTGTTTTGAAATTCCATAATTTCATATTTCTTTTACCCTCTTATGCATGTAACTTTTCTCTCTCGATATTGTATTGCTTGTTGCTGTTGCTGTTGCTGTTGCTGTTCATTTCATCTTTTCTACCAATTGTGTGTATAAAAATACTTTATAATGTGCTTAAAGGCATAACATAGAGTTTTTTTGAAAATACAACAGCATACACATACACAGACACACACATACAATAACCCAAACAACCAACTTCATGCCTACAAATAAACATTTATACAGTTATTGTTATACTATGTGTGTGTCTAGGATTGTACACTTAAGCGTATTTAACTAACGGATATTGTTGATGTTGCATATGGCGTAGAAAATTCATTTAGAGAAATACACAAAAAATGTTGCTTTAATACAACGACAATAAAATCACTATAATGCATATAGAAAAAGGGGAGAGAAAGAGTGAAAAAGGGAGAGAGACAGAGAGAGGTTGACAGAGCAACCACTGCATAGGTTAACATTTATTGGTAAGCAATTGATTCTCAATGTAACTGTTTATTGAAAATCCTTAGAAGAGTGGCAAATAAAACAAAACATATACACACACATACAGTGTATCACTAAAGTGAGTATGCAGCATGAAAATAATTAAATATCCCAATTTTTTTTTTCCAAAAATGTGCAGAAAAATATATTATGTTTACACTTACAATAATATAAAATAATGCCTTACACAAAAACACAAACATACCTCAAAATAATTATCCCTTTATCATATCTCGTTATCATTTCTTAAAAAATAGAAAAAATCACATCATAAAAGTAAGTATGCACTTTTTAAAGTTTTGAGCTGCACTTAAACTAAACGCATTTTAATCGCGGAAAAAGTGAATAATTGTTATTATAAATAAATATAAATAGATAAATAAATATAAAAAGATTAAATAAATAGATTAAATACCGAATTTTTTCTTAACTTTTGTTATGGCCCCTCATGGAAAAGAACTTTCACAAGATTTAAAAGATGCAATTATTAAACTTTATAAAGAGCAGAAAAGCCGACGTGAAATTGCAAAAATTATTAATAAAAGTAGCTCCACAGTGCAAAAAATAATAGAAAAGTATAATAAGAAGGGAAATACAAATAACAAGTCTCGACCTGGGCGTCCAAAAATCTTCAATGACAGGGAGAAACGAATTATCACCAGAAAAATAGAAGTAAATCCCAAAACGAGCGCTCCAAAAACTATGTCAGAATTAGAAAAAGAGACTGGAAAAACCTGTAACACACAGACCATTCGTCGAGTTCTGTATGCTTCTGGTTACCATGGCCGTAACATCCGCAAAAAGCCATTTGTGAACTGCACCAATAGAAGAAAACTGCTGGACTTCGTAAAGGAGTACGAAACCAAAGATGAAAATTTCTGGAAATCAGTTATATTTTCTTATGAGATTAAATATAATATTTTTGGCTCAGATGGGTGTCAAAAAGTGTGGAGAAAAGTGAACACTGAGCTCGATCCAAAAAATATGGCTGCCACAGTAAAAAATGGTGGTGGAGCGGTTATGGTATGGGGGTGTATGACAGCATCAGGTGTTGGAAATCTTGTGTTTATCGAAGGAACAATGGATAAGACGGTGTATTTGAACATTTTAAAAAACAACTTGCATCAAAGTGCAGCTAAATTGGGGCTAACAGAATCATTTGTATTCCAACAGGACAATGACCCCAAACATACAGCCCATATCGTTAGAGATTATCTTTTGTGTAACACGCCAAAACAACTAAAAACTCCTTCCCAATCACCCGACCTTAATCCAATAGAACATCTGTGGGATTATCTCGAAAAAAAAAATCAGAAGTCATGTCATTACAAGTAAAGACACACTTAAAACTGCACTACTTGAGGAGTGAAATAAAATTCCACATTCGGTTACCCAAAATTTTATAACATCTATGCCATCGAGATTGAAGTCAGTCAAGAAGGCAAAGGGCTATCCAACAAAATATTAAATATCAGCCTGACTTCAAAAATTGAATCATAGTGCCAATTTTTGTGAACTGCATACTCACTTATGTGACCTGAATTCTAACCATTTTGTTAATTATATTGTTATTAACCAGTAATGAATTAAAAACATTTTTGTTCCTTATTATTTTTTTAAGTTTATATGTAAAATAAATGAAAAAACATAATATTTGTGTTTTTATTTCAAATCTTAAGCAATTTTTCCAATAATTTCAAATATATATATCGCTGCATACTCACTTTAGTGATACACTGTATATATACATATATATATTTATATATATACATGTATATAGAGATAATAAGGCATTAAACACAATGCATTTCATTTCTTCTGAAACAGATGAAATAAAAATTAAATTCTTCATTTTCGGTTTTTTTTTTTATTTTTTATTGTAAGCTGTATCTTAAACGCACACGAAACTTAAACAAACACGAAATGCGTTCTCTTCTATATGGGACTTGATAAATAGCGAGGATTGTCAGGATATAAATTTTATTAATACTTTCATGTTTAATTTTCAAAAATGAGAATTCTTCCTCCACGAGCAGATTTTTTACATGTTGAGCCTTTTAAAGGGAATTTTTATTATAATTCTATGAAATTCTGTTCATGGAAACACTAATCGATTCTGTCTAATCGATATAAATTCTATTTTTCAACAAATTGCATAAGTATTGATTTAAATAGTTTGAAGTTGCTGCAGTCATGAAAATATCATTCCATTTCGGTTTATTTTGTCTTTTCAGTTTGATTGTTAAGTTTTGTAAAATTTAAAAACTAAGCTGGCGACAGTTCATATTCGTTTTGAATGTTTTTGTCAAGATTTTCGACAGTCCCGCATGGCAAAATCCTCAGACGTTAAATCTAATTATTCTTATATTTTATTCCCACACGGGGAATATGAGCACACGTTTCAAACTCCAGATCAGACATTTCCAACAAAACGAAATATCAAAAAAATGTTCTTCGGCATCTTCCTGTCAGCAGATGTCTAGCAAAAGTTTTCCAAAAATATCTGTCGTTCGGAGTCGACTTTAAATTGTAGGTCCCACCACACATGTAGAATAGTTTAAAGTCGATTCTGAACGACACTCTCAGAGTTTTAGCTAGAAATCTGCTAAGAGGAAGTCGCCGAAGTGGCTTTGCGTCTAATAAGCCAACACACTACATACTACACAACGGCGACTTCAATTGATTAGCATGAGGAACGACTAAAAGTGCAATGATACGGGTGGACAAGAACAAAATGAGACAGATTAAGAAATACCTGATTATTGATGTCGTCTTTATGAAACTTACAATTTGAATTTGAATTTCCTTTGCTCATGTTTTATTTTATCATTTCAAGTGACATCGGTTATAATTATAAAATAATTTCAGAAGTTATTCTACAACAGCAGCAAATGTCTACAATACGAGGATAATGCACGCCAGTATGTCCGTGTATTGCAAATTTGATTTTTAATTCTGTTGCCATTTCATTTTCGAAATCTTTACATAGCTTGGCTTTAAATTTTTTGATATTTTAACTGATGTTTTATATGTACATATGTTTGTAAATATTTATGCACAAGTATCTGAGTATTTAAGAGTTTTCTTCTTGTGTTATTTTTTATTTTTGAAATTGTGTTTTTCTCGGTATTTTTCCTTTTCTCTTCAGCATTTCATTTTATTTGAATTTATTGAAGTGAAAACTTCAGCATAATGGTGATGATGATGATAATGATGATTATGATGACGATGTACATAGCAGACATCGTTAATGTACATGATATTGTTAAAGTTGATGATGCTTGAATTGAGTTTTATGTTTGGAGGAAATTATTCATACTTAAACATGGTTCACAATTTATTTTTTTTTTTTATTTTACAAACAATTTATCATGGTTTTTTGGTACGTTTATATTACTCTTCATTAAAACTCTTATGCTTACATTGAGCCATACCCTGCTGATTTGCAAATTAGAAAACATTTTTACCGGATTCATTAACGTTCATTTTCTATTTTCTTTTCTTTTTCATACAGTTTTCATTCAGTTAAATACGAGGTATGTTAACGAAATTAATTTAAAAATCTATGAACTTTTCATAGATTTAAACACTCACCTGTCATGAGCAGAAAAATTCAGTCTTATGGTATGCGCTGGACCATATTCGCCAGCATTCAAGTCTCTTTTTCGACGATGTCTTTTCTGTTCGATGTGCTTTTGATGGGCCTCATGCAAGTGTGTACGATCGAAATTTGCTGCTTCCCAATGCTTTATAAATGGGGTTAATTTCTGTGTGTGACCTGCAACGAAATGAAATTTTAAATGAAATTAAAAACAGAACGGGAACATCGAATATATGTAAATACAAACTAATCAATACACGAATATGTCAACACAGCAAATAAACAAAAATATTGTAAATGGCAACTGCAGTTAAACAAAAAAAAACCACAAAAAATGAAGAAAAAAAATGGTCAAATATTGTATGTTTTTTGTTAACTCGTATCTTCTTAGGCATTTAAAGACAAATTATCATAACTTGATGTTGTCGTTGTTGTTGTTGCTGTTGTTGCTAATAATGGTGGTGGCGACGGTTTCTACCGTAACATGACTACATATTACACATACATACATACAGTAATGCATGCAAATCCTAATGCACTCTACTTTCCACAAAATTATTTTACGATCAGGTTTATTACTCCAAACAAGCCAGAGGTTTAAATGTATGAAATACTAGAATTACCACTTGAGGCTATTCGGTGTAAATGTTTCTAATGTTAATCATAAGTATGTCAAGAAAAATCCAACATAGTAAGTCAACGACTCTCAAACTAATAAGTTGCTTACAAAGACAGAATCTCGGTTTTATGCCTTGCCACAATTTTTTAAATGTTTACGGCTTTATAAAGATTAATTCGAACGAGAAATACTCCTCTTAATACCTAAATATACCATGAAAAAAGAATGCACTCTTTTAGTTTACCGCTGGCTTTGTTTAAGTAAATACATGCATAATACATGTTAACTTGGCTTCTTCTTAATACAGTTATGGTTGTTTTTGTTGTAGTAGTTGTAGTTGTAGTTGTGTAAAATACCGCATTGACCACAACTTGAGACATTCATTTATTGAGATGTTCCAGCGACCAACAACAACAGCAGCACAAGGCGTATGCCAACTACCTACCATAAACGACAACATGAGCGAACAAATGTACTAAATGTACGGTATGGCAGTCTAATACAATGTAAACACAGACGCAAATCCCATTACATTCATACACATTTTGTTCAATGTAGTTGTGGGGAGATGTATGTAAATATATGCGTGCATTTGTGTTTGTTTGTTAAATTTTGTTTGAAGGGGTGTGTAATTCAAGTACACTGTGTGGTATTGTTGTGGCACTTGCATACAATTTGTTCACGATAGTAATTTTAGCAAATGTGTGCGTATGTGTGTGTGTGTGTGTGTGTTTTAGATGTTCTAATATGCTGTCATATAATGGAAATGATAAATATGTTGCTGAAACTATGCAACATTGCGCCAACTTGTTATTGCATTAAGAACGGCTGACTGTCGCTAGCTACACTGTTCGTTTCAACTTCATTTAATGTTGCCACAAAGCATACTGCTTTAAAACAATCGTTAATGTTGCATAAACGTTAAATGTTTAAGACCAGCCTATAGTGACCGACATTTTCTGCTAGACATCAACTGCAAAAGAAAAAAAAATGCAAAAGAAAAGAACAAAAATGTTCAACCAGGAGGCAATTGTTCTTTTTTATTTCGCATTCGAATAGCACTCAAACAGATACACGCAGCCAGAGATTGTCAACTTACATCTGTGTCTGTCAGTGTATGTATGTGTGCCTTGCATGTGAATTTGCACTTGACTTCACTTGTGCATGATTTCAAATGCACTTGACCGAACACATACAAAAAAAAGCTGGCAAACTTGCTTTTAATGCCCTCATCGTAGTCATAGCCATCGTTATCATTATCACCAACATCATTATCATTGCCATCATCACGTTATTATAATTATGATGATAATTATTATCATCTTGATAAGAAAGATTAAAAAAATGATGATGAGCACAATGACAATGGTGGTGACAATGTTCATTGCTGCTGCTGCTGCTATTGTTGCTGCTTCAGATTAAAGGTGAGATATAGAATGAAATGTTCGTTGCTAAATTGATGGTGATTTTGTGGTGGTCTGATCAATTATTGTTGCTAGGTATTGTTACACTTTGTTAAGCAGATAGCGTGCCAATAGAAGAAAATTCCACTCATGGCATTGTCAACGATTGGAAAATGTTTTCAAAATTTTAATTTTTTGTAATGTATTAATGTGCGATATTAATGTGTTTTTGACCAACAATTTTTTACTCTTTCTGAAATATTTTTCTACTTTTATTGTTTGTTTCTATTCAAATAATTATTAGCTTGTAAATACATCCGTTTCCGCTAAATCAATCAACAAACTTTGTTTAAATTTACTCACTCATTAAACCATCTTATATATAAAAATGAGTGTGTGTTTGATTGTATGTTTGTATGTTTGTATGTTTGAAGTTTATAGACGATTAAACGGCTGAACCGATTTTCTTGAAATGTTCACAGTATCTTCCTGTATGTCTGGAAGGAGTTATAGGCTACTTTTTATGTTGACATTCCAAATGAGCGAGGGGCCATGCCCACGTATGCTACATACTACATACTTAATATTTAATTGCATTTGAAATATATTACTCATACGCATAGTAGTTACCCCTACAAGTATGCTATCTGTGATTCTTGATGTATAAAACGAAAGAAAATAAAGTGTAAAGAACGACGCGGGGGGAAAGATAGAAGGGAAAGAAAAAAATTTTGTAACCAACATTTGTGAAAAAATTCACCAAATAAGAAAAAATATAACCAAAATTAAATTCGTAGACTTTTGTTTTATTTATTTTTTTTTTTTCAAGTTTAAATTATCTATATATATAAAAATGAATGTACTTTATGGAATCGTAAACTATGCATTTAATCTTTAGCAAAGTTGTTGCGCATGAGCCGACGAAGGTTTCTAAGTTGGTATAACCAATTTCCGACAGGTGGCGCCACTGAAAATTCTTCGAAATTAATTAAATCGTAAACTGTGCATTTGATCCTGTGTTGAAAAGAAAAGAAAAGAGCATTACTAGCCTCAGAATCAGCATTGAGACTGAAAAATCTTCGAGTACATGCCGCACAGATCCGTTCGCATGAATCACTTGAACAATGAGTCACTTGATCGAATGCGTACTACTCAGGCCCGTTCGTCTGAATCATCTGGACAACGGGAAACAAAATCAATAAAATGATTCATACTTAATTGGATATTTGTCTAATGTCTTTCCTTCAAATTTATTTTAGTTTGTAGTGCAGCAAAGCGCGCAGGGTACAGCTAGTATCGTATAAAATTAATGTCTTTTTTGTATTCTTTTTAAATTAATTTATTATTTATTCTTTAATTACTTAATCTTCTTCTTTATAGGAATTTTCAATCTCTTGAAATCTATTTGTCTTCTTGTGGAAACAGGGTGATGATAATACAGTATTTGTATGCAACATTTATCGCCTACAAAAATTTAATTTTAAACTTCTTAGACTAATTAGTCTCTTTAAAAAAAGCTAAAGTACTTTGTTTAATCATCTGAAGTACTTAATCATTTATGCAAGAACAAACACTTTCTTTTTCTGTATTATTTGGATGACACTTTAGCTCGTGTTTTGTTTATCCTTAGGCAAAGAATAACCAGCCAGCTAAGGAACAAAACAAAAAACACAAAAGAAATTAATTTCTCTTTTTTTTGTGACAATTTACCACAGGTGTTTCATATTTCTTAGAAAACAAAAGGTAAGAAAATAAAAAAAGCCCAAACATGTCTTGTGTTTTATAAACACTTTTGCTGCCACAGTTACTCGGGTCTATGAGCAGACAACACGCACAGACATCACTTCATACCTGTACGTCCTTAATTTTATTCGATTTATTTTAAAAGAGCAACAAAGAAAAAAAAAATAAAATAAAATGTCGTTGACATATTTGAATTGAATTTTTCTAATTTAGCAAGATGCCCTGCACGTACGCCTTTCGTATGTTGTGTTTATCAACGCCAACATCATCGTCTGTCTACATTAGCATTAGCAATGCGACCCAGTGTGTAGCATGAACAAAACGCAAACCAAAGCCAACCAACCATTGAATCCAGCCGCCTCCATCACAATCATCACTCAGTCAAGTCGCATCACAACAACAACAATAGAAATCACACACGAGTAGATCAACGTACGCGATATCAAATGAACGACATCAACATGAAACTGCCGCATGAAGCAGCCAACTAAGCGTAACTCGCAACACGTTTTAATTTCTAACCATCCACGATGTCTCCCCGTAGATGATGAGTCATAATTTATTAAATATTTTCCGTAAAGAATAACAACAACGACAACAACAAACAACTAATGACTCCAAGGGTACATTTAATTAAGCATTTCAAGAAAGATATTTCGCTATCATCTGACAAACAGTTGAAAGTAATTAAAATTGGGGGCATATAAGTGGACACCCTACCCGTAGTAAATGCGCAGAACTTTTTTTTTTATTTTAAAACAATTTTTAAGAGCTCAATTGATTTTGTAAATTGTAAAGAGAATGAGGTTGTTTATTTCCAAAAGGAAGAAGATGAGAAGAATTAAGAAAATCAAAAGGACAAAGTATACTTTCTTCGGTAACACGTAAGCTAGGACAAAATGATTGTAGGTATAAAGGAACTGTTATCGTTTACACGGAAACGCAAAATTCCAATAGTTCAGTGCGGTTTATTGCCGTTATCATTGAATTTTCAAATTGAAAAAGTTTTTATGTAATTTTTGTACTGTACTTCACCGTCTTCTATTGGCTATTGGCTAGTTCCGTTTGACGTATGCGTCACCACATTAATCAAGCATACTTGCATAATTTCTGTCGTTCCATTCCGAACAAACATGTCTACTTGGACAAAACGTGATTTATTTCATCGCCTATGCTGAATACAAACTTTATTTCGCTTTTTTCTTGAGAGTTTATAGCAGTCGCTGTAGTTTAGTAGGTAGTGTGAGTTTAAACCTTGGCTCTGAACATAAAGAAATATGCAAAAAATGTATTGCCTTTCGGCTGTATTCTGGCAAAAATTCTGAGAGTAAATAAAATTGCCATAAAAAAGCTTCTGATGTTCAGAGTCGACCTTAAACTGTAGATTCCGCCACTTTTTGATAAAATTAACACACACAACAATCCAGACTAAAGAGTTGTAATGGCCGATTAGGTATGTAAGTACATAAGCATTTACGGCTGCATGATAAGTCTGAGGATTATATTTGAATAACTGAGTGGAATATATCTTCGCTTACGATATTTAATTAACCAATGCTTATGCCAGTATTCTGAAATCGATTTTTTTCAGAAGTCCTGTGGAATTAGCAATTGAAAGCGAATCTGGTTTGGAGACGTAAAGTATTACCCATCCATGCCATGTAAACTTAGGAAAAATTATTGATAATTACTGATGTCTGATAGACTTTGACTGTTAGAAAACATGCGACCGTTCTTAGCACAGCTCTCAGGTCAATGAAAATAATTAATATTGATAAGCGAGATGTACTGCTTGCAACGAGGCTACTACAAGATATA
Organism: Sarcophaga rosellei; assembly: GCA_930367235.1. NCBI lineage: Eukaryota > Metazoa > Arthropoda > Insecta > Diptera > Sarcophagidae > Sarcophaga > Sarcophaga rosellei. Next base: position 1,611,835 of record OV884017.1, on the reverse strand, counting down.
AATTTATCGCCTCGTATAAGCAGAAATGAAAAATAAAATAAATCTTTGAAGGATTAACATTTTTCTGTACCATTTTTCTACCACCGTAACTGAGCTTCTTACAATTATAGAGCGCACATTAAAGCGACTATTGCCACAAATAATGCCAATAAGTTTGCCTAAGTATGTTTGCATATTCGAATGGCTTGGATGAGTGAATAAAATATTCCATGGACAGAGATAAATTTCATATGCTTGCATACATAATGCAATCATATTTGCATTCATATATTTTTAATGAATAGACAAATATTTACAAAATGTAACACATTTTACATCAAATGAAATCTGTATGAAACGATGAAAACTACAAAAACAAAAAGAAAAAAAATTAAAATCATATTTCAATATAACATGTTTAATTTAGTCTGTGATAGTTACAGTGATGCTATTAACATGATATAATCATATGCATATTTGCATAAAAACTTATATGCATATTAAGCAGAGACATGCTTTGAATATAACCCAGCAAACAAATATTAAATCACTGATTCAAATTGGGAACAAATTTCGAAATTTCGAAAAAGAAATTCTGAATTCTAATTCGTAAGAAGTAATTAATGCATAATGAATATTCATTGGGTTACGTACGATAGACAGTGTCTTAAAATATGCCATTTAGACAAAAATATTCTCTGTGCGTAAATGTTCGTAAGAAAAATATGTGAAAATTATTTAAACTCATCATATGGCTTTTAGTTACAGTTTGAAGGTTAATTGTGAATAGTTCACTAACGTTTCGGTATTTTTTTTTTTCTTTCCGCTTTTTGTCTATTCTGTGTCTACCTCCATATTTTCATTCAAGTGGCATATAATTGAAAAATCTCTGCGCTTTCACTTGTATTCAAAGTTAAATTTTAAACCAGAATCAATCAAAAACAATTTTTATGGAAGAAGATTGGATTTTTTTAAAACAATTATTTTTTCTAATCAAATAACTTCGACTCTTGAAAGTTACTCGCTCACGTTTGAAAAAAAAATCTGTTGTTATTAATTCACCAAAGGCTAAAAATTAAATTCAATATTTTGTATCATTGCCATCAAATCGATAATCAAGACGAGATAGGCAAAGATGTCCACACCTCCATAGGTGCTTTTTCAGATTTCTAAGGAGGTAAATATTATCTAAAATATGTAGAAGCATAGTCATATTTGCAGCATCTTCAATAAATCTCGGCCTACCAACACCATTTTCTTGCATCCCAATATCATGACGAATCCGTCTCCAGATTTCACTGTTGGATTTATAATATCCTCTTAGCAAGGCAGTATTATGTTTTCACCAAACTTTGGATTGACCGTCTTCTCCTAAAATTCTTAAGTTACAGCCATCTGTGAATAGTACTCCTTCCCAAAGCATTGGATCGTTTATGTTAACGTGTTGATACTTTTGTGCGTATTCCTAACATTTTTGAATGTTTAATGTTGTGTGTAGAGTAGGGCTTTTGCATCCGTATTTCTTGTTCGATTTGTGAACGGATTACTACAAAGAAGAACCTACTCCCTGGTCAATTTTTAATTTACGAATTACTTCGACTACACTTTTCTTAGGATTTTCGTCGAATAGTCGAATAAATGTCAAAAGAACAACCAGAGCATGACAGAGCATCCATTTTTTCTACTTTATTTAATTTCTCAGTTTTCTTGTCCTGCTTACGACATACGAATTGAAATCCTTTCAGAGAGTTTTGCAAATATTATTTTGTACTTTCGTTATATCCAGAACTAATCAGGATTACATAAAAACGATCACAATCAGAGAGAATCAAACAGAGATCAACACGAGATCTGTCCATTAAATTAAGTTAAAAAATGTGGCGTTGAATCGATTTGGCCTAAGTAAAGGTATTCATGTTCAAGGCAAACTAATCGAAGATATTAAAAAAACAAAGTGCATTGCATGCATATATTTTTAGTATTTCGTTTAATTTTCTTCAATGCATTCATAATTTCAATACTAAATATTCGCTTTAATATTTCAACATACCAAATATGGTGGAAAATGTATCCACTCAGGGTGTTTTCATTTAACAGCTTTTTTCGAATTTCTTATTTTCATTCCTTTGTACGGGAAAAATTTTCTGACTACATAAAAATGTTGTTCGTGGACAGACAGGCGGGCAGACAGACAGACAGACAAATTGATTGATTAATAACTTTTGCAATTGCTTGAAATGTATTTTTATTTTATTTTTAATTTTTAATGAATTTTTTGCCATTTATAATAACGTATCCAACTTATGTCAATAAAAATGTAAAGATTATACTGTGATTGAATACCATGCCATACCATGACATACCATACCATATCGGCGTGTGAGAAGGAGTGTATGTAAGCGTGTTTTATGAAAAAAAATAAACATAAATAAAATATAAAGAAATGAATGCATATATGCATGTACATATGTATGTACTCGTATGTATGGTACACATATGAATGAGTATTAATGAAACAATAATGACTACATTATTATTTATTTTCTTTTAATTTTTTTTATGTTGTTTTGTTTATTGCTGCCACTGTATTGCAGTTGTTATTTCACATCAATTTGTTACAGAGTGATGCATAGTGATGGCTTCATTAATTTCAGCCATTTCAACGTTCGTTTTAAACAACAACAACAATTGGTAGCAAAGGAATGAAATGGTTTAGTGCGATTGAAGCGATTAATGATTTCGCGCTACTACTGTTTTCATTTTCTCGTTATAACGGTAAATAAGAGAAATTCTTGTTAATGATGATGATAATTCTGTGTTGTACTCGTATCGCTACTGCTGATACCACCAATGCCGGTGTTGTCAATATTAATGCCTGCCTATAGACAATATTGCTATTGTTTGTTTATTGCCAATGTCATCATCATCATCATCATCATCATCATCATCATCAGCGTAATCACCAACGAAATTCAGGCGCTAAAATATATATTTTCCAGTTGTGTTGTATGTATGACAATGATGATAAGAAATATATGTATTTTTGTTGTCATTGCTATCTGCTATGCTCTGCACTTAAATACGATGCGAGAAAAACCTTTAAAATCTTCATATTCATTCAGTGAAATTGTTGTTTTTGTTATTATTGTGTATAATTCTCTCTCTCTCCCTCTCTTTTTTAACGATTAATTGCTGGCAGTCAATTAAATCAATTAATTATGTGCACAAGAGAGAACAGATACACGTTTAAATACACTAACGCTTATACACACACAAACACACATACGCATACGCTTTAACGCCTATATATATGCCATAGACTTTTAATAAAAATATTGTAAAAGTTGAGGGAAAAAGCAACAACAAGAAATAGCTGGCGTGGATTATGAGCTGAATAAATCCTGTTTAATTTTGTTTTTTTTTTGTTCTTTCAATAACATTCATGAGATATTTCATTGGGTGCTGTCGCAGTTTTTTTTGCTGTAAATAAAAATAAGGACAGTAGCACATACACAATAACAGAAAAAGCATTAATTATATTTTTGTTGTTGTTTTTTTGTTATTTGTAACAGTTTAATCGCTTTATAAATTTAACCCAAATAAAATATTTGTTTTAAAACTAAGAAAAAAAAAATACAATTTTATTTGTATTGTTTCCCTACATTAAACAATGTCAGTACATGTACATACGTATGTATGTGCATGCCACCTCTCTCTCTCCCTTTCTTCTCTCTCTCGCTAACAAACACGCACATGATCAATTATTTTCTACTGAAACCGTGTTTCAATGAATTTTTAATTGAATTTAAAGCATTCAATAAATAATTTTAAGCCAGATTTACATTCAATTTTAAGTAAAGAGAAGCGAAATAAAGATTCTGCAATGTCATCGATGGCACACGTCATGAGAATGACAAAATCGAAAAATTCAATATATTTTGAATCAAATGTCGACTACAATTTCATGAATTGTCTTTCGAAGAAGTCTGTTACGACAATGAAGGTTATTTCTAGAAATCTCAGTAATATCTGTGTTGTTTTTGCTTAAAAAATATGCAATGCAATGAATAATACCAAGACGCTTCAAGACGCTTTTTGGGCAAGACAAATGGCAATATGTTACACTAGACCGCACACTATTCAAATTAAATGAAACTTTCGGTCCTTGGAATCGATGACAAAATGAACAGTTCTTTCTATTTAATTATTGTGATAGTTGTACTGATAATATATAGTTGTTTGAAGTATTAAATTTTGTTAAAAAAAATATTAATTTATGTCTTCCGAAGTATGTACTCATTATATATCACTTTATATGAAAGCAATTTTGAAATTAATGCAAAAAGTTCAAGATTATATATAAAGAAACGTTATAAAACCTTTAAATTGAGGGATTTGGTATTAATATTTCGATCTTGGCTGTTCTCGACTTGACTTGTCTTCGTCAATTTCGAAATTTTTCAGTCCACTTCACCAGTCTATCGTGTAAAAAATTCCTTGATCATAATTAGGAAATAAAATTCTCTGTAATCTACAGAATAAACGGGATGTATGTTTTGAGACTCATGCTATTTATAGACTTAACTAAGCATAGATGACTGCTAAGAATTTCTTAAGTGTTATTGACTACTAAACTCCCCTCAGTTACGAGAATTATTATGAAAACTCTATGCTGCTTGTATGTATGTTACAGCATAAAGCTTTTAAAGGGCTTTTCGTAAATTCATTTCTTTAGGAAATTACCTAGCAAACAGATATTCTAACCTAAATAGCAATCGATAGATAAATAGACTGCAGGCAAACTGATGACAGTGATGAATGTCAATTAACTTCAGCTGATTACAAAATGTTTTCAATAAAATTTGTGTTGACATCACTTAACAACAAGGTGATGTATCAGCTTTCTTAATCGTCACTTGCAATTCAGAATTTTCCATGTCTTTTCTAAGAAAACGAAAAAAGACAGACAGACAGAGAGACAAACTGACATTCAGGCAATGCTCGCAACAACTAACCTTATATGGTTGTAACTCATCACAGACACAGATAGTAATTGGTAACACATAGAGAATCGAGACACATCTCGTTAAAGGAGTGTTGCAAGAATAAACCGTTGCACGACGATGACAGCATGTAACAACTAACAAAGTGCATGACTATCATCATTGCCATCATCATCAACAAACTCACTCACTACTTTGTTGCATGACCCCATTCTGGTATTTTCTGCTGCCATTGTTGTTGTTGTAGTTCTTCCTAGTAAATAAGCATGACGTCTATACGCTCATATTTCTTTATGTATTACACTTGCTTGTCATATGGATGCATGGATATTCAATTTTCCTCCCTCCCACACCCCACTTCTTATCATTGTTTATGTTTATTGTTCGTCAGATTTACATGAAGTTGAACCGTTTTTTTTGAGTTGTCTTCGTTCACAGAGTGCTTTACTTAGTGTCAGCAGACATTAATTTTCTTGTAGGCGCTTATGATTTCACTTTCGACATTCACTATACGTGTAACAGGACAGTTATTCTGTTCAGCTTCAAAACAACTTGAAGCTATTTTTTCCTTTATACTCCTTTGGGCATCTTTCTAATGCTCCACTCTTCTGTTCTAGTTTCTATTATTTTCCGTTTCGTTGCCTATTAGATGATTAAGTAGTTAAACGTAGCTTCTATTGTTGTTGTTGGTGGTGTTGTTGCTAAAGATGTTGTTTAGTCGTTTAGTCTTTTTACAACATGTTTGTCAAGTGAAAACATTTTCATTTTTTCACTTTTTTCTCTTCAGTTCTTCTTTTCGAATTCAAGAACCGAGGCTAATCATACAATAGAACGAACAGCAGCAGTATTTTATACATACCTTAAACAACAATGCCTTGCTTTAGGTTGACACTTTTTATGTTGAGATGTGCAAAGTTATTTGAAAATCAGTTGGAAATATGGATCAAATTATTTATTTTGAGGCACCAAGTAACATACATAAGAGATCCTATGCCATCTGAGGTTGCAAACTAATGAGAATTATATTTAAACAGATAATCGACCAAACAGTCATATTTCCAGATACTTCAAGGATTGTTCGTCTGACAAAGTTGGATTATTAATGTTTAGTTGTGCGAATCTGCAAATCAGATGACTTAAAATCTTTAGCCTTAGGTTGGCTTAAAACATAATTTAAATGAATTCTTAATGAAGCATTATCACAACTATTCTAGTACGTTTGTATGCAAAATATTGCACAAAAAAAGTGTGGCGACTTGTAATTTCAAAATTATTTCTCTCTTCTCGAACAAAATTCTAATGCACAAAGTGTAAGCTGTTGTTTATCTATTCTCAGTCATCATCAAAAGACACAGATGCCTCAAACCTACATTACAAATAACTTCATAGTAATACAAAACCCATAATTGGTCATTCCATTTCCTTTTTCATTCAAATTTTACTGCGTCTATTGTGCTGGGTAATCAACTTTCCTTTCTCTTTTTATGCCCATTTTTTAGTTTATTATGGGGCACTGCGAGAGTAGATCGCTGACAAGGATCCGGAACAGATCCCAGCCGGACTATTGCAGGGTATATTGCGATGAGGAGGAGTGGTAGACTGTCGAACATCTCCTCTGTAACTGTCCAGCCCTTAGTAGGTTGAGATTGACCAGAGATTGGCGGAGGCTTCTTTGAGGTTTTGAATTCTGTGAGAGTCGACATCAAGACTCTCCATAGATTCATTATTAATTTGAGCTGGCTGAGAAGTGCTTGGGCTTTAATTGATTCTCTTTCCAATTATCCGTGTAGAATTATTAAGAGTTAACGTTTCTATTTCACGCGACACCGCCAGTGAAGGGACAATTAATAAAATAAACTCACACAACTATCACGTCACTTCACCTTGTGACTGATGTCTGTACCACTAGATCACTGTGCCTGCTGCCACTAATTTTGATTCTTCGGAGATCAACACGTTTCCACATTGCTAACGCAAACATTTAAGTCCAATACATCACTGCATTAAGGATGCACCGGTAGCGTAGAGTTTTCTACTAGAGCTTTTGGGCCGGTAACACTTCTCCAAACATAAGATTTTAAACGATGTACTCATCAGAAATGAAATTCCCATTTTATCAAACAAAATGTCTCGATGGATTCAAAGAAAAACATTTTCAATTTTAAGACCCAATGCCCATGAACTCTATTAATCGTATTCAATTTAATTGAATTGAGTTTCGCAATGAACCGCAATTGTACAATTACGCATGTAAAAAGGACAGGCAAATAGTAAATTAAAGCGACTGTATACAATGTACATATGTTCGCAAAACTTCATTTGATTTGGCATAAAAAATTAGGTGGCCTTTAATTACCAACATATTAATGCAAATTTGAAACGCCCTAATGCGGCCGAACATCAAATGCCAATCGTCAAACGCCAAACGCAACTCGAACATCGTAAATTACAAATTTGCAATTCATAAGGCAATGAATGACATGGCATGGCTGCTGCTGCTGCTGTGGCAAATTATGGCTGCAACGCACGCTAAATTTCAAATGCAAATGTGTAACATTGAGAAAATATGGCAACGCAATTAATTATGTATTACAGTGACGGTCAGCAAGTAAGTATTGGCCACCAGCATTGGTGTGAACAAAATCACCATCACCACCAACCAGCCAAAGGCAAATTGGAATTTATTTAAAATATTTCCATTTTATTTTCAAATTTTTTTTGTTTTTATTTTTCTATTTATTAGAGAATTGCGTGTTAATCGATTTTTTTGTTGTTGTTGTTATTGTTGTTTTACAAGAGAATATGCGTTTAATGTTTTTATTTTAATTGTATGTAACATGTATACAACAGTACAACAATAAAAAACAAAGTGCACTGATTAATGGTGAAACTAAATTAAACGGTTTTAAGCTGTTGTTTTACTAACACAGTTATTTGGAGGATTTCTTTCGATTTTTTATTTTCATTTTCAGCTGTTTAATGCACAAAAAAGTGGAAACCGATTAAGTGCCTTCAAATACATGTGTACGAGTATGTATCATCGACAAGCGTAATCGACATCAAAAATAAGTCGATAGTTCGATACTATTTACCCCGACGTTTCGTAAGCATTAAATGTATTTGGCTGCACAAAAATCATTCAACTAAGCCACCCTCTCTCTCTCTATCTCTCATTCTCTCACTCTTTGTTCATCTGACATACACTTAAAACTCTAATACTCGTACTAATGACCTGGTTTTTCTTTTCAAATGACCATGAGATGAATTTTCTGTTGCTCTTTGTTGTTATTGTGTTTGTTGTTGGTGTTGTTGTTGTTATTGTTAAATCATTGAACAAAAACTTATAAAAAACAAAACAAACAAACAAACAAACAGTTGCATTCAAATGCAGTTGCAAACAATTTTATAAAATCATCGGTTTTCGTTGTTGTTTTTCTTTTTGTTCTGTTTTTTCTCTCTCGAAATAAAAAAAAATAACAACAACTACTTGTGGAAGAAAACTAAGGTGCAGATACATATTTCCATACACGTAAAATCAAATGAATTTAAAAACAAACAAAAATCAGGCAAAAAATAATTTTTTTTTTTATTTTTTTTAATGGAAACCTCAGTCTCAAATGAATGGATTGAGTACTGAAAAGTATGTGTTGAAAAATAAAAAAATAAAAAAATAAAAAAAAAATATTTACTCATAATAATAATAATTATGAAATTAATGGTGGATAAAAAAAACAATTTCATTCGGTTTACTGGAAGTCGTTGCAAAATAAAAAGATCTTAAATGCAATTTTATGGAAAAAGGGAATTCTGCAAGTAAACTACTGAAAGACGATCCAAAAACTTACAAACATTTGTTTTGATTTGATGATAAACTCAAGGATTTTGTGTAAACCTAAAACTAAATGGTAGAGATGTGTTCATCCAATATATTGTGCTGCTGCCAGGATTAATCTTTTTGAGAGGAAAGTAGGAGTGTGAGACATGTGTTTATTAACTTCATTTTATTAAGTTGTTCTACATATGTATGGTGGTACACATCAGAGATCAGCAATGAGTATTCAAAAAGATGATTAGAATCGAATCATACTCATAATTTCTGATTCTTATACGCATTCCTACTTATTATAATATCATGGAATCTCTACTCATATTCAAAGTTTGAAGTACTCATGATATTCATACTTAACAACACGTTTGATGTTGTTGATTTCGTCTCTCCATAACTCAACATATACTCAAACCACAAAATAAGTATGATGGTATGAGTTTGATGTCAACGTTGTACACATACTTACTGCAATCAATGTTGGTGTAGTGAGTACGAATGAATCAGAGTAGATAGTTAAATTTCCATATTGTTGACTCACTTATATTCAAACATTCATCAATGTTTATGAGTAGCGAAAAAACGATTCATTGCTGATCTCTGGTACGCATGTTGCGAACATATGTTCATAAATTCACTAATTAGGTTTAGGTTAGAGGACGTGTACTTGCCAATTGAGACAAGTACAGTACCCGGAGGTCAAGTTTATCCATTGTATAAACGTCCTGAAGGAGTGAGGATAATAGGGGAGAAGGGAAAATGGAGAGGAAGTAGGAATGGGAGAATGAGGAAGAAGAGGAATTGCACAGATTAATAAACACACAAGAGAGCGCGACTACACTATTGAAGCCCTAGCACTTCTCAACCAGCTCAAACTAATAATGAATCTATGGACAGCCTTGATGTCGGGTCTCGACACAGAATTCAAACCTTGGCAAGGGTCTTCAAACTCAAACTACTAAGGCCTAGACAGTTACAGAATAGATGTTCGATAGTTTCCAACTCCTCCTCATCACAACATACCCTGCAACATGTTCACTAATACTGGAATAGAAACCTTCTTCTTTTATTTGTTGCAGTCGATTTTCTGCTGGCACCAGAATTCACATCGATGAATCGACTTGTTGAGGGATCTAACAGACTTAGCCTGATATGGTTATATGCAGAATACAATTTGTGCTAAACCTTATCAGATTCTATCTTAGGATCCTCATAGCAGTTATAATATGCCTGAAGAATGGTAATAACTGACAATGACTTCTACAGATGTTGTAACGTGAAGTAAGAAAAATAGATCCCTGAACATTAGGCCTATCCGGCGCTTGGACACCTAAGAAAAACACAGAATGTGTGTAGCCAAAGGAGATTTAAATAAAATTCTCATCTCATGAGAGGTACCAACTAGGACTTGTAATTATCTGAACGAATACGTAGTATCGGTGTTACAACGGAATACGAATTTGGACACGACTGAAAATTACACTTGACATAAGGTATGCGAAAATTTAAAAGTTTGAAATTATTGACAAAGGCAAAGAGTTCAACTAATTGCAACCAAAAAATATATTTAGAAGTTCAACAAGCTTCTTCAATAATATCGAAACATTGTAAGCAACCACAATAAATTTAATAAAATCCTTTCTACGGCTTGCTATTTAAATTTCAATTAAATTTTGCTTAAAACTGGCTCTTATGCTCTTCATAATCTTTTTTAATATTCTAATACGCCATTAAATCAAAAACTGAATATGAAATCATTCTATTGTTTCAAAAGTCAATGAACTGGTGTAACGTGAAAAAGGGAACAACAACAACACACAACATTATTTCATTTCATTTAATTTAATTTTCTATTATTAGTTAGACTTATTAATTTGTTTTATTTTTTAATTTTGTTTTTTTATTATTCTTTTTTTCATATTTTAATATAATTTTTCTATTATGAGATAAAACATACATACAAGCTTTCTATGAATACTCCTCGTGCCTTACGTATCCATAATCGTATAGGGAAAGCATTTTACTTTTTTCATTTCATTTTCTTTTTTTTTTTATTGTTTGAGTTTTTAAAATAGTAGAGCGAGCATGTTTAGTTTAGTGGTGCTTCAGTTTTTCATTTTCCTTTCATCTCTGCAATCTATTCAAATACAAACGTACCCCCCCACCCACATGAATATGCACAGTTATGCATGAGTATGTGGCTATATAACCCATCTATACATATGTACAGACGAATGTGTATGCTTCTTTTATAAGGTTAAAATATTAGAATATTCTGGTATTATTTTACGGCTTTAAATGATTTTTTTCTTTGTTTTTCATTGAAGAACTCAAAGAAAATAATACAATAAATTGCTCATGTTGAAAACTGAACAGGAAAAAATTTAACGGTAAAAGGAAAATTTTACAGTGAGGAGCAAAAGGGAGTCCTCCTGTCGATATACTATTCAGTCAGATAGATTCAAATTAAATTTGTATCTTAATTAACAATGCTCAACTTCTTAAATTAAATTGCATATATGTAAGTAAAGATCATCAAAAACAAAAAACAACAAAAAAAAAACAGAATAAATTACATGTACTCAGTTTTGCACCTACATATGTATTATATTGTATTTAGTTGTTAGGGTTGTTTACATTTTTGTTTCCTTTTCTGCTTAACAAGATGTTATACAAAGGTTTTTGAAGGTAGGCTCAGCTAAGGACTAAAGGAATTTTACACAAAAACAAGCAAGGGATCATGGGTAGTAAACGATAAACTCAAACACAAAGTTTCATAGAAACAATTTAACAATTTAATTTTATAAAAGTCATTGACATTCAAGAATACTTGCCCTACGATGAGAAGAATAAAGGAAGACTCATTCTTAACGCCAAAAGAAGAAAATAAAATCGCAATCTAAAAGACAGCAAGAAGCGCAGTTCACAGCTGTCGAATAAGACAATATGATTGATGACTGAAAACGAGTAATATACTTCGTAAAGGGACATTTTGCTTGATAAGCAAAAACTCGATGACATTATGATGGTTGAGGACTATTCTACAAACTCATTTTTTTATTTTATAAACTTAGACGCATACCCCGCGAATGGAGGAATTTTTTTTTAGATGGCGAATCTGGCATAAATCTTCAGATCTTCAAAAATCTTTAAGGAATCTAAATTTAAAAAAAAATTTAGAGTGGCCATCTAAAAAACCATGATGAATCGTAAATCGAAGTTTAGCACAATATTTAGGAGTGAGAACAATATTTAGGAGTGTCCAAACAAATTCTAAATTTTCCATTAATTCGATATTTAAAAAAAAAAATTGTCAAACTGAGTACATACATATAGTTTTCACTAATTTACTCTCAGTTTTCAGTACACTCTGTAAGCGCAATATTTGATTGCATGCCTGAAATTAAAGTACCAAAGTAATTGAAGCCATTCTTGTTCTCACAACTATTAAATCCAAAAGCATAGAGGAAACCGTCCTATTTAATACATTTTAATTGACACACAGCAGCAGAAAATATCACGATATTATTTTTTTAATACAATTTACTTTAATGCCAAGCGTGTTCAGAAATTTATGCAAAAAAAAAAATAAATAAATAAATAATAATTCATTTAATTTTGTTTAAATATAATATCATAACAATTTTACGCATTGTTACAGAATCTCATCTGTTCGGAAGAGCAAAATAACCTTTAAGTAAATAAATAAAAATACCCACAACAGCATTACAACTTTAGCATTACATTCCCTTCCATTGTCATTATGGGGGAGAGTTAAAGAGCCTCGTTTCCGATGTTAAAATAAATGAAAAATAATAATAATAATTATTGTATATTGAATGTTGTTATTGCTTTTGTGCTGCCTCTACTACTGCCATCGGTGATTTTTTGTTATTGTTGTTGTGTTTGCAATTGTATTCCAATGATATGAAAACACAAACACACACTCATTCTTTATTTACGCACTCACTAGTTATGGACCAATAAAACTGTTATACGATATACAATACAACACGAGTACACCATACACGCATTGATATATCCTTATAGTATACATATTATTCTTTCATACACTAACGCATGCACATATACGTACCATACTAGTTAAACACAATTATGTATGTGTTTGAATAGAAAAATACCCAACAGTTAATATTTCATATTTTGAAATCTCACAAAAAATATTCTTGGTTTTATACTCAATAGAGCCTTGCTCATGTCCGTAAGAAGTATACATGTTCAAATGCTTTACATTGACAAGCTTATCAAATTTAACAAGATTGAGCAACAATAATAAATGAATAATTGAAATGTCTTTAAATTTTCTTTGCAACTTAAAGTCAACTTCCCGAAAAAAATATAACCATCACTACCAAGGACGGTTCTTTCATTAGCTGCACAAACTCTTACATTTGCTCAACAAGAAATCTTTTTTTTTTTTAATTTTGTAAAATCTAGTCGTATACGATTAAAAAACACAGAAAGCTTTTGCGGAATACTTCACACTGAATGGTCAAATGTTTACTTCAGCAATGCGCATAATAATATCAAAACTTCAGAATTATTAAATATTATGCGCGTATAAGCTAAAGTGAAATGTTTTACAAAACTGTACTATAAATAGATATAGTTCGATATAGTACGGCTTAAAAATTTTAAAAGATGTTTGTATCTCTTTTGCCAGTAGAATGACATCTATTATGTATAATAAAAGCTCTCCGTTAATGCATACATAATTGGTCATTACAACTCTTTAGTCAGAATTACGATCTAGATTCTCACACCACTTATGCTGTGTGTGTTAATTTTATACATGAGAAACTTTTCATGGCATTTTTATTTTACTCTTATAATTTTCTTTGAAATCTGTTGAGAGAAAGTTGGCGAAGAAATATTTTTTTATATTTCATTTTGATGTCTGACCTGGAGTTTAAACCGTGGCCTTAGGGTCTAATAAGTAACCTACTATCTACTAGACTACGACGACTTGAAGTCTCTCCGTTCTGTAGTTGAAAATCCTTAACCCTCCACTCGATATTTCACATTTTATGGGATGAGTTAGTTGCTTAATAATTATGTTAAATTTTTTTTCTTTTTATTATGAAAATCTTGAAGAGAAGTTTGGAAATTTATGATTTATTTGTAACTGTTCATTCAAATGTCTGTAAATGAAGGGCCGTTATGCGATTTCACTTAATCTAGACTTGACTGTTTGTTTCTGTCTGTTAAAAATTAAGAAAGAAAATAAAAAATTTAATTTTCAAATTAATTACGATTTAAACTGTGTTACACTGATTAATTGCTAAATTGTTTGTTGGGTGTTTCAAAAACTTTGCAATAAAATTTTGTATGCATACGAATGTGCACATGTGTGAGAGCCTAGTGTTGTTTACAAAAATAAATAACACCATGTGCTTTATAGTTGAACTCAAACGCATAAATGATTGTAATAATGAAAGAGGGAGAGAGAGAGAGAGACTATATATGTATATATATACGTATGCGTATGTGTTTGTATTGATATGATTACACTTTTATAGTGTTGAATGTATGTACATTTAAGTGTGTTTACATTTAAGCTTTTACAGGGTATTTAAACACTCATATATACACATACTCACACAAACAAATATTAATTTTTCATCATATATGTATGTATAAACACATGCTCTCTCTCCCGTACACAAAAATATATTCTCAATTCTCAGAATATTTTGATTAAAACAAAAACAAATACAAATACTATCATAATAGAATTATGAGTATACATATGTATGAATGCATATGCATACATATATGTATGTGAAGGACTGAATGAATGATGTACAAGCAGTACACCATACACATGCATATTTAACTGTGTATTGTGGATGTGTGTGTACATTGGTGAATATTGAAAAAAAGTTTATTTGAAACCAATTTCTTCCTTTCTATTCTCTTGAGGATGATATTTCTTTAACATTTTCGTTCGTTTTTATTCTAAAAATTTTTCTTTTCATTTTTTGTTGTTGCTAATAAAAAAAACAAACAAATATTTCTATTTTTGTTTTATTTTTCACGGTTTCTTTCTTTTTGTGGTGAACTTTTGTTTTTGGTGTCGGTTTGTTGGTTTATTGATACCCATTGAAACCCAAATAAAATGTTCAAATTATTGAACCCACCATGAATTTTATGGTTTGAAATCAACACGGCCATCTCTATGAACCTCAAACCAAATGGAAAAAGAGAAGTTGAAACGACGGCTGTCTGTAGCTGTAGCTCTAGTAAAATAAAGGTCACTTCGTTTAGATTAAGATACAGGCTTAGTTGGACAAGAATGAAGAGTTAAATATTTTACTTACTGTTCCAAAGTAATTGACAGATACCCATGAAAAAATCGTTAAAAAATCTTTTACAGAGTTTTCTGTATAAAATATTAAATTGTTTTGTTTCTTTAATAAATTCGTTTTATTTTTTATTTATTCATTCAGTTTTTTTTTTTTTTTTTGTATTTTAATAAATAAATACTCATGAGTTTTTTTTTTTTTTTGGCTTTATTTTGAACTTTTTTATTTCATTTTTTATCGTTCAATTTTACTTTATTTGGGTTCGGAGTTGGGAAGGTTAAAACAGTTTCAATGTCTTGTGTATTATTCTTCGTTTTTTTTAATGCCTCTGACACGTAAATTCCATTTTCGTAATTCAGTCAAGAATTTTTGAGACGCAATTCGAAACCCTGATAGAGTAAAGTAAATTCAGCAAAGTAAAGCTAAGCAAAGCAAAGCATGTGTTCGAATGTGTTGATGGAAATAAAATAAATAAATTTCGTAACAAAATAAGGTAATATTGGATATATTATGGCTACTGTCGGAATTGATAAACTTTTGTTGTCTTTTTTTTTGTGTGTTGCAAACATGAGCGAATTACTACAACTTTTTGTGTCTCCTCTCAAATAAGGGACATTTTAACAGTTCATATCTCATAAGTATTATACGAAATATTATTTTTATTTTATTTTAAATTGGAGAATTTTCAATGATTTTATATCGTATTAAAATAATTTTGAAAGGTATGTATATGTATGTATGTATGAATTTTATATTGTAATTATTTTGTAAATTTGAATTAAATACGATTTTTTAATCTTTGCAAAAGCAGAGCATATTTAAACGAAAATAATTCAGCAATCAGAAGAAAATTAATATAAAATAATTTTAATTTTTGTTGTCGTTGTTGTTGTTGTTTTTCTGATATGAACAACAATAAAAATGCTAAATGATTAAACATTAATCATATATTTCGGGGAAATACTTGAGAGAATAGAAGGTTAAGTGTGTGCATTTTTAATTTCCTTACTTTACATAACTGTAATTGTCCCTTGTCACTTTTCACTAGTGGTTGGCATTTTTTTGTCAGTACGGTAATACAAAAGTTGTTGGCTTACTAAGCGCGCAATCGTAAGTTTGAAACGTCAGTTTTGACATCAAAAAAAAAGACAGAAAATTTAAAAAAATAATTTCTTCGGCTACCTCTTCTTAACAGCCTTCTGACAAAAACCCTAAGAGTAAATAAAATTCGCATGAATAGCTTCTCAGACCTGTCATTCAAAGTCGATGTTAAGCTGCAGGTCTCGCCACTCATGTATAAAATGAACACAAACAACATAAGTGACATGAGAAGCAAGGCCATAACCGCAGCTAAAGAGTTGTAATGTCCAATTATTAAGAGAGTAAGTAACACAAAAGGTTGGTATTTATCACTGTTATGAAATAGATCCGAAAGACTTGGTAGATGCACGTTCCTATGTAGAGAGCAGTCAGCAGTTTTACGCAGATCACCTACATTGGAGTTATAAGATTATACCGATTCAGAATGGTCAGCTTTTCCGTCCCCTTCAACGTGGGAGTATTTATTTTTAATAAAAATGTCCTGTCTTTCCTTTAAAAATGTTATAAACTTCCATACATTACTCATTATACTGAGGAGAAGTTACACAGAATATTCAGAAATACGTTTTTCCGAGTGATAAACAAATCTTCCATTAACAATAATTGCAATCACTTTGTTTGTCACAACCCTACCTTCTCTAGTTTCTGTGATCGGTAGCATCGCCTTTCTTGAGTAGGTTAATGGCTAAACCATGTGTGCGTTCAATGATAAATTCATTATTATCCCACAGCCCTTGTATCACATTTGTTAGCAGAGTAACATTTGTCCAGTGAACGGCTTAACGAAATTGCCTGTAATAGTTCATTAAAGCCAGACTTTAAAAAATCTTGAAGCGTTATGCCTTTATCAAAATTTCGTTTCGATAACAACTGCCACATCTAACGTCAAGTAGTATTGTATGTTTGTACATGTACATGTAAGCGTATGATAGAATGAATTTGAAAAAGGACGTGTAATGATGAGTGCAAATTTTTTAAAGCTTAATGCGGCACAATCAATGCCGCTTCCATTTAAGTTGAAAAATATTGCCTTGGAATTGTTTAAAATATAATTTTTTTAACTAAGATTACAATATGACACAGAGAGTAAACGATATTTTATTAGATTTCTTTTTGAATTTTTCCGTTTTCGTTTTCGAATGTGTTTGATCGCCTAAGAATTTTGTGAAGCAATGAATAACCGCTTGTAAGTAATTATTTCAAATGATTGTCTCGTTTCACTTGAGAATTGAAATTCAACGGAAACGAAGAGAAAATCAATTACGAAATTATAAGGAAAAGCTTTATTTTTTATCGAATCCTGAAAATCTTTCCAGATGTCAAACTCTTGGAATGTCATAAAATTCAATGTAAATGTGAAAAAAGCGATAAATTTCTTCTTTGTTAACATGGTTGTTAGTGTTGTATGATTTCTAAAAATATTTACAATATATTTTGTGCAATACTTTGGTTGTCAAGAACACAACAGCAAGTATAACAACAAAACAAAACTATAAAAATTTAAATTTTACAAAAGTTTTCTTTTTTGTTTCGTTTTTTTAGGGCAAAACAGAACATTAAAGAATGCTTCAAACAGATGAGAGACAAAGACGATAG
This sequence comes from Sarcophaga rosellei, assembly GCA_930367235.1. Taxonomy (NCBI): domain Eukaryota; kingdom Metazoa; phylum Arthropoda; class Insecta; order Diptera; family Sarcophagidae; genus Sarcophaga; species Sarcophaga rosellei. The sequence goes on along the minus strand of OV884017.1, from coordinate 1,594,004 downwards.
TGAGAGTGAGAGAGAGAGACAGCAATATTTAATTTAAAATAAAAGGGTGTTGGTTAGTTGGTTGATATTTGTTTGTTGTAAGCATGGTAAGTGTAGGAGGGAGGGGTAGGTCTGTTCGGTGTTGTATTAAAAAGCCTAGGGATATTTACTTATTTATTTACCGAAGAAAAGTAAATAAAAACGGAAATGGAAAATGTTGAAAATTGCCAACAGGGCTAATAGGAAATGGAATTTCCGTATTGAACAGTGTTTCTTTCTTTTCACACTCGCTCTCTCATGCCCTCTTTTCCTCTGTTTGTCTTTCTCTTTCGTTGTGGCTGGTGTTGAACACTTTTATGTTGTGTGTAACGCTTGGTAACGAAATAATGATATTTACGTAACGACAGACAAACTTTACATATAACAATAACGAAACAAGACAGTTTAATCCTCATCAATTGTTAAGAGAACATCGTCAGAATTTCATAAGATATGGTCCTGGTTACTCTTTTCAAGTACCCACTCAAGTTTTACGTGATTCAAGTAGGGTTTTGAAAAAAAAAATTCTTTCAATATGTACAAGCATTTTAACACCATACGTCATGTTTTAATCTCATTAACCCATTAAGGTTTCAGCCAAGTTTATAACAGCGATGACTCTCAGACAAATTCATACGCTCATAAGACCATCATGATGATCACGATGATGATGTTTTTGTTACGCTGCCATACCAGTCTAGGTCTGGGACTTTTTAAATATGTTTTTATTCCTTCCTTTTTTCTTTGTTTCTAATTCATTTAAAATTAAATAATAAACAATTCTTTTTTAATTTTTTTTCCGCGAAACCATAATGATTTTATTTTATGTTCGTTTATCAGTCTGTCTGTCATTGTGTTGTAGTTTTCAACATTTTTTTTTTATTTTCGTTTTATTTTTCAACATTTAAGGTCAGTCTAGCGATTAGACAAGTGATTAATGATGCCACAAATGCTATAAAAGTGTTGCTTGCTTGTTTTATTGTGTTTTGTTTTTTTTTTTTGGGATTTTATTTCGAATTTCTTACAATTGTCGACACTTTGAAATTCGAGGGGTGTATTTGGTTTTAAGCTCAGACTTTAACCAAAATATTATGGAATACTGAATATGTATCGTCTGAATCACCCACATTCCCTGCTTATGGCACAATTGAAGTATTAAATCGAAACGTTTCGCTTGTTTGAAATCAATTTACGTTCCCAGCAGGGTCTTCGTCAAAATCAGCAATTTATGCTACTCCCTAAACTTTACTAATTAAAAAGAAATGAAAGAAAATATTTATTGACTTGCAATTTATTTTCTGTACGTTTAGTTGCTAACAATACTCTGGCATTTGTTATGGATCTGATATTATCATGCTCATGAGCAATTTCTTGTAATTTTTCTTTGTGATTTTATTTTTTAAGTTATTGTGCAAGAAGTTTTGTTTTTTTTAGTTCATAGTCTAAAGGTAATTTCGCTATGATTTCCGGTTGCTAATTTATTATTTATAGACTGATTATTTAATCTTTTGTTTTGTTTTCATTTCTCTTCTTTCTATTTTTTTTTTCTTTATTTGTTTTTGATTAATTGTTTTTTGTTGTAAATGAATTACTTTGAAAGTTTAATATTCAAGAGAAGAAACATTCATATTCAATTATGTTATTTTATAAATAAATTATTCAATACTGGAGTTAGAAACATATGAAAAATGTGGCTCAATAAATTTGTGAAACTTCAATTTTTATGAATATGTTTACATTCTGCAAATGACAATTTAAAAACTTAAAATACTCCTAATTACACGGTGCGACAGTTAAAATACATCCACCTAATGACAGTGTAACACAGAAATATTTTTTCTATATTTCTCAAACCCTCCAAACTTGTTTTATTGCTCGTTTTATTTGACAAAAACTTTTTTTTTTGATATTTTCACACATTTTTTAACCTATTTTCAAAATTCATAGTTTGGTAAAAATGATTTTTTATTTTTTTTTTTTTTGTTTAGGTAGTGCATTATCTTGTGAATAGATTGACATTTAGTTTGATAAATTCGAACAAAGTTTACCGTAGTTAGTATTTAAATAGTATAACAGTCGTTTTAGCCTGGCTGGAAACATCACATCGGCTATTGTAAATGGATTTGTAATCCTTCAAGGAAGATCATGATGAGGAGAAAATCATGAGTATTTTAAGACTAATTACACTAATGGCTGTACTCACGGGACACATTTACGTCAATGTCAAGCTTTTTTAAGTTTAAGATTCAAATGATTTGGTAACATAAAGCGATTCAATGGGGTGGGTTTGTACAACGTTCAGACTTCCAATAGAAAATATGATTCCTTAATAGTAAGACAAGATAGGTTTCCTACCTACCCATTTAAGTACTAGCATACTACGCATACCTGGTAATATTTTTGTGTTAAAGATATGACGGAAACTGTGTGACAAAGAGTATTGCTAAATATACAACTACACTATAAATATACACATGTATGTATTTATGTATATATTAAGTATTCATTAAGTATATATGTTTTTATATTGTATTTATTTAATGTAAATTTTCTATTAAATATTTATGACGTAAAATTAAAAATAAAAGAAATATACTCTTACCCTCCAGTGTATTGAGGGAGCATATGTATTTATTTAATTAATTATTCATTGTGTTGTTAATAATATTTATTTTATTATTTATTAAATTAAAATGGAATACACCAATACACATATTCACATACATTTAAGAGCATTTGTAAAGACGCATTTGTTACAGTTATTAAAAATAGAGGAGACTATACAACAACAACTCTCAAACATAATTAATGTGGCATTATATACATACATAATTTAGAACATTGACACATTTATTCGACCGATTATTGCAGCTGCTGCTGAGTATTATAAATAATGATTGCATTGATTAAATTGTTTAAATAATAAAAATCGTAATGATAAAATTATAATACATACGCAGCTATTGTATGCAGCAGGCATGGGCAGTCGTCGTTACACGTTATATTAGACAATAACATGCTATTGCACAATTAATTGTAATGATAACTGTAAACAATTTTAACTTCAATCAATGTTTCAGGAGTTTCTAAAAATTATTTTCAAAAATACAAATAATTCTTGTGCCCTTACAGTAACATTTACTCGTATCTATTAATTGAATATATGAACTGAATTAAAATTACAATTCAATTACATGCACAATTGGTCATTACAACCCTTCAGTCAGTATTACGACCTAGAGTCTTACACCACTTATGTTGTGCGCGTTAATTTTTATACATGAGTAGGTACCACACCTACAGTTTAAACTCGACTGCGAACAACAAATTTTTTTGAGAAACTTTTCATGGCAATTTTTATTTACTCTCAGAGTTTTTGCCAGAAATCTGCTGAAAGGAAGTCACGGAAGTAATATTTTTTCATATTTCGTTTAGTTAGAGATGCCTCACCTGGGGTTTGAACCGCGGTCTTACGTCTACTAAGCCAACACACTACCTACTAGATCACGGCAACTTCTTAAGACCAGACCATAAGTATAAATAAATAGTAAATAATTCGAATTTTATTGAATTGACTCAATCAAATCCTGTAATTACAAATAGCATACGCTTTCAATGTGAATGTAATTTGGTTGTAATGCACATTACCCCGATCTGGTTATTGCGTGTGTTGTAATACATGTATTTATTGTGTATTAAATTTATTTAATTCTGTTTTTGAGTATGAATTTATTTCACATTAATGAGAATTATAATTGATTATAATTAATTAATTTGATTTAGAGACAATTACAATGTCATGTAGCAACTGCCAGCATTTGTTAAAACATTATTTATGAGCAGCAAACCTAAAATTAATGATTTACAGTGGAATTTTTAAAATATTTTTTTTTCGTTTTTCTTGTTAACTTAAGTCCTAAAACATGCTATAATGGGGTAATTGGGATAATTTCTAAATAATTATGTATTATAATACTAATCCAAATAATCTTATTGATGTGAAAGTAGAATAAATTCTTAAATTTAATATCGAAATGAAGGATGTAAAACAATTATTTCTTCGGTGACTTGCTCTCAGCAAATTACTGGCAAAACCTCTGAGAATAAATAAAATTCCCACGAATAGTTACTCAAAAATCTGTCGTTCGGAATCGACTTTAAAGTGTACATCGCGCCACTCATGTATAAAATTAACACACACAACATCAGTGGTGTGCGAAGCTAGGTCGTAATCCTAACTGAAGGGTTTAAATTAACAATTATACACATATGCTCAAAATAATAGATACACCTTATTCTAAAATATTAAAGACACGTTAACTGTAAAAATACCTTCGAAAACACAGCGAGAACTATTTTTTTATTATAGTTCCATCTGAATACATCTTTAAAACAAAAAATTTGACAAGTACATGCATTTATTTAAATATAAAAAGTGAAATTCCGGTGAATCCACAAAAATTGTTGCTCATAATAATAGATACACTTGCCTTGTTTATAATTTTTTTCATAGTAAATTACTTTTTTGACTGATTTTTCATTGTGTTTATATGAAACGGTAAGAATAATTTCATTTTTATATAAAATTACATAAAAATCAAAAAATATTTTAAAGATAATGGAAGGAAATTATCATTGAACTGAAGGAGCCGGAAAAGTTGTTCAAACCATGAGGAATTACGGAAAATCATTGAGAAAGATGTCGAAGAACTTAGGAAGGTCTTTACACTTTGTGCAAAACTCCTTTAGCAAAATAACATGGAAGAATATCGTGGCAGACCTAAGAAAACCAGGTCAGAAACAAAAAGACGGATAAACGTATTGGCAAAAAATGACCTCCCCGAATCCTATGATGCTATTTCTGCTTGGATTTTTATTGAAAATAGTTCAACAACATTTCGTCTTTGACTTTTGCAAGCGAATCTTCCAGGAAAAACTTGCTGGAAAATTTTTACTAATGGGTAAACTGTTTTTACAGTTAACGTGTCTTTAATATTTTAGAATAAGGTGTATCTATTATTTTGAGCACATGTGTATATGTATGATGGATGTTGGTCTTTACTACACCTTATATTAAAATAAGAAAGCAATGGAGGAAAGGAAAAAGTACCTGCATAAATGTTGTGTTAATTATATCGCTTGAATTTATGAAGAAGTTGAAAATTTTTAATTCGCATTTAAAATAATATTAACTTGTGATCTTCCAACTGATTACAATAAATAAAAAATTTAATTGAAATTAATTTTATAATTAAAAAAAAACAATTTAATTTAAACAATTTTCAAAGTCCCCCTTTAAGCTTTAAGGAGTACATTTTTCGAAAAACAAAATATTTTGTATTTATTGTATTGTATTGTTTTGTTTTTTACTTTGAAGTAACATTGATAAATTGGTTACTTTTTGTATTTGTTTTTTTTTCTTTTTCTAGTGAATCACATGTAAACTCACAATTAAACGAGTCCAGTAGTGAAGAAAAACGTGCCGCAAATATTAAAATCACTGGCAAAACCATCACAAAAACGTGCGTAATTTTTACGGAATTTTATTGAATAAAAGTGGGGGATGGTACAAGAAGAGATGAATGACATAGAAATGGAAACACCAAAAATAGTCGTAGATTGACTTGTTCAAAAAACACAATTTGTATGTGAATTTTTTTTCTATTTTTAGTTGTTTGTTTTTTCGATTTTTTTTCTATAATTTTTATGCAACAATAGATTGACTGGATTGGCTAACATGGCTGAAATGACTGAAACCAGTGGCTCAATGACTGACTGACTGAGTGGCCGAATGACTCTGAATTAACCGCATATTGAAACCAAATCAAAACGGAACATGTAGAAAATTGCCAAAAAAAAAAACAAAAAAAAAACTAAAATTTATTTCTGTTGGCCCATGATTTTCTAGCTTTTGTTGGCTTAAACGTAGCCGAAGTGTGTAAATGATTCGAGAGCAGTAGAGTAAGAGAGAGAGAGAGAGTGGAGGCAATCAAATGATACTTATGCCGGGTTGAATTTTGGTTCAGTTTGATTTTATTTTGGCAACAAATGCAATAAAATTCATAAAATCGTGTTGCATAATAGATGGCTGTTGATTTCTATTTATTGGTGTGTCCGTATGCATGTAGTATGTGGTGGGTTGATTATTTAAATTTACCGCAATAGAAACACATACACAGTTGAACATACATATACAATTAAAATTTATATTTAATTATTTATATTTGTTCATTGTGTATACATATTTGCTTTTGTTATTGCAGTTGAAGCCACTCAAAATAAATTGATTTTTATGTATGCAACTCAAAAACAACGATCGAAATATTTTGTGGAAATAAATTATCAAAATACTTGCAACACAATAAACAAAAATTGTTGAAAATCTAAAAACTTGAACAAAAATATGTTGTTCAAAAGAATTTCTCTTTCTTTGTTCTTCTTCTGGTACACAAAAACTGAACAGATTTCCTTTCCATATTAATTTTTAAACAAATTTCTAAAAATCTTAAAAATATTTATTATACGAAACAGAATGAATGAATGAATGAGAAAATATGAATATCTTTGAACAGGATGCTTTTTCCTCTATGCATTTCAGATTTTCTTCTTGTGAGTCATGACCATGTCTATAGAAATCAACTGACTGACGAAATACAGCAGCTACTCTTGCAGTCAACAAAAGCCAGTCAGCCAGCCAAGGCAGTCCGTCATACACCACGTCATCTTGAGAATTTGAAATTTAAATTTTTCTATTCACATAAGCGTACAACAAAACTACCAAGTCAAATTGTAAAAGGCATACTAAACAGCAGACAAATAAACAGACTGAATGACAGACAGACAAACTCTTAGACGGGCAGTTACTGTCAAGTGTAGTGTGTGTAGAAATGCAAGCGGGTGATTCGTTTTAGGGGCTAAAGCAGTAAAAATCATAGTTTTTCCTCCAAAGAAGAACGAAGTAATAGTACAACGTCAGAGCTTCAGCTTGTTGAGGAATTTCATTTCATACCAGATTTCAAAGCAGTCATGGAGAGATGAGAAACAAATTTGGCGGGCTATATTTTTACGTTGTAATACAATCAGACACAAAATGTTTATGCAAATACAATAACAACGGCAACGGCAACAGCAACAGCGCCAACGACAGCAATAACAATAACCAGCATCAAATTGCATGAAAATGTTTAACAATAAAATTATATTTTGAGAGCAACAAAGCAAACGAAAAAGAAAATGTGAAGTTTCTCCCAAAACAAAAAAATAAAAGAAAAACTATACAAAAATAGAAACGAATGTCGAAAGTCCTCCAAAAATAAACTCAACCGTATGTTCGTTTAAATAAAATTCTATTTTGCATGCTGTTGCTATAATGCTGCTGCGTTATCTTCTTTTTATTACTCCGACTTGATACTGCTGCCGTTAAGGCAACAGCCATTACTAACGCCATAATTTATATAAAACATACATACATACATATGTATGTATCTTGTATGTATGGTGGTTTCCATATAAAGGCATTTCTTATGGAAGAAAATTCTCTACATATAGAAGGATAATAATTTATCTAAAAACTTTAAGAAAACTTACAATCAATTCCTATTTGGAAGCAATAGATATATATTGCAGATATCAAAACTGTTACAAGCTGAATTTACAACAAAGGGAAGCATTTGTCCATAGAGATGAGTTCAAATATATTTGAAGTATTTGTTGAAAATTTGATTACATAAATAAATTTGCCATACAATTATCAGTTCTCATGACAAATTAGTGCGCAATCATTCTTGTAGAGTATTAGTTTTGTCACACGAGAGAGGTCTCTGCTACTAAATTGCCTATTGAAACCATAGTAGCAACTGTTGACAAGAGTGATCCTGCACTTGATCTCCCGATTGACATCATTTTTGATGGTAACAGCGGAGCCAAGATAAATAAATTCCTTGCCTATATCGAAAGTATAGTTATTGACCGTAATCTTAGATCCAATACGCCACATGTCCCTACTTATCGATAACATATACTTCGTTTTCCATCATTTACAGCCAGAACCATCTTAGTAGACTCCCGTTCAACAGTACTAAAGGCAGCAGTAACATTTCGCTTGGTACGCCCTACGATGTCAATGTCGTCAGCATATGCAAGCAACTGGACGAAAAAATAGTACCATTGCGATGAACTCCCGCCTTCCGCAGAAGGTCCGAAGTTGAAGAGGTCACATGATAAGGCATCGCCTTGTCTGAAAATACGAATATGATACGTAAAACGCATTATTTGCGTGTCGTTGTGATTCGTAAAATTATTTTTCATTTTCTTAGGCAGAAAACTTCTTTTATTTCCCTGAGCGTAATATTCTGTGTAATTAATGGATTGAGGCTTGAAAAGAAGTAAAAAAAAATTGCATTTCAAATATGAAATAACCCTGTAGCAGGTTTGTGAATTGTAAATTCTAATTCTCATCATTATTATCGTGCAACATGTTGAGCATGAACGTAAAAAGAATTTTGTGCAGCCACTTTTTACGAGCGTTGAGCCTGAGATAAAAATATTTATGTATGTATGTATGTATGCCCGGCTGTAAAAATATTCACAATACTTCACTTTGTTGTGCAAACAAATATTTTCGTTTCTTTATTGTGTTACTTGTACATAATTTGTAATTTTATTCTCTCTCTCTCTCTCTCGCTCCCCCTCTCCCACTCTCTCCCTCTGTCTTTCTCTTTTTATTGTTTGCATTTTAAGAGAAATAAAATAAATAAATAAATAAAAAATGAAAAGAACTCTAAAGTTTATTATAAAAATTCTTAAGTTGGTTACAAGAAGTCGCTTCATAAATTGAATAATAAATTCAGTCTGATTTTTCTTCGTCAATTTTTTTTTATTCCTTTATTCTTTCTACTTGAAAAACGCAAAATAAATGTAGCGGACAGAACAAAATATGGATAAAACGACATCAAATTGCACAAAAAAATGAATTGTTTTTTTTTTTTTTGAGAAAACAAAATATTCAACCGTTTGGCATTTTATTTATTTAAATGCGAGAAAAAGTAAATTATTGTCCGTTGACCTCTTCCTATTTGGTCATAAATTTGAAACATTACACAGAAGTACAGACATTTCTAATATACATGTAGTATTGAAGACGTTGCAGTGATTGTTGTTAATTTTTTTTCTTATTACTTTCAATTCTTTTACAGGTCATTTTTGCTTTGGCTGTTCTATTAGCCAGAATTGAGTAAAACTCACTCACACTGATACCCTCTTACATTGGGTATTCGAACAGTATTGAACTTTGACAGTAGCCACATCCGTCAAACTGGTGATCAGTTATTGCATCTATTTTGTCAAAACATCGTGCATTAATGGTAAACGACCATTGGCTGTGAAGCAATTGGCAACTGAAACTAATTTTAATAATTTTTTTTTTTTTACCCGAATTAAATGTTCTGGACTCAGATCAGCAATGAATCGTTTTTCGCTACTCATAAGTAGTCATTACATTTTGAATATAAGTGAGTCAACAGTATTGAAATCTAACTGTGTACTCTGATTTATTCATACTCACTACACCAACGTTGATTTACAACTACAGGTTGCAATACGTATGCTTACAAGGTTGGCATTAAAGTCATACCATTCGAAATATGTTTGATTCATAAGCTTACTCATTTAGATTCATAACTTTACACAAATACTTATAAATGCTTCGAGTAACTTGAATCATTCATCAAAACTTACAGTCTTAGTTGTTGTTGCATTTACAAAAAACCCACACAAGCAAAAAAGTCAGAGCAAACACACAACCTTCTAGTGAGCATTTTAGTGTTCGTACGCGAATCATACTTATTTTTTGCTTCTTGTATATGTTGACTTATGGAGATTCGAAATCAACAGCATCATACGTGTTGCTAAGTATGAATAGGATGAGTACTTCAAACATTGAATATGAGTAGAGGTATGAATGCGCGAGTATGATTCGATTCTGAGTATGATTCGATTCTACTCATCTTTTTGAATACTCATTGCTGATCTCTGACCTGGACACCAATGATATGTGATTTCAACTAAACTGGGCTATATACCACATAGCCTCATAACACATTGCATATTCTCCACGAGCGATTTGAGGGCATACACAGCTCATGTGGAGGAGGTCCTGTGATTTGATCTGGAAGACCTTTTCTGTCCAATAAGCCACAAAGCCAATTTAACTCATGCCATTTAATATTCCACACATGATGGCATTCATAGATCTTTTAAGTGAATACAAAATGTCGACGATAAATCATATACAATTTGTCAATTTAAAGATAGGAAGCGATTAATAACAGACCCGGTATTAGACAAATAAAGTCCATTAATGGAAACCTCATTTATTTAGCGTTGGTTTGGCACTAAATTTTCATGCAATTATATAAAATATAACAACAACTCTACCACCATTAACACCAAACAACAAAATAAAAACAATAGCATTAGGGGGCACACGTTGTCCATATTTTAGCATGTTAGTATGTAGTCTGTGGTTTGTATAACTGTTTATGTGTTAGTAGTTGTAGTTTATAATTATATTTGCGAAATCTGTTGGTGGTCAAAATTATTAACAATACCAACAACAATAACAACAACATCATTATTATTATAATGAACCCCTTTTTTCCATAATTTATTAAACCACCAAACCACTCAAGCTATCGTACCTTGCATTCTATTTTTCGTTCCATTCATGTACATTGTATTTCTCATTGTATTTACCGCATTGATCATTACACCCTCTCCATCATTCCTTAACGCTTTTAATCAATATTCTTTCCACCTTTGGTTTAACCGCTGATACGCGTATATAATAAGGCTGCTGTTGCTATTGCTGTTATCGCTATACCCGGCGATATTAAAAGAAATTGAAATTGAAAGTGATTTTGTTGTTTTCCTTAGCAATTGGATGCTATCAAAGGAGGCCAATGTAGGAGGCGTTGCAGTTAAAGGTGAGTTCACGGCTGCCGCAGCCGCATGAATGAATGAAGGAATGTAGGTAGGAATGATGGAGTGATGATGGTAAAATAAATCATAATTAAAAATGGCGCAATTAGAGCATGAAATTGACGCATATAATTCGCAACACTTAACACGGTTTATTATTGTTTAATAATAGGCAATAACAATAGCAACAGCAGCAGTAGCAGCAACAACAACTACGATAACAACAACAGCTAATAATAATAATAATCGGCAGCATCAATTGAAATAACCTGGGGGGGAAACCATTAAAACAAATTATGGCTAGAAAGGAAGGAAACCTTAAATTACCCACTAACTAATCTAAAAAAAAAAAATCAAAAGTAAGTGAAGGTAGGGAAAATATGTTAGAATACGATTGTAATTAGATTTTATTAGATTGTTTGATTTATACAGGGTGATTGCTTTAATTTGAAATGTTCTCTAGCCTTCTCAAGAGAGGATTTTGTGTCATTTTGTATATGAGCTTGGATATAAAGCTCGTGCATAAATTCAATCACAAACTTTCAATAAAGCAAGATCATTAGTTTTCATCAGCGTACTATGTAATTAGGATATGTAGTCATAATAGCTTATAAACTGTATTAAAACTTTCAGAAGAATTTACTTTTTAGAGAAATTGTCAGATTTTCCCTATTATAAAGAACCTGAAAAAGATTTTAAGATAATTACATAACAAAACGATAAACGTCACTTACAACACATCATAGCAATTCAATGGCATGTCTTGAACAATGGAAAATTGGACTCACCTGAAAATAAAAGAACGATATTTTTGTTGTATTAAAATTGAATGCAAAAAAAGAAAATTTAAATCAAATATTTAACAATAGAAACTATAGAATTTTAAGAAGAAAAATTTAATATTCTTAGACCGTCTACTTAAGATATGCTACCTGTCTTTTCAAAGACACTTCACTTAAAAAGTATTCCCATTGAGCAGTAAGATTGATGAATGAATTTGTCGCAAAATATATTGAAATACGGTTGGATGAATGAATAAAATCTTTTCATTGTAGCAACAATAAAATAGCACCAGTCACAGCACTATTCACAGCCACGAATGATTAATTTTTTTTTAAATTTATTATCATATCAAAGCATCAGACTCCACATGAAATTTGTACTCGATTTAGTTAGGAAAGTCACATTCAAATACATTCCTTAGCATTTCAGAAGTGCCGTAATGCAGCGCGTACTCAGACCACTAAAGGCTTCTTAAATCTTAACCTTTATGCACATCACCCGTTAAGAAATATGGCATAAGTACTACACATATCAGACATACATACATACATAATTGGTCATTACAACCCTTTACTCAGGATTACGACCTAGCTTCTCACACCACTGACGTTGTGTATGTTAATTTTATACATGAGAGGCGGGACCTACCTAGAAAAAATGTTCTCAAGAGAAAAACTTAAATATTTTGAATAAAGAACACGAAAGTTAAAGTCTAATAAACTTTAGACGGTCTCTTTCGAGTTTTTAAAATGTTGTTACATTTTTACATTTTAAAAACGTTTAAAATATGAGCTCGTAGATTGCAAATAAAATAAAAATAAATTTGTGTTCAGTTTTAATTAAGATTCTTTATTATTGGACAATTCTGTGTGCCACTGTTCACAACTTGATGTAAACAACAACAATTGCTTTTTCTTGTTATTCCTCTATATATACCCTTTGCATAGACAATAACAATTACTAGACCGTTATGCTTCAAACTACGGTTACTCTCTTCAAACACGTCGCATCTGTCCACAAGACTGACTGAATTTCACTAACTCAATCGCCTACTTTGCCTTGCCTTTTATGTGGCAAGGTAAACAATCTGATTAATGTTCTTGGAGACGAATGTTTGCGACTTCGCCTTCCCGAGATCTCTATAAATGTAATCATTATTGTTTACATTTATTATTGTTGTTGGTGTATTTCGTTTACATTGTTTACATGGTGAAAACGCAAAACACCTGTATCTTGATTCCTCATTTTCGTAGCAATATCTACTATAAATACATAGGTTTAAAGTATGCGAAAGTTATTAATAAAAAACCAATTACATACACAGAAAATAGATGTTTATTAATTCCTACTATTATTCCCATTGTGCACGGACTATGACTGTCCCACTGTAATTAAATTTAAATTTTTTTTTTTGTTTTTGTTAGAATTTATTTTTGAAATCTCTTTGTTTTGTTGTTGTTGTTCCATTAGTGGTCTTTAAATTTTTGTAACAGATTTATTCAACAATTCATTATTTTATTATGTATGTACCAGCTGTTGTAAATTGTACGGTTTACAGAAAGGCGGAGTGGTTGGTGGTGGGGAATGTAAATGGCAAAGAAATAAAGCAAAATGTCTGTCATTATTTTTATTATTCTGCTTATTTCAGCAAATTTTCATTGTTACGAAAAGAAAAGAAAAAACATAAAAATATAAGAGAAGACAACAACGATAATGTTGTATGATTAAAAGTAAAACAATAACAATAATTATTATTATGGACTTAAATATTGTACAACAAGAACAAAAAACGAAGAACCAAAAAAAATTGCGTGTTGCACGTTATTTGTTGCTGTTTTGTGTGGCAACAATTTAAGGCCATATATACGTGTATCCACACACACTAACAGGGCTTTTCATCATCACATGACGTTGTAATTAAATGCATCTGCATCATCATCAAACTCCACCATCATTATCATTATCATCGTCGTCGTCATCCTCTTCATCAGTATCATCCTCAGGTTGTGCTCAATATACACGGTGTTGTATTTGGTATTTCCATGGAATTTGTAAATAATTGCAGACCAACACCACCACAAACATACTTACAAGCATGGTTCTCATGTTCTCAGTTATTAGTGTTGATGTACGTACATACGCTCATGTCTGTATGTATCAGAGATCAGCAATGAGTATTCAAAAAGATGAGTAGAATCGAATCATACTCATTATTTCTGATACTTTTACGCATGCATACTTATTTTAATATCATGGAACCTCTATTCATACTCAAAGTTTGAAGTACTCATCATATTCATACTTAACAACACATTTAATGTTGTTGATTTCGACTCTCCATAACTCAAGAATCGCGTACGGACGCTATAATACTCACTAAATGGTTGTGTGTTTGCTCTGCTTTCTGCTTAGTATTTTTTGCTTATGTGTGTTTTTTGTTTTTTTGTAAGTGCAACAACAACCAAGACTGTACATTTTTACGAACATTGTACACATACTCATTGCAACCTGTACTTATAAATCAACGTTGTAGTGAGTACGAATGAATCAGAGTACTTAGTTAAATTTCAATATTATTGACTCACTTATATTCAAAATGTCCTGAGTGCTTAAAGTAGCGAAAAAACGATTCATTGCTGATCTCTGGTTCTCATGTTCTCATTTATTAATGTTCATGTACATACGTTAATATCTGTGTGTATCTGTGCATTTGAATGTATGACGTTTGACGTTTAGTATACATATGTGTTTAAATATGATTTTGTACTCATTTATTAAAATTTTTATATTGAAATGGGATGGGATGGGGTGGGATGGTATTTTATGCGTTTTTTATTTCCTTTCCTCAAAACCAACAATTAAAGCCACTTCTTCTTGCAACGTTTTGCTGGTAATTAAACTCGTTATAGCTTCTGCTACTATTGCAACAAGATGCTTTTGTTTTTGTTGTTGTTTTTTGTTGTTGTATCATCATGAATAAACATATATTTTCATTTCAATTAAAGTATTTAAACGCTTTTTAAATACTTCATGTGATATTTTTTGCTTCTTCTTTTTTTTTTTTCTTGTAACAAGTTCAGACACTTGTTTCATAACCACTTCGCATATACAATATAATTCCGAATGCACGTTGTGCACAATGCAGTGAGCCATTGCGACAGTCAGTCAGTTAGTCAGTAGTGCAGCATTAAAAGTATGCTGGCGGAACTGGTTGGTTGGTTGTCTGCCATGTAAATTCCTATCAATTATCTGTGGTATGACACGGATATGTAAAAATTTCCTCATTCACACTCTGTAGCGTGTAGATTTTTCTCTTTTTTTTCTAATTTTCTTTTATTTTTTTTTTGTTTGTTTTGGGCTCTTGATTTCAGTTCCTTTTCACCACTTGGTACATATTTTTTGTCTCATCACTACTTAAAACAACTTGATCATAATTTTATGCCAAGTTTTTCTGCGCTGCTCCCTGTACCATTTTATATATTTCCACAGTTTTTGATGTTCTAAAGTGAGTGAAATGTTTTTCCAAGTGACAAAGTCGCTTACAAAAACAAAAAAAACCCAACGCAACATTTTTTTAAACGCTAAAGAACCCTCCTGTGGAAGGGAGGATGAGTGTGAGAGGAGGAGAAGAAAAGTTTTATTGCATTAATTGTCCCATAATTTCCTGTGCATATTCTTCTGTTTTTTCTCGCTCTTTGCTGCTGCTCTGTTGGTTGGTTTTAATGTCAGTCACTGTGCTTGTAGTTTCAGTTTCGATTCCGTTTTTTTATGCTCGCCAGCCAGTTTTGCTGATTTTGCTGTTTTGCAAGTTTTGCTGTTATTTGCAGTTGAAATTTGTGTTTCTGTTTCTTCTGTTTCACTATGTTCATCAGCAGAGAAGCTGTTGCAGCAATAATTTGTTGCTTGTAGCAGTTGTGGTTGAATTTTGTTTTTTATCTTTTTTTTTGTGATGTTGCCACTGTCAGTTAGTGAGTCTCCTTCTGTTTTTCTTTTGAATTTTAATTTTTTCTTCTTGTTGCATTCATCCATTCAGGATAATTATGAATTATGCACACAGCAAATGTGTTGGCATAAGTTTCGTTTTTATTTTTTCATTTCTGCTCATAATTTTTTGTGCATATTGCTTGCTCTACATGCTATGAGAAAAAAAATGTCAAGGCCTGCCCTAAAAGGATATGTTTTTAATGGCAGCAATCCCTTAAGCGTTGAGCATTTTATATCTTTAAACGGTTGAGTTAAATAGATAAAATGCGATGCGTAAAAGGCCTTTGAATAGGCCCTTTATATTTAAAGGATTTAACTGTTGAAATGCTCATTTGAATGTTATTATTTTTCAACTTTCTTTTGGAGT
This sequence comes from Sarcophaga rosellei, assembly GCA_930367235.1. Lineage (NCBI taxonomy): Eukaryota > Metazoa > Arthropoda > Insecta > Diptera > Sarcophagidae > Sarcophaga > Sarcophaga rosellei. The sequence goes on along the minus strand of OV884017.1, from coordinate 1,577,875 downwards.
TTGTCTCATTTGAGAAAACGAAATTACTTTCATACTCAATTATAAAACAAAATCGCGTTTTAAGTAAATGAAAAAAAAAAGTTCATACACCCACATACACACCCAATATATTAAATGAAGTTTTTAATGAGTTTAATTTCGAAAAAAAATTATAACGATCCATCTTTCTCTTTATTTTGCTCGTCACAATATTTTCTTCAATTAAAAACTGTGATTTTACAAGTATCAGCAATTGGAAAAGAGACATTTTCACTTGAAAAATTTATTGATTTGTGAAACAAATTAAGGTTTCAAAGAAGAAACAGTTCTTTTTTCGTAATAGAATTGAAGAACTGGGTCATTTAAGTTATACGGCATAGTTAATAAATAAAGGATTTATTATTTAATTTAATTTATCGATTTCCATAACAGATAAATTCTCCAAAGAACTTGAAGAAACACTCTTTTAAGGTACTCTTTTAGCTAGAGGCGGACTTTGGCATATGAATTGAGCAATGCACCCTTTATAATCTATAAGAATAGATTCTGGTACAAAAATGTCCCTACTATCCTTCGATTCAGTGATCCTGCAAAAGATTTCTTCTTAACCCGTGATTAAGCAACGTGCAATATATACTTTTGGCTGACAGACAGACATACATAAATCGGTGAAAGGAGATGTTAAAAAAAATGTATTTAAAAGAAATTTGTTTTTGTTTCCAATTTCAGAGTTTTCTAAAATTAATGGAAAGTATACAATAATGAATATTTAAAAGTAGTTCTTATATCTATTCAAACAGATGATAATTGATTGATTGATAGGAAAGGAAAGGGGTATTAAATCTGTCAATGAGAGGGTTAAGCGATAACAATTAAATTTGCAAATAAAATAAATAAATAAATAAATAAACCAATAAAAGAATATTTAAACGACAAATGAGTAAAAAAAAATTATTTTAAAATACATTCCTAAAAAATCAGCTTAAAATACTTAGAATTACACAATTAAAGCAAGTATCAATAAATATTTAAATTGTAAAAATATTGTCTTTAAATAGAACGTCAATATTTGTTCATTTTTTATACAACAAAACAGTACAAAAGTACAATATAACAAGCAGTTGCCAGAAACTGGGTCAACAACTGCAAATTAACTGAGTCAACAACACAAAGATGCTAAAGAGTCTCTATAAAAATTTCACAGAAAAATAAACAAAAGAACACAACAAATCTGACTCATTTAAGCCAAACGAATAAAATTACACATAAAAAAAACTCTTATGAATAAATGGCAATTATAATACAATATTTGATTTAAAGATCATCAAAATAGATTTCCATCAAAATAAAATTCATTTTGAGCACAAAAAAAAACTCAGAAAACTGAATGAAAAATGAAAGATTGACTGAAACAATCAAGTGTATGTGTATGTTTAATTGAATTTCTTATTAAAATGATATTTTCTTTTAGCATATTTCAAAAACTTATTGAAGAACCACTTTTCACAACGTTCTAATTGGCTACACCCTGTTTTGCTGCTTCATCAAAACGCCAGCAGACAAACTGTGTAAATCAACAGAAAGAATACAATGGCGACTACAATACGATAACGACGTGTATGACGACAATAGAAAAATCAATAGACCGACCACAAAGCAATCACCTTTCGATGTGTGTTTGGATCAAAAGAATACTCAACTGATGACGACCACTTAAAAGCGATAACAAAAGGTAACATTGACCACAGGACTTGTAGAGAGATACACTTGACATTGGCCATGATGCATGCCTTAACAATGACTGTGTGAATAAGTGCCGTGTATGGGAAAACATTTGAATTTTGTAAATGAAAAAACCCCAACAAAAAATGGAATGAAATATATTTTGATTTTATTTGCTTTGACTATACATTGCATACAATTTTGTAACAAACGAAAGAATTTCATTCTCCATAGGATGGCACTACGGGGTTGGCAATGGTTTAGTAAATTGTGTGTTAAATTTACAATCAGAAAAAAAATAATAATCTTTTTTCATCGATTACCATTTTCATAATGCGTTTGTTCTCTTTATGGCGTAATATTTTCACGTAACTATGGTAGGCGAAATAAAGAAAATGATGCTGATCATAAATTAATAATGATTTTCATTTATTTCGCTTCATTTAGAAGACAATAACATTTTCTTTTTATGCGTTTAAGCAAATTTTCTTTAATAATAAATAAATTTTCTTACCTTTTAACTTATATTTTCACTCGCAACGCCAATACCATTGCCATCACCAGCATCACCGCCACCACCACTGCCATCACAATAAACTCTTTTTTATGACCGTCTTTGCAATTTTAAAAATTTTACGGATGTTATTTTAATTTATGTTATTTTCATGTTGTTGTTATTGCTGTTATTGTTGTTTTAACAATCATTCCTTCACCCTCAAAAACAGCAGCCTAGCATTAATGCTTCCAACCCATAAAACTCGTGATTAATTTCTAAAAAATTAATACAACGACTGTCTCTGTGATGAGTAAGAGTGGCTTCTTTTCTCTTTTTTTTTAATCAGATTGAAATGCTTATCAATTATTTACCTTTAGATGTTATTTTTCTTACTTTTTTTTTGCTTTTGTTCTGAGTGTTGGAACCCTAACTCTGATACATATGACTTTTGACCGACAATCTATGCCTAGGAATTAAAATAAATAATAGAACCTCGAGGCCTTAAATTACATTGAACAAGATTTAACCTGCAAATTCAAAGTCAAATTTAACATACACATACAACCGCAACAAACAACAAAAGTTGGGAAAAATTTAAGATATGCATACAGATTAACTTAAGTTCTTAGAAACGAGTACCGATTATACATACATATACAATCTAATCAATTAAATAGTGAAAACTATGACACCGTTCTCGTGATCAATGTCCGCAGCTTGCCCGTACTTACCCACCAGATCACTTAACAAAGTCGTACAACTCATTGATACTCTGAGACTCCTATTACATGCAATTTAAAGTCTGATTAAGAGCATTAATTGGACTTAAAAGAAACTCTGCCCAAAGCGGAAAAGCTTGTAAAATCTACTATCGATTTAGAACCTACCATAAAAGTCTTTTACGTCTTCAGCCAGGAGGAATCATTATGAGTTGCTTTAGAAAATCGATTTTCATAAAAATTGTCTCATAACACTACTACATATATAGCAAGTTTCGACTGAATGATACTTCCGTTTTTGGGTTCTCACTTGACAGTATGAAACACTGGTTTCTTAAAAAAAAATTAAATAATCCTCAGCCCATCTACATGACTAAGTATTTGGTTTGTCATCTATTAAAGGGAAAATGAATTCATTGTATTACATAACACGCTTCTGCTTCCTTGTCTATATTCAAACACGTACTCACACCTGTTTGTACCCAAATCCCTTCATTTATTCTTCTAATCTGTGTTGCCCTTCTTTGGGCAACACGAAGGCAAACATCAGTCTTGTGTCAGTCATCACATGTCTGTCAGTACCTGCCATTTTTATACAATTTCGTACTGCTCTCCTATCAAACAGCTGTGGATTGTTTATATGTATGTATGTTTCAGAACAGAACCTCAAAAAAATAAACTCTTTATGAAGAACAGAAAAAAACTAAATGGAAATATAAAAGAGAGAACATAATTTCTTTAAAATATTTCTAATAAAGTTTAGTTTTTTAATTCCATAAAATCGAAACTTAGAAACTGAATTCCTTTAGAGCCCTGGTGGAATTTTTTTGGAATATTCTCTCAGCTCAAACACATTCTGAAGGTTTGATTACAATTTTATATCATTTCGTTACGTTACGTTGCGTTACCTTACCTTACGTTACAATTTAGTTTCATTTTGATGGTTTTTTGTTGTTGCTGTTATTCTATTTGCCATTTATGCTCCGTTGAATTCACCTGGAAAATTATTGCCAACCTTGTAAAGATACTCAAACAAAAAATAACAACAAAAAAACAAAAACAAATAAAAAAAGAAAACAAAAATAAACGAAATGAAACGCAGACAGAAAGAAATTCTATTAACGAAATGGTTTAGGAGATTGAACAACCAACAGCACCATCCACCCCCACCCCAAAATAAATTGTAAATATTCATCAAAACCTATGTGTTTGTGTAGGTATGTTTTATTTATTTTTAGTTAATTTGTAATATTTGTTGTAATACAATAAACAAACAGATGGTATGACTATGAGAATATACACACGAAATACACACGAAATACACATTAAATAGGCAGGGCAAGGAAGGAGAAAGAATCACCTCATGACAGGCAATATTTTATTAAACAAATATTGGAGGATGCCTTTCAAACAAAATGTAACAACCGTTATTTATACGCTATAAAATTAATGTTAAACATCAACTCTTCGGTACCCCCCTCTACCCCCCCACCCCTATCCACTACAATGTCATGATATTAAAGTCAACACTTGTGCTGTTCTGTGTTCAGTCATTCCAGTCAGTCGAATTCATTCATTCACTTATTCATTCATTCATTCATTCATTAATCCAGTGTTTGCAAACGTTTGTTTCTTTGCTTCTGCTTCTCTGCTTCTATTTCCACATGAATTTTAACTCTTTCGATTGGTCCCTTCCTTTCTCACTGTATTATTTGTCATGTTATTTCCACTACATCAACTTTTGTGTTGTTGTTACTTATTATTGTTGTTGCTTTTGTTGTTGTTAGAAAATTAGTTCTGCTTTCTGAATTTCAATCATTTATTATTTGAACGCGTTAAAAGACAAACATTCTTTCATTTATTAATACACTGACACACGAGCACACATACATACATGCACATTTATGAATACATGTTTCATGTAAAATCGATTACATTCATCTATAGGGTATTATCGATTGCAATTCCAATTAATTAACCTTTAGACAGACACTGAATGCAGACTTTTGTTTTAATTTTCTTGTATGGAAAATACTGTGGAATTACAAAAACCAACTTTAACGAAAGAAGCATACGTTTCTCAGATTAAAAATTTCTGTATTAATTATCTTTTTATATTTTGACACTATGATTCTTCTTTAAAAAGAAATGAAAAGTATTCTCTTCCCCACACTTAAACAAATCCAATCATGAAATGTTTAAAGAAATTTTAAATTAATTTCAATTATACTCACGAAGTGTGTTTATAATTTTCTTTCCATTTCTCTCTTGATTCTATGGAATTTCTAACAAAATTATGATTAAAATTCAATTGATGATGATGCCTGACTAAATACATTAGAATGACAACGAATGAATGGATGAATGAGTGTGTATGGATGAGCGGATGGTTAGCTAGAATGGCTGCTTGGATGTGATGCACTGATGCATTAATGATGAAGTTGTTGGGAATTAAATTTGATTTTCATGCTGGTAAATTAACGTGATTTTTGTTTTGTTTATCTGTCAGTGTACTTAACGACTACTTCTCTGTCGGTTGGTATTATTTCAAATGGAACTTGTACCCTACACCATATCGTATATGGTATATTGGAATCGAGGTTGGGTTTGTAATGCCATATTACGTCATATACATTTGAAACAAAACAAAAAAAGGTTGTCAGACTTAAGTCAGACAAATAAGGTCACCAGGTAGTCTTTGTAACGTTGTCCAATCGTTGTGAAATTTGGTCCTATCTTCGATGTCGGAGTTTGACTAATATTTGGGGCAATAAACATTATTTTAAATTTAAAAGAAAAAATATCATTTTTTGTCTATGAAACTAGCGGGAGAACATTTCAAATAGGCGATCTTGCTCCGTAATGATTTTAATTCTTGTATTTTTTTGTTTCTTTTTTTTTTTAATTGCTTTGCTTAGAAAATTTTCATTTTGCCATTCTTTCCAGTACCATGTGAAGTATCATGTGTCTCTCTGCAATCTCTCTTTAAATAAACACATACACACACATAAAAAAAAACTATAAATACTCGTATATTATGCATCTCCATGTACATATACATACATATGTATGTATGTATGTAGTAAGAATTCATGAGTGTATTCATTAATTCATTTAAATTATTTCTATGTATCAGTGCTCGTACCTATGTATGTATGCATGTATTAATGTACTCACTCATTCATTCATTCATTCATTCGTTTGTTCAGTTATTCAGTCATTCGTTTATGGTGTACGTTTGTTGCTTATGCACTTAAAGCATCATTGAATTTTGTTTTCCTATAGAAGAGGAAAAACTAAACATTTGTTTTTGCTGTTTATTGTTGTTGTAGTTTTTTTTTTTTTTGTTAATATTGTTTAGCATCATCATCATCAGCAACTTTATTCACATTATAACGAGCTACCATTGTCGTTGTTGTTGTCATTTTACTAGCACTGCTACTACTACTACTACTACTAGTACTACTTATAACTCTAGTAGTGTATATAATTTAATGATTTAAAGTTAAGCTCTTCTCTTCTCTAGTGTTGCAATTATTCTAAAAAAAAATTAATTGTTTAAATAAATGAAAACATAAAAATACAACAACTGCAATACCAACAATAACACGTAACCAGCCAGCAATGTTGCCATTGTTAATGTTTAAATCAAAATAAACTCTCTCAGTTGGTTTTGTGCATATTTATTTCAGTCTTCTTTACTAGGCTTAGCTACTGAACCATCATCATTATTTGAAAGTCATTTTGAGCTATTGGTTGCTCTTCAAGAGCATGGGCCATCTTTACTATTAAAATTACCGAACTGGAATTATTGAAAATGATTATTATTGAAAGTAGTCGTAGTCTAGGAGGTAGTATGCTTAGTAGACGTAAGGCCACGGTTCAAACCCCAGGTCAGATATCAAAACGAAAATATGACAAAATTTTTCCTCCGTGACTTTCTCTCAGTAGATTTCTGGCAAAATATCTGAGAGTAAATTTAATTGCCATGAAAAGTTTCTCAAAAAATCTGTCGTTCGGGGTCGACTTTAAACTGTAGGTCCCTTCACTCTTATGTAAAATTAACACACACAACCCTTTAGTCATTATTACGGCCTAGCTTCTCACACCACTCATGTTGTGTGCCTTAATTTTATACTTGAGTGGCGAGACCTACAGTTTAACGTCGACTCCGAACCACAGATTTTAAGAAACTTTTTCATGGCAGGTTTATTTACTCTCAGAGTTTTTGCCAGAAATCTGCTGAGAGGAAGTCGCCGAAGAAATATTTTTATTTTCATATTTCGTTTTGATGTCTGGCCTGGGGCTCGAACCTGGGCTTTACGTCTAATGAGCGAACAAACTACCCACTAGACTACGGCGACTACGACTATGGCCGTAACCTCAACTTGTTAGAGAATAAAATCTACAAGTGGGAAAAAAACTCTTCTGTCAACAATTAGGTTTTTAAGACTGTAGGAAATATGAAATTATAGTAGGAATGGAAACATTACAGAGTGAGAGATACTCTCCAAAAGTGTATAAACAAACACAAACATAAACAAACAAAGTAAATAAAAAGTTTAACAAAATCAAACAAACAACAGGATTGCGACCCAGTTTCTCACACGAGCCATGTTTTCTGTGTTTATGGAGGAACCTACACTGTAAAGTAGACTCCAAGCGAGAGATTTCTGAAAATTTTTCAGATTTTGTGCCGCAAGTCTACTAGGGGACAATACTTTTTTTGTTTTCAATTTCATTTCTGTTTGAGATGTCTGAGCCAGGGGTTGAACCATGGCTTCACATCTAATAAGCCAGCGCAGTCATTACTATTGCAAAAACAGCATATACTCGTATGTACTTGAAAACTCTGACTAATATTTTGCACTATACTGTTCTTTATACATGCATACATACATATGTACGTTTCGTAAGTGTATGTGAATAATTCAACTCAAGAAAAAGACTCACATATTGTGTGCAACAGTTTTCTCTTCATCTTCATGCAGTTTTGTTCTCATAAAGGTCGGTTCTCTCATAAAATGCCAAGATATCTTCTTGGCACAAATACGCATACTTACATACATATGCATGTACATTAGTATGTATGAAAGTGTTTTAAGTTTTTATAACATACACACTCTGTCTGTGTGCCAACCTTGATAATCATTATATTGTTATTATCTTGTTACTTGTGCTTCTTCTTCTTCTTATGCTTCAAGTTGTTATATTTATTGCTGCTTTTGTATGCATCATTCGTCTCTGAATATGGTGTTAGTGTAGGAACAGAAACGATAGAAAAAGAAAAGATGGAAACAATTTTTTTTTAATTTTATTTGTTTTTATTTAATTTATTTATAATGTTGTGTTACTGATTTACATTACAACGCTCACTGTATGAATGAAATGAATTTAAATTTGTTTTATGAACCCAAATATCTTCATAATCATAAACTCATTATCTTAAGCATTGAAACAGAAGAAAAAAAAAAACGAACAGTAAGCAGTAATAATTTGTTTAAAAACAATTGTTAACTTAGTTAACGTACAGTCAACACACATACATAAATACACAGCTATTTTGAATGTAAAGTAAATAGAAATTATGTGGGTGAGAGTGCAAATGATTCGCTGTGAATTACTACGTAAACATGCTGTATGTAAGTGGCAACAAACTCTCTCCACTTATAGGTGCATTTGTGTGAGTATTGAAAGTGACTTGTACTAGTTTCTCTTCGAATTAATTTCGTAATTATTTGAGGGAAAAAACATGTTTTGTTTTCATTACAGCGCCCAACATTGTATTCAATTGAGTAACACGAATACAAATAAAAAAATTAAAATAATCTTGAAAATAAATTTAAATTACGTAGTAATTTCAAACAAATTTAAACAAATTTTTGTTGAGCCATCATCAGTAATGTTCGCTTAGGGAAGGTCATAATCAATATTGATGTGGTATTTTGGGCGATGACAAGTTTTTCTTAATTAGCTTCACAACAAACTCCAAATATCTATCGAAATCTTCTTAATTCAATGTTTGAACAACTATTGCTCATTGAAATATCCTATGCTATCTCAATATTATCAGTTTATTAACAGTTTTACATTTTAATTTCATATTCAAGAGGAAAAAAAACACACACACCCTTTAAACTGACGCTGTATGTAAAAACTTAGAAATTGTCAATGAGCCCCTGTATTCATTCGAAAAGTTTCCGCTCTTCTTATAACTTATAACTTTCCGAAAGAAAGCAATAGCAGAGAGAGAGAGAAAGAGGAACAAAAAATGCTCAAAACATAATAAAGAATTTTATTAATCTGCATGAAAGTATTCGAAACTTTAAGGAAATTGCAACATAACAATTTCCAAAAAGTAACGCAGACTTCCTTTGGGTGTATTAAGGACAAAAAAATTTCGAAAAGGGAAGTTAAAAAACGCCAATAGCTAAAATGCACCTTCATATACAACACTGTTAATACATAAAGTGCAGTATCTCATGAGTGCTCTCTCTCTCTATCTCGCTCTTTGTCAAAACAAACTTAAAATGAACAGCAGCAACTAAACATATTGCACCGGCAGAGCAGAACAAGAGCAGTTAACCAAAAAAAAAAATCTGAATACTGTGGATAAGAAATGAACAAAAAAAGAAGAGAATTAATGTTTATTCGCACTTAATGAGATTTGGTTTTGCTTTTGTTTTTTCTGCTTTCTTCCTTTTTTCCATTTGAATTTACACAACTTGCCATTATTTCCATGCCATTCATTTCATAGTCATTGTTGGTAGCAGCACAACCATAAGCGGAATGAGAAAATAAAGAAATACTGTTATTATCCTACCTTCCATATATGTACGTACGTATGCACGCACATGCACACTAACACAAACATGTAAAGCATAAACACATTACCGTACTCTCAAATGTAGAGCATATTTAAAATAAATGTACCGAAAAGCAAAAATTCTGCAACAACATAACAACTTATAGAGAGAACTGAAAAAAAACAATATAAATGAGAGTACAAACACAACTACAACTACAATAATAATAATAATAATAATAATAATGATTATTGTCTTTAAGGCTTAAACCAAACACATAGTCTTACGAACACACACATACATAATTATACGAGACCAATTTTTGTTGTGCTCATTTCTTTGGACAAATTTGTGGGGAAGAGAGAAAATCATGAGAAAAATTTAAAATGTACATATATAGCTGTGTGAAATATAATAGTAGCGCTGTATTAAAGATATTTTACTTAAGTAAAAAAATAAATGTTTATTCAAGTTAAAAAAAGTTTGTTATTACATTTTATTACCACAAGTCTAAACTATTGAAAAATATAAAAACTTCAATACAAATATTAGTTTTCCAAAGAAAATTATGCTAAATTTTTAAAAACCCCAAATAATTGGCGTGCAAAAAAATAGTAGTAGCATTAGAAAACGTATCTGCAACAAAAAAATGTTGTCACAAGTGATTACTTTTGTATCTTATTTTGTTAGATATGCCTTAATATTTAGTTGAAAAGCCCTTATTGGCCATTACAGCTGTGCAACACCGCGTCATTGGGTCAACTAAAGATCTGCGCCTCTCAATAGGAATACTTTCCCAAGCTGACCTCACAGACGCCCACAATTCAAAATATTGTAGGACCTTCTCCCACGGTTATTGCAAATTGCAAACAATTTTAACAAAAGCCAGAAACTCGCGGACTCAAAGCAAAAATTTCTCCCAACGACTCAAGAAGAATAAAACGCATGGTATCATCAGACCCATTTGTTACTTCTACAAAGATAAAATAGGACTTGGAGCTTGATGTTTATAACTTAACTATTCGCCGACATCTAATTAAAGACAATTTATATGGTGGAAGTCCAAGGAAAGTACCATTGCTGAATTCGAGACATGTCCGCAACAGACTTAAATTTGCTAAACTTCACGTTGATTGGCCTCCGTCGAAATGGAGCAATATTCTGTGGACTGATGACTCCAGAGTTGTTCTTTTTGGAAATCCTGACACCAGAAAATATGTAAAAAGACCAAAGAACAAGGAATACGATCCTAAATTTGTCAAGAGGACCGTAAAGCATGGTAGCGCAAAAATTAACGTTTGGGGTTGTTTTTCTTATAATGGTACAGGACCCATATTTTGGATTAAAGGCAACATGGGCTCCTCAATGCATGTGGAAATTTTATAAACTGTCATGCTATCTTATGCAGAATATGATATGCCGCTTAAATGGGTGTTCCAACAGGACAACGATCCCAAACATACCAGTAAAATTGCAAAAAATTGGTTTTCTGAAAATGAAATTGAGATATTTGAATGGCCGACTCAGTCCCCAGACCTAAATCCAATTGAACATCTTAGGGGCGATGTAAAGAAAGGTGTTTTTAAAGATAAGCCGGCAAATGTAGAGCAGTTGTGGACGTCTGTGAGGTCAGCTTGGGAAAGTATTCCTATTGAGAGGCGCAGATCTTTAGTTGACCCAATGACGCGGTGTTGAACAGCTGTAATGGCCAATAAGGGCTTTTCAACTAAATATTAAGGCATATCTAACAAAATAAGATACAAAAGTAATCACTTGTGACAACATTTTTTTGTTGCAGATACGTTTTCTAATGCTACTACTATTTTTTTGCACGCCAATTATTTGGGGTTTTTAAAAATTTAGCATAATTTTCTTTGGAAAATTAATATTTGTATTGAAGTTTTTATATTTTTCAATAGTTTAGACTTGTGGTAATAAAATGTAATAACAAACTTTTTTTAACTTGAATAAAAATTTATTTTTTTACTTAAGTAAAATATCTTTAATACAGCGCTACTATTATATTTCACACAGCTGTATGTAAACTAGTAATACATTTATATTCTCTTTAATTTTTTTAATCTTGTTGTTGTTGTGTTTTTTTAATATATGTACGAATAAAAGAAAAACAAAACAAATCTGTTTATAGTAGTAAGTAGTACAGGCAAAATCTGAATTCTCTTTTATTTCCTTAAACAAAAATTTTGTTTTTCATATTTTTTCATGGTTTTGATACGTATTCTTCTATTGTTGTTTTTGTTATTGTATTGTTACTTTGACTATTATTGTTACAGTTGCTTTTACTGCTCGCTGTTGTCCGTATTGACACCTGAGTGAATATTCGATTGACATTGGCAGCGTTTTATTTGAATGTAGTTGTTTTTCGCTTAAGAAACTCACTTGATATCTGTACGAAGGAAGGCAGAGTAGGTGAAACCATATTTAAATAGAGTGTATAACCGTTTCTTTATTTACAAAATACTTACAAAAGATATCTGCAACAATAGAAAAGAAGTGAGGAAAGAGTCACATAAATTCCAAGTATTTGCGGCCACCATCGCGACCAACATCTACTTAGAATTTGTCAACCAATTGCATCTACAAAATAAGCAACGGCAACCATCGCTGCCACGAAGCTTATAATGCACTTGCAATTGGTTGTGCGACCACTCTCACCAACCTGCAACAATAGAAAAGACTGATTCCGTTGATTGCACTGCTTTTATACCCTTTTCAATATGGGCTTTTTCTAATATTAATCACAGCAAGCGCTGCCATTTCAAATCCAGTTTCAAATTCAACGAAACAGTATTCCTCTATTGCAGCGTTGTATTAAACTACTTACATGGTTGTATTTTAAGAAAGTCACACATGCTAGTGACGTACAATCTAATAGTAATCGGTATAATAATAATATTTTACTAATATAAAAATATGCTACGCTACAGTCTCCCCCTTTGACGTACGGGACCTCGGCTCGAGCAGTACGTCAACATCTTACACTGCTTCATCTGCTAGGCTTCTCTACTTGGCATCATCTATTTGCTGCTTTCTCAGACGGCCTCTTCTCTTCATAGGATGAACAATTTGTTTAACATCAGGTTTGACAGGTAGTTCTCGTTGATCCTCCCCCTGGTGTAAAACCTCCGTAAGTGCACAACCCCTAGCGTCCGTCCCAATGGTATATGGCATATTATCACTAGCTTGTACAAATACAGGTGGGGAAGCAATTGGCTGATGTTCACTGTTGTCAATTCTATGGACAGCATACGGCGAAGGTCTGCCCAAACCACCAAACACAGTTTTATGACCAGACAAAATCTCGTCCAAATGTTGTTTTTGCTCATCACCTAGTTGTGCACCATCTGTGGGTTTCAATATGTTGAAATCAAACGCATATAATGGGGTGAAAATCGATTCGTCGTCATCGTTTTGTGGTCTATATACCACACCAGTAAAAAGACCTCTGTCTTTAGCCCTTTCAGGAGTCACCATATCGGGTGGAATTGCGTCCTTAAAGATTGCCTGGATTGAGTGAGGTGAGTAATCGCTCTCCCTTTTGTAGTCAGGATCGTACGGCTCAAAATCCGGGATATTATTTTTACGTACCCTCTTCGGAGTAATCTGCAAGGGTTCTACCATATTCTGATGTATAGCACGCTTGCTGGATGTTTCAGTCACTTTTATAGTCTCCACAAGATTCAGATCCAACGGCCAGGATTCACTAAAATCAAAATGTTGAGTAGGACTGCTCTCAAAGTACCAGTAACGTTGGCCCATATTCAGAACTATACCAGCTTCCTCCATAAAATCAGAACCAATTAACGTACGGTTGCTTTTATCCTCAGGAAAAATTAAAAATTTAATGTCGAGACATCTGCCGCCGATTGTGATGCTGCATTTGGTTGTCAAACACTCTCTTTCACAGGAAGTACCATCCGCGAGAGTCACCTTGCACAATATGGAATCATATTCGCAGCCTTTGAAATCCATTATTCTTTTCAAGTTCGAACTGGCTACACTCGTCTTCGCACCCGAATCGAAGTATGCTTGCCCTGGAACACCAAACAGCTCTACGTTTACGACTGGTATTTTCCGTCCAATACACAGCTCCAAAGAATTAAAGCTCACACTCACTGGTGAACTACCATTAATCTTCTTGCTGCAATTCGGACAGTTCGCTCTCACCACGCCTGGAGCATTGCATCCATAACACGCAAACTTCGGTTTATGCACTGCAGGATCACTTCTGACCTGCTTAGTATTCGATTCTTGCTTCTTGAAGCAAGTTTCCATCGTATGCCCCTTCTTCCGACAAAAAGAGCACCGCTTAGGACCGCCTTCAGGACCACTGGTAATTCTTGCAACATCAGTGTTCACTGCACCGCGTTCACTTAGAACCTGTTCCGCTTCTCGCGCGTCTTTTAGTAACTCGTCGAAAGTGCTGACCTTATGGCGAAATAGTCACTCTCTCATCTGCGAATGGAGCAATCCAAATACCATGTCCATCTGGTCAGACTCCGACGGGCAATTCGTTAATTGTGCAAATAACGCACGTTTCCTCCGAATAAACGAATCAGTAGGTTCGTTCTTTTGTTGCTTCGTCTCGTTTATCTCCATATATAAACGCCATGCGGGTTTCGGAGGTGAAAATGATTCACGTAGAATCCGTATCACATCGTCGAATCTCGTCACGTTTGCCTTCACGCCACGCCACCATTCCGCCGCATCACCCTCCAAAAGCATCGGCATACCGTTGACTGCGTCTGCATCCGGTATTTTCTCCACTGTCTTAAATGTAGTGATGGCAGAAATAAATTCTTCCACTTTTGATGGGTTCCGTTCACCACCATAACGTGCTGCACAACTGCTAAAAGATCCGCATCTTTCACTTGTTTTACCCACAGCACTCAAAAGTTCTTGAAATTGTTCAGTTGATAGCGTCACCATCCTGCCTGCAACACGCTGACTTCTTCTCAGATTTGAAATAAACTCCACTTTTTCAATTTTCAAAATATATGGGCGTTGTCCTTGCCTCTAAGTTGGGCGCCAATTATAACCGTTTCTTTATTTACAAAATACTTACAAAAGATATCTGCAACAATAGAAAAGAAGTGAGGAAAGAGTCACATAAATTCCAAGTATTTGCGGCCACCATCGCGACCAACATCTACTTAGAATTTGTCAACCAATTGCATCTACAAAATAAGCAACGGCAACCATCGCTGCCACGAAGCTTATAATGCACTTGCAATTGGTTGTGCGACCACTCTCACCAACCTGCAACAATAGAAAAGACTGATTCCGTTGATTGCACTGCTTTTATACCCTTTTCAATATGGGCTTTTTCTAATATTAATCACAGCAAGCGCTGCCATTTCAAATCCAGTTTCAAATTCAACGAAACAGTATTCCTCTATTGCAGCGTTGTATTAAACTACTTACATGGTTGTATTTTAAGAAAGTCACACATGCTAGTGACGTACAATCTAATAGTAATCGGTATAATAATAATATTTTACTAATATAAAAATATGCTACGCTACAAGTGCCAGATATTCATTTTTATTCTTCTTTTCAAATATTGCAACAACAATATTTATTTTTATAAAGGCGCTAGGAAAAACAAGATTTTGTGCTGCAAAATAATTCTTTGATGTTTCCTTGACTTAAGTTTTCCGTGTATTTCGAAAACGGATAATTTAAAAAAGTAAATATATTGCCTGCTGTAGATCCTTTTGCATAAAAAAGTCAAGCCTTAAAGGCTCTTAAAGGCATATTTTAAACCATTCATATGCTGACGGTAAATATATACAAAACAAAATATTAACAGCAGCCCTCATATGTAGTAGGAACATTTAAAATTTTATCGTAAAACATTATAGACTTCGTTGGGGAAAACTTATATAAGAATTTTACAAATCTTTTCTTCAGATTTTATTAAATTTTCTTAAAACTCTCAAGCCTGTCCTTAACTATGTAAGTATATGCATTGAGGCTCGTTATTATAATGTGAGCTGCTGTACATTACATGCATATATGTACTTATATTCTTGTATCAGTTGCATTTTGTATGTGTGTGTATTGAATATGCACACGTACAATCACACTCATTTAAAATAATGCCTGTTGTTATTTGTTATTTGTTTTGTTTTGTTCTGTTTTTATTATTTTCGTTTTATATTCTATTGTAGTTGATACTCTTAACGATGCACGCTCTCTCGCTCTCTCTCTCTCTTTCTCTCTAGGATATGAAATGCAATAAAAGTCTTGCAACTCAATGTTTCCCACAAGTGACATTAATGCATTTCATTCTCTCTCTTTCTCACTCGATTTCTGGCTGTATATGTTATATCGTTGAAGTGTCACAACAACTACAATAAAAGTAACAATTACAAACAACAAAATATATAGTACACACTTATGTGAGAATACTTTCAAGCGATAATTGTACTCTATGTGCTAGAGCCCTCTTACTTCTTACCACTCACTTCACTAGCTACCAAGTGACTACTAAAGATTAAATGTGTCACTTTTTTGAAGTCTGGTAATAAAGAGCGAAGTAAATAATATTGTTTTTATTTATTTTTGTTACAGAACAATAAAATACTAAGAATGCCCATAATTAACTTCTGTTACAACTACTTTTGCAAGCATCTAGCTGGAGCATACACCAGTTAGGTGTCCTTCTCCACATATTGTGCGTTTATAATTACATGACTATATAACTTGCAAGGGTAGTAAATAAAAATCCTTTGCAACAAAGAAAAGAAAAAAAAAATACAAAATAACAAGAGGAGTAAACACAAGCATTACAATAATAACCATTATGAGAGAAGAAAATAATGTGCAATGTACATAAAGCTTTTCTAAACGGCTGCATTGTTACTTCAGAGGAACCGCGATATTTGGAAAGTTAACTGCAACGACAATTTGATTGTTAACGAGAAATGGTAACAAGAATGTTTCTTTAAAATTTTTTTTTTTTAATTTTAAAATTTAAATCTAATTTTTTAGTGTGTACAGATTAATGACATTACTTTCCATTAGAAGAAATTTGCAAAAAAAAAATGGTTTCCATTTAATAGAGCAGTCATCGATCAATTGCAGTTTTTTCTTACAACTCCACCCCATCCACTTCAAATCAGTTAAAAAATTATTTTTTTTCTTTGCTGTATTACTTCCTTTAATAAGATTGTATAATAAAATAAAATATTCACGAGTATTATAATTTTCAATAGAAAGAAATCTACGCATCAGAGATTTACAAAAGCATCAGCGAGTGAAGTTTTCTTTTTCTTTCTTTCTTTTTTTTTTTGTATTAAATAATCAGTCTGCTTGTTAAAATGCTGTCAAGTTCATGCATCCTTCATCATTTCCACTTAATCAAATATTTCATATCAGTAGGGCGTCAAAACAGAATAACAAAATACAACAACAAAAACGAGAGTCAAAGTTTAAAGAAGCAACAGTGATTCCAGTATGTAAACAATCTCTATTTTGCGCTCTTACTCTTTCACTCTCTCTCTCTCTCTCTCTCTCCCCGTGTTAAATATAAATAAAATTTCTTTTATTTACAAGACATTTGTATGCGAGTGTGTTAGTTTCTATACAAGTTTGTAAGTGTATTTTAAAGAAAAGCAACATCAAATGACAGTTTAATGGTTGAATAAATGAAAAGGATACAAACTTTATTTTATATATGTGTGGGTGTATATGTATGTACGTTCGTGTATATTTATATACATTTGTGAAGGCGAATATGTTTGTATGTATATGTACACTCTCATTTTCTTTATATTTGTTTATTTACTTCGTTGACTGAATAAAATCTCAAATTCAAGAACTAAAATCGATGCGAAAGTAATACGCAAATACAGTAGAGTACAGAATAATAGCAGTTAATGGACATAACTGAAAAGAAAGCTTTACAAAGATTTCTAGAATTAACCACAACATTAAAAACGTTCCATTCACCATTTATTTAATTTTTTTTATGATTTCACTTCAGTTATTAACGAAATATTAATTCCATCCCATGTATGTAGTGCAATTTGAATATATGAAGTAACGGTAGGATTAATGTTAACCAGTTGAGGTTTGAAAGAATTAATATCATATCGCTACACCGACGGTTCATAGCATTACCAAACAATAACTTTATTTTTTCTCTTTCTATGAAATATTTTATAATTTTGCTCATTACTGTGTATCCTTACCACTGAAATGAAAATAATATTTTCAATTTAGGATTAAGAATTTTAATAAACTATGCAAGTCAGGCGTATATTTAAATACAAAGATACTGAGCCAATAATTGATTTCAATACCATTCAAAACCATGTGTATTCTGTAAAATGAAAACTTAAATTAAAAACTTTTTTGAAACTTATATACGTAGACAAAATACCTTTTAACAGAACAAATAATAATTTAGAATGTTTTGAAGTTGAGTTTTTAATATATTTTAAGAGATTTCGATACCTTAAAAATATGTGTAGTTTTGTAAAATCGCTATAAAACTTTAATATTTTCCATTGTAAATTTCTATTTCTCTTTTATTTGTTTCATTAGAGTTACTTAGGTTAGGTTAGGTTAAAGGACGTGTACTTGTCGAATTGACCCATTGTACAACGTCCTTCTCACACCACTCGTGTTGTGTGCGTTAATTTTATACATGAGTAGCCTACAGTTTAACGTCGAATCCGAACGACAGATTTTTGAGAAGCTTTTCATGACAATTTTTACTCTCAGAGTTTTTGCCAGAAATCTGCTGAGAGGAAGTCGCCGAAGAAATATTTTCATATTTTCGTTTTGATGTCTGACCTGGGATTTGAACTCAGGCCTCACGTCTAATAAGCCAACACACTACCTACTAGACCATAGCGACGTCTAGAGTTACTTACATCTTACAATTTATCAAAAGGGGAAAAGAAAAGCGCAGAATTGGGAATTACAATCAAAACGTTGAATTACAAATCACAATTTGATTTGATGTAAATGAAGGTGTTATTGAAATGACATTAAAATAATTTTACTTCTCTCCTAAAATACTTTCAAGAGAAAACGAATTTTTTTTTTCTTTGTGGATTCTAAAGCCAACACAAGTCGTTTCGGTCATTAACTCGTACATTTATTAACGTTATTTGGAAAATAATTTTAAACTCAGAACTGAATTAAGATCTTTCCAATATGGTTGGTCATAAAATTAAAAATTATGTTTCTTTAATGTTCTCTGACGTCTGCTTGCTCCGTTCTCATCATCTTTCAACAGAACAAAAGAGAAACAGATACATGTGTAGGTGTGGGTATGGATGTGGGTGTGTGTAAGGGTGTGTGCGTATGAATAATTTTAATTTTTGATGTTCAACAAATTACAGATTAAACGACATGCAAAACCAACGTATAAAGAAATAACACACAGTTAAATAAAATTAAGCCCACAGGCAATAAAAAAAAATAATCCAACAAATATACCAGAGTTTAACAAAATAGCACAAAGAAAAAAGAAAGAAAGAAGAAAACAGAAAAAAGAAGATGAGCAACAACAACGACAACAGCCTTAAAGGTAATCAAATTTATAAATGACTTTCCTTAAAAGCAACTTCAAAGTAATGAAACGACAGCAACAATGTAGATGACAGTAAAACGCAAAAAGAAAACAAAAACAAAAAACAAGTATTTCTTTATAAAGTCATTTCTAGATATAATGGCAACTCCCTCACACACAAGTCAAGTTACTTGCACTAGCGGCAACAGCAACACCATAAAAAAAAAAAATAACAGTAAAATACTTGAGAATAAAAAAAACTCTTTAGCAACATGTTGTTGAATAAATAAATAAACTGTGAATAAAGAGCAACTCATACATTCGAAACGAAATGAACCAAACCACACCTACACAAATCATTACTGCCATATGACATTAAAAACACAACTGGGGAACCAGCATTAACTTCTCTTTATAACCCAACACAAAGAAAACAAACCAAACATACATATGTATATGCAAAAGTGTTTTCTTTTTTTTTCAATTATAAAAGAGAAACAAACATAAATACTTCTTTTATGTG
This sequence comes from Sarcophaga rosellei, assembly GCA_930367235.1. Taxonomy (NCBI): domain Eukaryota; kingdom Metazoa; phylum Arthropoda; class Insecta; order Diptera; family Sarcophagidae; genus Sarcophaga; species Sarcophaga rosellei. The sequence goes on along the minus strand of OV884017.1, from coordinate 1,558,080 downwards.
TCTGTATTCCTCTTTTTGCTTCCGTTATAATTACATTTATGAGTAAAACAAATGTAACCACCACTCCATCTCTCTCTTACTCCCTCTCTCCCTCTCTCTCTCTCTCCTGTTTGCTCTGTTATGAAGAAATGCACTCAAATGCATGTAGATGAACTGCGCAAATTTAATGCCTAGAGTGTATAATGTGTGTGAGCATTTGAAAAAGTAAATGTCCTGTTGCATACTTTTCACATGAATGAAAGAAATGAACGAGTGAATGGCTGGGCAAATAAGTAAATAAGCATAATGGCAGTGATTAAGGTGCCCACAACACAAACCTGTATTGAAAAAAAAGAACGACAAACATTATTTAATAGAAGCACACGAGTAGCTGCAACAACAAATTACAACTGTGGCCACCTTCTACAATTTGATCATGTAATGACCAACTTTTACTGTCTCCTTAATGTTTATGAATGCCCCTCTGTGTATGTGTGTGTTTGATTGTAACATGGGCACAATTTCTAGCAAAACAGAAATAAAACCAGTCTTATTTGTATGCATTTCCTTTTACAAACGTAACTGACTGTAGTTGTGTGACTGTGTGCAACTTTATACGCTTGCTCTCACGGGTTCTTACTTTTTTACTCACATACACTCAACTATAAGGGGTAGAGTAGAAGTTATGAGAAGTAAAAAGTCTTAAACAAACTGAAATGTAAAGCAAATTACACACAAATGGTGAGGCATTGTGGTGGCAGCATACAGTAATGCACAAAATTAATAAGAACTCCTACAACATTTGCTTTTTTTTATTAACAAACAAAAATATAAAACCGAATAAAAGTGTTGAAACACGTAATCTGGAAAACGTTTAAACTGACAGCTTAGCGCCAAAGGACGGCTGAAGCAAATAATGGAACTAAATTTCTTGTAATGAATTTTGTTCCAAGATCGGCTTGCCGATAACTCATCTGCAGCGCAATTTTAGCTGTGTCAGTACGAAATTCATCATGCTTCCGTGAGGCATTGTAGAAATAAAAAAAATTATTAAATTAAGTGAGAATATAATTGGAACTGATATGTTTGATGCCACTATTTGACTCACCATTCGGTTTATTTCAGTTGCAAGACTTTGTTAGACACAGCCAACGAGTACATTATGAACAAGAGAATGAATAAAAGATCTTACAAAATCCATTTAAAACATAAACATTGTTAATGTTATTGTAGTAGTTATTACGATTGTTGTTTACTTTACAGTTTAGCCATGTTGTCGGCACACTCGTAATTCATACGAAACAAACACTGACTGATACACATCGAGAAGAGCCTGCAGTAATCTCGTTAATAATATTTATTTATTTTGCCTGCGCTCTCCTCTCTATGCATTGTTAGACTTCATTACTTCTGTTTTTATATGAATGTATGTGTGTATGTATGTATATGGATAAGTATTCATGATTTTATTTGTATTAAAATACATAGAAAAGAGAATAAGAGAAAAAGGAGGAGAAACCACAAACATAACATTCCTCTTTTTTGACTCACAAACATATTTCATTTAATTTCCAAGGGAGTGATACGAGTAGTGGATTCGGTAGCTAAAAATGTCATTTTAATGGCAACCAGAGCGGGAGCGAGAGAAAGAGAGATTAGCACATGGAAAGAGAAATAAATATAGAATAACTGTGCAAGAGGAATAAAAGTGTGGGGGTGGGGGGGGGGGGGGGGGTGGGTGGTAGAAAATAATAAACAAAAATAATAAACAATACAAATGAAGCCAAATATGCCCTTAGCAGACATATTTCGCCACTTAAATATACGAAAAAAAATATTAAAACAGCAAATAATACTACTCTCACATACATGCACACGCTCAACTAGAAACATATACCAGCTGACAGAAATAAGACAAGGAAGTAGTATGAATATGAAGATTAAGATTGAATTGCTTTTTTCCGTCTTTCTTTTGTCATATTGAAAATCTAAACAACATTTAGAAACATAAACACTAACAAAAAATGCCATACAAAATATTATACAAAAATTATCGTAAAATATACACATACACAAACTCATACTCATACACCTCCAATCTCTTTCTCCCTCTCACTCACGCCGTTTGTTTGAATCAACATATACTTACATTATATTCAAACTTTTTGTGTATATTTTTGAAAACAACAGACAAAAAAGTTTTTATTGTTCTTTCTCATTCCTCTTATACACCAACACATACACATACACAAACAAAAAACAGCAAACATTTATCAACAATAATTTGTCTTTGTAAAGCTCATACGTACATATCATTTAAAAGAGAAATATTTTAAAAGCTTAAAACAAGACATGTATGGGAAATAATGTCGTTGATGTTGTGTTCTTTTCTCTTTCTTTTTTTTTTTTTTTTTGAATATCCTTTGCTACCCTACTACTCTCTGCTACACAACGGGTACATTGTGTATATTGAGTTTGTTTTGACTGTTTGAAGCACACGAATAAAATTTGAAATTTGAATTTAATTTTAAGAAAGTCTTCAGATACCTCCTCTTGGTAATATCCTACTTATTTAAATAAACATTTTTCACAAGTTGATTAAGTCATCATCAACGGAGCTTAAAATCAAATAAAATGATCTTTCGATCGGAGCTTAGGATGCCCTCTGCATCGAACTTAACCTGAATCAATCTTGAAAACTATTTATATTGCGTCTTCAGCTCTTTAACGGTAACAGTAAGCACAGTGATAGGAAGTAATGAAGATGAACGACAAAGGATACGATTATATTTCAAAAAGAAAAATGTTTTAGTTTCAAAAATGAGAACAGAAACACAAAAAATATGAATTTTTACAAAATACGTACGTATATATAAATTAATACAATCAATACATATAAGAAAATTTAAGCACATTTAAGCACAGTGATGGATAAGTAACAAGGATGGTAAGTTTCATTAATGTTTTGTTTTGTTGCGTTTGGTACACATCTGACAAAGGAATTAGTATGCAACGAACAGCAGATCAACAATTAGAGTAAAGTTAATATGATAACTCAGATGTATTTAGAATGATCATTTATTGATTGTTGACTTCTTAAGGGAATCTAAAACTTAATCGTTATCATAACAAAAGTTCCTGACATCCTTTAAACATTTTCCTATTTCTAGTTAACACCATTTTCTAGTTAGCACTTAATCTGTAACGAAACAACAAGATGTTTTGAAGTATTTGAGTAGAAGAACTGGTACTACGTTACAAAATTGCGGGCAATGCTGTGCATTAAATAAAAATTCTGAATTTAATAGATAATGTGAAGTCGCCGTAGTCTAGTAGATACTGCGTTGGCTTAATGGACGGAAAGCCAGTGTTCAAACATCAGACAGAAAGCCAGGTCAGACATCAAAACGAAATACAAAAAAGTATTTCTTTGTAAACTTTCTATGCAGATTTCTGATATATGGTGTGTATAAAATTAACACACACAACATAAGTGTGTTATGTGTAAGAAACTAGGTCGTAATCCTTTAGTATGTATGTATGTACATATGTAATGAGGAATTTCAATTGTGTTCAATTTTTCTGCTTAAAACGTAAATCGTACCTATTATTTATTCCACTACTGTATTTTCATATACATATATTATATGTTTACTTTTGTGTATGGAATATTCGAAAACTTTGGCCTTTAACATATATTAACATACATAAATATGTGTGAGCTTATTTGTGTGTGTTTGTGTTAGTAATACGCAATTTGTTGCTGTATAAAAATCCCTACTAGTGTTTCGTTTCGCTTCCTTTTTTATATTTTAACTCTCTTACCCAATTGTTTACCTCTTTCGTTGCTACTTTTAATAAGAGTATGCCTTCTCCCTCTCCCTCTCTTACTCTCAGTCATTCTTTTTTTGTGAACACTTTCAATGTTTTCACAGACGCATTGCAGTGTACATTTAAAGACGATATGAATGAATGTGTAGGATTTATTAAAATAAATAACTGTACATATTTTGTTATTATTATTGTTGTTGTTTTCGTTATTGTAGTGGTTGTTGTTTCTTACATTTCATTTTCATTAAATATAAACAAACATACTCTTCAAGACAAAATAATCCTTTTAAGAAGCATAAAAAAAGAAAAGATTGGGAAAAACATTATGATTTTAAGAAATTAATTTCTTCATCTCTGTTTTGTTGTTATTTTTTTTTTTTTTTGCTTTTAAAAGAAAAGCGTTCTTATTGTTATTATTTTTAATAAAATCGTTGAAAAGAAACAAAGATATTCTAAGCGAAAAAAACAAAAACAAGAACAAGAACAATGCTTTTTATTAAATTAAAATATTTTATTTTTATTTTGTTATTAAATTCAAACAAAACACAATAAAAACAATTTTGAAACAATTACTTAAAAAGGAATTCGTTTAATCCCCAAGGACTGTCAGACAGGCGCCGCACACACATGTATGAGAGTCTAAATTGAAATATAATTTTGACATGTTTGGCGCTGGTGGCAAATTATGTTTTAAATCATTAATGAAGCCGTCAAAGAGCTAAATGATGGGAGAAAAAGGACGTTTTATTTGATATTAAATTCATTATTCAAAAAAAAAATCGCAATTTCTTCAACATGGTAAATGAAGAAAAGCAATTTTCTTAAATTCTGCACATCCGACTACTGCAACAATACAGTGGTAAGCAGAAAAAATTGCTTCACTTGGTATATCGATGCAACTGTTAGAATATCAGAAATCAAATTTTCCTTTTTTTAATGGAGTATACGAAAACAAACGGCACTTCATTACACATACTGTTTCAAAACTATTTATGATTTAACTATATTTGTACGTTGGTTCATTTCAATGAGAAGTATTTATAGTTGAAAATGCCACTAGTCATGATCCAAAAAAATTAAAATCATGAGAGCGATTAGAATACTATTTATTAGAAACAATAGGTCAGGGTAGAACTCAATTAGCACTACACACAATACATGTTTACAGAGTGAATTATTTCTAGTCAACTGTAGATGGACGTAATATTGGAATGAAAGTATATTGCATGGATTTCTAAAAAATATGTTATGTATGTATGTATGTATATGGTATATTGTATTGCTCAATTTCAATTCCCAAAAGCTTTGTTTTTTTCAGACACCCATATCACACTATTATTGTATATGTAGTTAGACTTAACTTAGCATTCGAATATAATTTCACACAAATCTTGTAATTTTCAAACAGTTCAATTTGTGCACGTAATTGGAAAATTCAATTTAAAACTCGAGGTCTTTAACATTGTATGCAATACAAATTGATTTGAAAATCCCCCGTAGGCGTATGATTAATGTTTATGAAAATTCGTAAATTCATTATGCGCCAGTGTGGAGAAAGAGAGAAACAACAAGAAAACGAATTTTAACTGCAATGTGCAGAATTTCTTCAATAAAATAAAGATCGAAAATAATAACGAAATACACTGACTAAAAACAATTTATTTTCAATATTTTCTTACGAATGTTTCTTAGAAATATTTCACAAAATATGCAAAACTGTATTGTGTCGTTATTTAATCTAACGGTGTATAACGGCGTTAAGAAAATCTAAACTTTTGTATAAAACTTCATATTTGACATTCGAAGCCAAAGAAACAAAATCATATTCTTACAGAAACTTTTGTTTTATTGTACAACAACAGCAGAAAATAATACGAGGAACCTAAATGAAAATAAAACAATTTGTCAGGAATTTCTTTCTCAAATCTTTAATGGCTTAAACGTGTTAAAAAAAGAAGCAAATTTGTTGTTGTGATTGAGTCAACATACATGAATAAATCACAAGTAAAATCTCCAAATAATAATAACATCTTCGTTATACATATTTTATTTGTTTTTTTGTTTTCATCTGGGTTTTTTTTTATTTCTATTTGGAAATTATTTGTTTTTGCACTCATAAGCTGTACAACAATAGTAAACATTGACACACGTGTGTTTAAGCAGAGCTTAACTATCAATACTCACTGTAACGTGCTGGTAAACATACAAACGATTGATACCGTTCTAATGCTTAAATGTGTGTGTGTGGTTGTCTTAAGCCATGAAATGAAAACGGAATATGAGAGAGAGAATAATATGTTACGAGTCTAATTTCTTGATGTCATCAAATATCCATCCTAAAACCTTTACAAGTTAATGTAAAATTTATGTAAATACTCTGACTCTGCTACATGTACTCTCTGTGCCTCTCACTCTTTGTGCCTAGATTTTACCTTAAATCTCACTCACACATACATACATACACCAACATACAAAGACCTAACATATAAGAAAAAAAAAATGAGAAAAAACAAAACAAAACAAATCCTCACTGTTCATTGAATCACAAAATAAAGCAACAAAAGAGATTTTAATTCGTCTCCTTCTCTCTCTCTCTCTGTCGGCTCCTCTCACATTCTGTTTATTTGTAATAAATGGAATTGGATTGAAACTTTGAAAGAGACTTTGGAAAATTGCACAAGTGTGTGTTTACAAGTATTAAAATTGAATTTCTCTTCTCTTGGCTCTTCTTTTCTTCATCCTTTATTGTGAATGGTGAACTTTTTGCGAATAATTGAAGTGTTGGTGGCTGCTTTCATGCTAATAAAAATAAACAACATTTTCTGTACTTACTAATGTTGTTATTGTTATTGTTGTTGATGTTGATGTTGTTGTTGTTGTTTAGATAGAATGAAAATAAAGTAAAGAGTATAAAAGTATCCTTAAAGTTATTAAGATTTGTTTAGTGTACCCGGTACACATTGAAAATAAATACTTTAATTCATTCTCACTCTCATACAAACAACTATTGGCAACGTAAAGCAACAGTGATTTCTTTACACATTTTATTGTAAATATTCGCCAAACAAACTTGCATCGGCAAAAACGAAAGCAAACTTTTCTCTTTTATTTTGGTGATTACGGCTGTAAGAATTGCATTAAAAGAAAGATTCATACTTTCCAGAAGGATATGGAAGAAATTACTTTTTATTCTTCTTTTCACAACTGACAGGTACAAGGTGTACAATTTTGCTCAACAGGTTTTATCTTTCCAAAATAATTTTGCAATCCATGGTGAATACATGAGAAAGACATTCTTAATGCAAACTCGTAGAAAAAATTTAAATCATCTTGTAAATCAACAGCAAATGGCAGCCATTTAAGAGGGTCATATGAGATTCAGTTGATGGTGAAATAAAAATTTGCTGTCCGTTTGCAAAGCCTGAAACTCTTCAATTGTTCATATTTCGATTTGACAGGGTACGTAAATTAACAAAAGTGTTGTAAGGGCCTTCCCATTCTATTTGAATCAATTTTCTTTTAAAACACAGTTGACAATCAAGAATTTGTAAATCCAGAAAATGTTGCTCTGCTAACGTCAAATGTGACGCTGCTAAAGTTTATGGATTGCATCTTGGATTTTCAAATTCGAATGCTGTGAATATTAACAATAAATAGTTTCAATAAAACACTGCAACATACCGCCACACTATCCGTGGAACAATACATGTATTGCGAAAGAAATTCTAGACATAACGTCTAATGCTTATAAACAATTTTATTTTATTTTTCATTTCAAAATATCATAGCAAATTCTAACAGAAAAATCGACATTTGCTTGTATCAGATACAAACTATCATTTTCAATTTTAAAACCATTTTTCTAGTACAATTAGTAATACTCAGAGAAAAAGTTCCATTAAAAATGTATGTTTAAAATAAAGAAAAGAGAAATATTTTAATCTCAAAATAAATACATTTAAATTACGAGCATATTTTTAGAAGTCATAAAAATGAAGCAGATGTTCAAATAGAAAATGGATTAAACAACTGAATTCCCCATTACAAACGAAATGTTAAAAACAAATTTTTAATTGCCAGAAAGAAAAATCCGCCTGATTCGAAACAAAAACAAAAACATTCAAATCCGAATTGTTTTAATAGGAAATGTTCATTAACAAGAAGCAGAAAAATAAAAGAAAAAACCCAAAGAAAACCTCAATCATAAATATTAAAACAGTTAATGGTTGCCCATTAATACACCCACTCCGTCTCTATCATTTCATATCATTTCGTTTCTTTCGTTTATTCTCTCTTAAAGTTCAAGTTTCAAATATAAATTCGGATATTTTTAGTATCTTTTCCTTTCTCTCTCTCTCTCACCCCTCGCAGTTTACTTTTCTCCTTTTTAACGCCCAGCTATTATCTGATGTTTAACCGTTCTGATGGTGGTTAGATTGAATTCCGCTCATTTTTACGCCTTTAAATAAAATGTGAAAATTTCATTTCATTTTTATTTTACGTATTGAGTGTGTTTGTGTGTGATATGTTAACGTTATGCATTAAACGCCATCACATACATTCAACATATACACCCAAATACATATGTATGTATGTATGTACTCGTACAGCTGCGTGACCATTAACCGGAGGGAGTTTTCTTTGGTTTTCCTTTTCATTAAAAATGGTTAAATGGTTCACTGTTTTCTATTTAATTGGAAAAGTAAAATGAGTGGCATAGTAGGTGTGTGTGCGTTGTTGTTGTTGCTGGTTGTTTGGTTTAAAAGCTGAATACAAGTAAAATCCTTTAGTTATCCTGGCCTTTTTCTAATGTTAAACTAAAAAATAAAATAAAAAATTTTTAATGGAAAAATTAAAAATATTTAAATAATTACACCGTTTCTCTTGAAAAATGAAATAAGCCTAATTATATTAAAACAGACAATGATAGGGGATGCACTATAGTTTACTTTACTAAATAGTATCTCACAATACACGCTAAATGGAGTTGGAAAAATAAACAAAATTTTAAAATCAAATTGACAGCTGAATATAGGTGCTACTAAGATGCTACTAAGATGCTACAGACAGTCTTAGACAATTTTGGGACCATTGATTACGTTTCTATAATTGTTTTCTTCCCCTCTTTCGTAGTGCCAAAAAAATTATACAATTTGTGCAGTCCCCCCATTGAATGTTCACCATTTTAAATGCTCTGCAGCAAAGCCTTGTACAGAAACTTGCCTCGTACCGCTAAGATTAAAATTAGAGCACGGACATAAAGTCAGGACGTCATATGTTATAAGCTTTTTAATTAAAACTTACTATGAAGGAAACAGTCACACTCAAGAGACCAGCTTTCCTCGCATAAAAGGGCGTACACTCTTATAGCCACTGTAACATAATTACGGGAAAATTCGTTCCAGTAAAAACGTATGAAAATAAACTTGTGTCAGTTGTTCTTATTGACAGTGACAAAGCGATCAATTCTTATTATAGGAAAAAAAACTACATTTAATTCCATTGCTATACCATGTTACGATACCTCTTTTTGGAAGAGGCATTCAATTTCACAAAGCCTATCAATTGAAACTCAACAAATCCAGTATTAATGGCATACGAACAGTGTTCCTCTGATTCACTTGAACTTAAAACGTGGCTGTCTATGTCCCCTAATTGTGATAATAGAATACGGTTTATATGGAGGTTAAATATTGTCCGCTATAGAGGTTTTCAATAAACAGAAGTCGGAAATATTAATTTTACGAGAAGTAAAGTAAAGTCATTGTTCTTCATAAATATAACAGATAAACTAGCGAAAAGTTTACTCTTCTTTGTTATAGGATACGTTGTATTTCTTTAATAATACCCGCCATTAGCAGGAATATTTTTTCTTTCGTTAATGGTCACTTTACTTACAAAGCTACCAGAGGAAGAAGAGAAAGCGAAAGAGAAAAAATAGAGAATGTTAACGAAATATTTTATAATTTATTTAAAATGTTTGACCAAAATTAAAATACTTTTTTCCAAATGGGACGCAAACACAATTTGAGGAGATTTTTCAAAACGAGAAATTATTTACGAAAGGCAACATTTTGAGGGAAAATTTTTAAATAAAGTAAAATAATGAAAATATCTCTTGAAATTAAAGAAAAAAAATACTAATTATTGCGTATATAAAAGAAAATTTTCAGGTACCAGCAAAGGCGACAAAGGCACGACCATGAAAATAACAATTTAATTAGTTTTTCACCTTTTAACCCATTAACCATCTGTCACAGCAGGTGTGTGTGTGTGTGTGTATCTTTCTATGGAAATGGAACTCAAGAAAATTATAAAATGAAAAATTGTATTCACTTTGTTTTTTCTTTTTTTGAAATTAAAATGGTAACACCAAGGATGTAACGAAACGTAACGGTGCACAGTGGCACGGTTTCATACATTTTTCGACAAAGAAATTAAACAGTGACATTGACATTTTCTATTGACTAAATTAATAAAGGAAAATTCGAATTTCATCATAATAATAATGTCCACTCAACGCACACCACTCTTACAATCCAAATCGATTTTTCTGGTACAATGTTTTTTATTCAAATAAAATTTCGTACACATACAAACTTTACAAAACAAATTGAAAATGCAGGTCTAGTTTTATAGACATTTTCCACTTCTATCTGAAATGCATTTACAATTCAGATCGATTGTTTCGCATAAAATCCAATTAAGAGTCTTCAAAAAATTTATAAGTTTGTTCAGCGATCAATAAAAGTCGATGGAATTTTTTTGATTAAATCCAACGGATAGTGCTGTTCAGTAAGATGAGGGAGGAATACAGATCGAAATATGTTTTGCATTGAAAACTACAAATGCTGCATTTATAAGGTCATATGTGCCTGATTTCAATAAAAACATCACAAAACAATTTATCAATGAAAATATTTGCACACTCATTCGCTACTGATTTGGATGCAACTTTTCATAAGTTTTCGTTTAGCAATATTAATTTCAATTGATTTTAACGAGAACCAAATTTTGGATTCTTCTTAATGAAATGCTTCACTAGAAAACACTATCATTACTACTGTGCGACATTTTCATTGTTTCTGGCACAAGGCATCTCAAAGGAATTTTAAAAGAAAGAAAAAAAAATTAAACACAAGCATGGAGGAATAAAATTGAATGAAAAAACAATAAAAATAAACCCGATATTTCAAATCATATAAAATATACTCATAAAATTGATAATAACACGAGTCAGAATCAGCAGACGACGTTAAAGCGAAAGAGTTAAGACAACTAAGGCAAGAGAAGGTATTCTTATTTTATTATTTATTTGGCGATACAATACCGTAAATGTAATGAGGAGAGAAAAAGAACAACAACAGCAAAAATAATGTAACAGGCTATTAAATCGATATACCCTACACCACAATATATTCTTTAGTAGATTGGAATGGGCCATTGTTGAATGATGGACTGAATTCAGTAAAAATCAGTAAAATTTTAAATAAAAAGATATTGGTTGGCAGTAACATTCGTATCTGCCTGGTTTATAGGATTGAATAAATTCGAAGAAACTGAAAGTGTTACAGATAATCCGAATTTGTGGGGTCTCAATAACTGAGCCTACGTTACGGATCATTGTCGCATATTTTGCATTTGGATTTGCAACTCCCAATATATAGAGTCCAACTCACGCAATTATTAATGCCGGTTAACAATTCACAACGCCGCAGATAAGGACTCCAATGATAATTTTTAAAACTAAATTTTAGTCAGCGATATTCAGAAGAGAAAGAGACTTTTTGGTATCCATTATGGTCTACAGCTATCATTGGGCCCACCCTGAAAAATTTTTAACGTCCATGCAGAGTGCTGACCTGCTTGGCCCGCAACTGAAGATTATGAACTGTACGGTATGTACTTTAAGAAGACGGTACCACGACTCGCATACATAACCGATGTTGTGCCATAATTAATTTAGAAGTTTTGGAGACCAAGTTTTATACAATAACTTTACTTTAACCATTCATAGCGATAACATAAATTGCTTAGGTTATCCTTGAATAATTATTTTCGTAGCCACTTAAACTCATTAAATTTTATGTGATCGAACACATCGTATACGAATACTAATACTGGCCTGGGACATAAAAGTCGAAACAGTGGTTATCATTTGCTTTATTAGCCCCCAATAAAATTGGGGAAATTGTTTAAAAATTAATTGAGATTTTAAAAGAAACTTAAGAGAAATTAAAGAAAATAATTTCCCTTCAAATAAATGAAATAAAAAAATAAAAAAAATATTTAATAAAATAAATGAAGTATCCTTTGAAGTGAATTTTATGAAAAATCCCATGGCTTAAACATTCACTCATTCCTTCATTCATTCATTCCTTCATTCATTTATTCATTCCTTCATTCTCTTTTTCATATCATTTTATGTGAATGAATGAAAACGAATGTAGCATTTACATTAGAAAAACGTAAGCAAAACAAAAACAAATTAGAATTGGAATTGGAAAAAATTGAAATAGAAAAAATAAGAAGAAGAAGAAGATGACAAGAATGAAATGAGACAGAAATTCATTCAAACGTAACTGTAATAGAGGCAGAGAAATAAATGTTGTTTTCAGGTCAAGCATATGATGAGTGCACTATTCGGTTTTGTTTTTCATTCTCTATCTTCCTCTCTCTCTCTCCTTCAGTATGGCATTCATTTTAAGTTCCTTTTCCAATTCGCCCTTTTTATTACCGTTACATAACCTTTACATATGCAAGTGCCTTAAACAACTACTTATAGCAGGCAGTTGTTTAAAAAAGTGAATTCATTATGAAGAGGCAATTTAAAGTGAATATTATCAATCATTAGGTTTGCTGAAGAGGAGCGCCATTATGCTTATAATGTGCATTACTTCTGTTATTCGTTTATCCATAATTGGTGTTTGTCCGAAAAGCTTTGCATTGGTAATACTCTTTTGGGTCCACAATATTCTCACAGTATTATTCAGAAAATAATTGATTAAAGTTGGAAAGGACTCCTTCATTGAATTCAAAGGATCAAAAACACGTGAATAATTTTTAAATGAATTAATGTGCTGTTATTCAAGATTTCCATAATGACCCGTAGCGAACATCACTTATTAATGCCACTACGGGTTCATGGTTTACCTTATCCCGTTGAAATTTTTACGATTTTTTTTTAATTCATTCGGTCTATTCTGACCAAAAAATATTTCAAAAAAGGTTTCTCTTACTGGTCTGTTTATGTTTAATAAAAATCGTATAAAAAATAACAAAAACTAAACGTACTAAAGGAATTTTTCTATTACAGATACCTAAAGCACAAGTTGTTGTATTTTTTGTTTTAGTTTTACATCAAAAATAAAAATATTTTTTACGGTCGTCGTCGCTTGTTGTACAAAAACATTTCACTTGAAATATTTCGAATGGGAAAAATGAAAAATGAAAAGAAAAAACATGAAACTCTGAAATGTTGTTTTAAAAAACTATTTGAAATCAGAGGAAACAACAACAAAAACAGTGTCCTTTACTTCTATTGGCTTCCTTTCGTACTTTATTTCATTTTTGTCAAAAGGATTCTTTCTGACATTTTTTTTTTCATTTTTTTTTTTTTGTAGATTTCATTCAGTATATGAATACGAAAAAATTTTGTGTGAACAAAAACAAACACAAAAAGCAAGAGAATGCCATGACAAAATAGAATGAAAAATTTCGAAAATTGTTTAAAAGTTAGCACGCAAACATGTCTACCACCACTAACAATTCAACTGAAAAACAATGGCAATGAGAACAGATGTTGTATGTCGCTACATAGATAGCTGTGTTTGTATGTATATATGTAGGGTAGATACACATATAAAGAATGATTAATAATATTTTTAAATCGAATAAGCGTACATCCATACACACATACATGAGTTCAGATCTTACTTACTTACTTAACTGGCCACTAACAAACCGATTAACGGATTTTGGTCTGCCTTAACACATCCTGCCAGGCGCCTCTGCCAGTTGGTCACCCTAATGGATGACTTCCTTCTTCGATCTGGTTTTTCCAACACAAACCAGGTGTTCGTCGACTTCCGCAAAGCCTCGCATCAAATACTCGTCTAGCCGGAGCATCCTCCTCCATTCGAACGACATGGCCAAGCCAGCGTAGTCGTTGGATGTTAATACGCTGTGCAACGTCCATGTAGTTGAGGAGCTCGTACAGCTCACTGTTAGATCTGATGCGAAAATTGTCGCCAACTTGCATTGTTGTTTTAAAATGAAATTTTCTCACCATCAATTCTAGAAGCGACTGAGCAGACAATGCGCGTCAGAAAAGTTTTTCAGACCAAGACCAGACAACATGCCTCGAGGACAAATGTCATAAACATCCGAAATATGTGTGGAAAGTACCTATTTATATATATATATCGTTGGTGAATATTTGGTCTCAATAGTACATCATCAATATTGATTATCTTAATTTCTTGAATTCTATTAAAGCGTCAGAATGCAATTACCTTCAAAATATTAACAAATCGGCAGAAGGAAATAGAAGCGATTCATATGTTTTATATCCCATTTAAATTATATCAATTGAATGTATAAATAACGGATTTTTTTCTTTACTACACCTTTTTTATTGATTGGAACTAATTAACCCTCTCTGTTATTGCAGTTATGTGCGTATGATTAATAAATAATTCCTTCACTTTGTATTAAAACGAAACACTCATACGCTTAGTAGCACATACACCCTCTATCTCTATTCATTTTTAGATAGTACTCCCCTTTGGTTTTTGTCAATTTCTTTTATTTTTCCTTCGGTACTCCTTTTGCATTTCCATGGAGAGAGAAAAAAAATCCAATTTCTCTTAAGAAATTAAAAGTATTTTTATTGTTATTAAAACTCTTTTCGTGCCATAAATATAATAATTTTGGACATTAATTAAATGTATAGCAGCAACAACAACAGCAATTTTCCACTGACCGCACAGTAATTGTTCACATTTATTACACTCAACTTCTGGTTGTTGTTTTTAGAGCAAAGGAGGCAAAAAAAAAAGGATAATATTTACTGCTCACGAGCAAAGTAAAATGAAAACAACAATTACAACGAAGAAGAAATCTAATAAAAAAAACTGTAGGAAAATAAAAAGAAGAAGGAGAAGAATAATTAGTGCAACAAAGATGTTGTATTGGCAAGAGCAGCAGCACAAAATATCATTTTACCTGGCCAAACAACACCAACCAACCATTCGACCAACCAACCAAATATCCTACGTAGCAAACAGTCAGCCGACCAAGAACAATAAAAGCAGTCAGCTCGTTTGCTTTCGCTCTCAACGTCGCTTCGTTTAGTTTAGATAATAAACACACACACACACACTCAAAGAGTACGAAAGAGAAATACGATTTCAACCCATTTACACCACTCTCAACGGCAGGATTTTATTGTTCTTAAGAAATAAAAGTTTTACAACAAAAAAAAAACGAAACGAAAAGAAAAGTAGTCATAAAACAATGAACAAAATAATTATTACAGAATAATTGAGCATACAACGACGACGTATCTATTGTGTTGTTGCAACAACAAAGTATCCTATTACACTCTTTCTCTCTCTCTCTCACTCGCTCTTTCTTTCTCTCTCTCTGCACGTCTGTTTAGAAAAACTATTGAAATTCTATTTGGAAAATAAAAGCTTTACAATTTATTTGAAAGAATTTAAAGTGAAAACCTATTAAATAGCTTAAGAAAGTAAAGTATAAAAAGATATTAAAAATAAGGGCAGGTTTGAAAAGTTGTCACATAAATTTCACAGACACAGACACAGAGACAAAGTTTCTCTTTTTTTTTAAATTTAGTTAAGACAGCTAGCTTTATGTGAAATGAATTTCAATTACTTCATGGCTTCAGTAAACATTCTCTCTTTGAGTTGCATTATCCTTTCCATTTAATAGGTTTCCCGTTAACATTTCCATTTTATGAATGATTTTGGATAATAAAAATTTACACACACCACAGCTTCAGTACCTTCACCACCACCACCAACAGGGGCAATGGCAATAAAAAATAAGCAGATTTTAATTGTCTTCTCTGGCAGTGTCATAAATTTTTCAAAGGGGTTTCACTGGGATGCGTTAGTTTGGATAAGAGCACGTATAAAAAAGAGCCTTTTAAATAGGTTAGATCAACCATTTTTATGATTTCGAAAGGAAACGGGCAAAAAGTTTAGTGTTTTTTATTATTTTAACAGAGAAAAGTTGAAGATTGATGCAAGATGGTGAGGGCCTATGTAAGAAAGCTCCTGCAAAATATTTAAAATATTAAAAAATTAAATACCGTTGGCCTTTTTATATTTCATAAGTTTCAGATACAATTCTTTATAGATTTTATTCCAAGAATATTGGAATTATCGACATGAAAAATACATACATACATAATTGGTCATTACAACCCTTCAGTCAGGATTACGGCCTAGCTTCTCACATCACTCATGTTGTGTACTTTAATTTTATGCGTGAGTGGTGGGACCTACAGTTTAACGTCGACTCCGAACGACAGATTTTTGAGAAACTTTTTATGGCAATTTTATTTACTCTCAGAGTTTTTGCCAGAAATCTGCTGAGAGGCCTGGGGCTCGAACCCGGTCTTTACGTCTAATAAGCGAACACACTACCTACTAGACTACGGCCACTAGAATGACATGAAACATTAACATTAACAGACATGAAAAATTAATCTGAATTATTAAAGTATTGTTACGTTTTTACCTTTTAAAAACGTTTAAAATATGAGCTCGTAAATTGCAAATAAAATAAAAATGAATTTATTTTTTAGTTTCCATTAAACTTCTTGATTATTCGCACATTTCTGTGTGTTACTGTTCACAACTATATGTATACAACAACAATTACTTTTTTTTGGTATTCCTCTGTTTATACCCCTTGCATAAACAATAACAATTACTAGACAATTATTCGAAAGATCTTTGTAACGGAGATCTTCTAACCACGAAATGCACCGCGTCTTCACACAAGACTGATTGAAAATCAATAACTAACTCGTCCTCTTTGCCTTGCCTTTTATATGGCAGCGTAAACAGTCTGATTAATGTTCTTGACTTCACCTTCTCGAAATCTCTATAAATTTGAACACCGTTGTTTACGTTTATTCTTGTAGTGTTGTTGACGTATTTTTGTCTACTTGTCCTACACACCAATGGGGTAAGGAACTCTCTGGTAAACATCTTTAAGGACCTAGTGAATGTTATGTTATGCTGTTATCTTAGTTAATTATCATTTAACTAAGAACGGCAAATAAAGAGCAACTTTTTGTAGCGTTTATTATTTACTGATGATATTTTATTAAAAAATTATGTAATAATCTTAACTCAGTTACCACATACATTAGGTTTCTCTTGAACTCTTAAATCTAAAAACCACAAAAACGTAGAATATGCTACGTGTATAAATTATTTGTCAAAAGCATTTCAAGAACTAATAATCAAGTGATTAATTCGGTTTTATAAGGGACATCTTGAACTACAATTCCTATGCAGTGGTCTGTTTCCAATTTCTCCAATGCCCCCCATCCTGTCCAGGCATTGCTAAAGGAAATAAAGTTGTTCTTATTAATGCCCAAAATCATTTGAAGCGTACCAGTGAATCTGTTCTGTGTGGGGTATAAATTTCAAAGAGTGGGACCATAGACATATTTCATCCTCCGATTTCTTTGTAAAAGTAAGATAGAGAGAGAGAGAGAGAGAGTTGTCTTTGCCTTTTTTTAGCCCAATTTGTTCGGCATTAATTAAGCAAATTGATACCTGTTGTTGTTGTTGTTGCAGTTGTTTTACATAAAACTGAATGAAATTGAAATGAAAATAAAAAAGAAAATGTAAACGTAAATGACTTCAAAGATCCTTTACAACAAACAAATCTGATGTACAAAATAAAATCTCTTTTCTTTCATTCCATCTCACTTTCTCTCAATGTGTAGGTAAATGTGAGAATTACACAGAATAATAACTGGATTTGGAGAGAAAATGTTTTAGAACAGTAGTAAGTATGTGTGTATGTGAGTATACTGTTTTGATTTGAAAACAAAAATAAAAACCCAAAAAAAAAAATGAAACAAAAGAAGAGAAAAAAAACTGAAAAGTTTTTGACTTTTTCAATTATTTTAAATCAATAGTAATGTTACGGAAATTGCCCACAAGCTTCAAAAGTAACCAAAAACAACAACAACACGAAAAACAACATAACAAACTATAGCAAACCGTTAGTTTACCTTCACATCATTGCAACCAACAACAACAACAACATCATCATCATCCTCATCATTCACTGTTTTTTGTTTCTTTTTTCCGACAAAAATCCTTGAAACATTTTTACAAGAACAACCATTTCATGTTTTTGATTAACTAAAGAGAGAGCCAACAGAAAGGGAGAAAATATGAATAGCCTGGGCCAAAAACCGTAGCATTGTTTGTAAATTAAACACAGATTTGTTGTTGTTCTATTGAAAATATTTCTCATTCGGGGTTTTTTTTTTTCTTTTGAAAAACTTCCGTATAAAACCAAATGAAAGAATAAAAGAAAGAGAAAAACAGTGAGAAAATGTACTGTTTTAGCAAGCTTTTTGTCTGGTTTTTGAGAAAACAGTAACAAACTTTGTTCACTACAGTGAACGGTAGTGGGAAATTTCAAAATAAGGACGATGTTTTTAAAGCACATTTCAAAACAATTTTTATTGAATTGTGTGTGTATGTGCATATACAATGGTTTACGTGGCAATCAAAGTTAAAATTTGTGTTTGGATAACGATTTTATTTTATGTTCTTAAAAATAAAATAAAGAACACTTTTTTCAGATTCTAAAGCTTTTCAGATTCTAAAGCTTTTCAGATTCCGATTGTTAAAAGTAACACTTGATACATAATTGAAAAAGTAAAATTAAAACAGTGAAGAGAGGAAGATTGGCATCTATTTTTTTGATTTATTCAAATGCAAGCGATTAGAGAGAATGCATTTTTACAAAAGATTCCATTTGTACACTTTCGTTTACATTCCGAATGTGAAATCTCTTCAGAGCAATCGGGACATTCGTTGATTTTTTTTTTTACGTGAATCCATCCAATATTTTTGGGAACCATCTAGACCATCTAAATCAACTTTTTTTTCATCAGATAAAATAACTGATAACGTTGAATAACTTCAACGAATGTCGCGAAATTTCGGTGGAGGCACCGTAATGGTTTGGGCTGGGATTTCGACTACGGGAAGGACTCCTATTTGTTTTATATCAACTAAAATGAATAGCGAAAAGTATATTGAATTATTAGATGACGTTTTAATTAATTTTGGGGATGATTCGTTAGGCAACAATTGGATATTTCAGCAGGATAACGCCGCAATCCATAAATCAAAAGCAACAAAATCATTTCTGTCCTCCAGAAACATACCAGTTTTGAATTGGCCGGCATGTAGTCCAGATCTAAATCCGATAAAAAATTTATGGGCAATACTATCGGACCAAGTTTTCATAAATAACACTCAGTATAATGATGTAAAATGTTTAAAAAGTGCCATCATAAGAGAATGGAGTAGGATTGGTCAAAATTGCATTGAAAATTTAATAAATCCTATGCCCCGTCGACTTCAGGAAATCATTATTAATCACGGTGGACACACTAATTACTAATAAATACAAAAATTACTCAGCAGTTGTTTTTTATCATTGTTATTTTGGCTATAGGTGAATATTATTTAATTTTGGTCTTATAATTTTTTCGTTTGAAAATGAAATTCATTTTGTGCTATCCTTTTATTAAACAAAGAAAAAAATATTTTTTTTACATAAAAAGATTTATATTATAGTTAGTTATATTTAACCCAAAAATGGTACGAATTGGTCTAAAAGATTTTAAGTTTTTCGAGAAATACGTTTGGTCTTATAAATATTTCGGGGAGTGTATTGTCACACAAACTATGATTATTTGCAAATGAAAGATGGGTTCATGAACTCACTTCCAGAGTCTACACAAATTTGATCCGATGTGGACATACGCAGAAAACAATTTACGCTGGCCAGATTTTACCTTACAGCAGTTATACCGGAACACTGACCTCTAAGTACACACGCACTGAGACTGAGAATACTTCATGGCTTCTGCAGAATGTTTAACAAAGAGGATGAAAAGGAGACCAAAAGCATCTTCTTGTACCGGGAACTTCGGAACCAAAGAAGAAGAATTCTTGAGCACCAAAAATTTACTGAATGAAAGTGACTAAACCAAGGCGATTCGAACAAAATGAGAGATACTAACCAATATCTGTAATTACATATATGACGGAATTGGTATTACAAAGGTACTTTATAGGACCCATGTAAGCTATGCCAATTAAAACTCAAATACCTGGTCATCTATTTCCATTCCATTTATGATTAAAAACAGATATAAATCCGAATGTATTGTAATATTCTCTTTAATTGTCTTAATGATTCTGAAAACAAAAGGTGATTGGACTTGTGAACTGTTTTCTTTATTGCAAAGGATACAATACAGGACTTCAACAGGACCTTATAAAAGTTCAACATTTTCTAATTCATTAATTGATTTCTATTTTTGCTTTCTTTATTTTTGCTATTTTCCCCATCTATTATGGAGTTTGTTTGTTTTTATTGTTTTAGCAAAAAGGAAAACAATCAACAACAACGGGGCAGCAAAATTTTATCGCTTCAACGGAAAAATCATTAATTAATAAATAATGATTGAATGAATGACTGAATGGCTGACTAAATAAATGTCTGGCTAGACATTTCGGATCCAGAGACATGATCAACATTAAAACATTTCTTAACACATTTTCCTTTTTTTAATGCCTTCCTTTAGAAGACCTTTAAAATAAAGAAGTCAATGGCTGCTGGTATAATAAATGAAACGAAAAATAAATGAATCTGAATCCGAATGTATAAAAAAAAAAAAGAAAACAAACGGACAGATGGACAGCGCAGATGTATAGAAAGCCACTTGTCAGGATGGCTGGCTAAAGTTCAACAAAGTTTGTTTTTGGATGGTCATTTAATGGTTTTATTCTTTTTCGAAATTTTTCTATTTTTAGAATTTTTCTATACTTGTTTTATTGCAAATAACCTTAATCAACATATTGAAACTCCTTCGATTTTTTGCTATTTTTTCTTTTTTCATCAGGCTAAAGTGATTATGTATTCAATTAGAAATGACCAACAACTAGAAAAACACCGGCTACAATAACATTTGAAGAGTAAAATATACGAAACAAAAGCAAAGAAAAATAATAATAATAACAACAACAGCAAATATTATTAAATAAACAGCAATAAAAGGAAATTTTTAAACAAGTTTAAGCGTTCATTAATTAGTAAAATTGTGAAGAGCACACTCAGACTTCAGCTGCAAAGAAAAATGAGTTTTTTATCGTCCTTTGTTCGCTTGAGGCTAGAAATTCAGAAATGCAAAAGACTTTATTTTTGTAGCAGTAAAACTTATTGTTTTTTGATTAAACAAATTGCTGAAGAATATATTAAGCCTAGGTTGAGTGCTGCAGGTGTATTGCAATCGATATCCTTTACACGATCATATAAAATGTTTTCAGGGAAACAAAGGGCAAAAGATTTATGATTTATATTAATCGAGTCTTGCTTGCATACGGTTAAGGCAATAACTCCAAGTCTATTTAAATCAATAAAGCTTATGTAAGAGGTTCGTAGCAGAGATCAGCAATGAGTATTCAAAAAGATGAGTAGAAAAGAATCATACACATAATATATGATACTTATACGTGCTATTACTTATTTTAATATCATGGAACGTCTTTTCATATTCAAAGTTTGAAGTACTCATCATATTCATACTTTACAACACGTGTGATATTGCTGATTTCGACTCTCCATAACTCAACATATACGCGAATCACAAAATAAGTATGATTCGTCTAGGACAGTGGTGCCCAAGCCCTATACACTTCATGCACATTTGTTTTTGTAAATGCGCTTAGCAGTAGGCTGTGTATTTTATATACGTATAGGGCACACTCAGCACGAGAAATACAAAAACACAAACAACTTTGCTTTGTTAGTGTTTTCGTCTTTCTTCGTTGAATACAAAGCAACAACACTTTCGTATACTTTGCTGGTAAACATTGACAACAGCGAGCATCAATGTAGATTTTGTTTTTGTTTTTTCTTTGTATGTATTAGTTTTCACAACAAAAAATATTTAATAAAAATTTGTTTTTCTTAAAATGTATTGGTGTTTGCACTTCCATAAGGAACTTTTGGGCACCCCTGGTCTAGGAACATTAAAATACTCACTAGAAGGTTGTGTGTTAGTTCTCCTTGCTGATCTGCCTTTTTAGTAGGCTTACGAATCAAACATATATCGAATGGTATGAGTTTGATGTCAACGTTATAAGCATACTCATTGCAACCTGTAATTATAAATCAACGTTGTATTGAGTGTGAATGAATTAGAGTACAGAGTAAATTTCAACATTCTTGACTCACTTATATTCAAAATTTCATGAGTGCTTATGAGTAGCGAAAGAACAATTCATTACTGATCTTTGGTTCGTAGTATATTACCCATCCATGATGGTTTTTCTCTCATAATTTCACCTCTCAATAGCATAAAATGAGATTACCAAAGCAGAAACCTCAGTTTTAGTAAAATCGCAGAACAAGAGAGAGCGAAAGAGTGGGAAGGTGGTACCGAGTGGTGGTAGAATTTGTGAACGAATTAGAAACAAACAAAAGGTCAGTCAAATGGAAAAACGGTTTCATTTCATTTCGTTTATTTGTTTGTCTTATTTTGTCCATGTAGTTGTATTTGTTAATGGTCGAAACGAAAGGAAAGGAAATATTGTTTTTTTTATATGAAATCAATAAAAAATAATAAAATAAAAAAAAATAATAAAACCTGAATACAAATGTTGGGGCATTGAGAGGTAAAGAAAACTTTATTAGAAATAGAAAATGGGTAAGTGAAGTCCGTTGGCTGCCATTTTAGGTACAGTGTATCACTAAAGTGAGTATGCAGCGATATACATATATATTTGAAATGATTGGAAAAATTGCTTAAGATTTGAAATAAAAATACAAATATTATATTTTTTCATTCATTTTACATATAAACTTAAGAAAAATAATGAGGAAAAAAAATGTTTCTAATTCATTACTGGTTAATAACAATATAATTAACAAAATGGTTAGAATTCAGGTCACATAAGTAAGTATGCAGTTCACAAAAATTGGCACTATGATTCAATTTTTGAAGTCAGACTAATATTTACTAATTGTTGGATAGCCCTTTGCCCTTTTAACTGACTTCAATCTCGATGGCATAGATGTTATAAGATTTTGGGTAACGGAATGTTGAATTTTATTCCACTCCTCAAGTAGTGCAGTTTTAGGGGTGTCTGCTTGTAATGACATGACTTCTGATTTTTTTTTCGAGATAATCCCTCAGATGCTCTATTGGATTAAGGTCGGGTGATTGGGAAGGAGTTTTTAGTTATTTTGGCGTATTACACAAAAGATAATCTTTAACGATATGAGCTGTATGTTTAAGGTCATTGTACTGTTGGAATACAAATGATCCTGTTAGTCCCAATTTAGCTGCACTTTGATGCAAGTTGTTTTTTAAAATGTTTAAATACACCGTCTTACCCATTGTTCCTTCGATAAACACAAGATTTCCAACACCTGATGCTGCCATACACCCCCATACCATAACCGATCCACCACCATGTTTTACTGTGGCAGCCATATTTTTTGGATCGAGCTCAGTGTTCACTTTTCTCCACACTTTGTGACACTCATCTGAGCCAAAAATATTATATTTACTCTTATCAGAAAATATAACTGATTTCCAGAAATTTTCATCCTTGGTTTCGTACTCCTTTACGAAGTCCAAATTTTTGGGAAAAAATTGAGATGTTTAATTATTTTCATGCTGCATACTCACTTTAGTAATACACTGTATGTTAAAACGTTAAACTACCAAGTTTTAAGCATCACATGATATTGTATGTTTGAAAATTTGTTAATATTTCTTGCCAACATGTTTCAATCACTTTTTTTAGTTCCCTATTAAAATGCCCAGCACGTTTACAATACTGTGTCTACCACTTCCACTTCCCCAATTGGCTTTGAGCATTTTTTACCTTTTTTTCATTCTGTTCTGCTGTTTTTCCTTCAAACCATTAAAGCAGCTTAAGCACCTTTAGCTAAGCATACCAATAAAACCAGTGTATGAATATGAAGAAAAATGATTTTCTTTTATATTCTGAAGGAAACATTTCTATATTTTTATTAAAAATACACACACACACACAAACACGCACACGAGAAAAAAAAATGAAGGAAACCGCAACGCAATTATTAACCAAAGTCATGTATGTATGTATATGTATACATACATATGTATGTGTAAGCACTCGCCCTCCGCCATTCAGTTATAAAAATAGATACTCGCTTAAGAAGTGTATTAAAATGCATAAGAGAAGCAAGAAAAGGAAATTTAAACGTTAAGCACCGGCAACATGTTGCACATTCTTAATTTACCAACACACACACACCTCCCTTCCTCAAGTTACATGTGAGCCAAAGAATTCTATTCAGGGAATGAAAAGAAAAGTAACGAAAAGAGCAATAACGTTACGTCCCTAGCTTAAATGCGAAAATATTGTATAAAATGATCGACAACAACAACAGCAACAATACCAATAACAGTAAAATAAACTTAAAATGCGTAGAAGACCAACCGACATTGAAACAATAGATGTGGCTGGCGGTTATAAAAGAAACACAGTCATGAGCTTATCAAAGACCAGCAAACCTGTCATATAAACAAAACACAAGAGCAGAGCAGGGATCTTTAACTTCTGTCAACCTTTGAAACTAAAATGGGCTGCAGAAGAATGGGCAACCTTTCAAATGATTAAATTTTTTAAACTCAAGACACTTGTAGTATGACTTTTTTATCCTAATTTCTTAAAATGAATTTGGAGAGCATATTCTGTAAAAAGTTTGGGAACTACTGCTCTTATAAAGTAAAATTAAAAATAAAGTGATTTTTAATAATATTATAAAAATGTAATTTATCTTCTCCTTCTGCTTCGTCTTCTTTGTTTTATTTGCCTTTGTCTTCTTTCCCTATAGAGGTGGCATTAAATATTTCAAGTTATTCTAGACGATTTTATGTGTTCATATAACCAACAACAGAAGAAGAAAAAAAAGAACAACAACAAATAACCATAATAAAAATATGATTAATCGTGCGTTATAGAATGTAACACAACATACAACACAAGCTTATATACATGCACACAGCATTATAATATACTATGGATTGGAGTATACATATGTATGTATGCATGTATATGTATAATGCAGAAACAAAAAGTATTTTTATGTTTATGTGCTGAGTATACATACATGCATACAGGCATACACACAGAGCTATTTTATTATGTTGTATTACAGTTTTGAAATATAAAACACACAGCCCAACGCTCTGAGTAGACATGTGTACATGATTACATGTATGTATATATGTATGCATATTTATATAATGATTGTGTATGAATAAATTATTTGCAATTTTAAATTATTATTACAAAATGCGTTAAACTTATTAGCATACGGTGCACTGATGCTCATGCTCTTACTCCCTCACTCAACTCACTTTTTCTCTCACTCTCTCTCTCTCTCTCTATTTCACTTTGCATTTGTTTTACATGTCATTTGACGTTGAAACCTGACTCTTTAAGAATTAATCAAGAGAATTAAACTTCAACAGTACAGTATACAGTACTATAACGGCGGTGGTTTTCAAGAGGTCAATGGCATTGAAAGAACTAAATTAGTAGGATGTGTAAGGCATTATCTTTGTCCTTATGTGGTCGGTTGGAAGTGAGTGTAAAAATACAAAAACGTTATTAATTAATGATTAATATGAGTTTATTGCATAATGTTTACACAATGTTATAGTGGATTATTAGGTATGTACAAATGTATTGCCTGCTCGGTTGACTGCTTAATTCTTTGATAAATTTTGTTTTGACTCAAAACTTTTATTCTCATGGGGAAACGAACAAAAGTATAAAAAATGATGTTATTTTTGTAAACACCGTGATATGAATAATTTTATTTTATTCTACGTACATATATGGCAGTGGATGTGGTCATGTAATATACTTTTACAAAAGCTTCCTGCTCTTTCTTTACCATATTTGCGTAAGAGACGTGCTGTGGGCATTTTGCTTATTATTTTCCTTTTCTTTTTTTATTTGTTAAAACAGCATATTTTTTTATTTCTGTATTCTACCATAATTTACTCATTAATTTCAGTTATTAAGTAAACAAGAGAAAAAACAGTTCGCCTTTATAATTACTAACTAATTAAGGCTTTAATTTTAATGGCAAATTAATAAATTGAATGCCTTTGGCCTAAATACTGCACAACGGTGGTAAACTTATTAAAAATGACTCATTTTCTAAATGCCTTCAGGCATGCTAAAATATGCATTTTCAAATAAAAATTCAAATTGATATTGAAATTGAAATTGAAAGAAAAACTTTTTCAATTTCCTAAAAATAAAAAAATAATACAAATGCCCGCAAATAGGATTTTCAAATTACAACACAAAACCAAGAAAAATTGTTTTGACGCTTTATAGCAAAGAAAAGAAAAAACAAACAAAAAATTAAAATTGAATTACATAAAATAAGTGACAATGACAAAAACACAAGTACAACACAAGGAATGACACACAAAAAAAAAACAGTGAACAATTAGACGTCCGTAGCTTAAATTTGAGACAAATGGCAACATTTTTTACATTTTTTTTGTTTCTAATTTGCCTTGAATTGCTGCCGTTCTCCATTACAATTACGTTCCTGCATACCTAAACGCACAAATACAAGCATCAACCGTAAGTAAAACAATTATTTTTTTTTTGTTTTCTTAATAGAAGACAACATAATGGAATAGAATAGAATAAGAATGTGAACACAGTAACAACAAAAAAAAAAAAACAACGAACAAGTACAAGAACCTTGAATTCACAATGACAAAAACAAACAATTTTCATATTCTTATTGTAAATAATATTTTACAACAGCAACAACAACAACAACATAAAAGAAAAGAAAAACATAAACAATAACAATAATAGAAAAAAAAATTCTTCTTCTTTTTAAGATAAAAACAACATGTACATTTGCAAGGTATGTATGCACGTGTGCATGTATGTACATGTGCGTAAGTGTCAAATACCATGTTAATGAATTTCAAACCTAACAATGCTCGTACTCTGTTGTGTATGACAAGAAAACTTAAAATACTAATAGAATATTCTTCAAGTGCAAAAAACAACAACTACAACAAGTACCAAAAAAAAAAAGAGACAAAAAGAAATATTAATGAAAACAAATCAATAAAACTTGACACTGAAAAATGTTTTCGAACATCAAAATGGAAAATGAATGGAATGAACCTGTCTCCTTGCCTGCCTGCACTTGAGTGATTGTTTTTCAATCTTTCAATTTTTTTTTAATCTCTCTGTGTCTTATTGATTTTCTATTGCAGCGACAATTGAATGGCAATGCAGCGTAAGCCATACACACAACGTGGTGGAGGTATTGACGTTAAATTCAATTTCTATGGTGAATAGTTTATGGTTTCGCAATGCAATATAATGAGCAATTATTTAATTAATTTATACAAAAAAAAAAAAAAAACGTTAATTAACATTATTGGCACATGAAAATTTTGAAACATTGTTAAGAACGCATACCATACATAACACATGTAAACATATCGTACAGAACTAATCTTAATTATGTTTTGTTTTGAAAATGAGACTCTTATAGTGACAGAAATTAGGAAAACCAACAAGACCTCTTAGAATCCAGTAAACTGAATAGGTGAGCTGAAGGTAGGTGGGCACGATCATTCAAAGGGATTATCTGATGTCTTGCCGGTATAAAACTGCTGATTTCTGCTCCATATGCTCTACATTCATATAAAGAGTGTACCTATCCAGATCTCGCAAATAAATCATCTTCATCTTAACTGTGTTCCACGAGAGTATCTTGGTAATGTTGCCAACAGTATCGCTATGCCATAGTGTCCCATTATAGCACTGTAATTACCCCTTTCGAGTCTTTATATGCTTTGCTCTAAATTTTGCTTCTTGCGATTCATCGCCTATGTTATCCAGATTACCACTATATTGCTTTTCTATGACACTTAAACTTTTGGCGGTAATCGTACCCACAGGCCATATATTCGTTATTCAAAGCACAGCTCTTTAAAACTACGCAACAGCCAATAAGGTCTGGTCTCGAAAATTCTAGATAGTCAACATGTGTTTACTTTCCAAATAGCAGAACATAGCAGAATATTTTGATAGAGAAACTAATTTAAATGTTAATTAAAATAAATATGCATTTAAAAAAAAACCAACAACAACATATTAAACGAAAAATATATTTCAACAGAAATTCGTATGAATCATCTACAGAAACGTTTGCTTTAAAACGCAAAAATCCCCCGTTATAAATTTAATTCCATTCAATGCAATTAAAAAGAACTTTCGAATTTGTTGGTTTATATACCGGGTTTCAATGTGAACAACAGTCACATGTCACACCACTTATAGATCTTTTCATATGAATTTGGTTTTGGTTTTGTTTTTGTTTTAATTTTAATTTTAATAACATTAATTTCAAGTTTTAAACTTTTTATTTATAATTTCCTTTTATTAAATTTCTATTCGGGATTATTGTTTAAATAATTTCTTAACAACTATCTCGCTTATATGGTTTTCCTAAATATATGGTGCAACACCAGTAAAGAAAACATAAATAAAAATGAAATACATTTTGATACAAGGAAAGCATTAAATCTAACGGCGATAAATTCAAATAAAACGGCAACAAACACAGCAACAACAACAATGGTTGACATCAAAAGGAAATTAACACTTCTGGTTGCCATATTTTTTTGGATTTTTTTTTTTCATTTTATTTTTTATTTTATTATTTCTTTGTTTCATTTCGAAAGTGTCTGTGCGTGTGTGTGTGTGTTTTGTTTCTATTTTTATGAAACAGTTATAACTGTCAATAAATAATGAAACAGTTGCAACAACAAAATCAACAATTTTATAAATTCATGTTTTTTTTTCTTTTTTAATTTTAGTTTTAAATGCATATAAATATATATACTCGAGTATGTATGTACGTATTTAGATCCATATGTACATATTTCATTTCCATTTCCAAACGAAAATGGAAAAACTTTTCAAATGTTTTCAAATCTTGTTTTATTAGAAGAAAAAAAATGTTTCGAAAAAATAATCAAAAAAAAACCAACAAAAATCGAAATAAAACTGCATAAAACAACAGTGTAAAGTTTAAAAATTTAATGTATTTTGTTATTGTTTTTGCATTATTTATTTATTTTCGTTTCCCTAAAAAACATCAACAGCAACAACAATAACATCAACCAGAATAACTGAAATTTTTGCAATAAAACATGTCAAAGTCAGATTTGTTTTAAACATTTTGTTTTTGTTTTTCAATATAAAGTCATACATGCATATGTTTGTACATATATGTACATACACATGCATGTTTGCATTTTGTTGTATAAAGTTAAAAATATTTAGAATAACACCACAATGTGTGCACATATTTAATAATAAATACGTATTTACTTCCTAAAGAAAGTTAATAAAACATAGTGTAGGAATTCTGTTATGTCATACTGTTTAAAACGTCAACCATATTAACTTGTGTACATATGTGTATGTACATAAGTATTTGTATTTATAGTGTATTTATATTGTTTATAAAAATAAATCGTTATTTTGTATACAACAATAGAATAACAAACAGAACAAGCAATACTTAGCAATTAGCAAATGTCAGCTAAAATAAAAATAAAAAATAAAAGAAAAAACATAAAAATAATACCAAATAAATGTAAAAATATAAAATAAAAAATTAATAATATTTATAAAATAACAAATACAAATACAAAATATGTATCATACAGATGCATATCATATGTAAACACGAATGTATATGAATTTATGAATTAATCCCAGTAAATATTTTCGTTTAAATGAGTCAAAATAACAAAAAAAATTAAATTAATTTAAATCAGTAAAAAGTCCTACACAGAAAAATATTCAGTGTTCATTTTGAAAATGATTACAGGGCATGCTGAAATACCTTTAATCATTTCAAATTAAAAAATATCACGATCATTTGTGGCATATGAAAGCCAATAATTATTTTATTTGAAAACTTATATTTATTTAGTTTTTGAAATTAAGATGCACTTTCTATCATTCATTACCTATTATTGCTTTGAATGCCACCAAATGTGTGCTCTAGAACGGTGACCTGGTGTAGAGATAATGATGAATGGCCACAAATGCCCAAGCAAACCAGAATCATATGAAGGATAAAGTGAATAATTATCAATATGAATAAATTTTGTAACTAAAAGGTTGCAAAAACCTCTAATAAACCATCTCTTGCGAAAGTGTAGAATTTAATGCACAATGTTCATACGTGTTCATGGGGGATATTATTTCTTAACAAAGTGGATGTATTTCACATATGCTTCCAAGAGAGGGTAAAACAGATATGAAAAAATGATATCCACTTCTTTATACGACCATTCTGTGAGGATGGCTTTTAAACATGCAATGGAGCTAGGCACTGGCACACAGTGTTAGAGCAACTTTTACTTTTTTGTGTTAAACGATAGTGTTTAAGAATACAACAACAGCATCCCTGTTATATTTTAAAGCCTTTTCGGTATTGGTTTTAGCACTGAAGCATGCTTTGGTACAAGTATTTTATATTTGAAAACAGGAACTGATCATGCTTAAGTGGCCTGGATATGTACATATGTATCTCGCTGGTGGCAAATCTATCACTCTCAATTTGTTTACATGTATTACTATACAAATATAGATTATTGAGAATTTAAATCTTCAGGTTTCGTTGAGATAAATATTGGAGTAGAAATAAAATCCCTCCATTATATTCATAATTTTATGTACATACATATGTGATCTCATTAAAAGCATAAAAAGTATAAAATTGATGGAAATAAAAGCTTATGGTAAAATTTAAATCTAAACAACAGAATATTGCTTTGAAGGGTCAAGTGAATAAAATGAATTAAAAAAAATTTAATTTAATTAATTTTGAATTCAAATTCAAATGTTTGCTGGGTTTTATTTACTTGTACACTGAGAAAGAAAATAAAAACGAATACCTACGAGTATTTTTTCCTTTTTTTTTCTATTGTTAGAAGATTAAAAAATTTTTATTTCATTTCAATTTTATTTGTTGCTATTGGTTATTGTTGTTTTTTAAACAATAAATTAAATACAATATTTATTTATTTCTGTGTCGTTTGGCATTTATTTATTTTCTTTACAATTTTTTTGATTTTTTTTCAGTAGGTTTTTTTTTTGTTTTTTTTTTGTTTTTGGTCAAGTCACTTTCATTGTTTGCCATTTAAAGATATTCTTGTTGTTTTTTTTTTTGTTTTGTAATTTTTTGTTTCGCCATATTTAGGAGGGTGTCGAGACTGATTGTTTGGTGGTTGGGCATATTACGCACCACTAAAGTCCGTTATTATTGTTGTTGTAATTGTTATTGTTATTGCAGATTTAAAATTTCAAAATAAAATTATTAAAATGTGATCTGTTTTTGTTTTCCTTTTTTACATTTTCAATGGCACATAAATGAGGCATTTTTTTAACGCATATTTGCTTCATTTTTTATATTTTTTTTTTATAAATTTCGTCAATGCTCGTATGAACACATATAATAAAATGAGTAAATAAATAAATTTGTAAATTTATTATTTTAAGACTCTTATGGCCAAAACCACTTAGTCAACAATATGACAACAGTGAAAAAGGAATTAAAAAAGGCCGGGTTTTAATTTAAAATTTAATTTTAAATTGAAAAAAACTACGACACAGCTACATACATATGTTAACGTTGCTATTTTTCTTTTTCTATTTCGAACAAAAAATTTTTTAGGCTGAAAACAGCTTCAAATATTCGTTACCAAATGAATGAAGAAAGATTGAAAGAAACTTTAACAAAAACAAAGAAAAAATTGAAATTGAAACTGAAATTGAAATTGAATTTTATTTTTCTTTCTTTCTTTGTTTTTTTTTTATGTCATCAATAATTGTGTGCATGGGTGATTGTACTTACCGGGCAACTTGAGCGGCGTTGGACTGGCCATGTACTCTTTGTGAGCCATAAGCAGCACTATGGCCACAATAATCCAATTCATGTTGTTGTCTTAAATAATTTCGTCCGTCTTGGCTCGTTTCGTTACGTTGGCTATTTTTGGTTCTCTTTTTTTTTTTTTTTTTTATTATTTTTTAATTTTCAACAAAGACGGCTGTTGTTGTTTTTGTTGTAGTATTTTTTTTTATAATTATATTTCTTTGTTGTTATTTTCCTTTCTTCTTTATAAAAATAAATCATAAACTTGTTTGATTTAATAGAAAATCATTTCACACTTAAATCTATGGATAGTTAAAATTAAATTAAAATTTATTTTTCATTTCATTTCATTTTCACACAATTTACTTGACTATTGACATTTTATGATGGAAAAATTTCTTCACTTTTTTTTTAATTTGAAATTTTATGGCAATTTCAGTTGAGTGGTTGGCCCAAAGACCAACATTTTAAAACATTTTCATTATATTTCTTCCCTTTCTGTTGCAAATAACATCTCCTGAATCATGTGCCTTAAAATTGGTTTCGATTGTGATTTTCTTTTTTCGTTTTTTTCCGTCTTTCTTTCTTCTTAAATCACTCGTGATGGCATTTGTAGGTGTAAATGGAATTCGCACAGAAATCTGCAAACAAACAAAGAAAAACATAAAATGGCATTAAAACGTAAATATTCGAAAATAAATATTAATTAAACTGTTTATGTAAATTAAATTAATTAAAAAACTTTAAATGAAAACCAGTTTTCTTACAAATTAAAGCCGGCTACAACTAGAGTGGATCGACTGAGTCTTAAGAGTTGAAAAGCTAAAATTAGTAAAAATATAATACCATAACAACAGACTGGATTTATTACACAAAAATCAAAATCGAAAAATCTTTCACTATTTTCGAACACACATCTTAAAGTACAAGAACGAATACTGTTGAGACATACTTCTATTTGTCTTAAAAGAATTTTTTTATTGACTTTACAGAACCATCAATTTTGTTTGAAGCTTGAAGTTGTTTTTTTTTTTAATTAATTTCGATGTACTCGCACAAACAAGCCGCGAGTAAGTTTACGTGATTATCGCATTTAAAATTCGTAATTAAATCAATCGCAACACTTTTAATATCGCATTAAAGCACACAGTAAGTCCTTTAATCGCATTTCAAATGGTGTGCTCATGGCAGACATCTTGTCTTATTTTCAATTCAATGCGAATAATTTGTTTCAATTAATTCCCTGTAATTCAATTTGTATTGAAACTATTAAGAAGGCAATTAAGAACGTTTGCCAGCAACTAACGCGTGTGATAATACCCCGTCTAACAAGATAGCCAAACACATAGACACACAGTATTTTCCAAATTATTGCTCATAAATTTAACTCCATTGATCTACTTAGACTCCATTTACTATAAGAGAATGAGAATACCTCGTAACATTCAATACAACATTATTTCATGTGCTTTAAAATACTTTAAATAATTATGGTGAGCAGTGTTTTCCTCGATTCATAGTTTCATCCCTTTTTTTTAATAATTTTATTACAGTTATTACGTATACTTGTACATGTACTTGTACTTGTACTTGCATTTGTGTTGTGTATTCGTTTGTCTCGTTATACATTACATGAGTATTTTAACTCCCAATTACCTAAAGTCTGATTATAGAATATTTAACAAAATAATAATGACTCAAGTGATGTCACTGAATAGTAATTTGTTATTTTTTTCCTTCTCCTTCTTCATTTTTTTATTTTCTTTTGTTGTTGCTTTTTTCTTGTTTTTATTTTTTATGGTTATTGTTACAGTTGTTTTCATCTCTTCTATGTTTCTCTCTTGTAATGCAATTTATTGTCTGTCATTTAGGGAGTGCAAAACATAGGGGAGCATAGCGGAGAACAAATAATAGTTGGAATAACGTTGCATAATGAGAGGGAAGTGACTTTAAACGCAAATGTCTCATGCCAAGTACAAAATGGAGGAGTACAAAATAATAGAGAATTTGTCACAAAGGCAGACAGACAGAGAAGAGAGTAAAGAGTACGCAGAACTTCTAATGGGAAAATAACATTTGTTTTGGGAAAAATTTAATAAAAGAACGAACACTAACTTGTCAATCTTAGACAGTGTTGGGCAAAGTATTGTCAAACGATAGTAGCTGCAGTAGACAGAATAACTTTTAATCTAAAATAATACAAAAAAGAAATTGCTGAGAAAAAAATTTAAATGTTGAAGAAGAGAAGTTTTCACATCTGTTTGTGAAACTGTGATTAATTCAATGCATAATTTTTGAAATAAATTTTCCAACAATTCGAAGAATTTCAATATTTTCTCTCCGTGTCTAATGTACATTATTATGTTATGTACTTCCTTTGGAAAGCTATTGAAAATAGAAAGACCAAGAATTAAAGACTGTTGAAGGTATAGCACCCATTAAGGAACGTATTTAATTAATAGAATATTTACTGACAATGCATTTTCCCATGCCAGATTAGAACCGAAAACTTTTGGAGACAAATTGTATAAATTAAGGGACGATTTCCCAATACGAGCAGTAATCAAATCAGTCTGTTAAATCACTTTTATCATCTTATACGTTTAAATTGCAACAAATCTGATCACAAGGGGTTTTTTTGTTGCAAATTATAAACTGAAATACTTTTGAAAGTACTATAAAATTACTCGCAACTGTATTGGTTTCATTGTCGGAAAAACATCTTTTATACCCCACAAACATTTTTTAGCGAATCGAATCGAATTTTCTTATCGAATTAATATTCCCTGGAAGTTATTCGAAGGATAATAACAGCATTACAGTTGTTAGTGCCAAAAAAAAATAAATTTTAAGAGGATTTGTTTCGCTTATACTGCGGTGTTTAATGGTCAATAAACGCCAGGTGAATATGAAAATAATGCAACACGGTAATAATCTCATTACGAATGAACAAATAAAATTAGTGTCGTTTGGTTGAGTTCACACGAAATGATCACATAAATGCTGGTAGAGAAATAAATAGCTAGAGAGAAAGAGAACACGTAAGTATGTGTGAGTGTGCTGTTGTGTGTTTGGCATGAAGGAATTATGAATAGATTGGTATTGCAAGTTCCATATACATAATACTTTAACTGTGATCCCTTGTGTCATAATATTCTAACAATAATGGAAGAGAGACAGAGAAAAAAAGAATAAATGTTGTTGCCATTATTCGTTCCACCTTCTTTGTAACATTTTTTCCCCCTTCTTTTGTTTTATTCTTATTATTGTGGTATTTTTTTCAGAAGTTTTTTTTATTCCTTTTCTTTTATCCTGTTTATTGATGTAGGACGATTGTTGTTGTTATTGTTGGTGATTTTATTTGTGCCTGGCTAAATAAATTGTTTTGTAATGATAGACAAACGGGCATACGGACGTACAGGCGGACAGTGGAATGACATTTATAACTTCAGCCATTAGTTGATGGCTTTACCAGATTGCTAAGATTTGTTTTCTTTTCTTTTATTGTTGTTTCCGGAAATTTACAATGTTTGAATATATGAGCCTGAGACTATTTGCACTCAATGTCTTTGTTGTTGTTGTTTATTTCTGATATTGAATAGCAATAAACAGAAATATTGTACCGACAACAATAAAAACCAATATTCAGATGCTTAAACATGACCTGTAACAAACAAAACTGTGATAAATTGTTTACTCTTCACTTTTTTCTAAGCATTTTGTCTTATTGTCCAGCCATTGCGTTTGCTGTTACTTGTCTATCTGAAACGATTTGCCAATAAACGATGAGCAATGGTTTTTTTCGAAAACTGACCGGCTGGCAATTTAATACAATATTGTTCCATATTTTCTCTCTCTCTCTCTTTTCAGCTATTAAGTGACTTTCTGGGCAAAGGTCTCTGAAGGCAAAAAATGTTAAATAAACATTTGTACACTTGTAACAGTAAACGTGGAACAACTGCATACCATACCATACCATACTGCCACCATTAAAATTTCAAAGACACTTGCTCCAGTTTAACCATTTTAAACAATTTGCAGTTTTGACCATAAAAAAATACGAATATTGAAATGCTGAATAAAACTTATGGAGAAAACAACGTGATTTTCAATGTCAGCTTTTGCGTTGGCTTTGCTATTTCTACGTCTCTTAACAGCGTAATTTGGCTGTTGTCGGTAAAATTGCCAACAATTCAATAATTAATGGAAAAAAAAACAACAAAAACATAAAAGTAATAAAAAAGAATAAGAAGAAAAGGAAACATTTTGATTTGGTTATTTCTTCTTTTCTTTTCTTTTTTTATTGCTGCTAAATAATCACCGTATACAGGCGGCAATGGCTCTTAATTAAATCCACTCATTAGAAGTTATTACACGAATACATACAAACACACACAGCCAACAAAATGAAAAAATCTACTATACGTTAACACATTCATATGTATATATATTAACACCTCTAACTTAATAATTATTAATAACACAGAATGAGAGAGAGAGAAAGAGGGAGAGAAAGAGAAAGAGAGAGTGAACATGTATAGGATTGGGTGCATGATAAACGCAAGTTAAGAAAAAATTAAAGGAGAACTAGGAGAGAATGTATAAACAAGATATACATATTACCACAGGTAGAGTTAACACATCTGAGTGTTCATTTTTTAGTGTTTGTGATTGTCGTTTTACATGTCAAAAACAAGGCGAAAAGTTGGTTTATGTTTAATTTTTATGTGTATTTGTTTTTACTTTTCCTTAAAATTTGTCAACCAAAATAGGTTTTAGGTGTTTTTTGTAAAAATATATCTTCGACATACATATACATATGTACTCTTTGCATATACTTTTAGTTTTGTTGTTTTTATCTTTTTCCAAAAAATGATAACGCAACAAAAACAATTTAAATGTTACAATCGTACACAATAATTCTTTTACATGTTGCAATAAAGAACACGGTATAGAATCCGTCTCATCTTTAGAACTAGCAAGAAATTTCAAATATTATAGTCAAATCAGGGTTTACTATCGTTTTTTAAAAGACTACAAATTTCCATTCAAACACAGTGCAGACTCATCAGCCAAAGGAAGACACGAAGTATAAAAAACCGAGAACTACAATACAAAAATAACAACAGTATACAGATGTAAGTATGTATGTATGTATATTGCAAGTATTTGTTAGAATTATCATTTAAACACTTAACCTTGCATCTAGTAAATCAATAGTATCAGAAGCACTTGATTAGAGGAATACTTAAACCATTACAAGAACAACAGAAGTCTCAACTTTAACAGAAGTTATAAAAACTCCAAAGCCAATACATTTACAAATATTTACAAACATCTACAATTACTAATATACATACATATACATATGTATGTATGTATATGGGGGGAAAATGTGTATGTTGGCATAAGTGAAATTTGTAATAAAACAGCGGAGAACAAAATATTAATTCTACATAATATTGTTTACAAATCTGCATAAAATAATACAGAGGAATTCAAGTTTAAGTGTGTTTTTCAAAAGCATCTTCTACTGAAATCATTCGAAATCTATATTTATATAATTATTCTTACACATTGCAGCTGTGCTATTTTAAGGCACATCACTTTAATTGACTTGTAAACAATTATTTGACTTACTTCAACTTCTACTTCTACAATACAATTAAATATTCTACAACCACCCGACCACCCCCTTCCCCACTCTATAACAGAAACTATGAACATGAATGTTTCTTCCACAATATTGAAACGAAGAACTTGTGCTCGAATAAAACACAAAAGAAATAACAAAGAAAGCAACGAAATAAAACGTGTAACAAGTTTCAAATTATTGTTGTGTGAGTTGTTCCGCTCTTATGTTTGTAATATGCTCTCCTCCATCGTGTTCTCCATTTTCACATTTTTATTATTGTATTGTAGTCTTCTTCTTCGCTTCTACTATACAAATCTCTTGTATTAACAGCAAGACAACAAGAACTTTGAGAGAACCTTAACAAATCCTCACTCATAATTCTCCACCACCACAGTCAGTACTTATTTTGTTGCGTTCTTTTTATTATTTCACTTTATTTGTTGTTTTTGCTTTTGTTTTTATTGCTGTTATAACAAATAACAAAATTTTTGGAGTAGAGTACGTATGCGAATGTATAACAAACACTCACACACAGTATGATATAAGTATACTTACATGTACACACATACATATGTAAATACAGGAGTTTATAATCATAGTCATGATGATGAAGAATTCATTACAAAACATTAAACAAAAAAGGAAGAAAAAGCATCAACTAAACTTTTGTTATGCCGTTTGCTGTTTTTATTTCCACGATT
This sequence comes from Sarcophaga rosellei, assembly GCA_930367235.1. NCBI lineage: Eukaryota > Metazoa > Arthropoda > Insecta > Diptera > Sarcophagidae > Sarcophaga > Sarcophaga rosellei. The sequence continues at coordinate 1,519,620 of OV884017.1, read as the reverse complement.
TCTCTTAATTTCGCAGCTATAAAAAGGAGGCCTATATTACAAAAAAAAATTCTCTTAAATTCTACTTTTCATTTTAAGAGAATACTTCTTTCTTTTCAATTTTCCTAAGTAATAAACAACAACAACAATTTGACATCAGCTTTAGCTAAACCATAAACCAGCTGTTCTCCTATAATAAACTTTTGAGAAGAGACCCGTTTTAACAAGAGAAATAAATGAACCAAAAAAAAATGAGGGAGAAATAAAGAAAAGATACGTAAACTATTCTTAAGTGAAAAAAAAACAAATAAACACAATAGAAATGAAAACGCCATAAAAAGGTAAAATACATGCGCAGTATCTAACACTAACACTAATAAAGGGAAAGGAAAAGAAAAATGAAAATGAAAACGATTTGTTTTCGATAAAAACGTAAATAAACAGAGATGAAGGAAAAATCTAAAAATCAGTTGGAGAGCACCGTTGTGCAGTTTTGCCATTCCATGGCAAACAGAATTATGAATTAATTAATTAATAAATGTAAACAAATTGTATAAAAATAAATACACACACATGTATGTACATACGTATGTAGGATATTAATTAAGTTGTCATAGAAATCGAAATTGTTGTGTTTAGTGCAACAATCGATTTGAAAGGCAATCAATTAAATAATCGATATGTTGGAAGTCCGTCCTAATTACTGTGGCCACAAATTTTAAATATTTTCCAACTAAAACTGTGAATACTATTTACTTCAGAATGCAAACATTTGTATACGTTCATTAGCACTGCTGCTCGTCACTCGCTAGCCCATTAAACCTAAAAACCTTGAAAATTATTGCCCAACAATATGTTCTGCCTTTCCAAGGTTATGGAAAGTATGATTATTTCTCATACAATATCGTAAACACATTGAGAGCCAATTATTCAGCTCACTGACTACAGAGCTTCCTTTGAGATCATGCAGGTAAAATCAATTCATGCTAGTAGTGAAAACAAGAAATACATTTCCATTGCACTTTATAGGGTGTTCCACGGTATATTTTTCTTTCTTTACCATTCAAAAATTGGTATGAAAAAGTTTAACTTCTGTTGCTAACAAGGCTCCTTTCAAAAGCTTAATATCATTTATCGTGTAAATACCGTAATGTACAGGCCATGGGAATCAAAAGTTGCACTCTGACCGAGGTGTGTAGCACTTAAATCGTGGTTTATTATATGAAGTACTGTTCCAATCGAACATCACCCTGTCGTGTTCATTGAACTTACATTCAAATCTTCCATTTTCCCGTAACCTATGTTGTTATGTTCTATACAATAGGAAGACGAACCCATCCCCATTGATCGTTTCTAAAAACTAAAATAAATGTACATAAAAATAAAATAAATGTGAAGTTAATGCTCTACTTAAATTCAAATACAGAAATACGCGGCATGTAAATTCTGTCAAAGTGGAATGTAATCGTTCTGTTGCTTTAACAAATTATGTATATAAGCAAAAAATCATAAAATTTAGAAGCGTTTTATGACTGCATCACACGCTTGTATTCTTTAAATGATGACATGCATTTGATAGGGTGATCATGTCATAACCCGCCTAATATCTACCGAATAAACATTTCTTGACGAGCTATTCATGTAACCTTATCTACTCTAAAGATATTATCGAATGACTTTTTTGATTATTCGATGCCATACCTCTAATCTAATGTTAGCTTGGGAGAAATATTTTGAAAGTAGATTAACGGCAAATGTAAAAACAAGCCCGTTTTATAAAAGCCAATCATGTTATGAATTTCTATTATTACGTTAAGTAAGTTGTGATGAAAACAAAGTAAAAAAATGTAAAAAAAAACAAAATGATCGAATTTACTGTGCCAGCAATAACAACTTAACAGGGTTAAACAATAAAATTAAAAAAAAAAATTGTAAATCAATAAATTCTAATAAAACCTTAAATTTCATAATGAATTCATGCATTGTTATGTGTAACGGTCGTTCACATTTGTCACTTTCAAATTCAAGAATTCAAACTCATAGTAGAAGAATGAAAGAAATTCTTAAATAAAATGATGAAATTTAATAAAAAAAAACAAAAAAAAACAAAAACAAGTTTAAAGCACAGCTTATTTGAAATAAATATTCAGAACAACAATAAATTTATGCATGATTTTGTTTCTATTCAGTCACTTTATTTAGCAGATAAGTTTAAAAGCAAAAACAAAAATTTTATCAAATCAAAAGTTGACTCAGAAATTTTTTAAAGACAAATGATTGGCAATTAATGTTGAAAGTAAACAAAAAAAATCATCAAATGGACACAAATTATTACAAAAACAATAAGAAAAACAATGCATGACTCTAATACCACAGAAGTGGACAACATTATCTTGGTCGTTTTTTGCTCTGGGAAACGAAATGAAAATCTGACACAATTTTCATTCCAACTTAAGGTGAGAAGATTATGTTGAATGAAATCGAAAAGAAAAGCAGAAATTTTCATTTCTTGTGCCGTCCGCCTGTCATTGTGAGCAATTCGATCTTCTGTTGGCTGAGACACTAATTATGTTTATCAATGTCTCAGTGAAATTAAGACGTACTACGTACGACAACATTGGTAAAAAAAAAACATACGAACAAAAAAAAACATTCGAATTTAGAAATACGCAAAACAATACGTTCGTCTATTCGTCTGTTACCAGTATACGCTTGAGGCATAAGCATAAGTGTTAATGCCAAACTTAACCATTGGCATTAAATACCAGTGCATTTTAAACTATTCTGTATCACATATTTCTCTTATAAATAAAAGCTGAAAATTGTGAAGAGCTTACGCCATATTTGCTGAATGCAACTGTCAACAGGTTCTAAAACGTCCTTATATTGCTTCCGTTTTTCTGTCCTTTCAAAAAACCTTCTTCTTGATTCATCCTTTGTCCGATAAGGTAATATTTGCGATTTATTCCAATAAAATTAATTATAGTCCAAAATCCTAATTCTCTTTTGTTTTATTTTCTTTTTATTTCTTTTTGCATTTCATTCTAAATTGGGATTTTGTTCGATTGAGCCTATAAAATCATTTCTGTTTTATACGCTCAATCCATCGGCTTAAAGAGTAACCATTTCTTCCAGCTAGGCTTAATATCTCACCCCAACATTTGGTCCATTCGAACCGGATTGGTTTACACTCTTTAAGATTTCTTTTTATTGGAATTTATCATATTCATCATCATCGCCATCAAATATCATCATCAATTCATCAAGTCATAATTTTATTTTTTTTCATCGAAAATAATAAAAAGGTATGTACGTTTGTAATTGCTATATTAGTTAAATTAGCTTAAAAGTGCAGACAAAAAAAGTGCCAATATAAGTGTTCGCAACGACCGTACATTCGTTTACATACATATATATATACATATATATATAAAGTCCGTTCTTTAATATTTAATAATAAATTTGTGCATAATTAATAATTTTTTAAAGATTTTTTCTTTAAATTTCCAATTAAATCTCTTATTTTTTTGTTAAATTTCGTACTTTATTATTTTGTAATTACATACATTACATACATATATATTCCAATATTGTTTTACTTGGTACCTATTACCATCAACAAAGATATTACTTGTTTTTGTTTTTTATTATTTTTGCCATATTCTCTTTGTTCTTCTTTCTTGCATACCATATGTATGTACGTATGGATATTACATTATAATTCGATCGCATAAACCGTAATTGCTTGTTTACATTTTAACCGTTCAATAGGTTCGTTCGTTGGTTTTTTTTCGAAATTTATATTTTATTTTATTTGTTTCAGATAACATATGCAATCTGTTTTGTGATTTAATTAATTAATTATTAATCCTTAATTTTTTCCATCACATTTCTCAAACTACTTTATTAGTTTTATAAGGGATCAGTAAAACTAATTTTAGATAAAATTCAGTTAATAAAATTAAAATTAAACTAATAATATTTCTTTTTCATATAGTCCTCCTAGAAATATTTTTTTTTATATACATTCATAATTTTTTGATCTCCTTTCGTAAATTGCATTTTTTTCTTTTCTTTTGGACCTTCAATAGAATTTCTTTTTCTTTTTTGGGTTTCAATTGTAAACGAACAGACCTAAAATTCTTACTTTCTTATTGGAAAGTAACTTAAATTTCCATTGCATTCGGGGTCAGTGAACGCTGTTTGCTTTTCATATTTCACAGCTGATCTGTATTACGGGTATCTGAATGAATGCGATCATTAAATTCGTAAGAGATTTAAATAAATTAATTCTTTTTTGAAATATTTTTTTTGTTATTTCAATTGTTTTTGCTTTTTATTAATACTTTTGCTATATTTTTTCATAATATAACAATATCGAATCCAAAATTAAATTTTTTTTCTACATCCTTTGGTCGTATTTTTCCTATTCTTGAGGTTTTTTCTTGTGTTTTTGAAATTTTGGTTTACGACTTTCCTCGGAAGTTGATTTTTCGATTGTTTTTTAAATTTCGTTTGGTATCAAAATGTCTCTGGATAAATTTATACGCTTGGCCGATAGCGTCGTTGAATTCGAAGCTGATCTAAACGGCAATCAATTTCCAGTAACGTCGATTTATGCAATTGAGGTTCATCGAGGTGAACTGAAGTCGAGCTGGACGAGAATTAAGGCAGCCTACGAAGAGTTTTTGACAGAGGCAGAGAAGGAAGCTGCTGAAACTGAAAATCCAGTCGAACTAGAGTCCATTAAGGTGAAATATAGAAGCACCTATACCTCATATTGCAGCTGTTTAGCTAAATTAGGCGAATTGTCTGACGCTCTTCAATGTTCTACTTCGGAAAAGTTGAAGCACCATCAGGATAATCTTTCTCCTGGCTCTTCAAAGCATTTGGATCTGCCAAACACTTTCCAGTCTGAATCCAGCAGACTTAATCTCCCACCGGTTGACATAGAGCCATTCCACGGGGATTACTTCTCTTGGCCAACATTTCGAGACATTTTTACAGCGGTTATTTCGAATTCCAGGGCAAGTAATGTCGAAAAGCTATTTTACTTGACCAAGAAAACAACCGGTGAAGCGAGGGAGATTGTTCAAAAATGCCCCTTAACTAATGAAGGGTTCAATATAGCATGGGGAAATCTATGCTCCAGATATGAAAACCGCCGGGTTTTGGTGAACGGTCAATTGAAGATTTTATTTGGTCTCCAAAGCATTTCTTCGGAGTCCAGCGATGCCTTAAAACGCCTCCAACGGGACATCAATTCTTGTATTTCAATTCTACGACTTTATTCAATGGATGTCACAAGTTGGGACCCAATTTTTGTTTTCATATGTACAGGTAGACTTCCAGAGAATACTTTGACACTATGGGAACAGCAGCTCACGGATAAGACCACCATTCCGAAGTGGTCTGATTTGGATAATTTTCTGACCAACCGGTACAGAACCTTGGAGTCTGTTTCAGAGATACGTGGGTCAAATACTTCCAGCGACACTAAATTAAAATCCAAAAGTGGACCTTGTTTTAGCTCTATTTCGAATAAGGCGGTTAATAGCTTTCAGGTTAACGTTTCTGGTCCGTTTTGTCAACTGTGTCCTAAGGAGAATCATGCTATTCGTAAATGTCCTAAGTTTCTAAAACTAGACCATCAACGGCGATTGGGCGAAATCAAAAAGGAAGGCCTGTGCTTGAATTGCTTCTCTAGGACTCATAGCGTTAGAAATTGCACAAGCAAAAATAGCTGCTTCAAATGCCAAAAAAGGCATAATACGCTTCTGCATAAGGACGCCAATAATCAAACCCAAAATAGTCCAAGACCCGGTGCCAATTCCACTCTGAATCCGAACTCTCCTTCTTTTGCACGATATTCCGATAATAACCTACAGTCCGCTAATAGTTCAAATTACGATAGAGTTCAGTCGTGTTTTGCTTCTTATTCAAAAAATGTCCTCCTGGGCACTGCGATGGTGGATATTTGCCATAGGGGCGTGAAGTACCAAGTTCGCGCTTTGATCGATTCAGGTTCTGAGGGAACCTTTATTTCTGAGCGCTTGTTCAATCGTCTTAAATTATCTTCACATCGTTCCAACGCACTAATTTCAGGTTTGAATAATACTGTTTCAGTTAAAGTTCAGCGTGAATGTTCCATTGTGCTTGGGACTCAGCTTGACAGTGCTGTCGAAATTCCAGTGACTGCGCTTGTAGTTCCTAATCTTACTAATAACCTTCCTACTCAGACAATTCCGAATTCGATTTTCTCCAATCTTCCTCATATTAAACTCGCCGATCCGAAGTTTTATGTTAGTTCAAAAATAGATTTATTGATCGGTGCTGATATTTTTCCTTCGATCGTTTGTTCAGGGATACAGCACAATGTTTGTGATTCCCTAATTGCTCAGGAAACCATCTTTGGATGGATTCTGACTGGTCCTATCTTCTGTAAGTCTCGCCTCAATTCTACTGTTATTTCGTATTTCTGTGAAATTTCTTTAGACAAAGAAATTTCACGTTTTTGGGAGGTGGAGAATCTTCCACAGAAGAACTTTTTGTCTCAATCCGATCGTGCTTGTGAGGAATTATTTGTGCGTACTACTAGCAGAAATTCAGATGGCAGATATATTGTTTCGCTTCCGTTCAGGGAAGAATTTCCAGAGTCACTGAATGTTGGTCATTCCAGATCAACTGCTATGGCGCAGTTTTTCAGAAATGAAGCGAGGCTTATTCGAAATTCAGAATTAAAAACTGAATATGATAGAGTAGTTCAGGAGTATGCGGACCTGGGTCATATGGAAAAGGTCAATTCATCTGTGTGCCATGACAATTCAATGTCATATTATTTACCTCACCATGCCGTCATAAAACCTGACAGTGTGTCTACTAAGGTCCGAGTAGTGTTCAATGCCTCTGCTCCATCATCCAATGGTCATAGTTTAAATTCTTTGTTGCACGTAGGACCGACACTTCAGAATGATCTTACCCTCCTGATTCTAAAATGGAGATTTTTCAAATGTGTTTTCAACGCCGATATACAGAAAATGTATAGGCAAATTTTGGTTGATCGGAAACACACTCCGTATCAACGGATTCTATTTCGAGACAATCCAAGTTCTCCAATTCTTGACTACGAATTGAAAACTGTCACCTTTGAGGTGAATTGTGCACCATATCTAGCTATTCGAACTTTACTTCAATTGGCAGATGATGTCGAGCCCATTTATCCATTCGCCAGTACAGTCCTTAGGAAATTTATGTATGTGGATGACGTATTGGCAGGAGCCCATACTAAGGAGAAAGCGGTAGAGACAAAACGGCAATTGATTCAGGCACTTCAATCTGCTGGTTTTTTATTAAGAAAATGGACGTCCAATTCCAAGGATATATTGTCAGACGTGCCACCAGACCATCTCCTCCACGAACATTTCCTGAAATTCGAAGATAACAGCACAGCAAAAACTTTAGGCATTCGATGGAACGCGCGTTCGGATGAATTCTACTTCGCAGCTGTTCAATTTTCCGAAGCGACTAGCTACACCAAACGTGAAGTACTGTCACAAATAGCGAAGCTGTTCGATCCTGCTGGCTGGTTGGCTCCATGCATCGTCCAGGCGAAAATTCTAATGCAAAGTATATGGAAAGATGGTACTGGTTGGGACGAAGTTATTTCTCCAGACGCCTTAAATCAATGGAAACTTTTTCAAGCCAATTATTCTGTAATCAATACCATTCGGATTCCACGATGGATAGATTATACTCCAAATGCAGAAATCCAATTTCATGGATTCTGCGATGCTTCTGAAAAAGCTTATGCAGCAGCTTTATATGTTCGAATAGCAGATAATAGTTCCGTGTACACCCATTTGATTTCATCCAAAACAAAAGTAGCTCCCGTAAAAACAATTTCAATTCCTAGATTAGAGCTCTGTGGTGCTGTTCTTTTGTCCGAAATGATAGAGAGCTTGATTTCTCAGCTCGATATTGAAAATTATTCTATTTTTTGCTGGACCGACTCGACTATTGTACTTTCATGGTTAGCAAAACCCCCCTGCTCGTGGTTGACGTTTGTTGCAAACAGGGTATCCAAAATTACTCAGGTGGTTGGTTATTCACAATGGCACCATGTTAACTCCGAAGCGAACCCTGCTGACTTAGCGAGTAGAGATCGACATCCACAGGACCTCGTTGATAATGAACTTTGGTGGTATGGGCCACAATGGCTTAGAAGTAGCAGCTCAGAGTGGCCTAGGTATGATTTGTCCAAAATGCCCATGGCTGAAATCGAAGCGAAACCAGTGCGAGTACTCCTCTCCTATTTCTCCGACTATGAAGATATTTTAGAGAGATTTTCCTCTTTCCACCGAGCAATTCGAGTCATGTCCTACGTCTACAGATTTATTCATGGAACTCATCGTATCCGCAGAGACAACGTTGCAAATTATTCAGTTTCTCTTTCTACTACTGAAATCAAAACTGTTCGTTCCAAACTCATTTCTATCTGTCAAAGGGCACATTATCCAAATGAGTATAAGGCTTTGTCTGATAAGCAGGCAATATCCAAGTCCAGCACTATTCTTAATTTGAATCCGTTCTTAGATCCAGAGGGAATCTTACGTTCTTGTGGGAGACTAGAATCGTCTACCGGAATCTCCTACAATGAAAAATACTCAATTAAATCCTCTCAATCGTCTCGATCCTACAATTGTCGTATCTGCAAGCGACCACATCCACTCCGAACTTGCCGAAAATTCCTGGCGATGAATGTAACCGAAAGAATCCGAGCTGTACGCAAACATAAATACTGCAACAACTGCCTTGCACATGACCACTCACATGGTACATGCTTTTCCAAAAATGGTTGCAAACATTGTAAAAAGTTGCATCACACTCTTCTGCATATTCATCCAAAATTGTTAAAGAATTTTCTACCTTCATCTTCCTCATCTCGTTCTCCATCTCCACAATTAGTTTCATCATCGAAAAAACGCCCTTCTTCTGAAATGAAACCTAAGGCATCTTCACCTCCCTCAACGTCGAAAAAGGCTTCCTTAACGTCGATCCTGCGCCAAAGTACCATTGTCCTGCTGCCCACCGCTATGGTGAAAATTGGTTCGACGACATCTTATGCACGATGCCTTCTAGATTCTGGATCGCTAGTCAGCCGTGTTTCTATGAAACTAGAGGATAAGCTGGATATGACGGCATATACCCTGCACGACGAAACCATTTGCCCATTGATACTTAAGTCCAGATTTGATTCTACTTCAAAGATAGAGGGAACGTTTAGAGTGGACAATCGGATAACGTTACGTACACCGTGCCAATCTTTGCCAGAGTCATACAAGAAAAACTTTCGAGACCTCTTTTTGGCCGACTCCAAATTTTATGAGAGCGATGGGATCGATGTAATCATCGGAGCGGATTTATATCCCAAGGTTATCCGTCAAGGAGATTTTTCTAGGGTTGGTTTTCCTACGGCTCAAAGTACCATTTTCGGGTGGACTATTTATGGTCCCTGTTCAATTTAATTATTACTTTTTTTTCCCAATTTTTCTATCCTTTTTTTTTTGCCCAAATTGCACTTTTAAGTTTTTAGTCCCAAGCAATTACAATACGTACAAACTATTTTATTTATATTATTAATATGTACATGCTTATGTATTGTATATGTACCTTTGAATTGAATTATAAAAAATTGATTACTTGAATTATAAATATTAGAACCTAAGCTATCGAATGAATTCTTTAATATTTTATTTCTTACGTTTTAGAAGCAATATACGGACAAAGACTCGTTGACGCTTTGCTGTCTCCTTTTGTTTGCATATCCTGCAAGGCGGGCGGCAATGTTAATGCCAAACTTAACCATTGGCATTAAATACCAGTGCATTTTAAACTATTCTGTATCACATATTTCTCTTATAAATAAAAGCTGAAAATTGTGAAGAGCTTACGCCATATTTGCTGAATGCAACTGTCAACAGGTTCTAAAACGTCCTTATATTGCTTCCGTTTTTCTGTCCTTTCAAAAAACCTTCTTCTTGATTCATCCTTTGTCCGATAAGGTAATATTTGCGATTTATTCCAATAAAATTAATTATAGTCCAAAATCCTAATTCTCTTTTGTTTTATTTTCTTTTTATTTCTTTTTGCATTTCATTCTAAATTGGGATTTTGTTCGATTGAGCCTATAAAATCATTTCTGTTTTATACGCTCAATCCATCGGCTTAAAGAGTAACCATTTCTTCCAGCTAGGCTTAATATCTCACCCCAACAATAAGTGTTAATGACATCAATGCAATGCTCAGATAAAATAACGATAATATTCAGAGCTTTGAATAATTTTTTTTTACAATTTTGACTGGGCTGAAGAAAAGTGTCTGGAAGTTCTGGACTGATTGGCCGGAGTATTGTACAAATGAGAATCAAATGCGTATTTAAGGAAACCATAACGTGGCTGTTACTAAAATAAAGCTAACTTTAATTGTTGACTTGTGAAAGAACTTCTAATAGAGAGGAATACGAATTTTCTAGTGAACACTCTTTAATAAATTTCTTTAGTTTTATTAACCGAAAATAAACAAAGAGAATATTTCAGCTAAATGTGGTAGTTCGGACATTATTATGGTCTGGTGTAGTTTAATTTCAACCACATTTTCAATCCACTGCTACTCGTGTATATCTTCAGAGGTATACTCCTCATTGCGTTGGCGAAACAAAAATGTGAACAATTCAACCTTTTTCTTTGGATTCTCAGTTCCTCTGATCAAAATTAAGCTGCTTCAGAACAAAAATCGTTGAAATATGTTCGAAACCTAGTCGCTATGCCATTAACAGATTTTTCCCCAAAAATTTTCCTCATTTTTTAACATCCAAATGCTGGGACGAACAGAGTACTATTTGCATCATTTGCTGTGCCGTATATAATTTCTTTCTTTTCTCAAAGTAGTCTCTTTAGGTGCTGCTGGTATAGTTTCAAGTGTTTTTGTTCACGTCCTTGCCTTTCTTCCGGACCACTATTTTAAATAAATTTATTTTCAAAAAAGGTTTCGTACAGATTTCGGTGTCATTGCAAATCAATTCAATAGAAAAAGATACGCAATTAAAAACACGAATACCACACATATAGTCATGAATGTTGAGAATCTATTTGTTCCGTTTGAAGGTCTCGACAAAAAAGATAATGGGAATTATGAGAAAAAAATGTAATAAATAAAGAAAAAGGAATACTTTAAGGCATTCAACCATGAAAACACACACACAAACATTCATATGTATTTTGATTGGAGTGACTCACATTTCGCAATAATTTTAACAATTTCTCGAAATTCTAAAATTTAATTTTTAAACAAATTAAAAAACGAACAAAAAATGTGCACCAAAAGCAGAGAAGAAAATTACAATTCGTCTCTGTGAACATTCGACCATAATTACCCTTTGCTTCACAAGTAAAATATTGTATTTGACAATGCAAATATGAGGCATTGTTTACAAATAAACAGACAACATTCTTACAAATCTTACGTACGAACATATGTACAGACATACATATGTATGGAGATACTACTCATAAGCAATAATCCAACTGACTTTGTGTTGCGATAAATTTACATAAAATAAAACGAAACATATTCATGCACATATGTATGTAAGTATGTGGCTTTGAAGGTAAACGGCTCGAATCGAAACAAAATTCAAAAAGCGAAACGGCGACTCATTATAGACCACAATTATAAACATGCAAATATATGTAGACACAGACACACACACACACACACACTACTCCAAGTAAGTTTTAGCAAAAAAAAAAAAAAAAATGAAGAAGTTGTAGAAGAAGATGAAATGAATGATAAAAGACAACAGAAAAACGTAACGAAAAAAAATGGCAAATACGCGTAACTGCTACAAATACAAGTTACAGACAGAATTTCTTTATTTTTTTATTGTATCAGACACAGATCAAGAACACGATATTTAAATGGGTTAAACCCACAGATTGTATGCGAAAGTTAAAATCGAACCTATTTTTTCTCTTGTACTTACTGAATTAAGTATGACTTTCAATCTTTTTCAAGTAAAAGTTTATGATTTTTCTCTGTTTCGATTCATTTCAAATGAAAGGGGAAATGTTCTGATTTGATTCTTTAAGCTGAACTCGTAGTAGTTTATAGTCGTGTTTAATGAAATGAAAAATTAAAGCTAATGTTGGGTCACATAAAACTTAAAAGTTTTCTAATTGAATTACAACTGTAACTACATTTCTAATACCCATATGAAGCCCTGCATTCGTATGAAATGAATTCAATGAAGCGAACCTTATTCATACAAATAATGTTTAACACTCATTGCGGCCAATAATGCCAGCCAATTGAGCTGCACTTCCCTTTACCACTCACCATTCCCAGCAATAGATTTCGTCAGCTCCGAAAAAAAAAGAAAACTTCAAACAGATCACTTCTTCTGAGTTGATTGATGCTTTGCACAAAAATTGTATTTATGCACGATGACTTCAAGAGCAGTACCATTATTTTGATAAACAAAAAAACTCTGCTCTGAGTCTCTACATACATACATACATACATAATTGGCCATTACAACCCTTCAGTCAAGATTGCTTTTTCATGGCTGGTTTATTTACTCTCAGAGTTTTTGCCAGAAATCTGCTGAGATTAAGTCGCCGAAGAAATATATTTTTTTTTTCATATTTCGTTTTGATGTCTGGCCTGGGACTCGAACCCGAGCTTTACATCTAATAGGCGAACACACTACCTACTAGACTACGGCGACTACACTGGTTCAAAAACATCCCCGCTAAAAGGGAAACTTCACCAATGGTGTGCGAAAAGAGGTAATCCTTTAATCAATAGTTCGGAATCTAAATCCATTCGTATAAACCTTGAAAACATAATGCGACTAGCCTTAGAAAAAGTGGTGGGGTGGGATTTAATTATCACAACAGAATACCAACATTAACTGAAATCCCTATAATGGATATAAACAATCGGATGCAAGAATTACAAAATAAATGGAACATTAGAATACGTATATACAACTCCTACATTTGCCAGAGACGTACCAATAGCAGCCAGGCTTTCGTAATAGGATGCCTTATTGGGAACTTGTGAGTCCATTGACCAAAAATGATCACAAATCCACATCAAACACAGAAATTGATGTTAAAAGCTAGGAATTGCTAAGAAATTCAGAATGAATTGTTGCCAAAAATTTCTTGGTCGGCACAGAACATAACCGCTTTAATTTGAAAACGAACTCAGTAAAATACGTATAATAAGGAATGAATAGAAAATATTAGAAACTAGTAGCATCAGTAACATACATGTATTGTTAAAAAAAAAATTATATTCTCAAACGAAAATCATCTGTATTTTGATGAGGATAAAATTAAGCAACGTCAGTGCGGCCAATACCAACAACATTTTCATTCCCCTGTGCTTGCTGGTGTTTAATTGGATGATTTTGCATTTAAAATTCAGATGAAAATTAGCTTACAGTCTACGAATTATGCAATCATGTCATCTCCATATCTTTTTCGACCAATTTCTGATCCGATAGACAATCGCCACATGTGATATCAACATAATGGTGCGGCATATCTTACAACATGACGAGATAATGAATTTATTTAAGAAAATATAAAACAGTTTGGCCTCCTAGCCTGCAAGAAATAACGCTGATGTAGAGATTGTGCCAAAGGAACAGAGGATAATATAACTCAAGTGGATGCTCTACACTATTCGGGTATTTTAAACTGATGAAGTGAAATATTGAAATGATTAGAATTTCGTGTAAAGAGGACACAATAAGATAACCGTTTCGGAAAAATAATATTTTCCAACGTAAAACTCAAATAATATTGACTCGCATTCTTACATTTGCCCACTCATTGTAGTAGATCGATAAATCGTTAAAGGCTACTTCTGCGAGTATGTATTTTTATCGTATTCTTCAAGTAAACAATCATTTTATGTTTCTAGTTTCTCATCATATCAATTGTTAAAGCAAAACAGTAAAAAAAAAAGAAAAGAACAGCAAATCCTTTGAGCCATTGGACTGTTTATCAATGTTTATTATTTTGTTTTAAGCTCTCTTCTGTGCTGCAAGTGGATTGCTATGAGAGCACACTTCTTATTAGCAATAACAATCAAAGTATCGATTACAAGAGTTTCTTCAATTGCCTGTTGCCTTTAATTCCGTTGTTAGGGATACTGTTTCAATTGTTATCCCATGATGTCGTTATACTTGGTGTATTGATGTTAGTGCTGCTATTTCTATTGTTGTTGTTGTTGTTGTTGTTGCTGTTGTTGCTGTTGTTGCTATTATTGATTCTATTTATTGTGGCTAAATTGCGCGTAACTCGATTAGTGTTAAACTGAACACTAAACAATAATAACAACAACAACAAAACACAAGACTATCAAGAACAACAAGAACACAAATAACGCAATATGTACGAGTATGTATGTGTTTTCCAATTGGAAATTTGCGTGAAATTCAATTTTCTTCCCTAATTGGATTCAATAGACACACACATACTTAGTCATATTGACACTCTTGTTGAACGGCATAAAAGGCATCGCTATCAACACCACCGCCACCACATAGAATAACAACAACGACACAACATCAAATCAAACTGGTAGGTAGCCAACAAGTTCTAAAATGATGAGACCATAAACGGTTAACAACTGACTGACTGGGTTGGCTGGATGACTGAAGATAGCTGAGTGAGAGAACCCGCTCGCTGTCCTAGCAATTTTATTTTTTTATTTTTTGTTGCTTTCAATAAATGTATACCTCTTCTGTTTGTCTATCAACTGAGTGAGTAAATGATTGTCCGTCCGCCTGTACGTCTAACTGTGCTCTGCCTATACCACTGGATGGATGACTGTTTAACTGAGTGTTTTTTGTTGTTGGCGACCTTTAATGTTGGCCCCCAATTGATCCCACTTACACCTCGCATTGACTTTTTAGCCACGGCTAAAATAAAATGAACATCAACATCAATAAGCACGACCAAACGACTAACTGTAGCGAATAAAAACAAAAACAAACACAAAAATACGGAGAAATGAAATGGAATGAAGAACCATTTGTTTGACTCCATACACCACAGTTCTACCTTAAGAATCGCATTCGCGGTTAGACGGAGTCGGAACAGAAGGGAGGCAGGAATTGTTTGAAAATCCATCCCCGTCCACAAAACTGAATATTATAGAAAAAACACACATACAGATACAAAAAAAAAACAAAACATAGAGCAACAAAAATCAAAATCCAAATAGAAGTCGTTGGATGACTACCTCATTGCCTACCCGCTTTTATTTTACTTTTTCGTTTTTTTGCTTCCAACTCGAAGGCAGAATGATTTTTGGCTTATGAACTCACCTTTATTGTATTTGTTTCTATTCTGGCTTGTGTTGTTTTTCTTTGTTGTTATTGTTGTTGTTGTTGCTGTTACTACTAATAACTTCTATATTCATTCCAATCTACTCCCAACATGGTGTTGTCATTGTTGTTCTTGTTGCTGTCTTCTAACAAAACCAGTTTTATTCAAACACTCATACACTCTCACATTTTTTTATACATTCACATTCTTCTTCTTTTTCAATTTTTCTACCTTTACATTAATTTTTTTTTTTTTTTTGTTTCTCTTATACAATAAACACACTCACATCCCAATGTGCACACACTCATTTATACATCCATGTGTGTGTGAATGTAGGCTGGTTGGCTGACTGACTGGCACGCAAACACTCTGGTGGCATTCGCAGCCACTTATACTATGGAAACAACAACAACAACATAAAAAGCTTAGTTTCTTATTCGTCAAAAAAAAAACACAAAATTTAATAAAAAAAATATTTTTCTTCTTCTTTGTTGCCTTTTGCTCTTTTAATTACTTCATTAATTTGTGAATTTAAATTTTTTTCTTTTTCTTTACATTCACTTTTACAAATTAATTTCGAATTATTATTTCTTTATTTTGATAATTTTTTATTTCTTTTTATACTCTATACGATATGAGAAATTTGTTGTTGTTGTATTAGAATATTTTAAACAAACATACATAAACACACAAACACGACTAAAACGGTCGCGTTTAACTTTAAACCCGTAATTCGCACGAACCGCACCGTTACACATTCAACCATCGACTGTTTTTGATTATTTCGTTTCAAATAGTTGAAAACTGGTTTTAGTATCGTTGTTGTGTGTGTGGTGCGAGCGTGTTTGTTAACTTGTTTTTATTTTGCTTTTAACCAACTTTTTTGCATTGTCCCCTAACCCGAACACACAGTCATTTGGTAGTAGTATTGGTTTATTTTGTTTCTCTTAAGTTTTTGTTTACAATTGCTCTTTAGTTTCCTGTACAGCTGTTACAAAAACAGAGATGATTTTCTTTTAATACACAATCGACAGAGTTCCATTGTAATTGTAGGTCCATACGTAATAGGTACCAGTGTTGAAAAATTCAGTACTTTTGTACTTTTTTCAGTACTTTTTCATTTGGTAATGGAAATGGTACTGTGCCTCCGCTAACAGAGGTGAATATTACTTATTCTAGACAAACACCGTCCAAATCTAGATATACCGTACATGTATTTATGGTAATACAGTACTTTTCGCATAACTGCATTTTGGTGAGTTTCTATTTAATTCACCACACCGGATAAATTCACCACATTTTGTAAAAACTCACCACAACAAAATTCACCACACTTCTAAATAAAACAAAAAAAATAATTTTATATTTTTTGCCTTTTTTTCTCCCTCCGTCCGTCTGTCCAAACACCAAGAACCAAGATCGGGTGCAGCGGCAAACACACTACAATTACAACAACATCTAACTCACCTCCTTTTCCCCTTCCCCCTTCCTCCTTCCTTTTCCCTTTTGCTCAGTCTTCCACCTCTCTAACACAAACAGCAGCACCCAACCAACCAACAAACAATAACACGCCATTAAAACATACGGGACTTAATTTGTTTTTATTAATTAATTCTTTTAATTAAGAATGTGCGAATTATTAAGTTAAAGAAAGAACGTTTATTTTTTTGAACGAAAAAAACCACCAGTGTTGCCAGAAAGAAACTTTCGATCATTGAAGAACGGTGTTGCTAAATGCAACATAAAAGCGCAAGAAATTAGGTTTAAATATTGCAAATTTTTGGAATATGTAAAAATATCTTTTTTTAAAATATGACAGAGATAAAAGTATCTTTTTAACAATATATTTTTTATATTTAATAAAAAAGTAAAAAGCTTTGATAAATTTACCAAACTTTAGTTTGAATACTGCGTTCCCTATGTCGACATAAACATATTCCATAATATTCAGCTCTTGTATAGCAGTTGAAGTCAACCATGCATTTGTTTTTCATTGTTGAATATGTCACCAACCATAGTTACCATCCCATTTCTTCTTTTATTAAAATAAAACGCTCATAACTGTATTCATCTCTTTTCTGCTATTATATCAAAAGAACAACAACAAACAACGAAAAGAAGCACAAGTAAAATAAAGTCAGAAAATTTACTTCAAAGAAAAAATGTAGTAAAAAACGGCGCGGAAATTTTACATTAAAAATCAACAAATTAACTTAAATTTACATCATAATTTAATTGCCTTAACATTTTTTACAAGTATTTTATAAAATATAGCTCGTTGGAACCGTCTAGCGGGCAATTATAACAAAAGAAATTACCTTCGAAAAACAGAAGAGTTTTTTTCTTCTCTGTATTCCTCTTCTGCAGCTTCTACTCAAATTTTATTTCTCGCTTTTGACACTGGTATGTAACGTTGGTGCGGTTAGGTGCGAGGCAGGTCAGGCTAAAGCATATATAAAAAAATAATAAATAATTGCTGTTCTCTAAAAGGGAGAAGAAAAAAAAAAACAAATTATTTACAAAAATCATAAAGTGAAACGATTTAATTTGAATGCAATGCTTTGTTTAAAATTCCAGATGAATGTGGAAAACCAACCGGTGGCTGACGTCGAAATATTCTCTTGGCAAAGAAGTTGAAAGGCCAGCCAAGTAGGCAATTGTACATCACTAGTCCTACGCAAGTGTCAGCCATTATTAGTGCAAAGACTACCGTGTGGAACACGAATTATATTTATTGAGCAAAGTAAATGAAGAGAAACAAGAACAAAAACAAAGGAAAAAAGCGCTAAATACCAACCTTTTATTGAAGTAAATGAAGAAATTCTATTAAAATTATATGAATTGACTGGGAAACGCATGCTGTTCTTTTGTTGACCAGTTGACTGAATTCTACTGCCTTATAGTCAATCAGTGTGGGTTTGTAATAGTTGTTGTTTGTATTCCCATTATACATTTATTCTCAAGTCACAACAAAAATGGTGCGACGTCGAACGCGCGGTAATGCAACTTCAAAGGCAAGCGCAAGTGGAATGCTAGAAAATAGGTCTGCAGTGGCCTTGACAAATGCTCAACTCCTTGAGGATCAATATTTCGCCAGTCCCAAAAGAAAAGACTGTAAAGTGGAAGAAAATTCAAACAGTAATGACGGTGTGACAAATGACATCAACGGACCAGAGGAGAATACACGCAAAGGAAAGGTCAAATCGCCAAGCCCAAATAAAATTAAGGGAGAACGTGGGGCTTTAAATGGTAAAACCATTGGTATGTCAAACAATATTGTTCATATATTTCATAGGCACACCGTTCCGTATGTAACCTCAATTATCTAAAGCCAGTAAACATATAAAATGCATGGGAAGTGTTTTGAACCAAGTAACTTCGGTCGTCTCTAATTCCTAGATTATCTTTGCTAATCATTTAATTCATCATAACATAAAAAATAGTGAATAGGAAGTATGGGATATATTTTTTTTATAATTTTTATATTCACCAATTTATAAGTTCAACTTAATGTCGATCTTTGTAGTAATTTTATGGAAAAAAACTTTTTCGTTCTATTCAGAATTACGAGATCATAACCTCAATTTTGTAAATGTAGTGTTTTATAAGCAAGTAATGGTGGGCTTCTCTGCTTGAATTTGTATTTAGATGAATAGGAATTTATATTGTCTGTTTTCAAAGAATGGAAGATAGCGTAGTGTTCTTAGATTAAAACGAATGTTCTTCATAGTCAACATAAAGGCAAACCCTGATTCAGCTTTTCGCTTTTTTGTCAGATTTTGAAGGCATCGTCGAATTTTTGAAAATAAATCAGAACAAGGAACAAAATTTTCTTCCTTTTTTCATTTATGTTAGCTAACTTACGTGCAGCATTTGAAAATGTCAATAAATTTAATTTGAAATAATCTAATTTAATTGTCATAGATAATGGGTACGAAGTCAATGATCTGAAACATCATTTTTCACTTGAACACAATACACAATCCTAGCTAATACAGTATATAATGAATGATTCTTGCTAGAATGTAAGGATATCAAATGGAATTCAGTTTTTTTTTTCTGGCAACTTTTAAACGTTTTATTATCCTTGTTGTCTTTTTTTCAACTCGTCAACTAACATACAGGCGAAGGAATTATTAAATATTTATTATAATTTTAATAATTTATTTTATTTTAAATATTTAATATCTAATCAAAAATCATACTGATATCCAGTTAAAATCATTTATTTCTTTCGTTTTTCGTTTATCTCCAGGTGTACCTTTGGCTACCCGCTCACAAACACGTACCATTGAGAATTTCTTTAAGGCTAATGCAGCCGCAAAACAACAAAATAAATCAAACAAAACTGCTTCAGAAACTCAAAAGGTTATTCAACCGACATTGTCTGCGTCTGTAACACCGTCTCCGATGGTAAAATATGCCTACGTTGAACAAGAGATAATATACCAACAACAACAGCAGCAATTACAACAAATGCTTATTCATCATGAACAACAATCGATTATAAGCCGTCGCAGCCTTGACAATGTTGTTGTACCGCAAGAATTTATCTTTGACCTCAGTGAGGACACCAATGAGAGTGAGCACACGGATTTATCGGAAGAATTACCAGTAGAACTAATTCAGGAGAACATAATTGTGACAAATGGTTTTGATTTCACCAATCATCGTTCGGCGCAACGCGCTGATAGTCATTCGTCTTCTCATAGCAGTTCCAATACAAGTGCCACCGAAAATATCTTCTTACAGGAACCGGTTCTTACTCTTAACGTTGACAAATCACCAAATCAAGCCTCTTCTATAAAGATAAATAAAACCTTAGAAGTCGAGCCGAAGTTTTCTTCGCCCACTTCTATTACTGCCTCCGCTCTGAATGGACGATTTAATCAGATCGTTTCGCTTAATACTTCGCCCTCAAAGAGGGATTCCTTTGGATATGAAAAGAAACCCATAGAAATGTTACATGGGCATGATTATGCTTTAATGATGTTGCCTGATAATGACAATAGTTCCTGTGATAGTGGTGTGGCATTTCCCAGCGCCACTACTGCTTCAGTGGATAATTCGGTACAGGCTTCACCAGCCTCGGCAGCCTCACAAACAAATCGTAGACGGAAACCAGCTACTCCTCACCGTATCGTGTGCTGTTCACCAATAAAGGCAGTACCGAACAGAGTAGTTTCGCCTGCGGAATCTCCTTCCACAAGGAAAATGGCTTCAGCTCTTTCACCTCGCAAATCTCAAAGACATTTAAACACAACTACTGTAGCCGCTGCCACTGGCGGTGGAGGGGTCATAACAAATGCTGCCGCTTGTAAAACAAGACGAAGACTGAATCCATTTCCACCTAACTCGTCACATGAAGAAAATCAAACTCGGTCCAGTTTGGATGAAAAACATTCTTTTGTTCATGATCATGATGCTGACGATGATCCTGTAGAAGTGTTGGTCAATGATGATATCGATGAAGACATTGATTTACAGTACCAACAATTTGAAAATGTCGTCACAAACGCACTTGCGTCCGATCTAAAATCAAATGCAAATATTACGAGCGGCATTTCCAAAACGGTGCTCAATTCGGCTAAACATCCATCAAATCAGCAAAATGCTACAAATAATAAGGGCACGAAAAACAAAACACAACAGAACAGACCTAAATACACAGTGCAGAGGCCGGCCCTCAAACATCAAGGATCCCAACCGTTAGCGGCTACAAATGGTAACCGTGAAATAAACGAATTCTTCCCCGTACGAAGAAGTGTCCGCAAGACAAAGACTGCCGTTAAGGAGGAAATGATGCGTAACCTCGAACAAGCCATTCTTGAAGAACGCTCCGAGGGCCTTAAGGTCGCACACTTCGAAGGCAAAGGACGTGGTATCATAGCCGATAGACGCTTTCAACGCGGCGAATTTGTTATTGAATACGTGGGCGACTTGATCTCCACTACAGAGGCTGCTGAACGTGAAAAACGTTACGCTTTAGATGAAAATGCCGGCTGTTATATGTACTACTTTAAGCATAAGAATCAGCAGTATTGCATTGACGCCACCGAAGATACTGGTAAATTAGGACGTTTAGTTAATCATTCGCGCAATGGCAACTTAATGACCAAAGTTGTGGTAGTTAAGCAAAAACCTCATTTAGTTTTAATAGCCAAAGACGACATTGAACCCGGTGAAGAGCTGTGCTACGACTACGGTGATCGTTCCAAGGAATCACTGCTACACCATCCGTGGTTGGCTTTTTAGAATTAGATGCACACACATATTGTTAACAATTCGTAAACTAAGTAACAAAAACAATATAACACCACGACAACACGCAATCACAATCCCAATACACACTTTCCATCGCACACACACAAAAACACAACCATGTACACGCTCACGTACTGCTAAAAAGTTCAAAGAGCTTTTGAAAACACTCACTCTCCGTAACGTTAACGCATTCATTTCAACTATTTTGTAGTAGTAATACACCAATTAATTATTGACAAATGTATTTATGTTGTATCTTCAAATATTAAATATAATTTTATCTGCTTTTAGAATTGATGAACTCATTAGCTGTAGTGTCCCAAATTCATACTGACACATAAACACACACACACACACACATATATACGTATATGCCTGAAGCTGTGTTTTTAAGTAAAGTGTTTCAAAACATATAAATAGAGAATGAGACTTAAAATTTATTTAAAAAAAAAACAACAACAACATTTTTATGTAGCAATACTAACGATACAAGACGAAGACACAGCCAAGAATCTTTAGATTCCTTAAGTGTGCGTTCGGTTTTTCACTCTTTCTTTTAATGTTTAAATAATTGAAGATTCTAAAGATCAGTTATTTGTCATTTAATCCATTTGTATGAAAAGATAAAAAATCCCAGCCAGTTTCGTTGATTAAACGATCTGAGGGAAATTTTTCTAGGAATTTGTAAACATTGTGTTATTAACGTTAAAAAAAAAGATTGATGGTTCTCTTATAAGATGCCTATGCCTAAAATGAAACAAATTTATATTAATTATTAACAAAACAGCAGAATGGATAGTTATAACGATGCAAAACAAAGATAATCTTAAAAATTTGGTTTTCGTTAAGGAGACGACAAAAGGAAAGCAAACAGATTTATAAATAGATTTTAGCAACAAAAAAAAAAAAAAAAAATAAAACAAAATAAATAAATAATGAAGTATAATTTAATAAATAGTATAATTAAACACATAATAAAAGAATAAAAATAATAGTTTTACGTTTATATAGAAAATATATTTAATTGTTAATGACATTTTTCGAACTAGATTTAAGCTAAACATAATTTAAAAAGCCAATTGATTCAGTTGAATGCAAAATTCATTTAATTTGTCATGTTTTCCGTACATTTATCACATGAACATGAACAGTCATTTTTTACACCACCGCAGATATAAATTAATTTTCAATACTTCTTAGCAAAGACTAAAAGAAATCATTGGTCTGGAACCTATTTTCATGCTAAAAATAGAATAATTTTAACTTTTTTTTTTTTTTTTGACTGTTTCTTACCACAAATATCCCTGACTTTAGTTACAGGTGAAAGGGTTTTTATTTTAAGTTTTTCTTTTTTTGTTTTTCAAATGCTATACAAATGCAAAATTTATTCGTAATAGTTATTTCAATTGTATACTTAATTGCCAACTGCTAATTTCGTTTATTATTTACATACATACATATATTAAGTAGTTAGAAATTTTATTGTTCATTAAAAAGAAAGCAAATTATTTAAAATTCCTTTTATCACACACTTACACTCAAATGTACAATAAACTCAAATATTATTTTTAATATTTTATTATTTAATTCATTAATTTTATTTATTCTCTTTTATATGATTCATATTAATTGGCATCAGCATTGCAAGCAGACAAACCCAGACAAACAAATCAACCCACTTATATAACTTATTTAATGCAGATATAATTATGTATTTGTATTTTATTATTATTATTATAATTATTATTTATATTTCTTTAATGTTCTTAATTTTTAATAAAAACATAAATTACAAAAAACAATTTTATGTTTTATGTTATCCTGATTTTACTTAATTACACATTTACATTGTCCTTCTTTGCTATTCGAGCTATTATTTTCTTCTTCTTTAAAAGCCCCATATAATGTTAAAGGAAAACATTTTGTTTTTCAATTAATAATTAATCTTAAGTTTCAATATATTTTTCCGATAATTTTAAGCACAACAAAACAAAAACAAAAAATAAAATTATTAATTACACACATCATATATAATGAGAAAATAAAACAAAATTAAATATATTTAATAAATAAAAAAAAAATAAACAAAATGCAATATTTGCTGATTTGTCATTTCGTTGTTTGCACAACAACAAATGTCTACATGTACCTGAATATGCAAATGCAACAACAGGTTGTTAGATCCTCTGAATACTTTGGCTTTAATTTTGGGGTGATTACTTTCTATTTCGAATTCAAAAAGATATAACTTTAAGGTTCTTTCAAAGGTATTCAATGGATATTTCAAAACTTTAAAATAAAGAAAGCCTATGTCCGACGGCACTGTCTAAAACATTTAAACACGATGTTTAGGTAGCAAAAGAGAAAAGGAAAATTGTTTCAATCATTAAAAGTCTGACATAAATGGGTCAGTATTTAATATTTTTCTTTTAAATAAAAAATAATTAATATACATATGTATGTACATAAATAAAGTTTTTGGTTAACAGAGGAAGGAACTTAAAACTTGATTTAGAAAGAAGTTTGAAGAGCTTTTTTCAATCAAAATTATTTCTTTATTATTTTCGATATACGTTTCAGTGGCGGTCCTACTGACGAAATATAAAAATCAAACCACTTCAGCGTAATAACGAAAATAAAGAATAAATGATTTATTTTTTAAACAATAATAATATAAATAGATAATAGCAATATGAATACAACAGTTGACTGTCATTATTATTAACAAGGATTGTTTTCAGTGCAAATATAGCCAAAATGCAAACGCAATTGTTCCATCATCAGAAATGTTAAAATTGTATGGGGACCAATACGTGCAAAGGCCGGTATAAAGCCTTTAAAGAAACCGAATGGACCTACTTTGGCTATATCCCTTGCTACATCAAGTAGGCCAGAGTAATGTCCAGGCTTAGCATTCATAAGACGAGTTTTCATTACATCCAGTGGTTGTGTGAACAGGGTAGCTACACCTCCCGCCATGAAAGATGTAAGAAAATGCGTTGGCATATTGTCACCTAAATCCGTGTTTTTCAAAATTGCGATTTTGATCTGTTATCAATTAATAGGAAAAAATTATTACTTTAGCACTATAAAATATAGCTCAGAAGAGATTACTTTATCATAGCAGACATTTTGGCCCATGGTCATCATGACACCCCTCAAAACTGCTGCTGAACCGCCCCTAAACAGAGATTTTATACCTTCTTCCTTCGATACTCTATACAGACCATCAATTGCATTTTTATAACTGCAATATAGAGAGCAATTAAAATGATCAGTTTAATTTGAAATCTTTGCTTAATTTATTTATACTTTCTTCGATGTTCCTTGGGTAATTTTAAGTCGTTTTGCATTCTAACGTTCACCACATCGAAAGGTACACCTATTGCACCCCCACAACTGCCGGCCAAAACGGCTAGAGATAATGTCTGTCCGACACTATGTGTGTCGATGTACAACTTTCCATATTCGTAAATGCCAAAACGTGCATTAGAGTAGGTCAATTGCCTTAGCAGTGATGCTGACATACCTCTGTAAAATCCTTTTATGCCTTTAGAAAATACAAATATTTTAAAGGTGTGTGAATACTGTGCAGCTATGCTAATTGAATACCTCCTGCTTTATAAATTTCAAATACTGTTTGAACAATAGTCTTCCGGGGCAGCTGTTGAGTCTGTAAATGGACTTTTAACAGGTCAAGCGGATGCGTAACACAAACTGCTGCCGCACTTGATACACCACCGAAATACCAACGATTTAAGCGTTTTTTATTATCCATTGTGTTGTGATTTTTATAATTTGACAAATTATAATAAATTTAATAATAATTTTGAAAAGTGGCGGCAAATTGTCAGCGAATTTAAAGTATGTTTTCTTATTTCATTTTTTTTTTTCATAAATTAAAAACAAAACACATTTGAATTTTTTTTCTTTTCTTTGTATTTTGCAAAAAAGCTTTCAATATTTATTTATTTTTTAACAGAGAATTATTGTAAGCATTTATATAAAAAAGATCATAATTTTCTTAAGCTTTAACAAAAATAATGTAAGATATTACAAAAAAAAAAAATAAATTGATGTGTGCGTAATTAAAAATATTCATTCTAAGTTATGTACAAAATAAAAGTTGTCATTGAAACTTTTAGTAAAACATCTTATAAGTAAGTCTAAAACACATATTAGTTAGCACTCTGTTTAGCAGGAATGTTAATTATATATTCAATTACATAATACATATGTATTTATGTATATAAAAGTTTAAATTAAAATTAAAGAAAACAACAATTAATTATCCTAAAGAAATGCAAATAGTCAACAACAGCAATAAGAAAAAAATTCTTTAAATATTCTATATATGTATGTATGTATATATATGAGTGTATTGTGTTAAATTTTCTTCTCTTCTTGTTTTTGTTTTTTCATTTGTAAAATTGCTCTAAAATATACATATTACAACTATTGAGAGTAATATAATGATGGTAGTAGTAGGAGATTTATGCAAAAAAATGTTTTTTATTACAAAAAAAAAAGCGTTTCCAAAATATTTCTTTGTTGTCCTGCTGAATTAAGAAAATATATGTATTATGGTTGTTTTAGTTTGTTTCCGAACAAATCGTAATGCTTGTTTCTTTTGTTCTAATATTATTGCACATGATTTATTCATTGTTTGTTTGGCGGCAAGATACCGAAATTCAAACGCAATTGTTCGAGGAATACGAATGTGATGATAGTATGTGGACCTAAACGTACGAAGGCAGGTATATAGCCTTTGAAGAAACCAAGCGGTCCCAAACGAGCTGTGAACTTAATAATATCCCAGAGACCATTGAACTCGCCAGGTTTAGCATTCATCGAACGTGTTTTTAAGACATCCAATGGCTGAGTTAATGTTGTGGCAATAGCACCAGCGGCCAATGAAGCAGTAAAATGTGTAATTAAATTATCATCAAAGTGAGGAGTTTCCAATAACATTGTTTTGATCTGTAATGTATGTTTACAATAGTATATTTGGTAAGGTTTTATTGTCAATATATTTATCAATATATAGTTAGTTTCTATTTCGAAACCATACATTTTGCATGTATGTATGATTATTTCTCATAAGTTTTCAAATGTTATAATAAATAATTGATTAGTTTTTCTTGCTCCACTCTTCTTTATTCAATAGTTGTTAAGCTATTGCTAAAACTTTCTTTGTCGAAGTCATAATTTTGGTAATAAAGCAACGTAGGGAAAGGAGACTTTTAGACCACAACTTAATTTTTTCTTTTATTTATTTATTTATTTTTTTTTACTATTGTTAAAATTAGAAAACTTCTATTATTTACAATATTTATACAAGAATGTAATGTCTTCTTTGTAAGTTGGTGCATTTTAAAATTTAAAGCAATTTGAAATTTTCACAATATGAGTTAACAACAAGTGCTAATTTCCCATGAATTTTTAATTATTTACACAAGTGCTTACAATAAAAAACAACACTTTAAATATTCGATTTTATTTAATTCCATAAGCATAAAAAAACTATTCTTACCTGATCATAAAAAGCAACTTGACCGATTGTCATTAAAACACCTCTACCCGTGGCAGTAGTAGCACCCGAAAACAAACGTTTAAAGCCTTCTTGGCGGTAAACCCTAATAAGACCATCTAAAGCGTTTTTATAGCTGAAAAAATAATAATAATAATAATTACGCATCATATAATAAATATGTATGTATGTACAGATCAGACTTACTTTCTTCTTTGCTCTGGTGGTAGTTTGACGTCGTTCTGCATACGTACGTTAACCATATCAGCAGGTGTACCAACAATGCCACCAAATGTACCCGCCAAACCGGCCAGTGCGATCTTACCCAAGAATGTGTCGGTGTTAATGTAAGGTTTTCCCACCTCATAAATGCCGAAACGTGTCATTGAGTATGTCATTTGACGCAATACCGAAGCAGATAAGCCATTATAGAGGGCGAATACACCTTGTTCTCGTACTACTTTGGCAGTCAATTGCACAACGGACAATTTTCCCTGCTGAGTTTGTAGGGTGACTTTAATCAAGTCCAGAGGATGCGTACAACAGGCAGCGCCAGCGCTAGCCAAACCACCAAAATACCAACGTCCCAAACGTTTTGATTTTTCTACAGGTGCAGCAGCCATTATTACTGAGAATTTCTATTTCCAAATTGTGCAAAGGGAAAGCGTGTTAAACCAAGTAAAGAAAGAGCGGTGGTGCTGTACGATGACAACTGCAATGATAATGAACAAATAAAATTAATAAAAACAAACAAAACATAATAAAAGCGTTGAATTATTAAAAATTGTGTATGTATCATTAAAATAACGTCATACATATATTACATCTAAACATATCCATCCATAAGTGTATAGTTTGAAGCATTTATTTTCATTATCAATTTTGTTTAATAATACACGTCATCGTTGCCATCATCATCATCATCATCATTAAAGTCATTGTGCATGAAGATTGCAGCGATATGTGTATAGTGAATGAAGGAGGCGCATGTAAGTAAGAAAACCCCTTGTGACCTTGAATCAAAACCTAATCTCCTACAAGACTGTATGGCGTTTTGTATTGAATTGCCTAATCAAAGGACAATTAGAATCCTTTATTGTTGAAGTGAATGTACTTACTCAATGGCCTTTTTCTCGTTCTTCGTTTTTAATGAGGCAGATGTGGACGGACAATCAATCACTGGATTCGTTTCGTTTTAAAGAAAAACAATCAAATAATCTTTGCTTTTATTTAAAAAGGAAACTTTGTATATCATTGTGGAATTTAGTTTGTATTGGAATGTTTCGTTGAAATAACTGCAGGAACTATTGTTTCGTTTACTTATCCATTCCTTCTTACTGTAAATTTAATGCGCTTTTCATTAACTAGTGAAGGAATTTTGTCTAAAGGTGGTTTTCATCACCGGATATATTAGTCTTTATATATCCACAATATTTTCAACATCCGTTGTTTTTCTTGTGGAAATCCGTGTTCGAATAGAGAAAAAGGCAAAAAAAACTGCCCAAATCTTGGGAAATGTCAGCCCCAGTCAATTGTTCTTTGTTTAGAAAGCAGCGTGTAGAGAGAAAGTATAATCATCACTATTACAATGTCCAAGACCAAGTGTCATTCATAATCATTGTTGAGAAAGGAAGTAAAGCAAGTTAGTAACTTTATAACATAGGTTGTGAAATTGGGTGCAACGTGAAAAAACGTTTTTCAACACTGAAATTGTAAGAGCTGTGATTTTTAACAATATATATATATATTTTTTTATTTGCAAAAAACGAATGGAAACATAATTTTCTAAGTATTTTTTATACAAAAATATTTATAATTGTTTATTAGAAATTAAATGGAAGTGAATTTTTGAACTATGGAAAACCCTATTGAAATAACGGCCTTAGAAATAAATTTATAATGTCACCGTTTACCAACACTATAAATATATTGAATGTCAAAAAAAAAACAACCGCTAAAACAGTTGGTTTCTCCGCAGCAATGTTGCCAGGAATTACAAAAATTTATAACCAACTTCTGAAAAAGAAATCACCAAAGGGGGGAAAAATACCCAAATTTATTTAGTTCGTTGTTTTTTTTTAATTTTTCCTGACCAGTTTAACAAACAAAGCACAACAACATTTTATAAATTATTTCGACAAAAAATTCCAACTTGTAGCTCTGTTCCTGTACTGACCGAATTCAGCCAAACTAATTGAAGAAGTTGATCAGCGCAGGGTCTGCACTTGAATAGGTTTAAAAGTGTAAAAATATTTAGTCAAAAATTACCTACAAAAAATAATTTAAATTTTAATTGTTTACATCATTTAATTTTAATTTTTTGACGCGTAATAAAAAGAATTTACTACTACTAATACAATGGCAACACTACGTGACTCACTAATCCCTGCTTCGCTCCCCAATTTTTATGTAGGGTGGGTTTGTTTTAATCCAATTTTAATCCAATGCCTGCGCTAATGGAGATAAAAATTACTTATCCTAGACACGCACCTGTTAATTCATCACATATCATACATTGGTTTATGGTCATACAGTACCCATTTCGAATAACGGCACTTTGGTGAATTTCTATTTTATTCACCACACCGGCAAAATTCACCACACTTTGCAAAAAGTCACCACACTAAAACTCACCACACATTACAAAAATTCACCACGCAACAAAAAAAAATAATATTTTTTGTTTGATTCCTTCCGACCGAGCCCCGTCCCGTCCCGTCAACCGTCACCGACACACAACCGCTACCGTCGGTGGTAAAACCCACCACGCACAGGACACGACATATTCCCTCCCATTCTCTTCTCCAGCTCACCCTACTCGTACACGCAAAGCAAGATCTATCAGACGCACAACACAACACACACGCACGCCATAAATTTCATCTTAAACCAAGCGGGGTTTAATTTTCTTATATACAAATCAAACGCGAAAAAAGAATGTGTGAATTTCAACGTTTTTGTTTTTTGAACGAATAAACAATAAACGAATTTCCAAACCACAAATGCTGCCAACCGACTGCTGAAAAATAATCACTAAAATAGAAAAATATACTAATATTTGAAATAAGTTTATAATGTTGCCGTTTACCAACACTATTATAATTCATTGAATGTCAAAACAACCGCTAAAACAATCAGCTGATTGTTGCTCCGCAGTAGCTGAGAATCATTTTGTTTGGCAATTATTGTGTGCTTTTGTTAAAAAGTGTTAATTTATAGTCTATTTTTGATCAATATATACAAATAATTAAAGAAATAACAGGTAAATTATGTGAAATATTCGATTTTATTTTAACAATCAACGAAATGTGTGAAAATTGCTATAAATTTCGATGAAAATAAATGTACAAAGGGAGTTAACGCAATACGCCATTGAATTATGGGTGAGATTACATGCAAATGTTGTTTTAGAGAAAGAAAAAGAAGACTGCGGGTACTAAAAATTATGATTCCATTGGATTTTGATTGAAACAGTAGTTTCTTTGCTTTAGGAGAATTATCAATAATATGGTGTTTCTTTCGTTTGCCCAATGGTATAATTGAAGTAGAAACTAAGAATTAAATAGAGTACAGTGAACTCGTGGAAACGTGAACCTTTACGAACGAAGAGTGTTCATGTTTTCGATTGTTGAATTATATTTTGTATTATTTATCTACATTTTAAATTACTATTTATAAAGTTTTGTTATTCCTTGAGTTATATATAAATGAATAGTGAAACCAATCCTTAAAAATATTTGAATTTTATAATCCGTAGGACGAAAGAGTGTTTATAAAATATCTCGCAGCTGGAGCATACTTTTAGCAGCTAAACAATATATTTTTGTAGGTATATAAAAGCTGATCACAGCATAATCCAAGCTCTTTATTTTTCTCTCTCAATTATATTTTAAAAGGATTCTCCTATGGCGACTGCGCGGAAAGTTTTTTCTTTTTAATTTAATATCGTAGATTTTTGAGATGCACAATCAATTGTATACAGTTTTTGTTTACATGCCTATACATATATAACTTATAAATTAGATCCTTTTGTGTTATGTGAAAGTTTTATGATTTTTATGCCTTGTTGCCTTGATGTAAGCAAAAGAGTAAATTCTTTGAAAAATTATATTCACGTTTTACAATAG
This sequence comes from Sarcophaga rosellei, assembly GCA_930367235.1. Taxonomy (NCBI): domain Eukaryota; kingdom Metazoa; phylum Arthropoda; class Insecta; order Diptera; family Sarcophagidae; genus Sarcophaga; species Sarcophaga rosellei. Next base: position 1,488,316 of record OV884017.1, on the reverse strand, counting down.
TCAATGCAAACAAAAATGTGATTTTGTTTCCTGGGTGTTCATGCTTCTGCATATTCAAGCTTTCGCGAATACACTGTATTTTTATAAAATAAAAATATTTCTGTCATGATTTTAGATCGTGACTAAATCGTTAAATTTTTCGAATGTTTAGCAACTACTAATGGAAACAGCATTTTTAAAAAACAAATCCTGAGATCAATGTTATTGTTCTTGATATTATTATTATTAGACAACATTCTAAACTCTTTCATTATCAAAATGTACTATTTTTAAGTATTTATGGATAATTGAAAAAAAAACGAAAGGAATGTGAAGAGATTAAAAAATGGCCACTCACACTATTATTTTTTAAATGAATAAGTCAAAATAAAGTCCGCTTTCTTTATTATACTAAAATTAAAGAAACCCTAACAGGAATTGACTGAAAATAACAATTAATTATGCTAATGGAACTGGTTGTTCGATTAAATCTTTTAACATACATATGTATATGAATACTAAAACACTTTAGCAAATGCATAATGCAATCACTTGAAAATAATATTCATATTTTAAATTAAGAAATACATTTTTATTAAATCTTTTCTTATCAATTCTTTTGTCAATTGTTAACAAAAATGTAATATTTATCATAAGTTTGTTAATGTTTTTATGGTACCATCATGAGTGCCTAAGTGTTAACAAAAGTATTTGTTTTTTAAAAAATGTTTTCATTTGTATAGGCAGCTATGTATATGCATCATATTATTGAAATATTACGCACGTATAAACCCTTTAAGAAATCTTCTTAACACGTGTCTTTATTGTGGAAAATTTAGTTTCGTATTATTTTGTACATCTGAACAGACGTCGAAATAGCAAATATATTCATTCGTATAAATTATTTATCAGCATATGCTTCTGCTTAATTTCTATTTTTTTATTTTTATTGTTTTCTATATACACTGCTGCTATATTGCTTCTGTGCTTATTATTATTTTTTGTCAAAAATAAGGGGGCTTGTTTTTATGTCGCTAACATTTTGAAAAGCGTGTTTGGAATTGTTGATATTTTCACCTATTCATAGTGTTATTCTGCACTAAACAAATCAACAACATGTTTTTAACATTGACCACAAACGCTCATCTATTTTATATAAACAATATCATGTGAGCCGATAAAGTGGTCAAGATATGAGGGGTGTAGTTATGTGTTCGTCAGGCGGATAAACAAATGAGCTTTTGTATATAAAAAGTTTATATTTATTTTTATATTTTAAAACAATAAAAAGTATCTTCTCGGCAACAAAAGGGGCATATAGTTTGGTGTTTAAATTTTATAGCTCATGATTATGATAGAAAATTTAAAATTAGTTGCAGTATGTTCGCAAATTTTTATGGAAAAATCAGCACTTTTTATTTGCATTTTAAATATATCGGTTTTAAATAGAAAAAAGTCATAATATCATGAAACATTTGAACATTGAAATGAATGAACCATTATTAATTATAATAATGCAATAATATGTATGTATGTACATATGTATGTATTTAATGTATTACTTTCTGGCACTATTTTGTTCTTATTTAATGCTTCTTCTTGAATAAATCAAACTGATTTCATTTCTATGTTTAAAGTAGTATATAAACAAGTGTCGAAAATCTTATCTGACCCAAAAAAAAGATTATAAGTTATTCTGATTTTATCATTTGCGATGTGATGTTTGCGAATGGCAATATGTCAATCAATATTTGTTTAGTTAGGGGGTATGTATACTAAAATACGATATAGTATGTACAAATATTTTGATTTTTGGATAATAACAGTTTAAATACACGTGCGTATTATATAATTATCAATTAGCTGATGGCTAATGCTGTATGACTGACTATACACAAATAAATACATATATTAAATACGTAGTCGTCAAGGGATAATATTTGTCGGAATATTCTTAACATAACTTTATATAACATTAATACGTTGCACTTTAAAATTTCATCTTCTTTCAGAAAAAAAAATAAAAGAATATGAGAAGAAAAGAAAAAGAAAAAATTAGTGAACATTCACAACATAATTTCTATGATTAAATTGTATTCTATAATCGGATGCGAATTTGTAAAGGTTTTAGCATAGATTACTTAATTATATGTGCGTATATAATTGTTATAATTTTTGAATGTGATTAGGTTGTTCATTTCTTTACATTTTTTTATTTTAAAGAAGTTTTGAATTCTATAAACTAGTACTAGAATTTTAAAACCACTGATTATACATTAGTACTGGCTAAGATTTAAAATTATTCGAATGCCAAGTTTCTTAAGATTGAAATATTTAAAGATATGAACATATGATTTCAATTTGATATAGACAGTATAAAAATTGTATATGATTGATTCTGGTTTTTAATAACGAAATTATTTCTTTGACTTTTCTTTTATAACTTTCGAACTTCGAACCATTAAGTCTATTATAAATATAAATTTCTAAAAAGAAGTATATGTATGCACATACATATTAAGAAAATGAAACTCTAGTACTGATAATAACCACATACATTCCTATAAAAGTAAAATATTAATTGTAATTATAAAATTATAAACAAATTATTTGATAAACATCATAAAATGTAATTGGCTAATTGCAAAAGACTCAAAGTAGCAAAGTTCTTTGCTTTTTATTTGCCTGGAATCGGGTTATTAGCAATATATGCACTGACATATGAAGATGTAGTTGAAATAGAAAAATTCAATAAGTTTGTTCCTGTATTCCTCTTTTGAATTGTCTAAAGTCTCTATAAGAATCTCAAATATATGTATTAGAAATGTTTGTTTAAATGATGTGCGTTTACGTTTGTGTTATTGAAATTACAAAATCTATAGAGCATATTGCATTTTTTTGTTTGTTTTAAATATACTTGAACTTGAAAGCATCTTGGAGAGCAGATCTTAATAACAAAAAAAAAAATAAGGAAAAATTATATTATGTACGCATTTTGTTTCAATAAAAGTAAATATTTACTTTATTTTTAATGAATGAGATAAAAAGATGTTTTACAATCAACGAACGACGTCATTTGCATCATTTTGCACAACTTTCCATTGAGTCTGTCAAAAATGTTAACACTCGCGTGTAAATGTACTTTATTAACATTTAATGTTTAAATTAAAAACAAAAATAAAACAACAAACAAAAACAAAACAATTTTTATTTGCCGACATTAATCGCACTTGACACCAAACGCGTGATAATAATTTTGTCCAAATCACATCACATTTGTTTTTAGTCCGAAAAGTGGAAAGAAAAATTCCATTTTTAAACATTAATTAGATATTGTTTTGTTTGAATAATTTAGCTGCCGTATCAAAACATTACGCGAGCCTTTAAACGTTTTCATCACTGTGTTACGAACTTTACCTTGGAAGTGTTTGTGCAATTTAAAATCGTTTCCTTTAGTTTTTTATTTTTTAATTTTATAAATAAAAAATTATTTTTTAATGGTACATTAAATAATTCAAAAAGAAACTCACATTTTTTTATTGTATTTAATTTAAAACACTTTTCTGGTTTTTTAGGTTTGGTTTTACGCTTTTCCCTACAAACGATGTATGGAAAGTGAAACGTATTGAATCATACGACCTATCGGCACACACTAATATTAGCTCTAACAACTCTCGTATTTCGAAACTTATGAGTGCTCTAACGCTCTACCAATTTAACGTTAGAGGCAAACTATAACGAGAGACAAACAATCTAACATTTAGCCAGTTGTAGATTGCAGAGTAAAACACTATGGATCATTTAAACAGAGGCATTGCTTATGTTGGTGAAAGATAACAGACTTTTTTATATTTCTCCATTGTACGTCTTTAAAGATTTTGTTTGTTAAAGAAATATTCCAAAGCGGATATTGCATAAAACTGGACATAAATTGTAATCTGTTTACGTTGGATAGATTTCCAAAAATTCATTATTTTGCCGGCAGTTATGCTTTTAATTAAATGCCATAGAGTGTTACGGATTAGAGAGACTCATTCACTAGATCGCTGGCTGACTTTTTACCTATTATTATTATTTTTGCTTAATCATCGACAACATGTCATTCGTTATTTCAATAATTCTCTCCAGAGAAATGTAGCCAATACTACTATATAATATATACGTATTCCATATGATTTCTTATCAATTTCTCATTGGGTGTCTATGGAATGTGGGAGCATTTCACGTTTTAATAATATGAGAATACACACTTGATTGATCGCTAGTTTTAGTCAGCCGCTTGTTTCTTAAAAACCCTGGCGTTTTTGTTTATTGAAAGTGCGTGCAAAGTCGTGTTGTGCTGAAAACTAATATTATCTACTTGCATACAACTGTTCCTTTATTCTCATAGTTTTGTTAACATTTCATTTGTGTTTCTCCCATAGAGTACGTAAGTAAGTTTTGTTTAATTTGAGTTTATAAGAGAGTATTGTATTAATTATATGTGTATACTCATTCTATAAAGAATAATCAATCTAATAATGTGAGTCATGATCAATTATTCTAAATGTTTCGATTTGAAATGGTCAATTATTTTTCTTGTATAAATAAAATTGAATAGTATTTAGCTTTTGTTTCTTAATTTTTGAAACGGCGAATTATTTATTTATGAATTACACATACAGTTGTAACCTATGTAAGAACTTCTTAAAGTCTCGTTAGTTGAGTAGATATTAACACGTACAAGACTCAGCGTCAACTATTCACATACAGTCATAATATTGAAGTCACCGCTGTCTAAGATTGGTATAACTGTAAAAACGTTAAAAGTCTTTACAAACGCTAAATCATTTCGTTGAATATGGTGGATGTGACTCATAGCAATACCTAGTGCTGCCTATTCGTTCCTAGTCATAATATCCTTTGCCTGATCGTGATACAACTATTAAGACGATAAATGATTCAATTGAAAACGTGAATTTAACGAATTTTATCAAATATTTCCTAATGACCTTTGTTTAGAGTTATATCACGATGTTGGCGACAATTGGGTGTTATTATTTTTATTAAATACAGACCACCACATGATATACATACATATATGTATGTGTACATACATAATATATCATATACATATGTTATATATACATAGTTTTACATTACATTTCTTATATTTACAAACATAAGTTTGAGTTTAATATGAAACCTCTTTAATTGAAGAGCCGTAGGTTTTTGGTTTTAATTAAAAGCTATAAATATTTGACGACAAAAAGTTAATTAAAAATTTTTAAAATATTATTTAATTGGAAAAAAAAATCGAATAAAATTGAAAAATTATTTTATTTGTCAATGATGTATGTTTTGTAACACTTGTGTATGTGGTTCTTTTCAAAACAACCATTTCGATTGTTAATTTGTGAAATGAAATGCGTTTAAGTATGTACACATATTAAATTTTTACAGCCCGTAAAGTGGTTAATTATTGTTCTTTTTGTTTTTTATTTTCAATTTATTTAAATCGCTTAGGATGCATAAATAAATAAAGATTGGAAATAGAATAGTTTTTACATTTTGTTTAACCGATAAATTAAAAATCCTTGTGGATTTAATAAAAAAATTGTAAAGTTAGTTAAAAATCATTTACTATTTTCTATTTTGTTAAAAAGTTATGTTCAAACTCAGGATGTTTTAACAGTTTTCTTAATACATAAATATTTAACCAAAATGAAAATGTAAAGTATTCTCCGTTATTTGCATATAATTTTATTTGGTTTTACATTTACATTACCACGTCAATAGCTTATTGTGTTTTCATTTAGTTTTTAATTATTTCGTCTCCGTTTGAAATAGTTTCGATGGCAACAACAATGTTCATTAATATTGCTTGTTAAATACAATCTTCTTATATATAAAAATGAATGTGTGTTTGATTGTATGTTTGTATGTTTGAAGTTTATAGACGATTAAACGGCTGAACCGATTTTCTTGAAATTTTCACAGTATCTTCCTGTATGTCTGGAAGAAGTTATAGGCTACTTTTTATGTTGATATTCCAAATGAGCGAGGGGCCAAGCCCACGTATGCTACATACTACATACTTAATACAGTGTACTCTCTCATAAGCGGACACCTACGGGACTGACAATTTTGTCCGCTTATAAGGAGTGTCCGCTGATGAGAGAAAATCAAAAAGAGCAATCAACAAACTATAAGTACATATATATTTCTTTAAACACTTTTATTTTCAAAAAACATTCATATAATGACAAGAGAAAATAAACAGAAATTTCATTTATATTTTTTGAATAAAAGAGAAAAAGGTTTGAAAGACCTGATATGTATTCAAGTGGATTTAATATAGTCCGAAATTTTAGCTTGGCGAGTTTTACCTTTAATTTCAATATTTTGGCGATGCATTTGAAGATCAGTCAGCATTTTAACACTTTCAAGGTCGCTGTGATATAGAGAAAAACGTTTTAGTTTTCTTATGGCTAAATAAGCCTTCTTGTATGAAGTGAACTTGTCTTCTTTTTATCTTTTCGGGATTCCCCTTTTTAAATGCACGTTTTATGGAATAATAAACTCAGCGAATAAGAAATGTATACAAGTGTTACCACGCTGTAAGTTTTAAACAAAAACAAAAAAAATTATGTTACCATTCTGCAAGTCGTCCGTTTATGGGGAACTAAAATGCCAATATGTCGTGGAAAAAGTGTCCGTGTCCTGTTATGAGAGGGTTGTCCGCATAAGAGAGAAATATTTTAAAAATCCCATACAATTTTTTTGGTACTGAAAAAAGTGTCCGTTTATTGAAGGTGTCCGCTTAAGAGGGGTGTCCCTTAGGAGAGAGTACACTGTATTTAATTGCATTTGAAATATATTACTCATACGCATAGTAGTTACCCCTACAAGTATGCTATCTGTGATTCTTGATGTATAAAACCAAAGAAAATAAAGTGTAAAGAACGACGCGGGGGGAAAGATAGAAGGGAAAGAAAAAAATTTTGTAACCAACATTTGTGAAAAAATTCACCAAATAAGAAAAAATATAACCAAAATTAAATTCGTAGACTTTTGTTTTATTTATTTTTTTTTCAAGTTTAAATTATCTATATATATATAAATGAATGTACTTTATGGAATCGTAAACTATGCATTTAATCTTTAGCAAAGTTGTTGCGCATGAGCCGACGAAGGTTTCTAAGTTGGTATAACCAATTTCCGACAGGTGGCGCCACTGAAAATTCTTCGAAATTAATTAAATCGTAAACTGTGCATTTGGTCCTGTGTTGAAAAGAAAAGAAAAGAGCATTACTAGCCTCAGAATCAGCATTGAGACTGAAAAATCTTCGAGTACATGCCGCACAGATCCGTTCGCATGAATCACTTGAACAATGAATCACTTGATCGAATGCGTACTACTCAGGCCCGTTCGTCTGAATCATCTGGACAACGGGAAACAAAATCAATAAAGTGATTCAAACTTAATTGGATATTTGTCTAATGTCTTTCCTTCAAATTTATTTTAGTTTGTAGTGCAGCAAAGCGCGCAGGGTACAGCTAGTTGTCTATAAAATTTGATGTACACTAGAATGACCTTTCAGTACACACATTACATTTGTAATATATATTAAGGAATTACTTTCTAAAACTAATCGTTTACTTATATCAGTTTTCAATTACTTGGTTTTGATTATGTAGATTTATGTACATATATCTGTACAATACGGACATTTTAAATTATTGAAGGAGGCCCCTCAGCCTAAATAGAGTATGTAATTTTGAAAGTTATTCTATTTTTCTTTTAACGTATTTGCTACACAGGAGTAAATAGTTGCTTAACGTGAGAGTTATTTTATTAAACTTCTAATATTGAACAATCAGGTTAAATTTATACATTTTGAAAGGTTGTTTTCAAATTTTTGGTCACCGTAGTGTACTAATTAGTTGGAATTGTTTAACACATTGTTGTTATGTGTTAAAATTTAAATATAAATAATATAAATACAATAGAAACGCTCTTGACAACTGTTTTTATTAAATTTTTTAATAATTTTTTTGTATAATTTTTTTTGTTTTTTTTTTTTAAGATTTTCACTTGTAAAAATCTGTAACGAACGTTTCAATGACAATTGAATATGCAAATTTATTATTATTATTTATTCATTTAATTTAAATATTGTTGCTACTTATATTAAATAAACATTTTTTCATTGAAGTATAAACATCAATGTAGAAAGGGAATTTAAAAACAAATTGTACTTAAAATGTCAGAATAACTAAAATATTATGGTCAATGCAAAAAATACCTCATATTTTATGTTTATAAAACTCCCTCTATTTACTTAACTTCTTCCTTATTGTATAGAGAGTTTGTTTTGGACAACAAACTCTTAGGTTGTATCTATGTACTCATGCGATCTATTGAAAAATGGATTTTGTGAGGGAGGAAAGGCAGTGTTTAGGAACGTTAGTACCGAATCTGCTTATATTGTGAGTGATGGAAGAGCGTTCCACATTCGGATATTGGGGTTAAAGAACGAATTTCTTTAACGCATTGTGCATTTTGCTTGTCAATCGCAGACTTATGAAAAAAGAGGCGATTTTATTTTGTTAGAGCAGAATTCGCTGTAGAAACGATAGAACAATTAAATTCTATCTACATTGCGACATTGCTTCAAAGAATCAATAGAGTTGGATACACCAATGATCACCTTCGCCCTTTCCTTTACATGGTCGAGAAGCTTTAAACAAGACTATGATGCACCACCTCATACATGAGAGTTGTACTCCAACTTCGGTCAAATATAAGTGGTGGAATGGCCATTTTAATAAAATCTTAAGACACTTGAATGTTTGTTTAGACACTTGAACTTTCATGTGGAGAATATCAAGTGGTTTAAACCCATATGTTACAGATGATATATTATTAATAAGCAACATTGGGTCTTGCGCGCATTAATAAGGACCCCATTCACAAGACCGCAATATTAGGAGATTGCCTGTAGGTTGTCTCGACTCCAAGCGGTCGGTCTACGATAAAATAAATGTGAACAACACATATTACTCTCTCCTGCATAGGATAGATAAATAGATAGGAAGGATTAAATAATAAATAAAAAATATTGCTATTTATAGTAAGGAATAGATTTGGTAGGGTGGTGTTTTTGTATTTTTCAGACTAAGCTTCAAGCCATTTAATTAATTGAATCGATTGTAACCAAATGATAGAAATTTAAAATTGCTTTTCATAAACAATTCAATTATTTGCTTGTTTAATTTTTGTGTGTTTGTGCAAATCTTAGCTAAATAAGTCATTTGTAAACATATTTTGAATTTAAGTCTTAAGGTGTTTGCATTTCTAGTGTTATTATAGTTTGAATAGAAACTTAGGTGGCCGTGCATCATCTGGCCCATTAGCTCAGTTGGTTAGAGCGTCGTGCTAATAACGCGAAGGTCGCGGGTTCGATCCCCCCATGGGCCACATAGATCTATTTTTTAAGTTACATGTTTATTGCAAATCAAAAGGATTTTCAGAATTTATGGATCATTTTTGCAATAAAAATTTCGTATGGAATTGTTTTTTTTTTGTCGAAATGAAATGTAGTCTTTTAAAGTATTTAAGATTTCAGTTTATATATAAATTCGGACGAAAGACGATTATCGGCCCATTAGCTCAGTTGGTTAGAGCGTCGTGCTAATAACGCGAAGGTCGCGGGTTCGATCCCCCCATGGGCCATGACAAATTCTTTTTATTTTTTGTGTCGCATGCGTTTACATTGACTTTAAGGCATTCTTTCTTTCCTTCAATTAATTCATTTAAGGAAAAATATAATTTTTTTTTTGTAAATTTCCTAAAATTGCTAACTGATCGATCAGTGAGTGAAAATGGAGCGTGTATTATTATCGGAGATTAGTAACTATATTATAATGTTGCTCAAGTTTATAATTACAGGATTTCCTTAAATTCGTTCAGTCTGACTAGGGTCTATTTATTGCTTTCTAATTTTAATTATTCAAAATTTCGAAAGTGACCTTTCGGTTGGAAGTATTTCAATGTTATTTTAATTTTTCTGCAATTCAAAGGAAAACCTTCGATTTTGACTAATCCGTATTCCTTTTTAAATTTTAATTATTTAATGTGTCAAAAAGGTTGTTAACAATTGTTATTAATGGGTTAAGTAGGAGCCAGCCTGTATATTGAGTTATACTTAATAAATTTTTGAAACACCTTGTATACAATTTTAAAGACAATAACACTACCATTGAGCTTAAGTAATAAAATAAACACAATGTTGGCATCTGGCCCATTAGCTCAGTTGGTTAGAGCGTCGTGCTAATAACGCGAAGGTCGCGGGTTCGATCCCCCCATGGGCCAACATAAGTTAACTTTTTTTTTCATATTTTCTGAAAAATACCTTGTCTCTTTATTTAAGAACGCCTTAAGCAATATTAAAAAAAAAAGAAAAAATATTCATAAAAAAACACATAAAAATAACCGCGGAAATTATTATTGTTTACTTATTGCCATAGCATCTGGTAGGATACCACTTTTCCCACTTTATTGTGGTTTCTCATTGTATTTTCCTTTGGTAATTTATTTTGATAATTCATTTTCGTTTCATTTCAGACAAGGTATGAGAAGAATAATAATAAATAAATCTTAAAAAGAAGAGACATTTTCTGTTGGAGAAAGAAAGATTTTTATTTTATTTATGAGTCCTTAACAAAAGTTTACTTTTGGTTTTGACAAACTGAGCAACCACGAAGAATCTAAAGGCATGTCGTGATGGCAGCTGGAGGAATAACTAACGAATTGAAAATGTCGCAATTATATACAATTTGTTATTGGCCTGAATGCCACTGACACTGCAGAAGGCTTCAACAAACATACAAACCCATTAAACAAACGAACGAATAAATTTTCATGATAGTTTATGCCCTTCAGTGATGTTGCATTGTGTTCGTTCATCTTGTCAGAACTTCGAATTGGTTGCTTGGCTTAGTTGAATGTTTTTCCATAATATAACTACATACATGACACATTTCTGTTCTGGTGGATTTTTTTCAGTAACATTTTAATTAAATTCTTGTAAATGTTTCTGGATGTTATTACACTGGGAAAGTTCATTGATTCATGAGACAAATTATGTACAGACACAGATACTTTATATTTCCATTTCTTAACAATATTCCAGAATTTATTTCACGGTTGATTTCTATTTGTACTGGCTATTATTTATTGTAGGACTTATGGAAACGTGGCTGACAGTGTATTTTTAATGTACATAATTAAAATAGGAGGGGAAATATATCGTTAGTATAATTCGCAAAGACGCTAAGTCCACTTTTTTCCAAAATTCAGATTTTAATGCAAAACGGTAACATTATGCAAAATACATATTTTACAACAACAAAAAATGTTATTATGTAGTTTAAAGTTGTTGTAATTTTGTGGTTGGCAAAAACGCTAAGTCCACAAAATTGCGAAAAATATTAAAAACACGTGCTAATTTTTTGATTTAATTTGATTTTTTTGAGTTGATTTTTAATCTAGGTCATTTAAAGAGAGCTATTTTGTAAAAATAATTGCGTTTAAAAAGTTTAAAAATGTTAAAAACTGGAAATGTTACAAAGTTTTTTGTGTCTCCTGTAAAATTTGAAAAAAGGGACTTAACACATTTGCGAATTAGACTAACGATATAGTACATATTCTCATTTCCTTTGAAGATTAAATGTATTATTAATGATTAAATTCTTAATTCTTCTAATTTTAGTTTGAGAGAATGGCTGCTTCCGTTTTATTTGCTTGCGGTTTGAATGAACAGAAATTACCCTCATTTATTCACATCAGCGAAGAGTCTAATATAGATGGCAGCTTTTTAATAAGTTCTATCTTGGGCCAACGTTTACGCATCTCAAATGCTGGCACTCTACTTGTATGTCTGCAACACAACTACCAACACTACTTTAATGCTGGAATGCGTTTAGGCTACAATTGCAATATATTCTTGGGCAAAACTCTTAGTGTTATCGATACGCTAACGGATATGGCTAAGGACTTTGTAACCTCAAAATGGTTATCAAAAGAAACTTCCATTACCGAATTACTACTGGCTGATATAAAAGAACAAATATCGGGACAAAATTTTATTTCTCGCATCAACACTACTGTCATAATAGACAATTTGTCAATATTATACAATTTGGGTGCTACAAAGGAGGATATACAAAAGTTTTGCCATGGTTTGATGGCTCTTTCTCAAGAATTCCAAAATTTGACCATCATTACAAAGATGAGCAATTGTGATATTTATAGTCTGGATGATAATAATGTGGCCAAAATGGGTTCACTACACATAAGAGTAGTGAAGCTTAAAAGTGGCGTGTTCCGTGAAGTTGATGGGAAATTGCTAATTAAAAAGCTTCAGGATGAGGAAGACAATAGCTATGAATGCAATTATTCCTCAAAAGAGATTTTGTATAAAGTCAATGATCGTAATGTTAAAATTTTTAATCCTGGAGAAATTGGATTGAAAGCATAAAATAAATCAAATGGAAAGAACGGTAATTTTACAATTTCTTGGAATTAATAACATAACATAAATATTATGTACGAATTATTAGTGAAATCTTTTGATTATTTTTTAAATTATTTTCTCTTTTCAGTTCAAAATCATTGGAGGAGAATCAAGCGTTCATTCAGTCTGCTTTCAAGGTGTTTAAAGCATAAAATATAGATTCTTATAAACGATAATTATTTTAATACAATTTTCTAATTTTTAGATATAAAACCACAAATAAAATATATTCAAACCACAAACCAATAGCACAATTCAAGATTTATCGTGTAATTATTTAACCATATACAAATTGTCATGGATTAACTATTTCATCTCTCATGTTTCACAATTTCTTACATTTTCCATCATACTAACACATTTTATGTCAAGTAAGTAATTTACTTATATGTATATCATGTACTATACTATTACAATACTATATTATGTATCGTACTTTATATATATTTTTATTTCTGAATTAGTTTCCGATAAATTTTCATATTCGCTACTGTCCCATGAAACAATATCAGCATAAAACTGAAGTCGATATACGTATTTCATTTACTATAGACAGACACAACTATTTGCATATTTGTTTGAATTTTGCATTTAATACTTCAATTCCCTTATGCTCAACGACTGTAAATGCTGTATGTATTGTGTATTGTTCTTCCAAACGTCGTTACAATATGGCGATGTACTATAGAGTCATACAACCAAACCAACCATTACCATGTTTTCCACACACAGCCACAAATCACTTGGATGCCATTGTATTCGTTTCAGATCCTTTAAATTTTAATTCAGTTTTGTTGCCACTATTTCACACAATAGTGGCCTTCAGAGATTTTTATGCACAAAGTACATACCTACTTTGTACATAATAAAATATAAAGAAAGTTTTCTATTTTTATTCCATTCGTTTATTGTGCAAACTTGGCAAATATCTTTCCTAATTTTATTTATTTTTTTTTATTTTATCGCGCGAGTAATAGAATTTGTTTTGTTACTTGTATTTATTTTAAGGTTTTTTTTTATTAATAATTTATTTTATTTAGTTGATGTTTGCTTACAATTTATAGGTTTTCTTTTTATTTGGAATATTTTATTAGACTTTGAAACATTTCCGTTGTCTTAAGAATACATTTTTATTTCTATTTTATTTACATACATATTTTCTCTAATATTGCGGTGTACATATACATATACTGCTAATGTTTTGTTCTTTACGTATACATGTATGTCACTGACATAAGATTAATTCTCTTTTGGAAGATATTTTGTACATAATACGTGTGTATTTTATGTACATGTAGTACCGATCCAAATATTAGCATCAATACGCCACTTAGTCACCTTCTTTCCCGACGCATACAATGGAAATATAAAATAATTGAAATAAATAAAATAAAAATTTTACAGAGAGTAAATGTTTGTCGATTTAACGCATTTTTAAAAATATTTTCACATGTAGATAATCCGAAATAAGTTAAAAATAATAATATAAACGCTTTTTTATATTTCTAAGGATTTCGAGTATTTTGCCATTTTATTCGGAAATCATTAAGGTTTTCTCATACTGGTGTTGATATGGACATATTCGAATTACAAAGTAGATTCATCGATTAAGTATGTGAGGGACTTTGAAGTACTAAAAGACAGTCATTAATCTCCATTATTTGAACCCCACTATAACTTATTATCTATCTGTAAGATGACATTATTTACTCCCACTATAGTTTTTCTCTTCTATTGCAAAATGTCTCGTTCAACATTGAATCTAAGACTGTTTAGAAGGTGTGAGGTCCATTCCAGATAAATTTTATTCAAAAGATCAGAAGAATATAGTAATTGCCTCAGTAACTATATAGTAACTATCTTATATCGTTAATTAAATTGTTCCTAGTATGGTAATAAAAATGTCTGGTTTTAACTTGTTTAAAATTCCGAAATTGCTGAATAAATATACTTTATAGGTCCAGCTTATTACAGTGTTGATTCAGATAAGTTTGTCCCCCTCTACGTCTGTTTGTTGGTTTTTACGCTTTTGATAATTTCAAAACTAGCAATTCAAGTAAATTGATTAGTTTTAGATTAAAAATTAATATAATTTCATATTAAGTTCAGAACAAAGTTGATTAAATTAAAAATAAAAAAGACCCTCGTATTAAGCAAAATAGATTATGGATTGTACCTATATGGCAACGGCAGCAGTCTGATATAAATATCATTAAAACTGCCTACCACATGGCCGCAAGAGCCTCAGTCTACGCCTTCAGAACTACCCCGATTTCCAACATCCTTACTGAGTCCAACCTTCCATCTTTAGAAAACAATACAAGAAATAAAGGCAAGAATCATACCAAAACTCCTGACCAGCACTAACTCTATTATTGAAAAAGACGTACATTCTTTCATGACTGCAAGAAGACGACAACGCATAAAATCTGCAATAGCCCAATCCCTAGAGCTAGCCCGAGCAATAGAAATCCCCCTTATTCACTCTAAAAAGATAAGCAATAAACCACCTTGGAAACTCAACGCTATTTCTGTAGACACTTCATTATCCAATTTAAGGAAAAATCACACCACCAAAGAAGAATATCTAAGTCTCATTGCAGAAAAGAAAACACGTTTAAAAGAGCACGGCTGGAACTTTATGTATACCGACGGTACTAAATCCTCGCGTAACATAACAGCATATGCTGTAGTTGACGATGAAAGCAACAGTCTGGTTCTCAGAACACTTTACAATTACTCCTCTGTGTTCACGGCAGAATCTTGCGCTTTATTTAGAGCTGTCCAGCTAGCAATTTACACCAAGAAGAAAACAGTTATTTTTTCTGACTGCCTCTCTGTGCTGAAGGCTATTTCCAATCCACTAAACAACAACTGGAGTATATTAATTAAAATCAGAGACGCCTTAATTGGAAACGAAGAAAATATCAGAACACACTGGATTCCTAGTCACACTGGCATTCTTGGAAACGAAAAAGCCGATGACGCTGCAAAGCACGCTTCCTTTGCGCCTGTGTTCACGGAACCACTCTTTGAAAAACTCGATCTTAGACGACACATAACCGAACACATAAAAAAGAAATTTAAGGAAACTACACCTAAACATTATCATTATTCTGTGATAAATCCGAACAATATTAGCCCATTATATCCAATAACAGTAGAAAAAGACAAAATAAGGATCTTCTCCAGACTTAGACTTGGTCATACAGATTTTTCCCATGAATTCCTTATAAAAAGATCAAACAACCCAACTTGCGACAGATGTAAAACCAATTTAACTATTAAACATGTTCTTGATGATTGCCCAGGATTATCCCACTTAAGACCCACACATCAACCGAATTCCAGATTCACCAACCTTCTCAGTGAAGCAACTGTTCATAATATTAATACTATTTACAACTTTATTAAGCAAACCAGACTCCTTATTTAAAATCCCTAAAGCCGATAGCCTTGGCAGCTAGTGCTGTTTTCCTTTTTAGTTTTAGAATTCATTCTTAAAATTAAAATAAATAATAATAATAAAAATAAAGTTGAACGAAAGAAAAATAAAAATTAAATCAGGGGACACCCGGGTTTGAACCGGGGACCTCTCGATCTGCAGTCGAATGCTCTACCACTGAGCTATATCCCCTTGTTAATTCAGTATGACTATACTACTACTTATGCTTTTTATTGAATTTCTTTTTTCTCATACCAATGATCACAAGCCCTTTTAATTCTTTCAATGTTTGTCTTCTTAAATAGCGACAAGATTAAATGACTTCATACCAGCGTTGCCATTTGCCAAGTTTTCCCTTTTTTCCAAGTTTTTTAGGATGCGAAAAAGTTTTCATTAAATTTGTTTTCTAACAAAACAAGTTTTTTCGACAAAAATAATTTTAATTTTTTTTCAATAAATTTAATGATAATAACACGCAATAATTATATTTTTAAAGGAAATGTTATGTATTTTATTAGTCCTGGGCAAAAGTAGCAAAAAACACCAATAGAGGGTACCGGTCTCCCGTGTTTCCTTTAAACATTTTGGAACTTTTATAGAAAACAAGTTTTTTTTGGTAAAAAAAAAGTTTTTTCCCCAGAAATAAAAAGTTTTTTTCAAAAAAATTCTGGCAACGCTGCTTCATACATATAAAAATGTTAAAAACCACGCAGTTAATAAATATGCTTTTGGGAGAGATGGGAGTGAGGGATACTTAATAAATAATTCTTTAGTTTTTTTTTTTCTTGTTGTACATACAATATGTATTTATAAATTTTAATTCTATTATCTATCCATGGTAGCATTATTTTAAGAAATAAATGATTGTTTGAAGCATTTTTTTGCTTTCTTTTTGAATTTTTGAAATTTAATACAATTTCTTTCTTTGTGCGTGTGTCTACACTACTGTCTGTATTCGACTTAAATTACAAGCCTTAGTATATGGGACTTAGAAAGGCAAATCAATTTTAACAACTGACACATGTATGTATATATGTATATACATGCATACAACAATATTTGTATAATTTTCTTTTAAATTAAACAGTTTATTTTTAATGTTTTTAATACATTTTGCTGTTACATATATTAAAAGCAACAAGTTGACGTTTTTATTTCTTTTGTCTTTTACACTGTACAACACTGAAACTATTCAACTGTTCTATTTAATATTTTCAAATTAACCATTTATTATTATTCTGAAAGTTCTACATCAATTTAAGATATTAAAAATTATTATTAACCCTGAATGGTTACTGTTCGTCGAATCGACGAAGCTCATTTACTCTTTATCATATAACTCTTTTATGTTTGACCAGATAATGAAAGCTTGCAGTGAGTAGACGAAAAAAAAATATTTTTTTTTTAAATTGTTCGTCGATTCAATGAAGAGTAACCTTACTGTACAAAAATAATTATCCAGGATTAAAAAAATGGGTGGCCAGGGTACGTTTACTCACTGCAAGCTTTCGTTATCAACCAACATTGTTGACAAAAAGGTAAAGAGTAGATGAGCTTCGTCGATTCGACGAACAGTAATCATTCAACGAAGAGTAACCTTAATGTACAAAAATGAAGAGTAACCGTCCAGGGTTAAGAGATTCCCATCGTTCCCACAAAGAGCATAAATCCTACTTCATTAAAGTTTGTTTTGAGATCAGTTGTGGAAGTAGCTTTTGTTTAGAAATTTTATTGTTCAGAATTCTTCAATAACTTTCGAATATATTTTCTTTTATATAGAGTTTAAAGTACAATGGACTCTATGACGCGCTTTTATTAATTCTAAAGATACGTATGTATGTATTTATTATTTTCAGTATTTTATCATTTCTAGTATAATTACATAAAGTCTTCTGGTATAATTACATTATAGGCAGACATCGTGAATACTTTTCATATCAAAATCGGTCCAGACGTTGCGCTGTTCCACTTGGAGCAGTTTTTCTAATTTATAGCTTAGCTTAGTAACAATTTTCTAGAGATCCGAGTTGAATCGATTGTAATAAAGGCTTTTGAAACTATGTTGTTTGCTACATATGTACATATGTACGTGGTGTTGTTATCTCTGCTTCTACAGGGAGATATTTGTATATGATGGTGAAATAGTTTTTCTTTGACAGTCAATTTAGTTGCATGGCACATTGCATTGACGCCATATCTTGCAATGCGTATGTCGAACTTGTAATCATCGGTGATTGTACATAAAACACTGAACAGAAACTTTAAGAAAATTTTTGTTTCCACTATTAAAATTTATATATTTTATGTAGTACTGTGTATTCTAGAAAAACTTGAAACTAAAATATTAAAAAGTGAAATATTTGCTTAAATCAGCTCATTTAAAATACATGTTCTTGAAAAGTCCTGTCGTCAATGAGACTTTCTTTCCATAGGCACGCAAATAAATATTTATTGTATATTGTATATGAAAACAGTTGTAAGAGTATGAATATAAAAGCGTATAAAGGACAAGCCTGTTTTCTTAAAGTGGCAAGTGTCGGCTAAACTAACAAAAAATTTATTTTTATTTTTAACCATTTAAAAAACAAATACACAATATAATGCTGAGTATAAGCAAACCAGATGGCCGCACAAAATCTAGGTCGAGTCGACTTTCAATACAGCCTTTAAAGTTTTGTCTTTTTTCCAACATTCTGCCATTGCAGTATTAGACGTTTGAGCCTATCAGGCATATTATTGACATTAATCAGTTAACTCAACCAGAGAGATCTTTATGCTTTTCTACTTTAAGTTAAAAACTAATTAGGAGTATTGTGTTAATCACTAGACATTCTTATGTTATTAATGCTTTTAATTGTAAGTTGACGAATCTTTGTTGACATGCGAGAGGATCCAAAAGGAACTTTATCATTATTTATTTATTTTATTTATTGATTAACTCCAGTACAACAAGCATTTAATCTTATTTAATAGTACTGTTTATACAATGTGATGATTAAGTTAATAGTTATATATGTATGTATGTGTATATATAAGTGTCACAAAGAAAGCAAAAATTATAATAATTAAATTTAAGTTAGCCTTAACTTGAATTATATTAAATGGTGAGTTCTAAAGAAAAGAGAAGTGTGTTGAGATTGCAGTTTTAAATTGCATTACATTGCCTTTCAACTGAATTTCTGGCGGAAGTTGGTTCCATGAACGAATTGCATTAATATAGAAGTGCCTTTCAGATATCTGTTTATGGAACCTTACGGCGTTTATCATTATTCATTTTAAACTTCAAATCGTTACCTTACTTTCTGTAATTATTTAAAACTATACAAATAAGTATTTCAAAATCAATTAAACTCTTCTTTAATAAGACAGTATATTTGAGCATAGAAAAACGATTTGTCACCTACGCCAGCAAGGACTAAGTGAGTAGGAATTTTTGCAGGATGACTTATATACTGAACAGCTAAAGAAAATGAAAAAAAAGAAGAGAAAATAATTGATAAAACACTTAAGTATTCTAGTTGTTAGTGTTGTTTCATTTAAGCTGCTACTGTTGACATTTCATTCTGTTAAATATGACGCCCTTAAAGGAATGTTTCAGCCAGTCAACAAACAATACATTCGTACGGACAATGAATTGAGTCACTTTATAGCCTAATGAACGTTACTCTGATAGTCTATATGTCTACGACAATGGCAGGGTGCGGGTGGATGGTCGATTTCTTACCAGAGTGTTTAAATTCAACTCTGTCTCTCTTTCAAATTAAAGTCAAGTGAAATTTCTTTTTTCTGAATTAATTTCAATTTCTTTAAAAATTTTGATGACGAAAAATGTTTTTAATTAACGATTTCTGTTAAGTCATTCATACTAGGACTAGTATGTGTACTTGTTGGTAGTATTTAAGTCATTTAACAAATTTAACACAAGCACACCTACACTAATACTTATTTATACACGCACCTACACAATTAATTTATTTTTGAACAGATGAAAATATGAAAAAAAAAATAATTAAAACGGGGTTAAAAAAGCTTTTCTTTCCTCCCTTTTTTAATTAAAACTTATTATGATGAGTTTTACTCTTTTACTCTGTTGTTCTTTTTCTATTTGTTTGGTTTTTATTTTGGTATTATTTCTGTTGTTGTTTTTTGGTTTTTTTTTTGACAATTTAGAAGTGGGAGTTTCTTAATGGGCGACCATTTCGAGTTATTAAATCAACAACATTCCTGATGTGTGTGTAGACCAAAGTAGACAATGATAACAATTTGTTGCGGTTAATTTTAGCCAAGAACGTAGCCAAAGAAATAAAAATGAAAGCATAAGCAGAAACGCATTTATTAACAAGGTATGTACTCATCGTTGTTAGCAACTCTTCAAAAATGAAGGTGAATAATTTTCATTACGCTTCACCATTATTTCATGAGAAATAAGTCAGTCAATATTTTTTTTTGTATAAGGATTTAAGCGGTTTAAAGTGATGAAATTCCCAATTTAATGGAATTAATTTGGATTTCATTAAACAAAACGTTTGTCAGCAAAGGTGATTTAAAATCAAAATTTCTTTATCAGCTTCATGTGTATGGCAGTGGCAATGGCAGCGTATTTAAAATAAACAAAACAATATTTTAATACAAGTACATAAATACAATACAATCATGAGAAAATCTTATAAATTGTTCGTGGCAATACATCTTTTAAGAAACAAAAATTTCATACAATTTCTGATTGCCTTTTTTTTTTGGGTGAATAAAAATTGACTATAATTTTGCTTATTTGTCGGCATTAAACGCTTAACATTTATCTGTTAAAGTGAACAATTTGATTTTATACACAGGTCAATAAAAGAGATGTTCTCTATATGCCAACAGTTAAACATGGTGGACAATTTACATTACGTTGCGCGTTTAAAAACCAATACACTGTTAATGATTTCATGATTTCGTAGTAGAACCGGTCAAATGGAAAATTCGAAAGCGTCTATAAAGTCAACAAGAATAAAATGCGACAAAGTATTTTAAGAACAATTGGTGTCACTTCGTTCGCAGTTTAAGATTATCCATCAGAATCTGCTGATCACAACTCAATGTAGAGATATTAGTTGTTTATAATGTCTTCCAAATAATTATGGAGTGAGCGGTCATTGTTTACCTCTTGTCTATACAAGTCTTAATACCAATTGAATGTAGTAGGGTATGTGTGTGTTTTCTATTAATTTATAGAAAGTAAAAAAAAGTTATAAAACGTGCCACTGAATATATGCACACTTCAAGGTGGCAATTTTAAGAGTTCAAATGCATAAGAAATTCTTAAAAGCGTGCAAAATAATTGGCTGTCATAAAGAATATTTATTTCTTAATGGTCTTTAATTCGTTTTTATTTCTTTTTTAAATGTCTTTTACACTTCTGTGGCCATTTGACCTGTAAATCACCTCAATAATAATTACAACTTAAATAACTTTCAATGGCTATATATATGTACTTCTGTATAAATCTTCTAAACAGTTAATAAAATTAATTAAAAAAGTATCTTTAACAAAGTGTTGCTGATTAAATAATTAACACAAATGATGTAAAGTAAAGAAAATCCTACAATTCCATAATAATTCTGCATTAGAAAGTAAATCTTCTCAAAAGAAAAAAAAGTTCTTATAAATTATTAACTTGGAAAACTTTTCTCATGGACTTTAATTGTAATGTTTCTTTTGGAATAAAAAAGACATAAAATAAGGAAAATACTTCAAGAACAGATAATATCTCAGATAGTGATGTATGTATGTATGTAGTTGTAAAAACGAACGTAGAACAAAAGAAAGAAGTCAAATTATTCACCCACATCAGATTGGAAACACTGTGCACATTATACTCGCAATATATACTTTTAAATTTTTTATTAATTCGAGCATACGGGCATTCAATGATCTCCCGTTAAAAATAGAGAAAATGATTTTAAAGCTTCAAGTAAGTTATTGTATGAGAATATCTACATAACAATCATATTAGCATACTTGGAAAGCAAAGATCAGCAATGAGTATTCAAAAAGATGAGTAGATTCGAATCATACTCATAATTTCTGATACTAATACGCATTCATGCGTATTTTAATATCATACTCATACTAATCATATTCAAAGTTTTAAGTACTCATCGTACCCATACTAAACAATACGCGTGATGTTGTTAATTTCGACTCTCCTTTACTCAGCATTTACAAGAATCACAAAATAAATATGATTCACGTACGAACACTATTACTAGAATGTTGTGTGTTTGCTTTGCTTGCTGTCTTTGTTTTTTTCTTTCTTCTTTTTTTTTGGAAACACAGCAACAACAACTAAGACTGTAAATTTTGATGAATGATTCGAATCGCTCGAATCATTTATGAATATTATAAGGTTTTTTTCTAAAGTTATGAATCTAAATGATTAGGTACTATCCAACATATTTAGAATGGTATGAGTTTGATGTCAACGTTTTACTCATACTCATTGCAACCTGTACTTATAAATCAATGTTGTAGTGAGTACGAATGAATCAGAGTAGATGAATTTCAATACTGTTGACTCACTCATACTCCAAATTTAATGAGTACTTATGAGTAACGAAAAAATGATTCATTGCTTATCTCTGTTGGAAAGTCAGGTGCCTAAACTTGTTTTTATAAATAAAACTTATAATTTATTTGAGCTGACAATTTTAAGGCTAGAGTTACTGTGTATTTTTTTAGTTAAGTTATTTGCGATAAACAATATGTGTACATAGTATTGTTATGAAAATGAAAAATCTAGATACTGGTCTTTTGCTTTTACATCGCTTAACATTAAAACACCAGCATAAAAATGGTAAACAAGTAAACAAAAATACAACAACAAACACAACAATAACAAGAATAAACAAGAATAAATGTAAACAAAATACACAAACAACAATAATGAAACAAATATATTACATTTATAGAGATTTCGAGAAGGCAAAGCCACGAACATTCGCCTTCAAGAACATTCACCAGACTGCTTACCCTGTTACAAAGATCTGTGGAAAAATTGTTTGGTGATTGTTATTGTTATGCAAAGGGTATAAACAGAGGAATAACAAAGAAAAGCAATTGTTGTTGTTTACATCAAGTTGTGAACAGAGGCACACAGAATTGTGCGAATAATAAAGAATTTGAATTAAAACTAAACACAAATTTATTTTTATTTTATTTTCAATATACTAGCTCATATTTTAAACGTTTTTAAAAGATAAGAACGTAACAGTATATGTTAATATTCTTAAAAACAGCCAACTTTTTCGTTTATGTTCGAAGCACACGACTGGCGTGTAACCAGCCAGAACTTTTAATAATGTACAAAAAAGTGATGTCCCAGTAGTTCTTCGTTTCCTTAGATTCGGACAGGCGCATCGAAAATGTTGTATAGCAACAAAATGCTATTTCCACATAATCTTATGCGCTCAGACGTCTGTTTTGTTATACAGTGCGCTGTTTTATTACTTTTATATCTCGCCGAAAATTAGCAGTTTATTGTCCTCTTATGCTCCTGTCTAGTCCTGTCTCCTACAGGTGATGGATACATCAATCGTTTTCTAATCATTCTGTGTCTTCTCACAGTCATATTCTACATTTTCAGAATGAATTTAAAAGGGTGGACATTCCTTATGATGGTATTCGACAGTTGCAGAAACAAAACCTATGCAACCTATGAAAAAACTTTCCGCTCTATATTGTAAAACAATTTTTTTATAAAAGTTCTCCTTATTTTGACTGCTCACTGTAGTAGCTCGATTGGCAATTATAAACAATTGTTCTCATCAATTGCAATCTAATGATCTCCAGAAGCTGTTAAATATTAATAAAAATTCAAAATTAAATAAAGTTTTTCACATATTTTATGAGAATTTATTTGTTTATTGGGGTGGTGGCAATTTACCAAAAACAGCATGCCTGGATGTTTGACTGGTTTCATAGCTGCAACTGTCCAGTGGATTTGTGCTGTGATACGTGAGTATCTGTTGTGATGTTTTGAGTTTCCCTTTTTGATTTTTAGCCAATTTGATGGCATCAGACACATACTTAAGGCCAATAAAGCAGCATCAGGTCAAGTTACAATCACCATCACCATCATCGTTATCTTTATCAGCTTCGTGCTCATTCACACATTTTAACTGCGTGCAAATGTTGTAGAAAAGTAAGAGAAACGAGTAAGAATACAACGAAAAGAATTAAAGAAACAAAGTTCGAACATTAATTTGCAATCAATCACAATGAAAAATAGTCTGCCACTTGATGGCGGCAAATTGAAACAAATCGAAACAAATCCAGCGTTTTCCTTTTAGTTACACAGTGGAAAATTTTGAAAACGAAATACTCGTTCATATTCATTCGGAAAATTCATCTTAAAGGACTCATTAAAATCCATTTAATTAATGCTTCGCATTTTTCCTTATTCATTTCTTTACTGCAACGAATTTATGGCGGAAAAACATTTCATTTCCTATGGAAATTTTTACGAACCGTTTTTATTCAATTTTAATTCGATACATAAAGAGAAAAACTTTTTTCCAAAAAAAAAAACAAAAATTAAGCAATGGCAGAATAAAATAAGAAATAAAAGTACTTCCGTTACCTGAGAATCATGTCAGGTCAACGTAACACATTATTAACAAGTGTACCACGTACATATGGGCAATATGTATGTACGTGGATGTGAATAGCATTTTCTGTCATTGATTCAACTTAAAGTGCTCTTTAATACTTCATTTACGACTTTTTCTGTTTTGTTTGAAACCATTTGATATGGCATTTTTCTCTGGCACATTCATTTTATAACCACGTTTCCTATGTAAAATTGGATAGATGGTTGGCTGGATGACTGGATGGATATACATATGGCTTAAGTTCTCTCGTACCTTTGTCATCTGGTTGAAATATCCTGTTGCTCACTGAGACAAGAGGAAATTATTTAAACCATTTATCGGTGTAGTTTAGATAATAATTTTGGAGAGACGGAGAAGAGATAGCAAAAGAAAAGCTTAATATCAAGGGAAATGTCAGCCGCTGCTTAAAGACTTGCAGCAGTTTTAGTTGCGAAACATGTGGGCCGAACACATAGTTCAAACCGAGTGATGAGTAAAATAAAGATTTTTTTTCTTTTTTTTTATATTCAACTGTGTAACCAAAGAATTTCAAGAATAGAAAACACACTCGCTGACACACAAACCAAAGGAAGTTTAATATTCGAATTCTTTAAATTTATTTTCACAGTGCTGTGGTATTTAACTACAATTGTTTTTAATAAATTTTTGTACAATATAATGAATTATATTGACTTCTTTTTTTAATGATCAATAAATTATACGAGAGCTGATTTATTATTTTCTCCGAGAAGTTTAAGTCGAACGATACAAACTCCTACATGTATGGGGGAAAGGAAACGTTTTATAGAAACAAAGGAAATTTAGATTTGAAATTAACTATAAGGAGAAGAGCTGCTCTTACATCTCAGTATGGAGGAGAAGGATTTCATCACTAATTGAAATTAAATACATATTGTATTTGATTAGAGAGATTTCATCAGTGGCTCATCAGTTGGATGCTCTATCTATACTATAATGGATGATATATGTAAGTGGAGTTATTCCTAAAATTTACATATTTTAACGTAGAACTTTGTTGGAAAACTCATCTATTAGTGGTTGATTGACACATCTACCATGTTATGAACTACATACGTTAATTAATTGTAATATTCTTTCTCTTTCTGTGTTAGCTTTTTCTGTTAAATTCATGATCATTAGACCAATGCTTGCGGTTTAATAATTTCTGTTTAATATTCACCACAAATAAAATTTAAATAACTTTATGCTTTCTTTTTTCCCTATACATACATACGTATTTTAAATTATTCCCATTATAGTAAATTTTATTAACCCTTGACATGCACTTATAGAGGTTTAAAGGTCTATTAATTTCAAATTTTCATGTGTTTTATTGCGTAAAAGTCAGTGGTAATGCCATTAAAAAGTGAATAAAAAGAAAAGTTTTAAAAGGAATTGAAGAAATTAAAAAACTTTCTTCGCTATGCATTGGCAAATAATACACATGGAAAAAAAGTTGTGGCACATAAAAGTTCTCTTTAAAACCATCTTTTTATTTATTTTTAATGTTTTATTTATTAATAAAATGAAAAAAGAAATAGAAAAGAAAAATAGATTTTAAAAGGTATTTAGCAATCATTAACATATGTACATAGTGATTCGGTAATAAATGAATTAAGATATAACAATGCAGTCAGGTATTAAGGATATATAATTCATAAATTATTATTAATAACCCAATGTATCAGCATTACGTCCAGTGACGTCCTTTTATCCATTTACTGAAGCACATATTTCAACAAATTCAACAGTCTCCATAGAGAATAAAACAAAAAATTTAAGGTCCAAAAAATTACATTTTATTTTCGCTGGTGTAAAAACAAAACAATTCCAATAAAATTTTGTGGCAGTAAAAATGTAAAAAAATAAAAATTTTGTATTTGTTTTAATGTGCACATTTTGTTTCTGCAAAGAAAAAATCTAAAGTGTAACGAGCAAAAAGTACTTGAACTACATGAAGCATAAAAGTAGTTAAAAGAAAACTTAAGCCTTAATACTGATTCACTTCTGGAATGGACTATATAAATACGGTATACATTTGAAAAATAAGATAATGGAAAAATTTAGAAAAGAGTTGAAGTAAATAATACAATAATAACAATACTCCCAGGTGCCCAGGTGAACTTTCGATTAACAATGGCTGAGTGGTTATAATTGTCGACATTGCGAATGCTGATTAAAAAGAACAAAACTATAGAAAAAAACTAAGCAAATTATTATGATATTTTTTAAACTTATATATAACTCATCTCAGAGAATAGCATTTACAATGACCGTACATAAAATTTTTAATTAGTATGACCGAAAAAAAAATTTAAATAAAGAACTTTTTTTTTCTCTTTTAAGTTGTAATGCAAAGAAATTGTATACTTTACGAAAAAATTATAAAAAGTTGTTTTCTTTTCTTTTTCTTTTTAATAAAAAACAAGACAATACAATGACATTTTCTTTCCTACCCATCTATACATACCTATAGAAGGTAAACAGAATTGAAATTAAAGAAAAATAATTTGAAAAGAATATCCAGAAGAAGGAGATGAAAAATTAATTGAAAGAAAGTCAGTATTCGACAAATTTTGAACATACACCTCTCACCGTATTTGTCAGTTGTATGATTACTACACATTAGTATAATATTTGAAAAGTAACATAACAATTTTAATAAGTTCGATAAAATCAAGGTTGTTTCGATCAGTTGAAAATCTCTTGTAGGAAACAAGAAAAATTTTAGCATAATGAGTGTTCTACATACATAGTATTTTATTTATTTAACGACTTCTCTTTGTAATATCTTGAGCGATTCATCGGTCAATTGATCAGCAATGGACGAGTTTTTTGAAGAAGACGAATATCACTTAATAATATGAATTAGTCTGAAAGAACTTCTCTAATTTCATACCGATACAGAGCTAAAGTAAAATGAATACAGCTGTTTCGCGTTCTCTCCTTATTGGTGGAGAGGTCAGCGAAGTGATTTGAGTTTAAGTTGCGAAAGTCCACTCTTCGGTGACTAATAATTACAATATTGTTACGTTTTTACCATTCAATAACGTTTACAATATGAGCTCATAGATTGCAAATAAAATAAGAATAAATTTGTGTTTAGTTTTAGTTAAAATTCTTTATTATTCATACAATTCGGTGTGCCACTGTTCGCTACTTGTTGTATACAACAACAATTGCTTTGTTTGTTATTCTTCTATTTACACTCTTTGCAAAAACAATAACAATTACTAGTCAATTGTTCGCCTGTTTTGCCTTGCCTTTTATATGGCAGGGTAAACAGTCTGATGAATATTCTCGAAATTGCTATAAATGTAAACATCATTAATTATTGTTGTTTGTGTATTTTGTTTACATTTAGTCTTGTATTTGTTGTTGGTATATCTTTATTTACTTGTTTATCATTCTTTTATGCTGGTGTTTGTTGTTATATTACGCAGTGCGATAATTTGTAAACAAGTTCATTGTTTTTGTAGCTTTTTTTATAATTTTAATGTTTCACGATGTAAAAGCAAAAAACCAAGGTCTAGATTTTTCCATTTTCGTAACAATATAATTACAGATGACACACAATCAATTCTAGGCTTATATTAGTCAAAAAGTTGTAGTAAATATTGCGGATACTGTCACTCCAATATTGAGAAATCTAGCCATTGTCCCCAATCCTCTTAAATTTGAATACTTTGGGTGCGAATTAATCTTCCATAATATTTAAACAAGAGTACTTAAGTGGCATTACAAGATATGTCACATACCGTCCGATTAGCCCATATATACTTTAAATTTTTGGGAAACGGAATGTAAATTGTTTGGGCATGGAGAATATGCGCGAAAAATTAATGGCTAAACACCAAGAACCACAATAAAAGGAATAACGATATTCATCCCTTTACCGTACACCTACAAAAACGCTATGAAAACTGTTGAAAATGCGTAATAAACAAATTATCGACTTTTAATTCCTTTATACTCAAATATATTTTTTCTGGGTAATTTAAGAATTTTTTTCACATCCCTTCAATTTTATATTTTTTTCTTTTTAGAGGATTCATATATATATAAATTAATGAATAAAAAAAAGTGAAGCGATAATTAAGATGAATGTTTATCTGGCATCCAGAATTTTCTGATAATACATTCAATCGATTTGCATAGCTTTTTTAAATATATTCCACAAAAAGTTATTTTAAAGTATAGAATATGCTATGTATGTATGTATGTATATACGAAGAATACATAAACAGACAGATAATGTTAAATATTTAAAAGTGAATAAAAAATTCGGCAAAGTGAATGGATTACTTGTTCGACATAAGTTTCAATAATAATCCCTTGTTTCCATTACGTTTTGTTAGAGGAGATTTTATTTTATTTTTAACAAAAATTATGACATTGACAGTTAAATTAAGACATTTGTAAAAGGTCTGCAAATCATTTTATGTTTTATGGACATCACGTTGTTATATCCCAAATGGAAGAGAATGTCCTTTGCAAATGTTGCAAAGTCTGCACGTGTTGCCGCGTTAAAGACCATTTAAAAGTTGCACGAGATCATCAATTATAACAGAAAAGAAAAGAAAATATTAATTTGAAAAGTATATCGCGTCTTTGTTCGATATTTTGTGAAATTAATCGAAAGAATTAAGGCTTTCATATCTTTTAGATATTAATTGTAGAGATTAAATAGCGTTATCGTGTCTTAGTTTGTTTTTTAAACGAAGGCAATTCAGTTTCTTGAGCAATAAAAGAAACTGTTGCTGATAAGTCATAGATTTTGTTCAAAATATTAATGCAAGACATTCAAACTTGTAGATTACAAAGCATTTTTATTATCAAACGTGCATGATATTTATGACAATTGCGAATAACAATATTTAAGGATGACTTTAGCGGGAAATGTTTTTTTTTTTTTTTTTGTATCATTTTTATCCACGTTTTTTAGTGAAGTTTTATTTCGTTCTACGTGCAATATGTTAACGACATTAAAGCGTCGTAATTGTAAAAGGAAAGACTCTTAATGAAACGAGTCAGCAAAAGATTCATTATGATGAACAGTTAACACTTTGAATATTAAATTGAATTTATTTTATTTAAAGTAAATGGCTTAGGCGGTAAAAATATAAATATGTATGAAACTAATGTTAAAAGAAACTAAAATAAATAGCCGCGCTTGTTCATCACGGTCAACGCAACAAAAACTAATAATGTAATTATGAACTTCCTTGTTCAAGCATCACTATAAATAAAACTAACTCACGACTTCACTCTGTCTGCCCCAAGGCAAATTCAATAAGGTAACCGCAACTCTACAACAAGTACAACAATGCAAAAACAACACGCATTTTGTTTTGTTAAACCTCCATTCGGATGTCAAAATAGGAAGAAAAAAATGGAAAAGAAAAAAAATTAACAACAACACACAAACGAACAACAAACACACACAAATTTTGACAGCCCAAGACAAGTCAGCTGTTTCCTCGGGGTCACTTGTTATGAATTCGCTTTGGTCTGCCCGTTGTTCACTATGTAAATATACTAAAGCTCATTCTCTCCCATAGATAAATCAGTGTTCGTCCGTCTCTCTGTTTCCGTCTATTAACCCTTGTCTGTCCGTCTTGTCCTTAACTGTCCCAAACCTACATATATGTATCATTGGTTTTATAGATTATTGTCATACGAACGTTGCCGTAACAACAAGAATTTAAATTTTCAAGCAGAAATGGCTTATTACATGGGTCTAGTAAGTTTTCTCATTTTATTTATGATTGCCATAAATTTCCAAAAAAAAAGTTTTCTGTAACCGAGTCTAAACATAGTTGAAGGTTTTTTGAAAGCCATTTAGTTTTCATAATTTTTATTCTAATAAAAATGTGATTAAAAGTTAATAAATTAGAGAAACTTCTAAGAAAACAGCAGTATGAGTGACATTCTGTATTAAAATGTAAGATTCCCTTTTCTCTCTCGCTGCACTTTCGATTTGCAAATTACAATTTTTGTGAGTTCATTTTGAATTTTAATTAAATTTTAATTGACATGCTTCTAATGTCCGCAAAAAAGGTAAAATGATTCATTAACTATCAAAAAGAGAAACTTTAATTACCGCCACATCATATTTATTAGATAACCTGAAATAAATTTGGACCTTTTTTTAATATATGTATGTATGTATGCCAGGAAATAGTGTGGATGAAAATCAATTTTTCTTTTCATTTTATTTTTAAGGATTAAAATAAGATACTAAAGTGGTAGGCGGTAGGCGGTATACGTGCATTTAAGTTAAGCGTTTTAAAATGTAGATGTAGTAAATTCCTTAAAATTTTCTTTAGAATCCTTGCCAATAGATGTTTAAATACATAAATGCCATTCAAGTAAAATAAATGGTGGAACCTGTATAAAAAAGGCAGCATATTAAAGATTTATTATTGTGCTCTCCATTTATCGTAAATATTGAATGAATATCTGTTTAGCACTCACACTTGTTGGTTACCGCCACATCATATTTATTAGATAACCTGAAATAAATTTGGACCTTTTTTTAATTAATATACATATGTATGTATGCCAGGAAATAGTGTGGATGAAAATCAATTTTTCTTTTCATTTTATTTTTAAGGATTAAAATAAGATACTAAAGTGGTACGAGTATACGTGCATTTAAGTTAAGCGTTTTAAAATGTAGATGTAGTAAATTCCTTAAAATTTTCTTTAGAATCCTTGCCAATAGATGTTTAAATACATAAATGCCATTCAAGTAAAATAAATGGTGGAACCTGTATAAAAAAGGCAGCATATTAAAGAGTTATTATTGTGCTCTCCATTTATCGTAAATATTGAATGAATATCTGTTTAGCACTCACACTTGTTGGTTAAGAAGGCATTTTATATACGTGTCTACCTGTTACTTTTCATAGCCAATAACTGTTGTTTACAGTTTTTCCTTTTTTAATTCTTTTGTATCTGCGGCATTTGTTGTTACTGATTTGTTTTTTGATTTATTAAAAAAAAAAAAAAAGAATTGTCCCAAAATCCATTAAAAATAATAAACGGAAACGGTTCAATAACCCTATGCCAAATGATAATAATAATAATGATGATTGTAATTTATTCATAAATATTCATAAATATTGTAAATATTCACAAAAATATACATACTTATAAACATACATAGATAAGCTCATTTTCATTCACGCACGCACACTTAATTTCACTTTCAAATGCGTAAATATTGCCAGTTTGTTCTCTAAAACAGTTCCAATCTGTGGAATTCTCGATATAAAATCAACAAGAATAAAACAACAGCAATATCTTATCGTAAGGAATATATACACAAAGGAAAATAAACAAAAACAAAAGTAACAAAAATCTTTAAAAGTTTAATGCGAGTATTTATAAGCAGCGCAACCGGATAATGAAACTGACAAAAGAGACACAGTAACAGCTTAGTTCAGGATTCAAGTTGGTCGCGAATTTACTCGTTGTATTGCATATGCGGCGCAGAAACTCCTGCTATACAGCTTTATGGTAATCGATAAAAAAACAGTAACTAAATTCTTTTGAGTAAATTTTTCTTATCATCAGATTAGGCGATTGTGATTCAATAATTCCTGAGCGTCCTAATTTAAAACTTTCTAAAATATTACAACGTCTTTCTTTATTTTTTATGGATTTCATTAGTTTTTCACGTACTGGTAGAACTCTAGAACTTATGTTTCAGAAACGATCTTATTTTCCATTTGCACTGATTTTTCTTTTGTTAGTCGTTTGTATAGATACCGTAAGAAATATTTTTGAAGTCCAACACTAGACTTGTGAATTTCAGAATTTCTCTTCTTTGATTCTGTGTGCTTTTATAATCGTTCAGATTTAATCAGATCCAAAGTCAATGCAACTTTATATTCGTCTACATATTAGCCATTTTTGTTGCTTCTGTTTTTGGTAACTCTACTTTTATTAAATTGTTTGGCAAATCTCATACGCAAAAGAAGAAACATATTGAAATATTAAAGGAAGTATATTTGAAGAAAGAGTAACAAAAAACGCCATAAATTGTTTGTTCCCCAACAATTGAGGGGGGGGGAGGATGAGGAAACCTCTTAAGAATGAATTGTATCTCAAGTAAATATTGACATTTCTAAGGAGCATGTGACTCGACTCGGAGCCCATAAAAATATTGCAAATAAATTCTATGAATGACTGAATCATAGAAACATTGATGTGGAGTGGTTACAAATCGGCAACTGTTGCTTAAAGAATTCTCTATTTTCAAAAATAAGAATGGAATAGAAAAGAAAAAGTAAAAGTAAAAGAAAATAAAAAAAAGAACGACAAACAATTGAATTTCATTGACTTTTATTATCGATTAGAAAAAAATATGGCCGTCAGCAAATGTTGAAGATATCAAAAATAACCAAAAACCTGATACAAAAGGCACGATAGAGCAAAATGGTTGCGACAACTTCATGCTGAAAATATTAAATGCAAGATGTATTGAAAGCTAATTTGCAACAAATAAGAACGAGAATAAAAATAAATCGAATACACTCTGCTGGATACCAACCATAGCCAACATACATATGTACATACATACATACATACATATAATAAAGTCGATATTAAATTCGTATTAAATGCTGTTTAGACCTTATTTTTCTTCTTCGTCTTCTTGACAAATTTACTACAAAGTATTTACCGAATGATGACTGTGATGCGGATCTGTTTTTATTGCCACTTTTTGGCTTTGAAAACAACAACCGAAACCGATTTATTTTCGCATTGAATGGGATTCAAATATATTTTTAGCATTTCCATTAACACAATTGGCTCGGATTTATTTTGGTAAACGTCTTTATAAATGGCTAAAATAAAATGAATATCAGGTTTTGGAAATTTCGTTAACAAATAATTTTATTGGTATTCTTTCTTGGATGGCAGAAATCACTGCCTCACAGAGTGTTTATCGAGTTGAATAATTTTGATGAATTTCAAGTGAATAGAATTAAATTTCTTTGTATATTTTTGAAACTGAATTTGTGGCACATTATATGTAAATAACTTTATTTAAAATAGAAATCACAGCCTTGACTTTTAAATCGTAGACAGTAGGTTTGAGTCATCATTTTGAGGTTTCCAAAGCAAAATATTTTGCTAAAACAATAACGATTATAAAGAATTCACTTCATTTAATTGATTGATAAGCACATATTATTTGTTACTTAAACATATCCTGTGTATTAAGAGTTTAGGCAGTCAATGCTTACATTCTATGGATGGAAATTTTGCAATAATTCGCCATAGATGGGAACATATAAATGCAAATTGTGACTACTTTGCACTATTGTCCATTGTGGCGTGATAAAATTTTTCTTCTATTAGCCAAAGCCGACTGCTTGTAGATAATTGCTTTCTTTACACGATTTTGTCAATAGTTAACAGTGCATGCTTACATACTCCGCATTTGATCACCAGTTGATTATAGTCTTCAGGAGTGGGTCGGTTTAGTTGCGTTTAATAGCGATTAATATTGTTAAATAATGTGTGATCGATACATCGATTCTATTTCTTATCCAGTCTTATTCAAGTGGTTTCAAATTCAGAATTTTCAGCTACAGGACACACGAAATAACGCTGACGTGACGATTGAACGCTATGGTTTACATTTTTTTTGAGAAATTTATGAATTGACCATCATTAAATTCTTTTTTCTTTGCTGGAACACTGAAGCATTAAATGCAAGTGGTGAAGGAGATATTGATATCAAAACCTTGTCTCCCTAATATCCAACAGCAATTTTTTAATGCGAGCTATTACAGCCATTCATTAGGAGTCTTTGAAACACAATTTGGCCTTCTTTAAAATTTTTAACTAAAAAGTATCTAATCGAAATTCATTGCTACTACAAACTTCTTTTAACCTATTAATCTATTACTTGTCTATCCCTCAGAAGTTACTGAAGAAATTGAACCCTTTCGTTACAGTCATAAAGAGAGAAGAAAAAGGAAAAACAAATATTTTTACAAAGATTTCTATACGAAATGAAAGCCATAAATTTAGTTGACAAATTGTCCAAATGTAACCATCAAAGAAATGATGTTTATAAGACGAAAAAATGATTTTCTTGATTTTGTATTAAATTCTCTATAGATTGTCTGTCTGTCTGACTGCTGGTCTTTATTACGGATTTATTTGGCAATTTAAAGAGAAATTCTTTCATGTGGTCTTTACTAACGATTTTCTCTTTCTGTTTATAGTTTCTTTTGTTGTCATTTTAGGGCTTGAAATTCTAGAAAAATATACATATTCAGCTTATATGCCTAAATTCTGTAGAGATTTTAAAGAAATTTAATTTCATTTGTAACGAAATATTTTTTAAAGTGATTATTTTATTTTCTTTTATTTGAAATCCTTAAAGGTTTTAAAATTATTGTAAATAATTTAAATTTAATTTAATTTCATCTATTTTATTTAATTTATACAAACATACAGACATACAGACATACATTCATACATACATACGTATACAAAGTTCTTGGCAAACAACTTAGTTTGGCAAAATGGAGAAAACAAAAAATCAAATTTCTTCATTTACTTTTCTGGTAATGTCACAATTTTAATCTAAAGTTCAATGTCTTGTTTCTTGTTTCGTATTTATTTTTGTACATAGTAGTTAAACAATACTAATACAATAGTACATAAGTACGTATACACACACATATATACATATATACATATATACATATATACATATATGTATATGTATTATTTAAATAGACTTGTTAATTTTATTTTTTGCACGTTTGTTCGATAAAAAAGACATAAAAAATATTTGAATTTTATAGTTTTTTTTGTGTCGGTATTTCCGCTGTTGGACGAAAACACTTTTATACTTAGTGTCTGGAGCGTTTCCTAAACGTGAGTGTTTGTGTTCTTTGAGGCTTTTCTTTGTCATCCAACGCCATTTCGTTTTTGCTGGATTTTATTGTAGTTAATAAAATGGCCTTTTAGTGATGAAGCCATCACGTTTTTTATGGTCGTTATTTTTGTGCAAGTGATTATAGGGCGTTTATGCAGCAGTATTAATTAACTCACATGGATTTGTAACATATTTGCTGCACGAGTGGAAGCAGAACGAACTCACAAATTAAGCAGATGAAATATAAATTGTGATCCTGATACTGTATTAGACAATCATGAATATGTTTGGAGTCGACTACTGAAGGGATCGTTTAACCAGGAGCTAAACCTTCCACAAAAAAAACCATTCGAAAAAACGTTAAAAGAAATTGGATATAAAAGGCAAAACGACACATTTTTCAAATATTAAAAGTCGATGAGTTGCAGCAATGTCTTGTGAAAATGGTCCTGACTGATGATCAAGAAAGATTTTACAGTGAGTTTGGACTTGATAAGGAATAAGGATTAACAAGCAATTTTAAATAATTAATTGGCTACAAACAGGCAGCTTTGGCTAGTACTAGAGGAATTGTGGGTAAATGGTCCTCCTCTGTAAAAGTTTCAACCATTTTTTTTCCAGTAGGCGCAATGGTTATTAGAGGTATAATGAAATAACCTTTAAAATGGCTATAATTTATAGAACAAAAATGTTCATATTTGGATCTGACTGGGTTCATTTTGGATTGTAATTTGCTGTGTTACTAGGGATTATTATTATTTTAGTAATCTTCCAATGCGGTAGAAAAATATTGGCTGAGTTGAGATATTGATTTTCTATCCTTTATTGAACATGAATTAAACCGACGGATTATATATCGAATTACTGAGTTTTTTTTTCGGTTGCAGCTTGTGAGGGAAATATTAACCCTTACGCATAAAAGATAAAAAATTATTTATGGTCGTATAAGACTAGATTAATTATTTCTTTTGTGTTTTACTTTTTTAAATCACGAAACATTTATTGTTTAGTAGGGTGCATTACCATTGAGACCAAACTGTTGCTGGTAAACTTCTCTATTGAATTAATTCGTTCCTTTGTGGTGTCATTAAATACAAAATGTTTAACACACCAAGTAAAATGTTTGCAAAGGGACATTCTGCCGTTTTTCTTTTTTGTTCCTTTTTCTTTATTAAAACGCCAACAAATTCAATGTATTCAACAAGCAAAACAAATTATTGCTGTGGTCACATAAAACGAAAAACAGAGAATAGAAAGAAAAAAACACACACACACATACAAAAGAAATGTAAACTTGAGATAATATATCAAATGTAACAAACTTGCAAGAAAATAAACAATAAATTCAGAGAATTCCTTAAACACTCGAAGAAAAAATGTTAGTAATTTAAGTGGAAGTATAAGAAATGATACTTCATATCCGGCGTACAGGATAACAAATTAGATTCGATACACATTTTATTGTTTAATTATTCTCTTTAGGTTTTTTCCCCATTTATTTTTTAATAATTAAGACAATATTTATTTAATTTTTTTTCCTTGAGTGTATTCTGTTTAGACCATTTAACAAATACAATTGAAGTGCCACACAAAATGTTTGCAACAAGACTTATTGTCCTAGAACCCCCAAAAAAAATTAAAAGTTACAACTAAATGGCAACAAACAACAATAACAACACTAACATAATTTATAGCTGATAAAAATCACAATTGGAAAAGATTAGTTATTTAAAAATAGAGGCTGGTTGGTTAAGTGAAAAATGAAAAAAAATGCCTTTTTTGTGTGCTAAATTTCCAGTTAAAAGACAGGGCAAAAGCCAAGAAGTTATTGTACAAGTTACAGTAAAAATAACAAAACAAATTGAAATTAAAGGCAAATAAATAAAAAATTAAACTCAAAGGTCAACAATAGCCATGGCTAAGAAAGCGAAAAAGAATTGGTAACACTTGTCACAGAAAGAAAATGAAAGAAAAAAAGGACAACGTTGGCAGGATATTGTACATATATTTGTTGTATTTACTGTCTACTTAGAATGCTATGTGGTGTGTTACCCCACCTACAAGTATACGTTTTTGTTTAAAGTCGTTTATCTTTAGCCAGACAATATGACATTCACAAGAGTCAAGGGGACGGTCATGCCATTTGGAAAAGAAAATCAAAATGTTGTCGTTGTGTGTTTGTTTGGACCACATACACTTTGATGTTCACAAGATGGCTGTGACAAATGCCATGTGGTTTATTAATAAATAAGCATAAACCACAGGCCATCCCTTAGGTTTTGCATTTACATACTCGTATATCAGGTATACGGACATCTGTGCTTTAAATATTTGGTAATTGCAGGATAGGCTGTGCTAAATTATGCCTGATTGATTTGTTTGAATATTCTTATTGTTATTTGCAAATATTTTGTAATTGCACAATTAAGTGGTCAGTAGAAAGAACGGAGATAACCACGTCTACTATCTACAATGGTCGCTATGCACTAAACAAACTAATGTCTGGAAATAGCTCGTCTATAGACAAGCAACTGTAATAATGTTGATTATTTCTCGATTTGCCTGCTTCTGTACGTTTATGGGATAATTCCCTCTCGAAGTTTTTCATATTGAAAGCAACGAAATGCATGCATTTACAGCCAGTAATGTTATATTTTTTTTTGTATTTAATTGTTATCATTATATAATATATGTACCTTGGTCTAGTAGGTAGTGTGTTGGCTTATTAGACGAAAGCCCCGAGTTCGAATCCCAGGTCAGATATCAAAACGAAAATATGAAAATATTTCTTCGGCGACTTCCTCTCAGCAGATTTCTGGCAAAAACTTTGAGAGTAAAAATTGCCATGAAAAGCTTCTCAAAAAAAAATCTGTCGTTCGGAGTCGACTTTAAACTGTAGGTCCCGCCACTCATGTATGATATTAACGCACACAATAAGAGTGGTGTGAGAAGCTAGGACGTTGTACAATGGGTCAATTCGACCTCCGGGTACTGTACTTGTCACAGTTTATACAAGTACACGTCCTCTAACCTAACCTAACCTAATTGTTATCATAAAATATATGTATTAAAAAACTTTTGTATTAAGCTGAACTTAACAACAAATATGTATAAGCTATGCTTAACTTAACTTTATATTTAAAATCTCATAACTTTAAAGAAAACTCCAGAGGTAAAAAAAAAAAACTTTGTTGCTCTCCAATTGAAATTTTGTATTTCTTTAATTTGCTATTTGTAGTAATTCTACTTGCAATTAATGATTAATTATGTACATATGTGTCTAAATAGTTTTACAAAATTTGTTGTTTTTAATTACTAATTAAAGATGTTTTGTTATTAAAGCGAATTGTACACACTTTACAATTTCACAATTTAGTTGGTTCCGTTTAAATATTTGGCTTTAATCATTTATTAATTGTTCGTAACCCACAAGAACCTCGCACAAAAACTCTAATCATCTTCTATGACTGGCATCTCTTGATTTATGAGTTAAGAAATTGAAATTCAATAGTCTGAAATGATCCTAAATAGACCTTTGTGAAGCGTTTTGCTATTTTTAAGTTAATTTTAAGTTTTCTTTTTTAGATTTAATTATTTTATTTGTATGTATTTGTATCTCAATGTACTGTTACTTGATGGTATAATAATTAAAATTTAATCTGGACTCTAAACGCTTTTCTTTTCTTCGAATTTTAAATCAGTTGTGATAAAAGAAATAAAAAGAAAACACAAAATTATCTCACGCTGTGTCGACCTAGCGATGCTGATGACCCATTTACCGTTACGCGAATGTATCTACAGATATCCCATACTAATCTTTAAAATAATCTTTTGAAGGCAGACAGAAGTTGTCTGTATGTTCTCTCTCTCCCTCTTAAAACATGTAAAGACTTGACCAGTAACATCTGAATTTAACAAAGAACAATCGTTGTCGCAGCTCATTTAATCTCTCTCTCTTTTGGTCAATCTGCACATATTTGTCTGTGTATTAGTACCGAAGTATCCTTCTTTATTAATTTTTTTTTTTTTTTTGAAAATTTATTTAGGAGTAGAATTACACAGAAATTAACAACAATAACTACAACTATAGCAACAAAACAGTAATAGCAATAGCAGCATGATTATAAAATATCGTTTTACATTGTAATCAGTGTAAATCCGAGATTTGGTCCTTTCGTGCGTTTGGCTATTTTTAAATTTCGAAAAATTTAATTTAAAATTGCACTCCATGAGATTTTTCACCGGAAATTGTGTTTGGGGCAAACCGCACTGCCATTAAAACCCCAGGGATGTAAATTGAATTTAAGAGTCTGTTACTTGTTTCGAATTTAAATGTCTTAAACTTTATATAAAATTTGTTTTGTGGTAAAATAAAGTTTTTGTTGTCATCGATTCGATTCGATTCAATTCAATTCACTTATGTCGGTTACGATTCATTTCATTTGCACAATAATGCCAAAAACTTTTATTTCTATTTATTTTAGATCCCCCTGTTGCCATATTGCTAGCCTTTGCCACATTTGAATTTAATTTGGAAATCCTTTTGGAAATAGGGAAACGTTTGGTGGGGTTGAAGTGCATTGACACTTTGTCTATTGATGGCTGGTTGGGTTTGTGTATTTGACCTTAATGAGTTTTAGCCAATGTTTGGATGATAAACAACTTGGCTATTAATGTATTCATATGTATGTATATGCGTGTGTGTGTGTATATATATGTATATATTATTTGAGGCAAAATATTTTATGGTTGTAAATTTACAACTTCGATAAAATTGAAATTTTATTTGATATTAAATTTGTTTATGGGTTTGTCAAATTGATTAAGTTGTGTTCATTAACAGCAAATCAAAATGGATCTAGGAAATCCTTTTAAAACTCTTGTCGAAACAGACTTTATGATTTTCGTATTTCTTTTCTTTGTCGCTTCATAAGCTTTTAACAACTCATACATTGGATTGCCCACTTCCAACTTTCTTTGTTGAACCAAAACAAAATTCATATAAAAATCTTCACAAAAATATGAGTATACAATATGTGGTATGTATGTATGTATGCATTTGAAAAATAATTAATTTTTTTTTGGGAAACTCAAAGAGTAAATATTTTCAAATAAAAATTGAAAGCTTAGGTTTTTCTGGATTTGAAATATTGAATTTAATTTCTCCACTTCAAAGAAATGTGACGATGGACAGCAATGTTTGATTTATAAAAACAAGTAAAAGAATTTCGAAATTTCATATTATTGTTGGTTAAAGTCAAAAAGAAACTACTGGTAGTGCACAGTACCAGGCAAGTACCCCATTTCTTTTTGACTTTGTTAAAATTGTGATTTCAAACAGAATTCCAGCAGTTTTACCATCCGGTTTAATATCAGTAAATACATATTAAATATCTGTAAAAGGCGGTGGAATGAAAATAATAATAAACCAACTTTTGCTGTTCAAGTTAATGATGTGTTTCAAGCCCTAAGCGTTTGTAAGCTCCAAGTCCCAAGTGGTTGACTTTGGCGAGATCATTTTATGATTATGCGCTTGAAAGCTTTTATGACGTTCGTACTGTGCGTGGACGGTCTCTTTTATATTTCCAGTCTCCTTAAACAGTTTTAATCACGGGTATCACATTTCGAAAATATCACCCTTCCTTATATCCTAAAAATGGTCGTACAATAGCCATGTGGTTCTTGTTCTCTAGGCACTTTATGACGAAAGCCAAAATACCTGTACAATATGATGCTTTACATATTATATAACATAATCCAAGTTGTAATAATGTGGTATCTTCAATTATTCTATATTATAATGACAGCGTTGTAGAGATATTTATGTCCCTACAAACTAATAAAACAAGTTGTTGAGTATAAAATGCGTTTATTCGATCTACATATACATACGTGGTGGGAATAAATATATTTTTAGTTGATTCAAAATATATTAAAAAAAAATTAATATTTTCCCAACCAAACTTATGCTTATTTACACACAAATTTCAGGGTTTTCAGAGCATCAATCTTAAATGCTTTTAAATTTCTGTAAAGCTTTGAATATGTATTATGTGGTGGCCTTTGTAAAGGAAAAGTTTTTTTCTTGTAACATTTTCTATCATTTTTTTACCAAATGAATCTGTTGTTGCTGCTGTTGATTATTTAAGCCAATATTTCTCTGATTTTTGTGTTGGTTTAAGACGTATTAGCGGTTGCGTTTTGACTCATTTTCGCTTTTCGCTCTTCGCTTTTCTAATTTCGATTTACAATAAATTTTATTCATTTTTTATGGCATTTTTTTTAGTGAAATTTATGGAAATTGTAGTCATAAATCTGTATATGTTCGAGTAGACATCATGAATGAAGTATGAATAACGTTTTGGTAGTGTCAGTCATAGCAGAATAGTAGTCATTGGCCTGTCTGTCTTTCTCTATTGGCTGGTCATTTATCTTCTCATAAATAAAGCATTTATGGATGTGGTTGGCATTAATTCCGTTTCCAGATCTTCCAGCAAAAAAAAAAAAAAAAAAAAAAAAAAAAAAAAAAAAAAAAAAAATGGAAAAGTGTAAAAGGCAAAATAAATAAAAATTTCACTTGCTTCACACGGGGTTGGAAGCTTTTAAGATTATTCATTCATTATTTGCAATAGATTTCGATTTATTTGTTTATGCTGTTTATTGTTCGTTATTCTTTTTTTTTATTAGTTCAAACCTATAAATGAAATTGAGGAGCGAGACTGGCTGTCCGAAATTCTTAAAAAAAAAATTTTTTTAACATCACCCACTGACCTGTACGTTTGGTCGTAAATATTTCAAGGTCAGTTCAATTATTTTGATTTATTTTTTTACGATTTTGCGTTATTGTAGCAGTGAGACTTAAAGTTCGTGTTTATTTGACACGAAAACATAGTTTAAGAGATATTTTATTTGTACAAACGATTGGTGGATAATTCTATCAGATTTTTGGTAATTAAATTAGAGAAAGAAGTTTTTTATAAGAGTAACTAATCGATAAAATTATTTGTGATAGAGATACTAAAGATATAACAAAAAATATTATTTTATTTGAAATGGAATGGGTGGAGGTTATAAGCCACAATAAGATGGAATTCTGTAATTTAATTAGAAAGAAAAAATATGCCTCTCAGTCACCTGTCAAATTCTTCTAACATGGTAGCAATTCCAAATAGGTTATTCAACTCAATTTTTTTATTATTTTATAATGGAAAAAAAATTCGATGGATAAAGAGAAACTTTTTGGGAATTATAAGCCGTCTTAATAAGCCGTTGTGCAACATAAAAGCTTTTGATCGTAATTGAAAGTGATAGGCTCTAACTAGGTGATATATGTATCTCTGGTGACTAGCTATCACACCAGCTAGCATACTGACTTCTATGGAAACCGTGCTATCTGTTGCTAAGCAGAGTTTTTGATTCCAAATATTTCACAAGATAGTGCTCGACCATAGTTTTAATAACCTTTAATTTTCGCGGTTATTAGCCTTAACTTTCTCTGAGATTGAAACTATATTATCAGGCTTTCAACAAGCAAACAAGTTAGTATCAGGAGGACTTTTAAAAGACCGGCGCTTGTATACCAACCACTTCAAAAGAAATACTAAACTTTAGATTATTAAGATTTGTTTTAACAGTACCGATTTAATAGAAGCTACTATGCATAGAGAGCATTAGTGGACTGCCTTACATGTTGAAGGTTAGCTAGCTTCGTGAGAAAGCATCCCATCTTTACAATATTCGAATCGAGCAGCATTTATCCTTAATGATCTCCTTATGCAAGGCTTCTAATGAAATATTTTTAAAAGCCACTGAATTGACCTCATATCTTAAGCTTCTAATGCACAAGACTCCTTTTTAGCGGCCTTGAAGATATCAATGTAAAATAATTTGTGTTACTAATGTTGTGCCACTTACTTAAATCACTGGGCTTATCTTCAGTCTATAAAACTCTATTAGAGAGATTATTGACAACTAAAGACGATAAAGGATCTGACACCCCATTTTCGTTACTTTAGAAGGAATATTTGTATGATAACAATATTAATTCCTTTAATATTCACTTGTATACTGCAATTTGTATAGTAGTTTTGCTAATTTCTGCATTTATTTTCGATAAAAGTAATACTTAATAAAATGTTTCACTTCCCAAACGAACAATTTCACAATTTCGTCTGCTATTTCTGTCAGTGTACATCATCAAATATCAACTTTGATTTAATTTTTATTATTCTATGTTTTTTGTATTTTATGTTATGTTTTAGTGGTAATCAGTGACATGATAATGGTCAAATAAAAAAAGTGTCAAAATAATAAAAAATAATAACAATGAATAATAAATAAACCGCTCACTTAAAATTCCATTTCTGTAGTAAATGTACAAAAAGAAACACAAAATATAGAAGAAAAAAAAAGTTATTTTAATTGTTTGCGACTCATTTTGCTGTCGTAAAATATGACTTAAAAACACGAATAAAAATTATTTTTGTGGCTTTAAAATTTGTCTTTATTTTCTTTCATAACTTTTTGTGTTTTTTTTTAAAGATATTTCGTCAAGAGGGTTCTTAAGAACTTTTACTATTAAAATACATATATTTGCATTTATCTTTCATTCAAAGTGTGGGAGATCTTGTTGTCTCTGATTTCTATACATACCTAAAGTAAACTGAGCTGTTGAAAAATGTGTATTAAAGTGTATTATTGGGTGGTTGGGAGTAGTGAATGGATGCTTGCTTTTATCTGTAAAAACACACAAAATTCTGTTGTTGAATGCCTTTTTAAGTTAGAAAAGAAAAAAAGAAGGAATCAGTAACAAAAATAAAATGAAATCTGTCTGATGCATATGAAATCATGTTTTCTTTCTTCTTGCGAGTAATATCAGTCCATATTAATGTCAGTTGTATGCGTACATATTTGTAAATATGTTTTAATACATTTGTATGTATGCATGTATTGAGTATTTTTCGTTATTATTTTGTTATGATTCTCAGATTATATTATTCCGTTTGTAGTCTTCTTAAGTCAAAGATAAAAGGCAAAAAACAAAAAAAAAAGAAGAAGGAAAATACGACGAAAAAGGACGTCTTTGAGTTACTAAATGTTAGTTTTAGTTCTTGACAAGAGGTCACGCACACAACAATTGCTTGTATTTTGTAGTCATTTTAGTTTAAGATTTTATTTCATTTTATTTATTTTTTATTTATTTTTTTTTTTTTTGCATTTTATTTATTCATTTCGATTCTATTCTATTCTTATTCGCTGGAAAAGTTATTTCAAGTTGTTTCATTTGCAAAACATTTTTTTTCAAGTGCTTTCGGTTCAAGTGCTTTTAGTTTATTTCAGATTTAAGCCAAAAATGTACAAGTAATTGTTATCTCTGACAATTAAGATGATTATCCGCGCCGCAATAAAATGAAATGACTTTTTAACATGGA
The DNA here is from genome assembly GCA_930367235.1 of Sarcophaga rosellei. Taxonomy (NCBI): domain Eukaryota; kingdom Metazoa; phylum Arthropoda; class Insecta; order Diptera; family Sarcophagidae; genus Sarcophaga; species Sarcophaga rosellei. The sequence continues at coordinate 1,443,335 of OV884017.1, read as the reverse complement.
TTGGTTAGTCAGTCAGTTGTTTGGTTTGGTTACATGGTTTTCTCTAAGAAAGGCCAGGCCGTATTAACGTTATTTGCACAATCATTGACATTGTTGGCCATATCGTGTTTTAATAACGTTGTGCCAATAAAGACGGCAATTTTCATTTGCTTTAATGGCCGATTATAAAGGAACTTTCATGAAGTTGTATGTATGTATGTAGTATGTATGTATACAAAAGTAGAAAGAAATATTTGTTAACGCGTCATCAAAAAAATAAAAAAAGAAAGAAAGAAAAAGAAAATTGCATTGAATATTTTCTTTGGCTGCCATCGCAGGTGTTGTACTATGTTAAATTCTTTGTTATAAAATTTAAGGTAAATGCCGTATTTAAAGTATTTTGTTCACGCACAAGTAACAATTTGCGCCTGAACCACAATTTCGTTTGCCAAAAAAAAACTAATAAAACTACATCCTTCGAGAATGCAAACAACAAAGTAGGAATAGCAGATGGTGTGTCTACTATTCGGTTAACTATCGAACCAAATCACGAAAAGCAACTACGAAATACAAAATGTCAACGATAAAGCTTATTGCTAAAGAGAATATTATGAGCTTATTTGTATTGTATCGAAAGATAAATACGTTGAGAGTTATCGAATCGATATCACTACAATGCAGCTCAATGAACACCGGTCCAGAGACCGGCTAAGAAGTTGGTTTTGGATCGAATATATTCTAATAATATCCATTGCTTTGAAACAAGCGAAGTTGTAAGATTAGGCTGACCTTTCTTTCATTTGCTTTTTATTGCATTTAATGTGTAAATTTAACATACAAATACATAGATATTCTGAGCGATTTAAGCAACGACCCCGCTGGACTGTATTCTGTATTCGTTAGCATTTTTATTACACAAAACAATACTACAAAGTATGTAGATATGTATGTATGTATGTAGATATGTATGTATGTAGAATTTTTATTTTGAACAAATTTTATTTCAATATTATTCAACATGATGAGGTTTGTACAAATGCTATCTCGCTACAATTTCAACAAAATTATTGTGTTTCCACAAAAAGTTAAATTTTTTGGGGGCAAAGAAAATTTATAATTTTTTCAATTTACATAAAAATTTTGTTCAACATGGCAATGATTCTGGCAATTTATATTACAGAAACAAAAAAAAAACGATTTAATTTTTTTAATAAAAAATTTCTAATCAGTCTCAGCTGGAAAGTGAAATGTAAAATATTTACATTGAATTTTTGTTGGTATTATTCAATGTTCTCAATACGTTTAAAAAATATGTCATTGCTCCTCACATGTATTTATTTCCATGGAAATTAAATGGTGACTACAAGTTACGTTTAATATTTTAAAATTTAATCTGTTAGGCATTACAAAACACACACACACACAAAAAAAGAAGAAAAGTTATCGAATCCATTGTTCGTACACATACGCATGCACATATATACATATCCACATGTCTAACCACAATGCGAAAATATTGGAATTGGAGGAATTATGCATTTTATGTCAATAATTCCTTCTTAAATTGTAAATTCACGCATTCAAATATGCAACATTAAATATTGATTAAATTTACATACAGAATATACAGACAGAAATAGATTTTCATTTTAACCCTCATAATGTACGAGTATGAGTACATATTACAAATATTGGCAAAACAACGCAGTCTAAAAGGAGCAAAAAAAAAGTGAAGTAAACGAAAATTTATTTCTTTTATTTACGTTCATAATATTATTATCATCAATTTAGAGGATGATTTTCCAATGTGTTTTTAAACAGACATTAACGTGATTTATTCAAATAAGCATAGACTTTACAAACACACACACACACATGCAAATATGCGATTAATTTATATAAACTCTTGTAAATGTAACAAGAGCTGCTAGAAGGTATCAGAAAAAAATATTTCACTTTTGCCAACAAAAATTTGAAAAACTGAAAATTATGCATCCCATCTCATACATAAAATACTAACACAGACCCAATACTTTATTCTTAACGTATGAGTACTTCAAGTCTACTGGCGAGACGAATTTCCATTTTCCACTTCCATTCCATATTTTTTTTTTTAAATTTATTTTTCATTCATTCAAAACTGACTCATGCTTAAAGCCGGGTCATAAGCAAATTAAAGGTTAAGGGACATAACGATAAAGGCAACAAGGAAATACGTGGTAACAGTAACCGCAGAAATTAAAAGTTAAATAGGCAATAATTGCAATTCACCCAGATATTCAAGTATGTGTAATATTTACTTGTATCTCAGTGGCTATTCAGATTTTTTACTTGGAAACTATTTTCGGAAAAGTCCTTTTTTTGTCAATTGCATTGACTTGAGCACTTGACTTTTGTGTGGCGAAAAATTTAATAAAGCTTTAAATCGATGCTCTTTTCCAGGAAAACCCCAAAACAAAATTGTTGATTTTCTTGTGCAGACTACTTAAAAAGTTATAAGCATCGCAAATGAACACACTTGGGTGTGATAAATAGAAAAATTTGTCCAATTATTTATTCTTTACTTTGAAAGCTATTTCGTGCTTCAGTGCACAATGGGTCATTGAAATGGAAATGTTGATAATTCCTTTAACATTTTTGATATCATTTGATTACGCTTTAATGTTGTGATTCTTATCAAGTATAGGCATCATCATAAATAATGTAACATTGCATTTTCGATGGTGTTTATGTTTAAGTCGCCAAACTTACGAAACCTAAAAGGTACAGATCAGTGGGTTTGTGGACAGTGGATCATCAAATTGTTATAGTTTGCCCTGTAGCAGGATTTGAGTGAAGTGACAGAGATTGAGGAAACTCGATTAACCTCTATTGCTGTCTTTTTGATTGGAAGCCAGATGGATAGTTTGGTTAACAGGGTTTTGCAACTATTTTTGCTCTGCTATAACATTAAAATCATCCTGAAATAATATGTTTGCTAACCTCTTGTGCATATTCTAAGTATCACTGCCTAAGTGACTGAATAATAAATGATGTTTTTGATTTTCTTGTTCAGAATTTTTCATTTCTTCGGTGATGAAACTTCTGAAAATCTTTAATAACTTTTTGTCATCATATTGTAGCCAAGTCTTGCTAAGTTTAACAATGAAAACATTTTTTTTTTTTATAAAAAAAAAATTAAAAAGTAATGATACGAACATTGCACTTTTTCCACTAAAATAAATGAATATATTCGTGGATATATTGTACGAATACAAACATTTATTTCTGTCATGATTTGTATTTGACTGTTCGACTGACAAAAACCTCTTTAGTTTTTTCCGTTTAACGACACATGTTTTCTTGTCATCCACTTGTGGGAGGGAAAATATTATTAACAAAATTCACCAGAATCATTGATGTGTTGCTGTAGATTAAATTGTTTAAATTTTGGCAGAACAAATATCGAAAAAAAAAGAAAAGGAGCAATACCGTATACATTTTTATTTATTTACTGAGAGAGAATCCCTTGGAAAATGTTAAAGGATAAAGGCATACAAAAGGAAATTTAGGGTTTCGGAATAAAAAAAAGATGAAAATTGTAAATTAAATACAAAGGAAGTGAATTTGTATTTATTTTGATATTAAAGAGATTCCAATTGGCATGGCTACATGTTCGTATAGTTTAAATCATTATAAAAATATGTATTTAAAATTTAATAATTTATTTTTTGTACCGATACTTCAATTAGAACCTATCTGGAGAACCTATAAAATATTCTGAACAATTCATGCAAGAGTTTGCTTTCATTCAACATTCAATATTAAAACACGCACAATACATACATATGTTTTGGCAACAACGCATGACGGCATGATTGACAATGGCTGGTTGAGAGACACGGACCTGTTTACGCTTGATCAGTTTTCTTTGCTTCATTATCATTTCATTGACTATTTTTCTTTCTTGTTCTTTTGCAGGCGGTGTTCATAAATTCTTGTTCAACTTATTTATTCTTCTTGTCGGTGTGGTAGTAGATTTTGTTGTTACTATTTTCTCTGTCGTATGTTGGCCAGAATATCTGTCTACTAATCCATAATGTCGTTGCTATTGTTGCAATTTCTGTTGTTATTTTTTGGTTATGATGTGAAAATTTGTGTTGGCCATATGCGCTGCCGAATGGACATTTGCTTAAAAGCATTCATTTAAACGGTTTTGTTTTGTGCCGTTGACTGATGATTGATTGTTAGTCAGGCAAGGAGGAAAACAGCAATACAAACAGTATACACTAGAAAGAGATCAAGTAAAAGTTTAAACGATAATCGCTGCAAATCAGTTTGCGATATGTTAGGCATACATATTTTTATTGGTGTTAGTGGAATTTCGACGTCGTCGTTGTCGTTGTCGTCTTCGTCATTGTCGTTGCTTTTCATGAAAGAGATTAATGACAAGGAAAAAAAAAAAGAAACGTTTAAGTGGGATTTTCAAGTACTTTGCTTGTTATTTGTTAACATTGTTGTTACTGTTGTTTTTTCTTTTTTCCTGCAAAATACTGTATAGAGCATATAGCTGAGTGGAGCATATAGATTGTGAGAAAAAGCGATAAAAGAAACAGCAATACATTGAACTCTTGCTGTTCACAGTGGGTCGATTGGCTGGTTTTAGCTGATTTCTTTGTTCACTTTTTATTAATCGCTTGTCGTTTGTGTAATTTGTACGATTATCCAATATGCTGGCAATTTTGTCACCACATTTATAAAGATTTTCAGATAAAACCACAAAGATTAATTCCTTAAAAAATTTAGTCACTGAAATGAAATTTAAAAATTAATTCAAAAATTTCAATGGCAGTCTTGTGTTTTTGAATTCTTTTGAAGTGTAAATTCTCCTGTGCATTCTCGTATGCAAATTTCTGTTTTAAATAACTTGAATTAGAAATATTTAATTTGAAGTTGGCAAATCCATTTGATTCGAAATAAATTTAAATAATTCTTTATTTGTCTCGTTTAAGGCTTCTTATGCTCATCTGAAATGATAATACATCAGGTATCGATTTAAAGTATAAAGTCGAATAGACAAATTTTAAACGTTTCGAGTCATTCAACTTAATTACCATGACATTTCGTTGGGTGGTGTGATTGTGTGGCTGGATCTCAACCACCACCAACCACTGCTAAGATTAATTAACTGGTTGCATACGAATGTATTCCACAGTATTTATAATTGTTCGTATTGAACAAAAGTCACACTGTACAGTAGATTTGTTAAATGCTTTGGGTTTGACTTCAGTTACAATTTCATTCATTGTAACAACAGTGCGTCCTTTTAACAATTCATTTTTGAAGAACTTAAGAATCTGCTGTTGAAACCCTTCAAATAACTGTTGTTGTTTATATTGTTGTTTTTGCTGTTGCTGTTGTTGTTGATGTTGATGTTGATGTTGATGGTGATGATGACAATGATGAAAAATGCTACGGTTGGCTGGTTCACTGGTTCATATTCCACTCAAGTTCAATTACACGTGTATTCAAACGATTCATGGAAGACTTTTGTTGTTGAAGTATTTTTTTTTCTTATCGGCTTTTTGTTTTATTTTTTGTTTCTGTTTTATTCTTGTAGGTGACACTTTATTAATCCTTGAGTTATTACAGAAATTCCTTTTTCTGTACAAAATGAGAGTGAAAGAGAGATTAATTCCGAACAATATTAAGAGATTTAACGGCAGCTTTATGTGTTTGTACGTGCTTACAGCCAATGTTTTCTAAATAGAAATTGAACAGCAATAATCCTATATTTCTTTGGATTTTTTTTTCATACATTTGTGATAATTTTGTGATCATACAACATTCATAAGTAACGTTAAAGCATCATCTACCAAAAATGGTGTAGTATTGTGGTAGATTATAAGGGGGTTAGAGAATTTTCTTTGTATATGGTTGGTTTTGAATAAAGATATTGATATTATGATCAGAGAAATGTTTCCGATATTAAATTTGTTGTTGATGATGTTTTCCTTTCGCCCTACATGAGTAGAAATCATCCTTTGAGAGTCGTCGAAAAGAAAAAAAAACTTTATTACTAATCACCTTACCTGTGCTGGCTGTATGTAGTAAGTCTAATTGTTGGTGTAATCGTGTGTGTTTCAGTACGTATTTGTATTATTTTTTTTTTTTTTTGTTGTCAGTTTTCACTCTCACCCACTTACAAGCACATTAACAAATAAAACACATTGACTGTAAGATAAAATGTGATAAATTTAATGACTGTTAATAATACTCGTATGACTACGTGTATGTTGTTTGTCTGAAAGTGTGTGTGTGTGTATGCAATTTTTCACTTTTTCACTTTGGATCTCTATTAAAATGTCATTCATATATTCAACCACATAGACTTAAATCTTAAAGGATTTTATTTTATTTTTTTTTTTATTTTATGGCATTTATGGCGTATACATATATTTCAACCAGATTAACTAACTTTTTTTTTGGTTTTTGTTTAAAATGATTTTATTTTCATATAAATTTTATTGCATTTTTTTTTTTCAACATTTAAAATCCTTTTGAATTTTTTGAAATTTTACTTTGACGACGATATAAATTTTAAAAATAACGAAAAAACCTTTCAGACAAAATAAAGAAAAATATTTCCATGGAGAGGAGGTAGAGATCAAAGGTCAATTTCTGTTTGGCAATTAATATAATCGTTAATATGTTGTGATTTTCGTGCTATTTAAGTATACTTACATACATTTTTGCGTGGCCTAACTAAAAGGCTTTACAATAGATATTAATAAAGAAAACTGTCACAAGCGACATTCATCAGTTATTTTTCTCTAACGAAATTATTAGCCAGAGGCAGGAGCAGGTGGTTGTCACTATCTCAGTTCGAACTGTAAGGTGATTGTATGCAAATTTCCTAACCAAGCCTCTGGTTTATCTACTCTTCTTTATGTCAATCCTAGCCAGTGCCCTTTCTAAAATATGTGGAGATGTAAGAGATTATTAAAAATTGGCACTTAACACTCTATTGATTAAAATTAGAAAAATTAGAAAAATATTAAATTGATTAAATTTAGAATATCATCGAAATTACATATACACATAAATTTTTGTTTTTGCTAGCAAAATTCTACTTACTGTTCATTGTTATTTTATCTCGTCCATTTCGCTTAACTTTGTTATAACATACTCGACATCACCAGCTATTCTCAGTTTAAAAAATGTATCGATTTTACTGTGATTTAGGAGCAATTCGCTGATGGAAATTTATACAAATTTTTTGGTAACTGTTAGGTTAATACTCGATAAAGAGATTTCAAACCATTGTTTTTTTAATGTTTTTTTTTAATGTTTTTTTTTTTAGTGTGAAGTCGCCGTGGTCTAGTAGGTAGTGTGTTGGCTGATTAGACGAAAGGCCCGAGTTCGAATCCCAGGTCAGACATCAAAAACAAAATACAAAAACTATTTCTTCGGCGACTTCCTCACAGCAGATTTCTGGCAAAAACTCTGAGAGTAAAAATTGCCATGAAAAGCTTCTCAAAAAATCTGTCGTTCGGAGTCGACTTTAAACTGTAGGTCCCGCCACTCATGTATAAAATTAACGCATACAACATGAGTGGTGTTGAGAAGCTAGGCCGTAATCCTGACTGAAGGGTTGTAATGGCCAATTATGTATGTATGTATGTTTTTTAATGTTATTTCGCAATCATTGGTATTTTGGATTAGTGTCCTTAGACCATCATGTATAATTGACATCAAAATTCTTTATTCCGAAACTGTGGAATTAGTTACGACTTCTTAGCCACATACAGGTAATTTCTGGATATTTATGAGCACTTCCATCAAATCAGGTTGTCATCTGTGGTCTCGATGCCCACGTCATTAGCAACTTGCCATAGAGTGATAGGCCGCTTGTCCCAATTTTAATGCAATCAAATACATAATTCAGATTTAATAATTAATAAAACTTATGTTTATTACACATTCCTTAATATTTTATGTAATAATCAGTACATACATACATACATACATAACGATGGCATTATTTAATTGTAATTTAAATTTTGTAATTAATATTTTATAATCAGCTTTGAAAGAGCTTTTCTTCTAATTAGATCGAGAGAAAGGGAAACGCGTGAATCAATTTTATGGCTTTTTCTTAGATTATTAAATAATCATTGCCAAACTTCTCATTTATAAACAATTATTCTAATCGGAGGGTTCACTCTTCAGTGCCTTCTGTAACATTTTACATTCCACTTCATTAATTTTTAATGTCGTAATCCCAGTCGTAACGATGCTGGTCAGTCATAAATTTCGTCATGGGACCAAAGAAGATTTCCACAATTAAAGTAATTACAAAACAAAATAAGGCCAATAAATTTAAATATTGTCTTCGTTTAATTTCAAATGACTACAATTTGTATCTGCTGTGCTGTGCTATGCGTTAGCGTATACGGTGTATCCGGTGTATTTGTTATTTTGAAAATGATTAATTTTAATTAAAACCTCAAAAGCAAAAGCAATCAGGACATGTGCACATTTTATATTTGTTTTAAAGCCACAATAATAAAAGAGACATAATTTTTATAGTCAAATATAAACAAAATATTAAATTTAGTTTGAATTAAATGAAGTTTTTATTTCGTTAAGCAAATATGTTAAATAAATAAATGAAGAGCAAAAAAGTATGTATATTAAATTAATTTTAAACTAAAAACCAACTGATAAACAATAATGTATTTAAGCAAATCTTTTGCATTAAATTTTAAAGGTGAACTTAAAGGTTTCGTATGTTTCTTTCGTTTTTGTTTTTTAATAAATAAAACACCGTAAAAAATTAAAATAAAGAAGTAAACAAATGTGTACACCTGTGTCAGCTGGTTCTGTCTTACTTCCGTTGTTGTTGACTTCGTATTACAGAGAAAAAAAAAGAGAAACATTTATTCAACGGCAAAAATCTTTATTTTATTTCATTTTTATGTCCTGGTTGTTGTTTATTTAAACCTTCACTCAGTGTAATGGGGGAAAGTTGTCATTGTTGTTTAACGAAGGAAGTATAATGAAGTGTGTTTAAACGAGGGTTGTCCAGTAGTAAATAAATAGGAAACTATAATTTACAAACAAATCAACTTTGGTCGAACCATGTTATCATGTTGAAGTTAGAGTTCATATAGAAATTTGTGCTTTAATTTATCACAATTATTCCATCGTTATAATACGTAGTAAAAAAACAACAATTGAGGTACTAAATCTTGCCTTTGGATTAAATCAAAATACTACATACTTGATGCTCTGTTTGCTATAACACGTATTATCCTCTAAAATTTTTATCTCCAACCAGTCGGAGTTAGCTTTATTGTGCAGTTATTCGAACTACTCACGTGAGGATTTGATTTAGCTTCAGAAACGTTTTTACATAACAATCATTTAAGAATACCTGGCTTGGTACTCAAACTAAAGCCAATAAAGGTACATAAATAATGTGTATTGCTTCAGTTAACATTTTTATTTTTTTAGAGGAGTTAAGGCACTAGAAATGCTAACATACCAATTGGAAATATGGTTCTGGATGTTACGACAAAATAAAAGATCCGCCCTCGTATGCATCTGCTGACTTTTGTTTGTATATACAGACATCCAAAGTTTATATATTCCTGTGTACTCAGTAAGAGCCTACAATGAGCTTAATTTTATTTAAACCTCTTTAATATTCAGTTTTTCTACGTTTTTGGTTCTTCTTGTTGTTTTCTCACTCAACTCAGTCACTGGAATAAATTTGTTCTTTACAAAAGTACAGGTACAACGATTTAAAAAGTTAAAAAAATAAAATGTTCCTCTGCTCATGCCACTGGACAATGGAGAAGATTCGAAAAAATTTCCGACATTTATTCATGAGGAGTTCTTAAGATGCTCATTTAATTTGTTGGTTTAACTTTAAAAATTAAACAGGATTTTTGTAGTCTACTTAAAGGGTTTATAACATTGAAAATTTTTTCCAAAACAACCGGGCATTGCTAATTCAAGTGATGGTATAAAACGAATATATTTACTGTGACTACACATTCTTTATTTTCATATTCTTTTTAATGCAAATGAAAAAAAAAAAAATTAAACTGTTCAACAGACTAAGTTAGCGGTTATCGTAAAAGCCTTGACTTTAGCGACGGTAAACATAATTCCAATGGAATCGTTTGAAAATTAAATGCTTGAATGTTTTTCCACCAGTTTACCGGGAATGGTAATTTTTTTTATTTGTTTAGGATTCTGTTTTTTTTTTGCTTCTATTGTTTTTCGTCTTAATTTTTATTTCTTTTACTTGTTGTACTTTTCCTTTTTCTTTCGTGTAGGTGTCCTAATAAATTTGCATTATTTGTTTATATTTTCGCCAAAAATTCCACATTTTTTTTTATTGCCTCGTTATTTTGTTTTAAATGCTGGAAGGGGTTAAAAGAACGAAATTTAAATCTTTTTCAATATGCAGTTTAATCTTCAATGCGTATTATAAAAGGAAAACATATGCCTACCTTTTCAATTAAACAATTAGAAGCTATTACTTTTTTAAATGAAATTTAAATCAAATTTTGTTTGCTTAATTTTTTTGTTTTTGATTTTCTGGCTGATGAATTTATACCGTATATACAGTAGGTCACAAAAATAAATATGCAACCTTTTTGTTGCCATCCTAATGGTTACTTAGTTGTGTTTACTCATCTTCTACTACTATCTATAAATTCCCTTCTTCTTCCCCGATAAGGCACCCCGGTATTCCCATGGCGTGGCATGCATTCGAGCACATAGTGAGTGACCTATTATAAATCTGGGAAATAGAGCCGTATTCCGCTTTTACAAATTTAAAAGTTTCATATGAGCATACTTATTGGCTCTATTGGAGACCTCTTCGACTTTCTACCATATTTGTTAGTCATTTCTTTACCTATTCTAGTTAGACATTCAAGTTAGATAATAAATATCGAATCAATATTTTTTCCGTCATTATTCCTAGTCATTATAAACTGCTTTTTAACTGAATTCACAGCGATATGTGTATCTATTTTATAGTTTGTTTGAGTTACTGCCTGGGCGTCTTTGGCTATGCTATTTATGTCGTCCTGATACTGGGCATCATTTTAGCTTTTTTTTTTATTAGAGTTTTCAGGTGATTTATTACTCGCCTAGATAATTCTAAAATCTCTTTAACATTTCTCAAAAATGATATAAAAATATATTTAATATCGGTCTCCCTTTCAAGTATGACGGGGAAACTCGATACAAGTTACACAATTAAATCTTTATAAGAAAAAAGCTTATAAAATCCTTATTTTTATTTAATTTAATTATAAAATGTAATTTTAATGAATTCTATAACATTTTCAAATTGTAATTGTTATGAGATAGAATGTAATTTTTAATGTTTTTGCAAATTTATTTTCGAATTTCATGTTAATTGTTATTCAGTGTCAATTAGGTTTAATTTGAATTACACTTTAATATTCCACACAATATCACAATTCAAATGAATTCTCGTTCTTTTTTTTTCAAAAATTGTTATTGAAAAAATTCTCCGTATATTAGCGGTTAAAGTGGGTTTGCTTATAATAATTTTCAATTGCTGTTTGCCTGTTAATGGCCAATTGAGGGAGTGAACCACAGAATAACTATTTTACGATTTTGTTTTTGTTTTTATTCCTTCAATTATCCACAAAAAGGCAACATTTTGTTTAATGCGACATCCAGTCCGTAGCACATTTAAAAGCTGTTGAAGTAAACGAAACGATATGCCAATTCATACTATAATTCGGTTGATTACCATATGAATGGGAAATAGTAGTACTTATGAAGTTATGTATTTGGAAAGCTGATAAGCACTTGTGTTTTAGAATATTAAATCAAAAAAGGTATTAAAATCCTTTTACCACTCTACAACAACAACACTTTGACAAAGTCATTATGTCAAGCATAGAAAGAAATACCAACAACGGCGCTAGAATTACGAAAATGAGTGTGCAAATTGAGAAGATGCTCATAATAGCTGGACTGTATTTTCGTAGTGTGAAGGTCAAAACATCTCATCATCACTTACTTCAAGCAGTGAAAGAGAAATCAACAACAAGAACTACAAAGAGATTATAATTACAAAAATGAATTAGAAAATTGACAAGATGTTCATTTCTCTTACACTTTCTCTGTTGTTTTGGAATGTGTCCGTATTATGTCAAAGGCACTACTTCTCAGCATCATAAGCATCTACGAAAACTTATTATCAAACACCATTTCCATGGTAGATTTTTACTATCTTAGTTTGACAGAATCGTCAAAAAAAGAAAAATTTAAATTTTATTTAAATTCTGCAAAAACTGCAAATGATATTGATTTCCTATAATATTTGCCTCGTCCCTCTTACAAATTGTTTTATGTTGTTTGTTCATTTAGAAATAATTATATTTCAATTATAATTTATGATTTATTAATGATTTGTATTTAATTGTTATTATTTTAATTATAATGGCGTAGCTTGTCTAATGAAAGCAAAACAACAATAAAATCCTCTTCCTCTGCGTCTTCTGAATGAAATTTTTTTCAAACAACTTAACGCAAGTGGGTAGGTGGCAAATGGTAAAACAAATTTTAAAAACAACAAACTACACCGTAGCAAGTGTTACTTGCTGCTGTAAAATGTATGTGTACGTATACATAAACGTTTATTTTTAGCTGAATATTAATACGCTACTAACGAGCAACTAAAATATCAATAATTCTCTTCGTCATTATTTTGGTTTTTAATTTTGCATAAATTCAACAAATTCCCACTGAGTTAATGTTTCCTTTTGTTCAAAAGGCTATAAGGTGCTTGCTATAGGTTAAGACTCTACTTCACAGGATCATTTCAGTAGTCGGTCTTCATTTACTTTCATTGCGAAATGAAAAATATCACACTCGCGATGAAGAGAAATATTGTTTTATCTTTAGCGTGAGGCATAGAACTGGGCTTGGTGTGTTATATTCTGAGACACTGATTCTTCGATGATCTCTCGGTTAGCACGGATTAAACAACTTCTGAGTGATTGTTCCAAAAATAAAGACATTTCAGTTTAGCACAGGATTAATTAATTTTCCAGGGAAAAAAGTGCGATTAGGAGGAGGAGTATGACCATAGATTATTATGTAATAAGTATGCAGCTTAAAATTAAGCTAGAGAATAAAGCTAAACTATTTTGTTTACATTTTGGCTTAGCTACGTCATATTTTAAATCATAATTTAAAACTTTATAAAAATTCTCTTTAGGGAGAAAAAAAAATGATCTTTGTGTGGGTGTATGTTTAATTTTTTGTTGATTAATTACTTTTCTCTATAAAAACATATTTTTTAACGATTTTACAAAATGTTTATGTAAGACTCTATATCCCTTTATCTTCAATCTCTATCCGCGTTTGGTTATGGTTATGTTTTGCTCACAATAAACTGAAATTATTTTATTGAATATATTTTCTACTCTTCTCAAAGGGAATGATGACATTCAAATAGTCTAAACATTGAGATTGTTTTGCTTTAATTATATTACAAAGGATTTCTTTTTCACATGCACAATGGAAAGGACAAAACTGAATTCATTGCTTTGAAGTTTGAGTTTTCAAGCCTTTTGAAAACTTTTCCTCTTTTATAATAAATTTTTTAATTTTATTTAAAAGTTTTAATAACTTCTCATTAAAAAGATACGAAATGTGTTTGATATAATTTTCTCCGTGTTTTTTTTATACTTTTAAAATGATGAGCAAAGCACAAGGAAGTCATGTGATTAGCTCTTGAAATTTTCTTGTAAATAAAATTCTAATTACAATTTTTATAATATCTTATAACAACAACAATTCATAAAATTAGCTGACTTATTGTTAGTTTAAATTCTAAAATTAAAACGAAATAAAAACTTGATTTAAAATCGTTTGCTGTAATCCTTTAAAATCAAACTGACTTGTATTTCTTCTAAATATAACCAGGGTTCGAGGGCTAGCAACTTGAATTAATGCTATGACATGTGACACTTTCATATTTTGTCTACTTTTGATAGTCTAGTTCGGATACATCTACTCCTCCTCCTCCGACGTTCACTTGGAATTTTAATTGGGCCACGTGTTGAGGCTTAAGCACAATTTTTATTTGTTTTAGTTTTATAATCATCATTCTTTTGTTTTTAAAAACAGACTCTTTAAACATTTTATGTCACTGATAATTGTATTGCGTGTATTTGTTCGTAATAAAAACAAAAACAACAAAAAAATACACACATACATACACACAGCACAGAAATGAAAAAAATGAATGAATGAATATGCTAAATTTTGCAAATGTCAAATAATTTATTTAACAATATTAATTAATAATTTTGTGCCTCAATAAAATATGAAAGATGTTTGTCAGAGGTAATGTCTACACCATTTCTCAATGCAATTGAATATTGAAAACAATCATAATGGATGCTTTCGAAACGGTTTATTGAAGGATTTTATATAAATCATCAGAAAACTGATATATTTTGCAGCGGAATTGAATAGAAAAATATTGAATACAGATTACTTCTGTAAAGTACCAACAAATGACAATATTTGAAATCAATCGATTTCAGGCATTGCTTAACAATATAGTCTATGTAGTTGCTCATGCATCCATAACACCATTATTTTTGAAAACTTACTAATTCAGTATGGATTTAATAGAATCTGAACATATTATATGATGAATAAGTAAAAGTAAGTAAACAATTGATGTTAACGAGAATATCGTCATCCAAACGTTAAAAATTCTAAATTGAGTTTTTGATTGACTATGATGCCCTAGACAAAATTACATGTCCTTATAAAATTTAACAATTCAAAAGGCCTTTAAATCTAAAATAACATTAATTCCACAATGGTTTCTGTTTCTTCTATTAAAAATTAAAAAGTATTGTTAAGCCGTTTTTCATTTTAGGGGACGATATGGTCTATAGCGGTAGAGTAGTATTCAAAAAGTCAGTAACTTCTACAAATTCCTGTTGTCGTAATAGTTTCTTATCATTTTTGATATTTGAAGGCTACAATTGTGGGCCTATTTAGTTTATTTTTGCCAATATTAATACATGCCAACGTCATGTTTCTATCTCAATATATACTAGGACGACGTATGAAATTTTAGAAATTCTTAATGCTTTATTTTACTGAATTCTAGTTTTCTTTTCAGAACTTAAGCATGGCACAAGAACCTTGAAGATTTCTGTTTCTCCCAAGTGTTATTTTTTTTTTGAAAGTATGATATTATTTAATACAATAATATTTTGAATGTCAATAAGATAATAGACATGTACTAATGATTCATCCATCGGTCATATAAAACGCATCAAATATTAAGTGTCTCTAAACGTAATACATTTTTTGCACTTATTAGATGATCTTTTTACAGGTTTAGACGAATGCAAACGTTCAGACTGTATGCTTGCAATTGAACAATTAAATTACATGCCAAATAAGAGGAAAACGTCGCTCAATATTTATTAGTTTCTGTTTCAGTTTATTTTTTGAATTTCATTCACGACAATCATGTGTATTCTTATGTATACTCTCGACTGACATACAAAATGTATCCACAGTGATGAAAATTATTATGATTTCGTCGTTCTTAAAGGCCACAGTCTACAACTGGTTTTATAAAGTGGCTGTGAGAGCACGTGTGGTATACACATGAAGGAAAATGGCGCCAAAATTTAGCCCAACCATAAGCCGGTCTACAAACAAATATCTTTATATCCGTCTAATAGTAAATCGTCTAATAGTAAATGCAACATGTTTTAGAATTTTTATGAATGAAAGCTTTTTTGCAAAACAAAAACATTCTTGTCGAATAGCTCTCTTTGCTCTTACTCTCTCAATTGTTCATATTAAAAGCTGAGACCAAATCTGGCGAGTTTATGATGATAGAAAGAGAGAATTCGCCGCGTGAGAAGCTTTCTTATTCATTTGTTTTTGGTTATTTTTCTTGTCATTGGCCATGGTTTATTAAGGATGGTTAATAACAATTCTTGTATTCTGTTAAAAACAAACCCATACCACATTACAACCAACAAATCGTCGTGTATATGTATGTATGTATGTGCCGCGTAAATGTAACAATGGTGTTTTTGTTGCATCGTTACAGTATCAGCATAAATATTGTTGTTAATGGTTTTTGTCATTTAATGTTTGGTAAACAAGACTGTTTTATTTATTTGTTTTATTGTTTTGTTTATTTTATTTGTTTTTTTTTCTTTTTTTTCATGAAACTGTTGTCTGTCGTTTGTATTCAACTTTGAACTTTTTCTTATTGTTTGCGGCGAATTGCTCAGTGTTTGTTTTGTTGTTGTCTTCGTTTTGCCAATGTTTATTGTTGTTGCTTATTAAGTCTGCCGATATGTTTTTTGTTTTGTTTTGTTTTGTTTTTGCTTTTATACTGAATGAAAACATCAATTTTCGTGTGTGATGCGCAACAGCATTTTCATGTTGGCCAAAGTATTGCTGTGCGTATCAGCACAATTGAATTGAAATTGTCTCTGTTGTGTTCTGCTTCGGTTTTGACTTGTTTCTTAGTACTTCAGTAGCATTTGTTGCTGATGGTTTTACCCGAGACCTTTATTTCGGAGCCATTCGATAAATAAACGTTGTTTTTTGGTTTTTTTCTTTCGATGTGAATGTGTGACAAAACGAAAAATTATTCAATGAAGACTGGCTGTTATTGGTTTAGTCGTCGTCCGAAGCCGGTCCATAACACACGTTAAAGTTCACAAGATTATAAAATCGATAAACCACAAAATAAATGTTTGAGTATCAATCGAATTAATATTCAAACATAAGAATTCCTATTAAATTCGAAATTTAAACAAATAATCGAGTGCATTAGAATCAGAAAATTTTATTTCAAATTATTTATTATGAAAGTAAAGTGCTAAAATAAATAAATTAAAAATTGTGTATTGGTGTGAGTGTGTGTGAATAAAACAATTATTTTGAAGTTTAAATATATTAACCGCTTCAAAGATATCATCATCATCATTATCATTTATTTGTGTATGTGTGATTTAAATATCGTATCAACAAACCAAAAAAAAAAATATGTTCCGTGTTGCCAAGCTTTGTTTTCTTAAAGGAATATAATTTAAAAAAGTAATTTTTTAAATAAACAAATTCGAACAAATTGAATATTTAATTAGACATCATTGTTTATGTTTCCGAATATTTGTTAAATTAAAGAATTTATTTGAAACTTTAACTTTTTCTTTTTGTTTTTTTTTTGTCTTGAATTATTAAAAATTCATGCTTTTGCAAAAACTTTTCAAATGTTTAAAAAGTCTAACAGCGACGGAAAATGTATAGAAATAAATGAAAGTGACGTAAAATATAAAATATACATACATATATATACATATACATATATAAAAGAAAAAGTTTTCACTAAGACTGTTAAACTATGCAAATGAACAGGAACAAAAAGTTGTTTCAAGTATTTATTAATACTCATACGTATTCAATTTCGATTGTAAACCATAAAAGATTGTATTCACAAGTGCTAAAAGTTATATGTACTCTGGTAAATGGTTTTATTTATTTTTTTAGTATGAAAGACTGAAATTATTTGATATTTAAATTATTTAAATTGTGTCCTTTTTAAAAAGTAAATACCTATGTCCAGTTCTTTCTGTTGTGAAAGTAAACTGTAATAATACTGCCTCTAAAATAAAAAACAATTTCTGGTATTTTTTATCATCTTAACTTTTACTTTCTTAGTTTAATGTCGTTCAGGATATATACTGCAATTGAATCATCGTTTGAATGATCACATTCAGGTCAAGAAGGCACGGTTTTGACCGAAAACTTGTCACTTTGAAGTGATTTCTATAATTTGACTCTCATAGAAACTCTCAT
Organism: Sarcophaga rosellei; assembly: GCA_930367235.1. NCBI lineage: Eukaryota > Metazoa > Arthropoda > Insecta > Diptera > Sarcophagidae > Sarcophaga > Sarcophaga rosellei. The sequence continues at coordinate 1,425,452 of OV884017.1, read as the reverse complement.
CCTCCGTCATTGACTTTGAAATTGTCGGCATATTTATTTGCAATAAAGTACTCTCATGTATTTGATCATTTGATTCGGCCGCTGCAATCGGTTAAATTTGGTTAGTAGGAGATTTCTTCTTCTTCTTCTTGCTTGTTGCTTAAGAAAAAAAAAATTTAAAACTGTGAAAGGAACTTATTAAGAGTAAGTAACATCTTATCTCTCTAATAACATTTAGCGCTACAGATTGCAATATTCGGATGAAATGATTTTTTTACTTTAAAGTTGGGAAATCAGTAAATCTCAAATATTTATGCATTCGTGGTCAAAGTCAGTTGTATAGTTCTAAATTAAACTTCTGTTTTATTTGATTTTGTTTCGTTAAAATGATTTCAGAGAAATTGGTTACGTTCAATGCTGTTGGGTTCAATAATTTGTATTTTCAATGACAAATCTATTCTTCTGATAATATTCAAATTTAAAAATGATAGAAACGAAAAGAAACATTTAAATGATTGATAATCTTTAAACTCAAAATCAGTGTTGTTAAGAAAGCAAAAAAAAAAATCACTCAATTCTTCATATCTTTAGTAATAATAGAGGCGAATTTCAAGCAGGCCTCTGTATGACTTTACTTTTTAACAAAACAACAATTTTTTTATTTAAAATTAGTGTCTGGAGAAATTCTCAATTATAATATTGCCATCTAGTTCCAACTGAAAATGACACACTAATTAATTGAAAAAAACAAAAAAGAATAATAATAATAATAGCCTTGCCAACACACGAGTCTATTTGTATAGTGAGCAGAAATAAAAATCTTTTAACCCGGTTTTTTTTATTTTTTTTTTTGTTAATGGACTGCATCTTCCAAACAAAAAAAAAAAAGAATATCTTTGAAGCGTTGTGTGTTTATGGTCATCATAAAAGTATAAAAAGTCTAATTAATTAACACATTTCTTTTATTTAATTTTGTTTTTGTTTTTAATTTGTTCGTGTTTTTTTATGTTGTTTTGTTCAATAGATTTAATTAACAAACAAAGTGTATAATTTTAACATTTGGATCATTTACACAGCCACAGCTACAGCAACAACAAAACAAAACAATTTCAGTTTTCTCATTTAAAATAAAAATTCTAATTATTGAATGATAATGAATTAAGAATTTAAAATTTCCATTAATTTAAAATCTAAACAAATATTAATTTTAAACAACAACAAAAATTATTTAAACAAAAAAAAAATTAAAAAAAAAGAAAACGTGACTAAGAAAATCATTCAATAAATTACTGCAGAAGCAATAAAAATAAAGGAGAGAGATAATCACTAATAAAAATAATTAATTTCTTTTCATTTTAACCATTCGTTTAGGAATAAAACAATTTGTAAACTTTTGTTGTTTAGAAAAAGGCTAAAACGTTACAAATGTAAAGTGATTATGACATAAAATAAAACGAAAACAAAACCCAAAAACAATCTAAAATCCAAAATCTTTATTCTCCAAACATAATCAGTGGCATAACAGATAAGCAAAGTTAAAAAGCTTAAAGAAAAATCTGCAAAGAAAAGAAACAGAAAAACATCATTTAAATGTTCTTGAATATGCCACGATATTCACTGCTAATGTGGCCAACACTAAATAGGATAACAACTACAACGAATACAAAAACAACGACACAGAATTTCAAACTTTTAACTTAAAAAGGGCATCAAGAACAAAATACACGACGACATTTCTAAAATTTCAATATTAAAAAGAAAAGGAAAAATTCGAATAAAAAAACAAAAAGGAAAACATCATCTTAAGTACCAGGCACGTCAACGTGCCAATTTTTTTTTCTTGGCAATGGAATAAACGCATCAACTCATAAGCAGGATCTTTTGGCTTCTCTCCATTCGTAAGTATTACAATACTATGGTGGCATGCTGATTTGATGCTTCCTAATTCCTACAGCTTTTTAACTTCTCTTTTAATGAGATTTAATCGTGATGTTATAAAGTGACATCGCAGTTTTATGTATTAGTTTGTTGCACTTACGAGAGTTAATTTGAGAATGACAAGAAACAGACTGAGATTGCGGTTGAAATTCCATGACATCTTAGCTTTTAAAGGGTTGAACAAATCTGATCAATTTGCTGTACGACAAGGACAAAGACAAATCCCTTTACTTCACTTGAAATGTAATGTTATAGTAGCAATAGAAGTGTGAAACTTAAGCCATAGTGTGACAGTGTTCCAATGATTCAATAGAGTTCAATACCCTATCCTATTAATGTCAACCATCGTTTTTCCCATAAGCCACAAAGTAGACGAGGCACCGGTCTATACCTTAGTGTTGTATACCATTTTCGGTCAGATATTGTACGCAACTGGTGTAATTCGTAATTCGATCAGATGAAGAGAAGAATTCCTTAGACCATCTTAAGAAACCAAAACTCTAGAATGTTTATATTATTTCATTACCCATCCCTTATATTTGCATCACCCATAGCTACACCTGATATATCATTAATAAAGCGTTCATGAGTCAATAAACAACGTTGGGTATTGATTGTATTAAAATCAGTCCTGTTCACATGACCTTATTTGAAGATTTGCCGTGGCATGGGTTTAAGTAAGTCAATTCGATTCGAAAGGAATATGAATGATTGTCATGAGTAAAAGAGTAAATAGAATTGAAGGTGAAGGGTAAAGATTGCTTAAAAAAATATGAATAGAAATTGGTTGATAATCAAAATCATAATCTTCCTTCTTTATCTTCTGATGAAATATTATTAAAACTATCGATTTGAATCTGTTTATAACATTAAGCCCTTCCTAGATTTTAACCAATAACGTGTAGATCGTGATAACAAACTTTAAAAATAAAATTTTTGTATACTTTCGATCGAAATATTTTTGTTTTTAAAATAGATTCGAATTCATAATTAAAACTTATTTTTATTTTTAGTTTTTTGGTTTTTTTCTCAATAAATTTAGAATATTTGGAAATAATGTCTGTCATAACATACACGATTTGGCAATATACATAGCTGTAGTTCGGCTTTTAATTTTTTTTTGTTATAAAATGTTATGCCAGCAATTTAAAGCATATTTTTGCAAATTAACATGAGATTGAAATAAATTAACTATAATCGCCATGTGTCTGCGATCAAATTAGAATTTTTAATGCAGGTTTCGTTTGAAAGCCTATTTTAGATCAAGAAAAAAACCGTTTCAAATATGCAAAGATTAATTTTGAATCTTATTGCCAAATTATACAGTTATGAGAAAAATCTATTTGTAACTTTTTTGAAATTGTTTGAATAATAAAATTCTATTTTTGAAATCATTTTCTTTATTTATGTATAAGAGTGAGTTATGCTACTCCCATGTATGTATAGTATATGCAAACTAGATCATTATGTGTGTTTTTAAAATAATAGACTGACGGACGTCATCATGTGTTTATTAACCATAAATAGATCGTTGTTTTCTTTATTTTTAGAATCAATTTAAAATATTTTTTTGTTGACTGAATTGAGTCACTTCAGCTGAAGATTTTTAAAATTCAATGTGATTTAAAAACTGAGTATATTTTCTTTTATTTGTGAAACCATTAGTGGTGAATAGTGTCATTGTGATTGTAAATAAAAATTTATGAATTCGTTGTTATACAAGTTCGTGTTCCTTTTATTTCAATTCACAGGTAACTGATGACAACACTCGTCTTTTCATATCCTTTCCATTTTCGTAAACCATGTGTAGCTTGCGTATTGCCTCATTCATATGCCACTTTGCGACAATCCATCTTTCGTAAAAGTGTCAGTTATAGCATGAGAATGTTATTTATTTCGAAACGTCGTAGAAATTAAAAATTCTTTGCAGTATAAATGTTAACACGTAAAATAATGTATGCAATTGCATTTCATGCGACTACAAAGAACTCTGAAAGAGTAATTTTGTGCTGTTTAGAGTTTTTCGTACCCTATTCTGAACCACCCTAGTATTTTGTTAAAACTTGTCTTTATACGAACAAGAAAAAAATAATGAAAATAAGATATTTAACGACCTCTTTTTTTTTTTTGTAAATATTGGCTGCATTTGCCAGAGTTGGAAGAGTTTATATGATCGCTGTATGTATTTTGATATTATTTGGTATTCAAAAGTATCACGTTAAGTTAGGTTAGAGGCCGTGTACTTGTCAACTGTGACAAGTACAGTACCCAGAGGTCGAATTGACCCATTGTACAACGTCGTAGCTTCTCACACCACTCGTGTTGTGTGCCTTAATTTTATACATGAGTAGCGGTTTAAAGTCAATCTGGCAATTTTTACTCTCAGAGTTTTTGCCAGAAATCTGCTGAGAGGAAGTCGCAGAAGAAATATTTTCATATTTTCGTTTTGATGTCTGACCTGGGATTTGAACTCGGGCCTTTAATTAAACTTTTTTTTTTTGTGGAAACTCATTTTCCATTCCTGACTCTTCTACGCCTGAAAATGGCAACGACAAAAGTTTGTATGTTTCTGTAACATTTGGCAGATATGTGATATGAGACATTATTGTAATGATACATGAGTATTTTATCAGATTCTTTTTCATTTTCATTTTCGTTTTCAGTTCAACTCCTTTATTTGCTAATGGAAATGGGTTAGTCACAGAAAGAATTTCAATTCATTTCACTTTACACTCTTACACATTTCCTGCAAGACGAAAAAAAGAGTTCAAATTAAACTCATTTATTTACTTAAAATGAATTTCGAAAGTAAGATGGAAAGTACTAGTATAGTATAAGCAAAAAATGGTAAGGGACATAGACCATAGACAGTTTTCAAATAAAATGTTCTTTATTGAATTTTGATTTTATTTCTGTTTGTTAAATTCTAATAAAATTACTATGTTTGTTAAGAAGATACTTTCGAATAAAGTGAAGAAATTAAAGAAATGATTGACAGAATTATGCATTGAAATTGTATCTTTTTTTATATAAAATTCTTACAGAATTGTTTAGAATTGGCAAGATTTCATTTTATATGAACATCGTTGTAAATTTTTAAAAATTAAATTCTTATCTTAAATAAAGTCTTTTCGTTGTTAAGAAAAATGCCGTTAAATTTATTATTGAAAGAAGTAACTAAAACTGGACTTTGGTAACACTACACGCTTGTCGTAAATCAATTTATTTTTTTACAAGCATGTGTCCAATTGCCCTGGCAAACTGCAGGATGCTGTTCGGCGTCAGATGAGCTTGCGAGGAGAAGAGTTTTTTTTTAGAACCAGAACCTTTCTGTGGAGGGCGAACAGATAGTGGAAAAGATATGCTCTATGCAAGGGAAGGTAAAGGGAGTTAAAGATTCTTCTCAAACCAAATCGGTTTGAGGCAATCAAAACTTTTGTTGGGAAATTAAAATAAGAGGAGATCTGTATTAATCCTTTTAAATCTAAATGTATTATACTTCCGGAAATCAAGACGTCATTTGTCATAATTGAATTGAGTATTTAGGGAATAGAATTGACTTTGTCAAATCTGCATCCAATCTGGGCCTTAATTGCCTTAAATGGCAGATTATCGTGATCTAACCACAATAGCGAATGCTCCAAAACTTGTGGGCTATCATAGATTCAACTCCTTTTGCCATTCGTATTCATATTGTTAAAACATACTTAATTCCTGTAGTTGTATATGGGTGTGAAATTTTCGCAAAGAACGTTAGTAATGACAACTGAAAACCCAACTTAGCACACAACAACATTGCAAGATATGCCTTTCCTAAAGGACACCGTGACCAAATTTCTAATTTTTCGTACCAGATTTAAGTAAGTGAGATTATTGAACAATGATATAAGGCAGCGTCCGTTTCTTATACACACCACATGTTTTTCATGGAATTCCCTATCAAATTACATTGAATGAAAGAAAATTAAATTGATAATTAATTTTATTTTCTTATTTTTTTTATATTGATTTATGTAAACGCTATTATTTTTTTATATGTTTATACCTTATCATCTCAACTTTTAATATGTATGTAATATAAATATGTATTATTTATGTTAATTTATCTTTAATGTTATTTCTTATACGAGTAGTTTGTTGACTATTGCTGTTTCTATACATATCATTTTCACTTACATAGATTTATAGGTTGTTATGTTATTATGATAATTATAATAAATAAAATAAATAAAAAATATACTGAAATAATAGAGTACTGTACACTCAAAGTACACTTGTTAACTTGAATGAGGATTATTTTGAAATCATCATGGAGATTCTATAACATATTTTTAATACCTATGAGGCATTAATATTTACCAGAAGGAGATATCTTTGTTGATACCGACAATATTAAGGCGGATTATATTACAAAAACAAAAACCAAAAGTATACATACATATGTATATACATATAATAAAATTCATTTCTTTTTATTTCATTTATAAATCCAATCTTAAATGAAAATGAAATCATTGTATAGATGCAAATGTTTCAGAGAACATTTAGTTCGTAGTACTAGCCAGTCTTTACCGTTTTACTTATAAAATTTTTTCTTTATTCTCCTAATGTTAATGTTAATGACAATATCCTAGAAGCCTAAGAATTCTACCTTCTTACGTACTAGTTCGAATATTTATTCAATTTTTCCTATGAGAGTTTATGAAATTGCTGTTGTTTTTCAGATGTTTCGAAAATGTTCAAAATTTCTTTTGTTGTTTTAAGAAACCTGATAGATTTCATTTCTTTATTACGCATACAACTGAAGGCTTTTAAAAATTTCAATTTCAAGTTGTTATTTATGTTCCTCCATTAGTCGGTAAAGTTACGATAATGTTAAAATCATTTTGTACTTATTTTGTTTACATTTTACCCTGACATTTGAATCTAATGTAAATAATTATTAAAAAAACAACAAAAAAATCTTTGTCTTCCTATTCAAGAGAAACTGAACATGATGACATTTAGAAAACAAAAATTCTTGAAATTAATTTTCTTAAGGAGAATTGAAAATGAGAGGAATAATGAAAGTTAATGTCAGCAAAATTTTGTAATTTTTAAATTTCATGACGTTGTTCTTTTATATTTTGGCAGCCATTTTAATTTAACACGTTCCTTAGTATTTCCCCTCGCATTTTCACATTTTATTGAACACATGCTAGTGTACGATTAAATGAAATTTTATTAAAAAAAAATTTTAAAATGAGTTTTTATTTTATCGTTGACCGAGTGATTTTAAATAAATTTAATTTCGTTTTTTGTTGTTTTTTTTTCAATAATTTTAATTTCATTTCAATTTACAGCAATTGTCATTGGCTTAATTGAAATTTATGTTAATCGGTTGAATGAAATGAATTTAAAATTTTTATAGCCTTTAATGAAACAATGCGGTCTAAACGACGGCTCCTTGTATGGTTTGAAAATATTACAAAAAAAGAAAAAAAAACGCTAAAAAATTTTTTAGCTTCTACGGAAATTGTAAAACATATGTATTCATTTGTTCTTATAATTTTCTTTGATGATGTGGAGCATAAGAGAATTTTTAATTCTGTGTTCTCACAGTAAAATGAAACGAACTTTTAAATTATAATTGAGATTTTGATTTGGTCATGATACTAGCATCGACAAATGTCACAAGGCTTGTCTAAAATATAACAGAATGAAATTGTTTTCTTTTTTCGCCTTCATATCTACTCATTTCATTACTTTCTTCATTTAAATTTCAAAAAAACAAAAACTCTCAAGAATTTAAAAAATAAAATCACCATATAATCTGGCTTCTTTTTGATATCTCATAAATCGAATGACACTAAAAGCAGCAAAAACTTGTTAAACTGCTTTGGAACAGAATAAAAGAATAACAGAAAAAAAAAATCAAAAAAATACAAAAATATTTAAAAATTTTAATTCATTGTTCAAAGTATTTGTGTTCGTTTATCTTTGTGGTTTTCAATATTGAATTTAATTTTTTATTTTTTTAATTTAGTATTGATGACAAATCTGGAATTATACTAATTGCTTACGCACAACCTTAAGACAAAAAAAAAAAAAACCAAAAATTTTGAAACAATGAAACAATCGCCATGAAATTTCATCAAATTTCAGTTCATATGTTGTAAAACGAAAAACCTTATGATACCTGCACTAAATTCTCTGCAAATGTGGTTTCATGCAAAACTGATGTGAAAAATGAAATCTGTTGTTCATTGCTGCATTTCGTGATGCAGATTTTCAAAAATTTATTCTCACATTTCGAACATATTGAAATTGTAATTTGAAAAACAATGATATGATGGTCAGTTGTTGACGTTTTAATTACAACCTGGCATAAGAATATTTAGCAATGCAAATCGTTAAAGAATTTTAATGATATTTTCATTTTCAAAATTTGAAACGTAAATCGTATGATTTTTTTGGTTTAATGAAGTTTTGAGGCAGTTAAGGGCTATCGTTACGTACTTCCACAAATTAAATTTACAACATTCTGAAATTACTGGCAATCATCAAAAAGTTTTTATTTCGGTTTAGGGTTGCCATATGTGAAGGCAACCTTCGCCAAAGATGCACAATTCGCTTCAATTATTCTACATGATAACAAATTTATTGTAACGTTTACACTTACGCTTCTACTCCTATTATAATTTATATACTAATTTAGTACATATGAAAACATTAGTTTATACATGCTAAACGGTGTGGCTTTTAGTAAATTGTTATCGTTTCATTTCAGTATTAAAGCACCCGGAATCTATTGTTATTGCTATAATTTCCCAGAAATACAACTTTCACAGAGCAGTTTAATTGTATTTTTTTAATGCTTCTTTAAATCGCCTGAAATGCAAAACATTAAAATTTAGTTTTGACTTTCAAAACAAAACAAATCAATTTTCATGTATTCATCACTAAAAACACATAAAACATGATGTTACTACATTAAATCGGTGTAGATTCACAACCCTACACTATAATACAATGTTATTTTTTGATTAATTTCATCCTTGACTCTCTATGCATGTTTTATACTTGAAGTTTCTCTGAAAAAATGAAATCCTTTATAAAATATAGCGAATATAAATAAATCAATTAGTTACAGTGACAATGGAATAAAAATATTAAAATTGAATGAATATTTTTGTATGACTATGAATGTATGCATGTATAGCTAGCGCTACAAAAGGAAAAAAAAAACTATTCAGTCGAAACGAAAATCAACTTACCCCCCCAAGGGCTAATTGTTTCGTTCAAATGAATAATTTCGAATTAAATTCCACTAAACATACTGCAAAACTCTCTTCACCGTTAATCCTGCTTCGTCAAGGCTTGTGCTCCGTCTCTAAAAAAAACGGACTTATGCAATCAATATAAGATTAATATTCCTGAAGCCATCTATAGGGAAAATAATTGGTTTCCTTTCTCACTACAGCTGATATCAAAGACAAAATTAGTCAATAATTAACAACGTAATTTGAATGACAAATACCCATCTTCTAGGCATTAACGAAATAAAATTATTAACTAACCTTTCGAGACTATTTTCATTGTTAGAAAACAAATCTTCCTTCTTTTGGGCAATTTTCCTGTTAACAATCGGACGTTTTCAATAGGACTGAGATCAGGAGATTAAGTAGGGTTCTTGAGAACTTGGATCCTATTGTTCATTTACAAATTTAGGCTGGGTGTTTAAGATCGTTGTCTAATTGGAACCTCCATTATAGTGCAACCTCTTCGGCTACATATGACAACATCGTACTTACTTACTATATATACATACATATGAATTAACCCATTATTCTATTAATTTTATAAATTGTTTTATAATACTTAGGATTTCGCCTTTTCACCTTCGCTTTTTGACGTTTTTACACGTTTTATTCCATCTGATTTTTTTTAATTGAATTTGCAGAACTGTTCTCCAGTCGATGTGAGCTTGGGCGAACTCATGTCTAGCCTTTTGTTCTATGCTGATATGAAAGAGTTTTCTCTTCGTGCGTTTCCACTGTTCTGCAATGAATCGTTCTTTCATAAATACGCAAAGTGAGATTGTTTTTCATTTGAATGGCAATTGTTGTAGACGGCAAAACTTACAGCAAAAACATTAAATAACGCTTGGAAATTATTAATCGATTGATGGAATGATCAATAGTTTTCGTTTTTAATTGACTTGCATAATTCTTTCTTTTCATTCCTATACAATTACCTGCAATTAGCCATTACAACAATGCAATTGGCATGTATTTTAATCTTTGCTTCTGATGTACAAATTGTTTAAACTTGTACCAGTAATTAGTTTTTGTCAAGTTTTTAAACATTATCTAAAAGTAGAACATTTGTTTTGTCGCGTTGATATTGAGTTTTTCTATGAAACTTATGTTATTTGAACTATAGACGTATTATATAATAAAACTAATAAGCAATTTCTTATAAAACATGTATGATATAGAAGTCTTATCTTCGTTATCGTTCGATAACGATACTGGAGATATTACTTTTTTAAATAAGATGCTAATAATAACGGATTCCACAGTATCTATTAAAATGAAAGAAGTAGCAAAACTACATTCCAAGAAAACAAAAATATTCATAAAAATATTCGAATTTTTTTAATATTTATTCCTGTTTTTTTTTATGTTTACCAACGATTGCCAATACAATACATTTGTTACAGTCGTGTTTTTTTGCTATTTTAAAAATATTTTTAATTGGAAAATTAATTGCAGAAACACGTTTTTAGTCTCTTCTAATAATTTCTAAACAATGGCGAAAACAAAGAAACATGAACATAAACATTGAAACTGATTAATAATTTGCATAATTTACAAATACACCAACAACATTGGTAATAATTTATGTTTTTAGACAATTTACAATTAAAATGGTTTAACATTTTAATAAATTATGATCGACTATATGCGCTTGACAACCCTAATGGGAAAGTATGCTATGGCTGCATTACATATTCAGCACTATAAGGCAGCATTAACAAGCAAACTGATTGTCCTGCTTGCCATTTACTTCTTTTTTCAAATTTCCTTATTGGTATCGAATAACCACAATGTGAATATGAACACTTTTCATATGAGGCGTGTTTAGAAGACAAGAAAACGTTTTTGTTTCAAGTTGTTTTAACAAATTTTTAAGTCTTCTCTCATTTGACATCGATTTTCCAATCTTGCTACCCCTTTCTGAACTGTTTCCTAGCAATGGCAACTTCTTCACTGACCAAAGCTTGCTGGAGAGCTTAATGTGACATTCATTGTCTTTGTTGGAATATTTCGATGTTTATATTTTTCAATCATTAAAACGACGTTTAAAACAAATCTTTTTTTTTTTTGTATATTTAGTTTAAACTTAAAATTTTCTGAACAAATTATAAATTTTTTTTAAAGGCGACTGTTTTACTTTTTGTTTTTTTTTGTAATAAAGTCATTGGCACTCAGGAACGGGTTACTTAAGTCTTATCTGAATCGGTTTTAAACTTTTTGTGAATTTTATTTATTCAACGACGTTTTATCCCAAATTTTATAAGGAATTTTGCGAAATAACGTGTTTGTGACTCGTTCTTTATGGTTTTTTTGATACTTTGTAGTGAATGCAGATCCATATAAACGTCAGTAAGAATAAAAGCGGTTTAATTATTACTGTTTTATATTCATTTTAACATTTTATATGAACATAGAATTGAAATTTTACGAATAATACTTAGTTGTGTATGATCAGCTTTGCTATTGCATTTCAGTATTCAATATTCAACAAAAAAAAAATCCCTTTAAAAAAGCAAGAAGAGTTGCCTTTAACCTTAAAATTAATAACCATAAATTAATAGCCATAATAATAAATATATTTTTAAGCGCAGAGATTAAAAAATAAAAGTATGATTGACGAAATGAAAACCAAGAAAGAAATTTCAGCAGATGCATAAATAAAGAATTCCTTTAATAATATCATGTGTTATGATATAAAATGATAAAAATAAAATACAAAGTATCCAACAAAGTTGCTAAAAAAAAAAAGTAATAATAATTCAAATTCGTTTTGATGATGGCACAAATGACTTGAACATCAACAGGCACACTGAAAAACCACAGTGAGTTCCCATTTGATAAAAATGAAAATATGTTCGTATTGGAGAAAACATATTGGCAGCAGCCAAGAACAGCATTGAACGTGAACATCAAAGTGTTATTTTCTTAGGGAAAACTGCTATTTCCCCATATACATACATGTACGTACTACCAGACAACATTTGCAACTTGAACTTGAAAATTGGGTAAATGAATTGAGTAAATGGGGAGGAATGTCTTTAATTGGTTTGTTTATTTTAAAAACCGAAATTTTTAATAAATTAAGCATTGTTTTTTTTCTTCTTCTGAAGATAAAATAAATATATCATCGAATTATTTACGAATTACAAAATTGTTTATTAATCTGCGGAATTTCAATAAACTCTTCTATTCTTCAATTAATTATCGGGTCAAATAAAAAAGCCATAAATTCGACTGAGAAGAATTAATTAAAAAATTGAGATTATCTAGCACACCATTTCCAGAAGCAACTGAAATTAGTAAAGGAAACCAGACAGCTAATGTTGTTCTTAAATAAATAATTAAATTATGGCGAGTCTGAAACGAAAAAACATTTCATATTAAATTTATTCATTTTAACTTTAAAGACAATGAAATGGGCTTCTTAAATAGTTTTTTATTAGAACGTAATCAAAATTTGTTTAATTATTTGAAGGCCATAACGCCGCAAAGAATACAGTGTACACGTGCTACTTGGGACAGTTCAAAGTTTTACGATTCAAAGTTGTACGTTCCCAGTTAGTTCCATAGAACATTAAAGATTCATATTGTATCGGTTGTAGTAGTATACATCATGAGTTAAATAAGCGAATTCATCATTTTATGATTAAAATTAACATACATTTAATTTAATTCTAATAAAACATAAACTGTACAAAATAGCGTGGTTTGATATTCGTTCTTATATTATTTCGAAACAAAAATCATCTTTTGTTAAGAGAGCATAAATTATTTGATTCACATCGGAGGTATTTCAACTGATTCCATTCGGTTAAATGGTTTTATGGAGTCAATTTATTTATAAAAAAAAAATTAATATGTTTATTGGCAACAATAAATAAAACAATTTTAAATAAATTCTACAATTTTTATTTAAATTTTTACAAGCCTTTAAACGGCTTTGACAATCTTTACATGTAAATAAATTCCAATTTTTTTTTTTTAATTCTATCGAAACATCGAATTTTATTTAATTTTTTTTTTTGTTATCCGTTCAGCGAGTATTCATTTTATTCACTTAAAAATGAGTCCTCTTCGTTTTTATCTATGTATACGTGCCTATTAGAGGCATGTTTTGTGCTTTAGTGTTTCAAAATATTCATATTTATTACACTTCAATTCACATTCTCTTTTTGCATTTACATCATGGCCATAAATTTAATTTTATATTTTATAAAATACAATTTTTATTGCCTCTTCTTCTTTTGCCTCTTTTTTTTCAATAAAATCGTGATCGTATTTCATACGTTTTTTGTTTGTTCAAAACGGTTTTTTAATATGAAATTTACTTCAACTCAAAGCCACTGTTGCACCATTACTCAAATGCCAAATGGAGTAGAGTAGACTATTAAATTGTTGTAAATAAAATTTAAAGTGTTATTTAATAGATAAAATTATTATTATTATTATTATTTGTTTCACCATAAATAATTCAAAAGATTTATTCGCAAATATTGTAAAATGTTAACATAGGGGGGCAGTAATAATAAAATCATATGTTTTCATATTCAATTCAATTCAATTCAATTATTATTCAAAGAACGTTATCTTTCCACATGAGGTGCTGATATAAATTTTCATTTTTTTTTCAAATTTCCTTTATAAACAGTATTGCTTGTTTTTTTTAATTAAAATTATAAGGTTTTTTGTTTAAATTTTACAAATTTTTAAACTAAGATAAAGACTAATATATCACTCATACTGAATAAATTAGAATAGAATAGAATAGAATAGAATATAATATAATGGAATAGAATACAGAGTATATCTAGTATAGAATAGTATTTAATAGAAAAGTATTTGTCATGTAAACATTAGTTCCCATAAGCTTGAACGCCAACCTTCGATTGCAGCACATCTCTATCGGCTTTCGAACTTCGATATGCCACAGTAGATAAGCGAGACCAGGTGGTAGAACGATTTAATCTGAAAAAGGTTGTAAGCGTTAAACAAAAGCATTAGAACTACCATATCCTGCAATACCAGTTGGCATACCAGTTCGATATGTCTCTTCAACATTAACAACACCTTCCGAGATTGTCCTTGGCAATAAGAAAAGGTTATCTGATAATTTAAAATTTGGTACCAACAGATGACAATGATGAACCTAACTGCGCAGAGAAACAGGAAGACATTAACGAGCCACACATTTTCGTGTATTCTCTGATTAAAATAGTGAAAGTACAACAAGAAGATGATATGTAGGACTCTAATAAGTTATCCACCTTTCTATATTTTTACATCGAAAGCTTTTTTTTTTTTGTTTTAATGTCTGCAAAAATTATATGAATTTTTTATGTCTTTGTTTACAAAAATCGGATTAATTTTTTTTATTTATTTTCCAGCTGAAAGTAAAAAAATAAGACTGATAGTACTGATTATTTTTTTTAATTTGTCGTTGTAATCCGTTAGCAAAAATCTTTAGTAATACGGTTTTTGTTATCTTGTTATAAAAGTATTGAATAAATTAAAGACATTTATTATTATTTAAAACAGAAAAGTGATGGCAAAATGAATGCCGACGGGCAGGAAATTAATTGACTTTAAATACAATAATTCTGAGTAGTTTTTGTGTGTGATAAATAATTTTAAGAAATTTGTGATGACTTTATATTCCAATGAAATTTGACAATGAAAACATTATGACAGTTTATGATCTGCCCACGGATTTTCTTAAGAAAATTTTATTCTCTATATATTCCATATACACATGACAGTCTGATACACATAAAATGTCATTTGAAATATTTTAGTTTTATTCATTACGCATCATAAGATCATAAAATTAATCCAGCGTTTATGAAAAATATATGACCTTGAGTTTGTGTACCATTTGGTAGCTTATAGGCACATAACCTGTGCTGATCACTTTCAATCATTCTTAACTTTTTATGAAAACTAAAACATATTGTCGTTTGACCAGACCAAGACTTGAGTGGATCTAGAATGCCAGTATCGAGGTTAAGCTAAATTTATCGATATCATTGTAAGATTTATACTTAAAATAGATATTATAGCTGCCTGCATTACATAAGAATTCACACAATGAAACAATTATCCTCTATGAGAGACCATGACCATAGCAAAACCGTAACAGCACCGTTTCAGAATTTTTAGATTGCTTTCCCAAATGCTTGACTTAAATCTTCGATAATGTGAAATGAAACTTCAAACAATATTTTCTTGGGTTTTTATTGCTGCCATTCGATTTATTTGCTTTACCTTAATAATTCTAAATTATTATTATTGTTTTTTTTTTTTGTTGTACTGTAGCATTATTCTCTTGTTTGTTGCTGTTGCTATACATATTTATGTATGTTTAGTGTGCATGGTCGATCTCTGATTCTTTTTACGTTATAATTGTCACTTTTTATACACAATTTATGAGATTTAATGCCGTAGCAAATGATGCTGTAGCATGAGAGAAATCAATAATAAATTGTATCCATAAAAAAAGAAAGAAAAAATAAAATAAAATACAAGTAAATAATGAACACAATTGCATTTCGAAGCAGGTAAAGCGTATTGCCACTTAAATGCATGACAATCTGTCTGTGTTTTAAACGAATATTTTTCTTTTTTTGTTAATTGCTTAAAACAATAGAAACAAAACATTTTCGAATTGAATAGAATTCCCCATAAAACTACTTCGCAGCATGGAAATGTAGAATTTTATTTTATAAAGAAACGAAAGAAAAAAATTCTTTTAAAAGAAATAATTTGCAAAAATAAACATTCAAGCAGAGAGAGAGAGAGAGAAAGAGAGAGCGAGAGAGGGAGAAAAATAATAATAAAATTGTGAACAGAAACCTGTTTATTTAATTTATAATAAACTAGTATGTAAGTTAAGGTTTTCCACTTGGTACACTTTAAAAAATAAAATTTTTATGGTGCACAACACTGCACCATAGAATAATTAAAAGATATGAATTTTTATGCTTTTTAATAAATTACACAAATTTTATTTATCAAATTTAATTTATTTAAATTTAAAAAGAACAATTAAATTAAACGCGCACGAATCGAGTATTAACCAAGACTGCCCCAAAATCTATCACAACTTCGCCAAGAAGACTACCATGGTCACGTTGCATATGCATGTGCGGTCATCCAGACGCTTAGTTGGCAGATATGTTTTTAGTTGTAACATGATACTCTTGTTATTGCCCAAAAATCGGTGCGCGTGCAGCAATCGTGGGAAATTGATGAAATATGTAATTATGCTGACACTGCTAAACTTCTTTCGTTAGCAGTGTCGCCACTGTTGTTAACTCCTCCCTCCTTAAAAATCTGCGTCCCGCAGATCACTGCAGGTGGTTGGGGTGAGGGGCGAGTTATCGTCTCTACTACTGGCAGGTTGAGTCGTCTTGTTAACCTGTACCATAACGTCGCGAAACAAATACACATTACTATTGCCAGGATAATATGGCTACCTAGAGTTAGGTTTGATTTGACTTCCAAATGTTGTATACTATCAATGTTGTGCAAGCTAATGTTGTGAACTTGATCGAGGTTTATCAGGAATCCTTCATTTGCGACACTTGTCAGAATGGGAGGTAGTGGTTGCATTCTAGAGATGGATGTACTCGAAAAGGTTTCATTGTCCAATAGAATTGTTTCATTAAAGAGCTGGATAAGGTAGGTACCATTAAGAAGTTCCTTATGATCTTGCGTTGTAATGACGCCTATGTAGTTGGTTAAGAATACCATATCGGGAGTTATCATCTCAGCAATCCGAGCTTTTGTCTTTATGTATTGACAGTTGGCTGTTCCACCTTTAAGTAGACGTGGTACACAAGTTTCTTCTGCTAACTTGTCAAGGGAGGATGACTGACAAATCGTTATATTGTTGATATATAAACAGGGACTCTTCATTCCGTAGGTTTCATTTTGGCTAATAAGGATTTCATTAAATGGCAGTTCAATTCGTTTGCCCGACCTGATGGTTGACCTAACTATAAGTCGATGATAAAAGTTTCTTTTTACTTTTGGGATGGATACAACATACAACAGCAAAGACCCGTTGGCGTAAATTGAAGGCTTTCCATACTCAATTGCTTCTACTGCGTTGGAATATGGCAATGTTTCTGTTTCGGTAATAATTTCTTCAACTTCATTTCGATCTAGTAGGTTTGTATTCACGATCCCGCCTTTAGCCATTTGGCACGCTCTAACAATCTCATCTACTGCATCCTTTAAAACAAGTACTTGGTTTATGGTTCCTTGTCCAATTCGCTCGGCTTCTTTCCCATTAGTTATTTCGTTTACTCTAGAGACAAGTTCATTGGTCTTCTGGACGACTTCGTTTGTGGCATTCAAAAGTTGAGCGTTAATTTTATATTGTTCGTTGTTGTTGGTAATTAAAGCGTTCTGGCTTTCTAAGATGTTGTTCCAGTCTGTAGCGTCTGGATTCCCAGCAACCCATTTCCAGGCTGAACCGATCCAGTCGATTGATCTAGGTCTTCTGCCCTTTGTACCCATGAGCTCGATAAGTCTTTCCTGTACCTGTGCCAGGTAGTATTTAATGACATCCTTGTTTTGACCGGGATGTAAATGTCTTTCAACGAGCACTGTTACGTTGTCGGCGATAGTTGCATAGTTTTCGAGGTTTATGAGGTGAACTAGTTTTAGGTTACCATTTATCATCCAAGCATTACCAGCTCGTATTGTTATGATAGGGGCATCATAGCGGAAGATCTGTGCTGCCCGTGGGGTGATTATGTTCGTGTTGAGAAGAAGGGTAATCAATAGTAAAATCATTTTTCTGTAAGTATAAATTCTTTTAATTAGTAGTGTTCGGGCGAGGCCCTTTTTTTTATAGGTGTAATGTATTCTTAAATTCTAACAGTGTGCGGGCAAAGCCGTTTTTTTTTTTTTTTTTTTTTTTTTTTTTTTTTCAATGCTTTCTTAGTTCTTATATTTATTATTATTTTTATTTGCTTCTTCTTATGATAATTTTACATCAGCTGAGTACGCGCAATCTTATGGCTCGCTGGGAACACTGGGTAATGCCCTTATACCGCGCCGCCACTACGTCTATTAGCCTTGACGAAGTTTGTCGGCATGCAGGATCAGTGCATTATCCTAAGATTACAGGACGCAACCTGACGTTCTCTTATTATTATCAACTATGTTAGTAGCTTAATGTTAGAATTTTCTGAAAAAATTTTGTATATTTCAAAATGCTAATTATTCATATTTCTTTTTTTTCATTTGGTTTCATATTTCCAATTTCTTTTTGAAATTTATTTCATGTTTTTATTTATAATTTCCTATTAAATTTCTTTTCATTTTATTTCATAATTTCAAATACATTCTCATATTTTTACTTCAAATTTGAACTTAGGACTTCTCTCGAACTGGCCATGGAGGGATCGTAAGATTCCGGTTTAGTCGCGAGTAGGCATGCCCCCCACAACCTACTAAGGTACGATCTGTCTCACTTACAAGCCGGCTCTTGTTAATTGTGCAAGTCAATCATTTACTTTTTTGTTCTTTTTCTTTTTTTTTTTTTTTTTAAAAAAAAAAATTTTTTGGTAATTTTCAATTGGTTTGCTTTTTATATTAAGCTAGATATACTTTTATATTTCATGTAAAGCTACATTATTAGATTCTTTTCTTTTCTTTATTAAATTTGTATTTTTAATTTTCTATTTTTCATTTCTTTTTAAAATGTTAAACTTGAGTAATATCCCATTTTCTCATGGTGCCCATGGAGATTTGAACCCCAGCGTAAAGATACGCTTACCACTGAGTTTTAGGGCTCCATTTGTTCAGGATATTGCATTATAAAAAAAAAAATTATTTGTAATTTTTGTATATTTATATTTTCATTTAAAGAAGTAGAAGTGTTTCTGTGTACAATTAATTATGAATCTTTTTTAATATTCTTTATATTGGCCTTATGAATCCTTTTACCACTTGCTGTACTAATTGTGACTTTGTTGTCCTTTTCTACAATTTCCTTCCTATATACTGCTTTATTCTTGCCTTTTATATTTTTTATTCTAACGTATACTACATCGCCCTTCTTATATTTCTTTGGAGATGCACGTTTCTTATTCATGCGATTATTTCGTTCCTTTACATTTCTTTTAATTAGTTCCCTAAGATCCTTATTAATTTTAGAGCGGGCTTCAAGTAGTTTGTTAAAGTCTGATGTTCCATTCCTATTAAAAAATACGTCAGTCGGTCTTTTTCCAGTCGTAGAATGTATAGTATTGTTATATCTGTCTACCGCAACGTACATCAATTCTTGTATACTGAGTTCGGCATTTTCAGCTCTTAAACACCTGTAAATTTCGATTAGAGTCGAATGGAGGCGTTCAACTTGTCCGTTTACTTCACTTCGCTGGGATGGCGTTAAATATATTTTTATTTTTAGTCTTTCGAGGAAATCTTTTATTAAGGGGCTAATAAAACTACTTTCGTTGTCAGTTACTAGGATTTTGGGAGCCGTAAAAAAATGTAAGATTTTTATTAACTTTTCTCTAATATTTAGGACGGATCTGTCACTAATGTGAAAAAGTTTAGCAAACTTTGAAAATTTGTCGATTACAGAAATAAATTTTTGGTTCTGTATTTCCATTATGTCCATATGTAGAATTTCACATGGAGCCTTTGGAATGGGTGTTGCTTGAAATTCTGACCTACAGGGGTTTCTATCATACTTATTTTTATTGCACACGTCGCAATTCGCGACGAATTTCCTAATGAGAGCGTACATGCGAGGAAAATAATATTCGTCTAGAATCTGTTTTCTGTTCTCTCTTGCATTTCTGTGCGCCCTACGGTGTTCACTTTGGATTATTTCAAACTGTCTATTTTCTGAGTTGATGTCTGTCACTATTTTTTGAGCAATTCTTATTTTATATCTAGAAAAATGTTGTGAATACAGTTCCTGTAAAACTGGCAAGCAGCACTCTGGTGCTTTGATTCCGTTGATTACGTTTGGGTATAAAGTTCTCTTTAGAACATTCAGGAGTTTCTCGGCATTCCAATCAGGCGAAGAGAAGTAATGTCGATTAAAGTTTTTGTGTGGGACCTCAGTTGAATGAAGATCTGGCCCAATTTTAATAACTATCTGGTTTCTGAAGACATTAATTGGGACTTCCATGTGGGGAATAAGGTCTGAAGCGTCTTGTATTGCACTATGAACGGTTGAGCCTGTTGACATTATGTCGTCATCCCTTGTTTCGGATGCTGTTTTTGTATTTTGCGAATCATTATCACCCGTTTCTGATGCTGTCCTTGTTATTTGTGAATCACACTCGCTGGCTGATATAGTGGATTCATCGCTGATGTGGTGGATAGCGATTTTCGATCTGGAGAGAGCATCTGCCACATAATTTGATCTACCTGGCTTGTAGATCAATTCGTGGTTATACTCTTCTATGCGAGCCTTCCATCGTTTCAATTTTGCATTGTAATTCCTGTTACTTAGCGCATAAGTAAGAGGTTGATGGTCGGTGTAGATTTTTATTTTCCTAGCACCATACAGGTAATTTCGTAGGTTATCCAAAGCCCACACGATAGCTAGCATCTCCTTTTCATTTGTAGCGTATCCTTCCTCTGTCTTATTTAGTGACCGTGATATGAAAGCAATAGGTTTATCTTTCCCAATCTCTCCTTGTGAGAGAACAGCACCAACAGCGTAGTTCGAGGCATCTGTCGTAAGGTTGAATGGCTTGTCGAAATCAGGGAATGCAAGAATTTCAGCCGTAGTCAAAAGAGCTTTTAACTTTTGGAAAGCCATTAATTCCTCAGCATTCAGTTCTATTTGAACTTTTTTCGATTGGCTAGCCTTTACCTGCGCATTTTCGCCTCTCGTCAGATTGGTTAGTGGCTTTGCCACCTTTGCATAGTCTTTGATAAAACGTCTGTAATACGACGTCATCCCTAAAAATCCTTTCAATTCTTTTAAATTTGTAGGGGGTAAAAGATTTTCAATAGCTTCTACTTTCTTGGGATCAGGTTTAATGCCTTCGGCACTTACTAAATATCCCAGAAATTCCACTTCTGTTTGCATGAAGTGCGTCTTGTCAATATTAACCTTTAAATTGGATTCATCCAGTCTTTTGAAAATCGTGTCAACATTGTTTAAAGTTTCCTCTTCACTACGACCAAATACAATTATATCGTCTATATAGACGTAGCAAATTTTCCCTATGAATTCTTTAAGAACGTCATCGATCATTCGTTGGAAGATTGCTGGGGCATTTTTCAGCCCAAAGGGTAGACGAAGAAATTCAAATTTCCCATTCATCGTGGAAAACGCAGTCTTAGGAATGTCTGAAGGTTTCATCGGGATTTGATGAAAGCCGGACGTTAAGTCGATTGTTGTGAAGAATTTTGCGTTTCCTAAACTTGCCAAGGTGGCATTTATATCCGGTATCGGGTATGTGTCAGGAACGGTCACAGCGTTAAGCCGTTTATAGTCTACTACTAACCGGTATTGCTTCTCTCCAGTTGGTTTTGGCTTTTTGGGCACAACCCATATTGGAGAGTTGTAAGGACTTTTTGAAGGGCGTATTATTCCCTCAGATAATAATTCATTAATTTGTCTGTCTACCTCGTCCCTCATTGCGGCTGGATACGGGTAGCTTTTGGAGTAGATAGGATCCGATGTAGTCGTTTTTATTTCTGCCTGCACACTGGTTGCAGCAGCCTGGCTGTCATCAAGTGGCCCAAATAAGTTCTTGTATTTGCTTATGATCCCATTAATTTTATCTCTTGTCTTTATTGGTAATGATTCACTAAATACGTAATTTAAATTATTAGAAATTTTTGCCTTGAGGGGTATCCCTATTTTCCCTCTAATTAAAAGAACGTTTTCTTTCCTATCAACCACAGCTCCTAGTTCTTTAAGAGTATCATCCCCTATAATGCCATCGAAGGTAGCTAAACCGGGTAATACATAAAATGTAAGAAGTTCTGTTATTCCATAACTAAGAAAGAATTTCCCTACTATTTTCCGATTAATTTCAATTTTCCCACCAGCGGTGGTAACAACAAGTGGTTTTGACAAAAGTATGCTTCCGGCGGACAGGTTTGGGCTGCAGAAATTTTTGTTCGAGCCGGTATCGACCAAAAATTCGAATACTTTATTCCCAGCCGCTATATATTCTATGTAAGGTAGGCTTGATGGCCTTCCCCCATAAAATTTTGGTCACTTGAGGCGCTATCGAAATTGTTTACTACTTCATCTTGTGGAACTTCTTCGGCATCATCATGATTCAAGTCCAAATGATAAAGACGCGCTTGTTTATCCCTGTTAAACATTTCCGAAGCACTTCTTTTTACTGCTGGTTTAGGACGGTTCATGTAATTCACTTTTCTCGTCTGTATCGAACGGTCCACCTCCATTGGTTCTGGTTTCACCTGGTGTTGTTTAACATATGGCGCTGGTCCATGATTGTAGTTCGGATTGCGCTGCTGATAAATATTATTTTTTTGCTGCCAGTTATTATACCTGTAGTGATTTGTTGGATTGTTACTAGAAGGCTTAGGAGGTCTAGGCGGAATTGTCGTATGAGGTTGAGTTTGCGGTGTATTGCTCCTAATTGGAACTCTTGTATGGAGAATGTTATTCCTCATGGTAAGATTCTGAAGTTCGAGACAAGCCGAGTAAGCTTCGGGCAACGTTTTTGGCCGTTGAATTATTACCATCCTGGACAATTCAGGAGTAAGACCCCTTATGAATATGTCCAAGGCTCTGTTCCTATGCGTTGTTATCAGGGCGTTTATGGTTTCCTCGCTGTAAGTTTCGGTTTTCAATTTATTAATTATCAAGGATAATTGGTGGTTTACGGTTGAGTAAAACTCATCCACCTTCGAAGAACCCTGCGATAGTTGATTTAGTTGATGTTCCAGCGTCTGGACATCTCTTTTATCGGCGTAATGGAGAGATAATATTCTCTTCATTTCCTTCCAGTCGGCCTCGAATATATTATACGACACTAGGGCCGCATCCGCTTCCCCCACGACCTTCTGTCTAATGCTTTGCATTATCGACCGGTATATTGGCTTGTCTTTTACTATTTCGAAATCTTTCAGTACCATTTCGACTGAATGTACCCAAGAAACATAGTGCAGAGGATTTCCATCAAACGAACGTAGTTCTTTAACGCTATCGGGGAGTCTACTGATTGCCTTTAAATCCTCTTCCGTCCTTGGCACCTGCAAAGTCGTAACTTCTTCCGCGTCCCCTACATTATGTTCACGTTCCTGTCTTTCTATTTGTTCTAATCTCCTAGTCAATTCGGAAATATCACTGGCCCTTTCTATCCTGCTGAGCCTACCTTCTACAACTTTAACTTGTTCTAAGAGACGGTTGACGGCTCCCGTAAGGGTGGTCAAGCTAGTTCTCATTTCTTCCATTGTCACAAAAGTAATATAATAGTAAATTGGCAAAAGGACTCACCTGAAATTTATCTCCAACAATATGTATACTTAGTCAGACACTTATTTTTGTTGCACTTCCACTTCTTTTCTTCTGATCTTACAGAAAATAAATTATTTTTATTTTTTAATTTTTTCCTTCTCAATATTTTTTTGATATTCTGATTCTCTGAGCTTTTCAGAATTATATTTCCTTTTTATATATATTTTTTCTTCTTTTTGTTATATAGGATTTTTTCTATTTTCTCTTTGTAATTTTTTCCACAATATAATTTTTCTACTTTTTTTTTTTTTTTTTTTTTTTACATATATTTTTGTTATATAAATTCTTTCCTCTTTGTAATATTTTTTCACAATATGATCTTCTTTTCACCTTTTTCTACTTTCTTTTTTTATATATATTTTTGTTGTATAAGATTCTTTACTCTTTTTAATATTTTTTCACAATATAATCTTCTTTTCACTTCTTTCTACTTCCATAAAAAATTAATATTAAAAAGTAAAAAAAAAAAAAAAAATTTTTTTTGAGCCTTGGTCACGCGACGCGAACCGAACCAATTGGAAAACCCTTTTTCCCTCGCGGAAGGGCCGTTTTAGTCCTTTTTAGTATTCCGTTTTTATAATCACGGATACTTACTTGGGAACGGCTTACTTCACTTTCGGTCTGATATCCTTCTGTAGATTTTTCCCACCAGGAGTATCAGGTTGCCGAAGGAGGGGCTTTTTTATTTCTTTGATTGGTTATTGGTCCTGGAGTGCTCCTTGGAGATCGCAGGACTTTTTATTTTTTTATGGTTTTTATTTTATTATTTTTTTACTAAATTATTAGCTCTGGAGTGCTCCTTGGAGATCGCAGAACTTTTTATTATTTTTTTTATGTTATAAAGGACACCACTGTTTTATGTAAGTGGGTCCCTGCTCGGGCGCCAGTTAAGGTTTTCCACTTGGTACACTTTAAAAAATAAAATTTTTATGGTGCACAACACTGCACCATAGAATAATTAAAAGATATGAATTTTTATGCTTTTTAATAAATTACACAAATTTTATTTATCAAATTTAATTTATTTAAATTTAAAAAGAACAATTAAATTAAACGCGCACGAATCGAGTATTAACCAAGACTGCCCCAAAATCTATCACAACTTCGCCAAGAAGACTACCATGGTCACGTTGCATATGCATGTGCGGTCATCCAGACGCTTAGTTGGCAGATATGTTTTTAGTTGTAACATGATACTCTTGTTATTGCCCAAAAATCGGTGCGCGTGCAGCAATCGTGGGAAATTGATGAAATATGTAATTATGCTGACACTGCTAAACTTCTTTCGTTAGCAGTGTCGCCACTGTTGTTAACTTGTATTTAATTTGTTTCTTTTTGTTTTGTTGTTGTTGTTGTTGTTGTTGTTGGTTTTCGATCACAATATTAGTTAAAAATGTTTTAAAACAGCATAAATTAATATAAAATTCTGAGATTTGACCACTGTTTAGAATAAAAACTAGTTGAAGCACAAAGCAAAAAGACGAACAAGAAGCAAAAAAGATGATAAAATAATGTAAAATAAAAAAAAAATTAAATCAACAGCTTAGCAATGCATTAAGCGTGCCAAAATAAAATTATCAGTTGAAAAAAATAATTTTGAACAAATTATCTGAAACAAAGTGGGAGATTGAAATACATATATAAATAATAATAAAAAAGTAATTCGAGTTTAAAATCTAGTTGCGAATTTTTACACGTAAACAAATATTTCGCAAGTGAATCGTTAATGATTTAATAAGAAAGACAAACAACATGAAAACCACAAGCAATCGTAGCTATAATTCTGAAAAACAAGATATTGGAAAAGTATTCTAGAGGGAAATTTCATTTGATTTTAATTCAATTAGATTCAAATAAATCTTTTCATCAACAATGAGTTGTTTCCTTTATCGGGGCCAATTATTTTCACCTTTCGCCAATGTTTTTTGGGCATGAAATAAATGTACTTTAATAAATTTTCTCAAAACTTTGGTAATTCAATTGACAATTTTACTTTTAGGAATAATTCCTTTAATAATTTTCCAGTAATATCGATGGAATTTTAAAATTGATAAGGAAATTGTGTCACATTACACAAAATTTTATTTGTAGTCGGCGGCATCGTCAATGTGTCATATCGACCAAAAATAAATTCCTAAAAAAAGAATTGAAACGTGAGATGAATTTCAAGAGGAATTTGCTTGTATGTATTTCTAAATATACAATCATTTGAAATGCGGAATAAGCATCTTAAATTGATAAAATAAAAGCATTAAGCAAATAATATGCAAATAGCAGCCAGCATCCGTTATTTTTATTGTGTAATGAAATTAAATACTAATTGTTGTTAAATAAAGTAACAAATAACAATAATAATAACAATAATTTTATTATTTCTACTTGTCCATCTCATAAAAAGTATAAAAAAAGCTTAATATCAGTTCATTAATGTTACATACAACACTTGTTTTGAATAATAATTTCGTTTTTATTTATTTTATTTGATAATAAATGTGACAATAATTGCAATTGTTTTTAATAAAACATCTACAAGAGAAACAAATTAATTTTAACAAGAATCATAAATAAACCAAAAAAACACAAATATTTTGACGTATTCCTATCCGAATATTTCACGCTTCCATTTGGCCATTATATTTGACAAGAGCAACGCTCGGAGGTTTGTGAAAAACAGAAAAAAAAAAAACAAATACAAAAAAAATTCAAATAATACAGAAGAAAATGACAAAAGAATTTGCACGCATGATTGACGAAGTTTTTAATGTTCTAAGGCAAAAAAACAAAAAAAAAAATACATTCAACAACAATATTGCACACATTCATACATATTAGCATTTCGAAAATTTTCAAAAAAAGAAAAGAAAGTATGACGCCGTTTATCCTGCTCCAATCTTAACCCATCACCTAAAGAAATTTTTACATTCATACGGCCTCCTTTACATATCCTGCCCATCAATTTATTAATTTAAACGGAGAGGAAAACTGCCAAAAATGTCTGCCTCCCTAGACACTGACATACATGTGAAAACAGAAAATGTTTAAAATTTATTGTGACAGCAACATCTGCCTTCTCCTCATCTTATTCATTATTCATTGGTGGTGAAAAGCCGAACATAAAAAAATATGAATTTTTTGTTTTTCTTTAAAAACATACATACTTATAAAATATTGCTGCCGTACATCTTAATTATTCCTAAAATTATTATTTTTGCCGCAATTTAATACTTTCTGAATGCAGCTGAATGAGTGTTTTCCTGTAATATTTTATAGCATTGTGGTGATTTTACTTATGTTTTCATTTCTTTACATCTGTAGCGATCATGTCAAACACTCTTTTGTTAGGTTTGCCAATTAAATGAATCTTTTCCCTTTTTTTTGGTTTTTTTTTAATTTTATTTCGATTTCTTTGGACTGTTGATTTATAAAGTAAAACATTTCGTCAGATGTGAACACAGATATACATTTAATGCTTTTTAATTTACCAAATATTGCCATAAATCATTCGCTTTTCATTTAAATCTTTTTTTTTTTATGTCATACAAGAACAGAAAAAAAAACAAACAAGACCAAGAGCAAGCGGCAAAGAGTGAAGATGCATATTTTTATTATTTATTTGCCGCCAGGGCAAATTGTCAGATCACAAGAATTTTAACGCAAAAGAAATTAACTTGGATTATTAATACATTGTCTACAGATGGCAATTAAAAGAGTGCATTAATTAAGTTGTATTTTTAAAAATCAAACAATAAAAATACATTCTATTTTTAATATTCTATAAGAAAAATGCCGCCATACATATGACGAATATCCGTTTCTAAAGTAGAAATATGTTTGACATCAATCTCTTGTTTGTACAATTTCATTATCATTATTAATGCATTAAGAGAAGTAAATAAAAATCTTGTTTTGAATTTAAAAATTATTTGGGAATTTATTGAAAGAACAGGCCCCGTTATTCCGTAGTAGACGTATTATTTCGATTTATGTAACACTGCGCCATTCAAATGAGAAATTGTGTTCGGCACAGATCCCGAATCCCCAGTTATTATCTGGCCTAAGTTTATCGATTCATAATATCTGTGACTGTTTTTTTTTTTTTTTCTTTCTTGGAATGTCTATAGTTTGAACACAGTAACACATCAACTAATTAGAGTACGGCAATCAAATTTCCCGATGTTTTTTCATAATTGGAACCATTTTATTTTTATTGAGAGGCTCTACATATGTTGAAACAGTCCTACTATCTTTACATATTTTCATTGACCAATCACCTTCGTTTGCGTGTGAACTTTAATATCTAAAGTCGTTAGACGTGTACAATTTTTGGGAGAAGAGAAAGTGTTCTTGGAAATATTTCGTATGATATTTCGTAAATTTTAAGCATAGTTTAGAAATATTTTTGATTATTTCCTATAATTCCCAACTTAACTTGGAAACTGTACATGTGTTAAACTTTACCACAATGTTAACTTAACCCCTCAATATACTATATATGTACCAATTGAAATATGGGGGAAAAATAAAACGTTTATACGGATACAATTTAAGCCAAATATTACCACGCATAATGCATATGTGAACAGAAGTGTTCCGTTTTCATACTCATTCATGAAATGCAAATTCGTGGTTTCCCATTTCCGTTACTTGTGTTTCACTTAATTCGTCGTTATCAAGCCGAATGCTGGCTGAAATAAGTTTACATTTAGTAAATACGAAATACAACAACAATAATTTTTGTTAAAAATGCTTAAAATTGAGCACTACATACGCACTCACCCCACGTACTGTGATAAAAACCTTTAGTTTTGTATTCTGTATTCTAGATTCGTAATGTAGAAATTGATATTATTAAAAAATAACGATTTTATCTTCCTTATGCTTCATAATTCAACACATTTTATCGGTTATTGCTTCACTTGAGTTGCTGAAACTTGTCCTTATGGCTTGTGACATTTCCACTTTGCATTACAATCTTTGCTTCACTAAGCGGATAAATGTGAGATTATGTGTTTGTGTGTATTTGTATTTCCTTTCTTGTGTCACAAGACAGTTAAGATTTCACTGTTTTCGTATTCGTGAAATTTTCTCCCTTGTGGTTTACTATACTGTACTGGAGTATGCAGGACGTTAAAGTAGATACAATTTAGGAGAAATCGACGAATGGTAGAAAGGGGCTACCCAATAAGCCAAAAAGAGTTCATCAAGAAGACAACTACTTGTTGAAATATTTTTGATGATACAAAACTTTTTCCTTCCCATCACGGTGGAGATTAAAAACAAACAAAAATAACCGTTGTCAAAGGGGACATTCATCGAGATATTTAGCAATTTCAGATCTTATCAACAACTGTTCTCATGTCAGTTGGCTGACTCTCTATCACTGTTTTTCTCACACAGTGTACTGGGGTGTCCAAAACATTCTACGGCATTAAAATTATCTCGTCTACCTATTAAACGATTAAACAGATTGCATAGGAAATGGTTTTTAAAATTCATGTTAACAAGAAGCAAATCAAAGAATAAAAATTAATAGCCACTCGACACAAAAAAGTGAAACACATTGCTTATAGGTTTCCGACAAAATTTTCAAAGTCAATCGTAGCTAGACATTCAATACTTTATTCCCTACAGTTGAATATTTTATAGAGAAAAAAAAAATATTATATTTACTCGTTTCGTCAGTATTTTCTGTCAGCTGGGTTACATAATTGTACGTGAGATAGTATGTATGAATGTTTGTGGTTACTGCTCTAACCAACTGAAATATAACTTCAGTTAGCAAATGCCTTAATAGTTACCGGATTATATCGTAAGCAGGATTCAATATTTGGTTCAACAATAACAGTAAATTTCAATTATTTCTGTCAAGTTGAGTATTTGATTTTCTAATTTATGACCAGCAACAATATCGGCTTAAAATTCACAAAGTTAACTTGATATTCTCTAACGATTGTTGCCTAACTCTATTTTACATTTAAGATTACTATTTTTATTCTGTTTCATTTATTTTTTTTCTTTCTTTTTCATTCTTATGTCCGCTTCATTGAAACATTTGCTTTTTTCTTTATTTTAATAGACTTGAAAAATTAAATAGACTTTCATAATTTAACATACGTTTCAGCGTCTTTTTTTACCCCAATCAACGTAACACAATCTATCTAGAAATTTAAGTTTAATTTAATAACCATAATCGTAAAAATTTACTATATGAGCACAATTAATAATCAGCAACTGAAAAAGGCTGATTTTCTAATCCAGAAATGGCCTAAGCGAGTCTTTAAAATATTAGCAGGGTTCACGTTGTGAAAAGAAAACTAAAAACTAATTTCAATGATTTTGTACCTTAATATTAAAATGGTTTTTTTGTTTTTTTTTTTTCTTTTCGCAGATTGCAAACAAATGAGTTAGGCAAGTGTCAATTTAACAATAAATTTAGGAATTTTTATATTAAATCGTATAACTTTGAACCACGCTAATATTTTCGTTAATGTTTTCGTTCGCCTATTTGCTGCTAAATGTATGAGTAGGTAGGAGGTAGGTTTTCTCAACTTTTTTGTATATTTTTTTTTTTTTGCAATTTTTTATTTAAATGTAAGAAAACATAACAAATATTTATAAACGTTCTAAATATTCATAAAATAATATGAATATGGATATAATTTTATTTTTATTTTTATTTTTATATAGTGTTCGTTAAGTGTACATTTTCTTAATCTTTCAACGTTTTTCATAATTTTTTTTCCATTTTTGCAACGTATGTACATATAAATTCCCATTTACGGCACAGTTAACAGAAAAACCGAAACGATAAAACCGAAGCTACAGAACATGGAATTAAAGTTGTACGTTTACGTCGCTGATGACGTTGTCATTTTAACAGTTAAAAAAAAACAATGAAACATTAAAGAATAGAAATAGAAATATGTACGTATTGGAATATTTATTATTTTTATTGGATAATTAAATTTGATTTTTATATAATTTTTGTAATTTTTATAAACTCGTAATATGTGCCCATTTAAGGGATGTGATATTTATTAAAGAATATTGGCTTATGACAGCATATGTTGGTAAAGTTCATATCAAATAAGTTACGAAATATCGATTTATGTACGTTCCTTTTTTTGTCAATTTACTCGGCTATATTTATTGGCAGTTAATGGTTTTTTTTTTCTTTTTGTAGCTTATTGTTACAAAATATTTTTTTTTTTTTGTTGTATTAGTTTCTTATTTATGTTTTTTTCCTTATTAAGAATTTTTTTTTGTTGGATTACACCATCAACATTTGTTGTCTGTGCTTCTGTCTGCTGTTATATGTACATACGTTCATATATTCTATTACAATGTGTCAAAGGTTGTCCGTTTTCATAAATGTTTAATAGCAATAGTAACCCCGACATATCGCCTGGAATAGTTTTTGATTATATGTAATCAATGTATGTTGTTCATCCTTTGACACATTGATACTCTGAGCTAAAGTTTCTTTTGGTTGAACAGAATTTTGGTCAACAATACAACCGCGAAAGTGAGTTTCTGAGAGCAAATAAAAAGAAACTGACTGTCACATAGAGTGACGCGTATTACCGGTGGTACGCATTCGATTATGCTATTAGACGGTACGAAATATCAAATATTTAGATATTTAATACTTCGACTGCCGAAAAAGAATATTTGATAGTCAAGTTCTATTAAAATCATTTATTTCTGTTTTTATTTCACAAGGGAAGTTCCGCATATTAATTGTATTACTACTTTTTGGTACCATTTAATGGTAGGTTTATTTCTTCCCTAGATAATTGAGCACTGTTCTATCTTCACGGTAAAATTTCCGAATATTTATTGAGAATCAGACGAATTTACGAAGAACCTACCCATAGTCAATCACACAAAACTTTACACGATACCGTTGCATTGTCGGATTGCCTATTCTACATAATAGCTGCCGTGCGATAGAGCGAAAAGCATTAACTGCAGTCGCCAGTGGGCGAAAGGCATGAATTATAGAGCCGGCGTGAACGTGCTAACTCTTGCTGGTTCCTTTAAGGATCTCTTTGATAGTTGATTATGACGCATAGCAAAAAAGCCAATCATACATACAACAGAATGTGATACTTTTTCGATAGGAGTTCTGGTAAAATTTACACATCATTGTAGTAAATTTCGATGACGAACTGGGCAGACAATAAATAGGTTTCCTTAACAAATTATTTAATAATGATACGACAACTTTCCATAATCTTTTTTTTTTTTTGTTAATTTTCATTTAAATAAAAAATTAAAACATATTTGATTTCAGAACTAAAGATACATGAATATTTAAAGTTTATGATTGCATAGTTTTCCTTTAGTAACTTATCCAATAATTCAAAAGCTCTTCAGTATGTTTGACATTTTCACTTAATTGAGTACCTTTCACTGCTATTAATATATGTATGTAAGTATCTGGTACGTCATAAAGTTCGTATAGAGTACTTTCCTATAACACAACAACCATATAAATATATATGTATGTATGTATGTACATGCATCAATCATTCATTAATTAAATATTTTATTATCGTTCACCATTTTTTTTGTTGTTGATATGGTTGGCGGCGAAATTATTTATTATTAGAATCAAAATAATTCTGTTTTATTTTTCTGTTTTTTTTTTTGTTTTGTGTGTAATTAGATGTTAACCTTATATTTATTCCCCCTTTTATATTTATATTATTCCTTTTATTTTATCTTCAAAAAAAAAAACAAGAGAAACAGAATTATGTTAAATGCTTTTTATGCATACCCCAAAAATATCGCCCACATTAATCGCCCGTTTAGTTTCAAAATTGTATCAGGATGATTGCATGTAAATTTAATCACAATAAACAAAAAAAAAAAAAAAAAAAAACTACCTTGCCCTTGATACCAAAGTAACGCTATACGCCATAATAGTCAGAAATCAAAAACACGAAATATACTTCAGTTTTATAGGATTTTTATTTTCTATTAATTTGTATCGGTTGCCATGCGTATAATGAGTGGTACCAATGTTTTCTTAGATACATCTGTACATACATACATACATACATATATTTAGACAAGGTTTGTTAAATAATTGATAATAATATTCACCCAAATTTCTCCTAAAAATTAATTTGAAATAACAAATCAAAATAAAATTCTTATTAAAATATTTGTAAAATACAGTCGCCTTATCATTGATATATTGGCAGCCATTAACAGGTATTCAACAATTTCAAAGCTATTGTGTCTACAACTGTTTAATGTGGTGCATTGTAATCCATTGGGCAATTGGGTTGTTGGCAGGGGCTAGTAACGTTTCGCTTTAATTGTTTGAACAGCTGCTGCTAGTTATGGAAATTGTGGTAACAGAACCTTATATTTCATACATTTCATATTCGTTGAAATGGTTTTTTCATATCAAATTATAATGAAATGTTAATGTAGTCTCTAGTAAATGGTTTTAGTGCGTAGTTGTAGAATAAAGGGTGCAAGCAAAAATTTCACATTAACAAAGGATATTAAAAGAAAAAATGAATTTTATTATTGCATAAATTATTCCATGAAGGCCAAAAAAGGGGTCAAATAATTAAAGAAACATTTTGTAAATGAAATAGTGTTATACGAGTATTGCATGGATGGGTTACAAAATGTTTAAAATATAATATTGAAAAATAAAAGTGGACTAATGTAATGATGCCATTTAATTGGTATATTCAAGTGTAACCTTGGATAAAATGTTACATAAGACTTATGAGCTTTATTGGTATCGAACTTTACTTGAATGTCTTAGGCATTTTGCATTTTTCCAATTGTCAGAAGTGATTTAGCCTCCATTTATATCGATTTCACCTCTCATAGTTGAAAACTGCTTAAATATAGCACTGGACGACAAATCTATATGTCGGCATACTATGTATACTACGTCTAGATACATACATATGTAATTATCTATACATGGCACTATTTTCGAATCTTTTATTTTCGATAGAGCAGGATTGCCCGCCTTATATTATTGGATGTGTTGTAGTCAAGTTGGTCTAGTAAGCAATTTGTTGGCTTATTAGACGTAAAACCACGGTTCAAACACCAGATCAGACATCAAAACGAAATATGAAAAAATATTTCTTCGAGCGAATTCCTCTCAGCAGATTTGCGATAAAGACTCTTAGAGTAAATAAAATTGTCATGAAAAGTGGTGTGAGAAACTAGGTCCATAATCCTGACTGAAGACTTGTAATGAACAATTATTATGTATTATTGGATGTGTAGAAAGTTTATCGCCTAAAAAATCGTCCGTTTTCAAAATCACATTCAGTTTGCAGGTTACTCTCCTACATGGACTGTATACCACCATTATAACCTTTTGGAATTCCACTGCTGTTAACAGCAGTGCTGCTATAATGATCTTACATATCTTGACACTGTTCTCTTGCCCTCACATTACTTGTACAAATAAAAACGCAATACCTTTATTGCCTAAGGCTTAGCATTGTTTTACTGTTTGTTTTTGTATTCACAATTGAATTTCCAAATTATTAAATGAAAGCAACAGAATGCTTTTCAGTTACACTATGACTAGAAAAAAGCTTTTTTCGTATCTGGCCATGTAAACTGTTTGTTATTAAGGATGATATTGCGATGAATTTCAAATAAACTGAAATGAATAGCATAAGTTAGTGTGCATTTTGTATTTTATCTAAAAAACCCTCACCCTCATTTATTAGTAGAGCAAGAAAATTTATTTGATTTCTCATTCGTTATTGTTTGTTAAAGTCAAATTACTTTGTTATCAACATATTTTCCGTAGATGTTTTTTTTTAGTTCTTGTGTTCAAGTGTGCACTTTAATTTTGGGGACTTTTGCGTTTCCTTTATTTATTTCCGAATTTAATTGTGCAGAGCCTATTACTTTGCGTCGCTCATTCTTTAATTTTCCTTTTTATTTACAATTTCAGTTGGTTGCTAAAGGTCAATGGTTCTATTGCAAATAAATGAATGAATGAATTAATGAATGAGTTAATAAATGAATAAATTTAATTCATATTTTATTTCTCTTTAGTTGGTGTTGTTGGTGTTGTTGCGTTTTATTTAGTTGAATTTATGTTACATAAAAACGAAGAATAAAATAAAAAAAACACAGCCAAAATAAAATTATTGGACTTTTATAATGTTCGGTAATTAATTACTTTTCTTGTATTGTCCTGTTGCTATCGTTGTTTAATTTTTTATTATTTTATTACTTTTATTGTTACTTACTGCTGTCTCTGGGTATGCATATGTACGTATGTAATCAATTATAATGAATACATTACTAATAATCATTTCTCCACTTTGTTTTTTTTTTTTTTTTTGTCAATATTTAATTAATTATTATTGGAAAAAAGAAAAGAAAAAAAAAGAATTCCACTGAGTTATGAAAGAAAAACAGTACCCCTGAGGTGTATTTGCTGTTGTTTTATGCATACAATACATATATTCATTATGCGCTTTACGAATACTCAAATATATACATATATACAATAACAAGAGAAGAGGTTAATTCATTTAACAAGACCTTTAAAAAAATATGTTCATCGAAGAATAAAATTCGAAAGTAATGTTTCTCATCGATATGTTTATGAATGAAATACAAATTTGTTTACAATTTCGAAACAATAATTGATGTCTTCATTGAAAATGATTGCCTTATGTTCATTTGATCAGATTTTTAATGGTATTTTTATTTTAAAACTTATTAATTTATTGGAATAATATATTCCATGGACTTTGATATTCTTAATTGTTAATAATTTAACCAAAAGCAGTGGTTAACCAAACTGTACGGAAAAAATTATGCCATAATTCTGATTAGAATATTTAAATTTGATTTTAGTCATTACCTTGGCTAATTATTCGATGAGTAGCTTAGATTTTAATTAATATTTTATAAGTAAATAAATGAAATTTAATTTCATTTTCTAATTTTAATGGAATTTTATATGAAAATCTGTACTTGTTTACCGATGTTAACCATGTTTACAATTTGCAACCCAGCAAAACTTATTAAAATACAAGTTACGTTAGGTTACATTAATCGGTTAGGAATAGCCAGAAACAGGAGCAGTTGTAAACTCTCCAAGATTGGACATTTTTAAGCTACTAACCTAATTACGCATTATGGCTCAACTGCATCCAGTTGGTTTTTTAATTATTTTTTACATTAATTGATAGCTGGGGTGTGTTTAGCAGAGAAGGAGCTAAATGGAGAGTTTACTGCAGTGCAGTTTATGCTTCTCGTTTTACTATTTGGTCACTAGATAGCCGGTTCATAGCCATCGAACATTAAGGCATCAAGAACAACTATGCAATCGATTAATATCATGACTACCACGTCAAAGAATTGCAGAGACTTTTTAGGGTAGAGGCTTCATGATATGATTCTATTCACGCTTAAATGTTTTGAAAAATAGAAGAAGAAGAAGATGTCTGTAATAAAAATAGATTATTGTTCTGGTATAAGTATTTTATTCAAACGTCTTAGGTTCCTGTGACTGGGATTAACGTTACTTTGCTTTTGTCAATCATGAGATCGAGTAGAATTCCATTTCGACTACAATGTTTTTTTCTTTTTTTGAATGCGCACCAAACAGAATCTCATCAGAGTTCAATTAAATTTTCAATTAAAATCCGTTTCCTTCACAAAATATGTTATGTAGTTATACTCGCAGTCAAAAAACTGTCGAGAAGATGTTTCCCTCGCATAAAAGCATTCAAAGCAATCAAAGCAGTTAAAAAATTGTTTGCAGGGTTGTCATATAAATACTATAAGGAAAGTTTAGTGTGTAGTATTTGCACTGTTGGTTAGTTATCACACACAAACAAATATTCTGCTTATGAAAGTCATGAAATCATGATGATAATAAATGTCCGCACATAGAAACATACTTATGTATTATATAAACACAAAATTACTTTCATACAAACACACATATGTACATACTTTAAACATATTGTAGGCCTGTGTTTGCAAATTCTTAATGATCATAAATTACATTTTGCTGCTGTATATTGTGTAAAACTTGTATCCTTGCAAATTCTCCTTTAAAGAAGAGGTATGTATGTACACGTACTCTCACATATGTGCCTGGGTGTAATAAATTGTTGCATGACTTTAGATATTGAAACGATAGTGGTGCAGATACTTTTCAAAAATATAAACTTGTTTAGGTTTTAACGGTTACATTGCAAATAGAATGCGAGCATGTATGTACATATATGTTTTCTTTTAGTAAATGCTTAAAAAAAATTTCTTCAATTTGGTTTTTAAAGTGTTACAAAGTTTAAGCCAATCTGTATATAAAATTTTCGATTTTGGAATTTGTTTCGTAAATAATAATATTTTATTTTATAGTTTAAAATTTATGCCGCAAATGGTAAATAATATAATTGTTGTTAATTTTAAATAATGTTTTGTTAATGTTATTTTCTATGTTAGAAATTATTTTAAAATTTAAATCTTATTCCTCGAATAACTTTACAATGAATTAAACGGACATTCATTGTCCGTAATAATAATTATTGATCTTTTAACCATTCTAATTATTTTATAAATATTAATTAACATAATAATTGTGTAAATGTATTGAGTAGTCAGGTCATTTTCATACCACAATTGATTAGAAATTTAATTTGAAATTTTCTAACACATACATTTGTGGCAACATTTTTGAGCATAACACGAATGTACATTAGGGGCATACTTAAAATTTCTAACCTCTTGAGTGAGAATGATCTACAGAAGACCGATAATTAACTAAACAGAAACAGTTAAGCAAACGATTTCTCAGATCAGTTTTTATTAACAAATATTTATGGAAAGGAAAGATAGAATTTTGCATCGTTGTATTTACATCAAATGCGAACGAATAAATATACGTTATCTCCCTAATATTTATGAATGTGAGTGAAATGGTGTAGAGCACATACAAAATATTAGGCATGGACGTCATTGTTGTAAATGCGTACATAAGAACATCCCTTCTTGAACAAATTCAAGTTTAATGCGAAGCTTAACATACATATTTACACATTTTCTGATGATGCCAAATGACAATTAAAAGGTTCTGCAGCCAAGGGTGTTGCCAAGCACAATGAAAATACTTTTAGATTTAGACAAACTCCTTTGATAATTACATACTATAAGTCCTTGTTACATTGTTGTTAAGATTCAGACCCAGTCCCAGTATTAGGTATGTATATGCATTGTTTTCATTTCATATCATAATGAGTGGCAAAATAAGGTTGGATTCTCTGCCCGTGCAATTATGTTTCTTTCAAATAATTGCACAAAATAAAACTGCTTTTAAATCAATTTAGTAGCTATTTGGCAGCCCTTTTACATAACAAATAATTTTTTTTGGCACATTATCAGCAACAGAGGGGGACATACTGTTTGTCTATTTTTATGGGGCAAACAGTGGAAATACATACAATATTTCATGTCATTAAATAAGGGAAAATGTTCTATTAAAATTATTTAAATATTTTATAAAATTTTTTTTTTGGTGGCACTTGAACATTCATTAATTTTGAAAGGTGGAAACTTAAACTCTCCTTACAACCAAATGGATTTCCTAACGATAATTTATTTATTATCGGAATTTGTTGACTTTATCAGTCTAAAATAAATTTAAAGAAGATGTAATTGTAATCAATTAGGCTTTCATTTTATATTGCAACAATTGTTTGTGGTTGACAATGGTAGAGGATATTGTTATCTACAGACGGTTATAAATTTTAAATAAATTTATAAATAATTGTAATATTTTTATTAAATAAAAAGGTTTTCAAAGAACATAATTTAAATTTTAATTCTATTAAATTCTGTCACATATTAAATACTCGTATTGAGTGGAACCAATGAAAATTATTGAAAATTAAACAAATTGCGATAAATTTACAGAAATTATTATCAACGATAATTTGCCATTATTATTTCTATCGTATGAATTAAATTGCTATGGAATGTTTATTTTTATATTTAAATCTGTAGATTTAATTTGTAACCAAGAGATTCAAATATGAATTAAACGTACTGTAAAGTATGGGTGCGTACGTTTAATTCTGTAACAAAAATTAAATGTAAATTTGCTAAACAGGATCCAAATGCAAAATAATAATAAAAAAAATAAACGAAAATAAATAAATAATAATCTTAACCATGCTAAAGTTGAAAAATACTAAAGTAATGTATTTTTTATTAATTCTTTTTTAATTCCTTCATTGATTCCAATTTCTTATAACAAGAAATACTTACAAATTGCAAAAGTTTGTGATCATACATTGCGTTCTATAGATAATTATGTAATTGGGAAGGCCTCCGATTTACGGCTATTGTTTCGGTAATTCTAATTTATGTTTTGACAAGAATCCTTTCGAAACTATTTACATAATGCTGATTGACTGTAACATATTGTGGGAAAGTTTTTAAATAAAAAAATAAAATCTATATTATATACATATATATAAAGAATTGCAACCACCCTTATGAACGAGTGAATTTATTTTTTCTATCTGTATTTCTATTTCTCTTCTTCTCTGCTTCCCTATTTTCCTCTGGAATTTTTAATTAAATTCAAACATTTATCCGTAAATTGGTTTTGTTTTTCTGCACTAAAACTATTATTGGATTTAAAATAGATATGGTGTATTATGTTTTAATTTGATTATACACTTTGTCGATTTTTATAAAACAATTGCCATAAAATAAATAAAATCCTATTGAGATAGGCTTTGTTTTTTGTGTTGTTTCAAAAAATTTGCAACAAAATGGCAAACTGAAAAGTTTTTATGCAAATTTAATAAGAACCACCCACCACATACATTCAATGCAACACAAGGCAATTTGATTATATCTTAACTTTACTAAAGTCAATTTACATTCTCTGGATTAAAGAAATTGTTTAATAATCCAGCCACAGCTTACTGCGGAAAGGCAAAAGAGGTTCATTTCTGGTGAATAAGTTTTCGTTTCTGGTGAATTAAAATTAGTACACAATAGTTGGTAAAATTTTTGTTTTTAACAGAGTCGTTATACTGGCATTAATTAATTAAATTTATTTAATTGTTTTAATTTGTTTGATTTATTTTGAAAAATTTCTTCTTCTGAAGAAACATTTTAATAATTACAGTGTATTTAAATGTAAGATAATATTGAAATTTCTATTCATATTTACTGCAGTTATTTTACTTCAGTTCATTTGTAATGAAATGAATAAAATTAATTGAAATGTTTATCTTCCATAAATGTATGAATTAAATAACTTTCTGTATTAAATGCAACATAATCTTAATTGGTTTTATTGTGGAAAATTCAAGTGTAAACTTCTGTACACATACACTTTGTTCAGTTTTCAGGGTTTCCCCTTAAGAGTTTTGTTTCTGATAGTTATGATAATTCATTCCAAGTAAGCCCTTTATGAAAAAAGTAAATGAAAGTTGTATGCTTTTGTTTATAATTTCTTTGAATCCGAGTACAATAGTTACGTTTTATTCGCTTAAGTTTAATTTAGTAAAAAGTTTAAAACAATACCACTGGTAACATTTCCTAAGTAACAATGATAAAAACAGAAGTAAGAAATTTCCATGATTGTTTTTTAATTATTTACCATAAACATTAATTAATTAAGGAAA
The DNA here is from genome assembly GCA_930367235.1 of Sarcophaga rosellei. Classification (NCBI taxonomy): domain Eukaryota; kingdom Metazoa; phylum Arthropoda; class Insecta; order Diptera; family Sarcophagidae; genus Sarcophaga; species Sarcophaga rosellei. The sequence continues at coordinate 1,385,079 of OV884017.1, read as the reverse complement.
AAGAAGAAAAACTCGTTTTTTTTTGTTGTTGATAAACTCATTACATATTATGCGGACTTTGTGCTGAATTATATGAAATCCTGCATCTGCTAACGACAATTGGTGTAATTATAAAAAGCATTAACAACTAAGAAAAAACGAAAACTAACCTTGGATTCACTAAATACCACACGTTTAAATAATCAATTAAACGAAATCAAAAAATTGTAATTAAATTCTTTCAAGACATTTCAAATTAAATACGACAGTCTCGTTTATTTTTAAAAACGTATTTATTATCTCTGTCTCTATCTCTCTCTCTTTCTCTCTCTTTTACTTTATCTTTAACCAATTAGTGATAATTACGTAGCATATCATGCCAGACACATGGTGGTGCAATAACAAGGGATATAAATTTACTGGAGAAAGAAAAATGACAATAACAGTTGACATAAAATTTTAACTGCATTATTACCACCATGTTAAGAATAAATCAGAAATGTGTATGTATATGCAGTGTAAGTGTGACTATTAATCACTCTACTTCAGAACGTGTTTGAAGAGTAACTATTGTCATATAAACCGTTCAATGAGAAACAATCAAGAGCAAAGCCACTTTGTGATAAATTTCAATACATTTCAAAATTTTTATTGGGAAAACACAACTGGAGTGATCAGAAGGGGCATTAATGTACTGATAATTTGTACAATAATAAAATCAATAAACAAACTTATGATAGATATTGACATATAAGCGGACAGAATTATCATAAACAATAGCAACAATTTGCAGCGCAGAAAGCATAAATAAAACACAAAAACCTTGCAATTAAGCAAATAAAAAAATAATTTATTAAATAATTTCTTAATTTTATATCACAACTGCTATGGCTACTAGTACAGGCAATAGCGATACAAATGTCATCAAATGGCTCATACATAAAAAATCATTTGCGCTTTTAGTTTCATCTTATGTTGCAACTTCTTTTTTATACATACACGGTTCCTCCGTATTTCTTTAAATTTTTAACTACTGAGCGTATGAGCAACTCTAAATGAAATTAATGGTGCTTATACGTACAAGTAGTTGTTATACATATATTGTGTTAAAAGAATTGTGATTGTGGTGAGTGTGTTTTGTTACTGAGTGCATGTGTTTTATTGTGCCAGTTGTTATGCTCCGCTGTCTTACCCTTTTCACATTTTCTTATTCTCTTTTAATGTTTTTTCTTCAAACTGGGAACTCTGCTGTTGCAAACGCTTGCTGTCGTTAAAGCTTTTCCTTTTTTCTTTCTCTCTTTTGTTTTCTTACGATTGTTTAAAAAAGAATTCCATTAACAATTTCTCTTTCTCTTTTGTTTGCTTTCCGCCTTTGTTTTAAAAACAAAAACACACTCTAAAAAGTTTAAACTTTAAAGCACATTTTGTGTCAAACATCTGCCGTGTGCTCAAAAGTTTGAGAGGAAGTGTTAAAGACAGGATTTGTTTTTGTTTCTGTTATTTTCTCCATCTGTCATCTTTCGTTTTGTAGCCTTTCAAATCGAATTGCCTACTTGCCTACTTGATGTCATTTAAGGGTTAATGTTTATGAATTTATAAATTTATCTTCCCCTGAATTTCGTTCAGTTCTCTAAAAGAGAAGATTAAAAAAAAAAACAATGAAAGAAGAAAGAAAAAATCAGTAACGGAGTATCTGATAAGGATAAAAGGCAAATTTATGCAAATTTATGCCAACGATTTTTACACAAAACGGAAGATGCTGACAGAAATTTACGCAAATTTGAGAGTTGAACTCTTTCCTCCAGTTATCAAATGCTTCTTCTTCTACATTTTCGCATGAAGAGTTTCCATCAGTTGATTATTTTTCGTTTTTTGTTTTGTCTTTTTTTTTTTTTTTTTTTTGTGTAGATTCCTCGTTTTGATTTTCTTCCTTTTTTTTTTTTTCTTTCTTCACTTTCTTTATTGTTTGTTGTTTTATCGATATGTGGTTGAACCATTTATCTTTTTGGGGATTTTCTTTCAATTTAAGTTGTTTTGTGTGCACTGCCTTTATTAGAAATCTCTGTATAGGTATGAGTGTAATATGGCACAGTACATTACAGTATCTCGTCGTAATTGCCACCCATTTAATGTTCCAATAGAGTCAGTATTTTATTGTTCTGTTCTGTTCTGTTCTGTTCTGTTCAGTTCTCTTCTTTGGTTTTCTTTCAGTTTTCTATTTAATTTTGCGTTTTATGTAGCTTGTGTTTCACATAAATTTTGGTTTTCTCGGCTTTTCTATTGTAATTCAGCACAAGCTTATTGAAACATATCGATTTACAATTGCATTACGTTTAATGTATTACATGTCAGGAGAACAAATAAAAAAAATTTAACCGCTGCATGAATTACTGAACAAATGAATCCAATGGTTAAGAAATTGTATCTACTGTTTACTACTTTACAGTTTAGGGATTGGTGTCACGTGTTTTGTGATTTTAATTAAAATTATTTGTAATGAAATTATAAAAGGCATCAATAAGATTAAATAATTATTAATCCATCCTCCGCAAATAGGAAGAGAAAGTCTGGTTCTTTTAAACACTCTGTGGAATTGGCTTTTCACCTTTTTAGTTACCTGTATTGCCTTTATTGAAGGACTAGTGATGGAAACTTTTCGAAAATATATATTTTTATTTTCTTCGGACTGACTAAGGAAACAAGGAAATAAACAAACTGTAAAAATAAAACACACAAACATACCAAACGAAACGGAACGGAACGAATTTTATTAATGGTCCCCTCCTGATTTACGCATTTTACATTTTAATGGTTCGTTTTAACTCCTGACAACGATTGTGTAAAGGTTAGTGTTATAAGGATTTCCTTATTGCAGTGGTTCTGTAATGCTCAATACAACATTATTTTGTTAAATTTTTGCTTTCATTGACAACAATAATTGAATTTCAATGTATGAATGTAAATTAAATGATTGAAAAGGGGTTTCACAATCTGTCTTCTACAATAATTTCCTTTTGAATTTCGATCGTTACGATTTGAATGTCTTTAAAGCATGATTCTCTTTTTGTGTTTACAGGTTTATTTCTTTAAAATTAAAAAGAAAAAAAAAATTATAAAATAGCAAATATGTATAATGCAATTACTTTTAAACAGCTTTAACATTTTTGTGGCATTGAAACGTAATTATAAAATTCATTTTAAATCACAAATATTTTAATGAGAAACAATAAGAAGAAAAAAAATAATTTTTAGTTTGCATGCGGAGGTTTAAAAATAATTTTTTCAAGTAAACTTCAGAGTCTTATTGCGTTTTTATACTCGTAAATTTTTGATATTTTAAGAAATTTGTATTCTTAGTAATGTTTTTAAACACAATTAGAATTAAATTAAAACTGTTTCATTTTCAATTAGAAATTTTAAAACTCATTGTTTAAATCCAATGTTGACTTTAATTTAAAGACCATAAATTTAGTATTTAAGTAAGCATTTTGAATAGCATTCATTTAAAGATACCAAATATTTAAGTAAAATGTTTTCATAAAAGAATGTTATTTTTAATTTATTTGACATTCAAATGGTTCTTGGCGAATACCAATTTATCCGCATTTCATAAAATTTGACATCAAGGGCATTAAATCGTATAAAGTGATTGATTTATCGAATAAAGTTTTACATGGGAATCATATACAAACAATAAAAATACAAACAAACGTTTATATATTGTCATGGTATTTAGTCTAAAAAAAAAGAAACACAAAAAAGAATTCCATAAAGGAATATTCATAAAAAATATATGTACATACTATGTATGTATGTATGCATGTGTGTATTTGTGAGAGGAACTGTGAAAATCCGTATACTTTTTGTAGTTGTTTATTTATTTACAATTTATAATTATACTCTCATATTATATAACATAACATAACAAATGAACAACATATTTCCATACCAAACGTTTAAAAGTATGTATATTGAATTTAGGCTTTGTTCCTGCCTGTGATAATTGAATTAAAAATATACGATATTTATAATGTAACTGAGGCAAATATAGAATTCTAAGAATTAAACACTTGACAGTTGAACTGTCAAAGCATTGATCACATTTAATAGTGATTGATTTCTAAACGTGTTACATACAGGCTCTTATTTTTAATTGCTTAACAGGCATGTGTAGAAACAAATGCGACACAGTTACCAGTCACAATAATCACGTCTTCAATACTTGTAACGAGTAAACCCGACAAGATTGGTTTCATTTTTATTTTTTTTTTTGTTTTTTTTTTGTTCCTTTTCATCTTTTTAGCTCCCAAACCCTTAAATCAATGTTAATGGAAAATATAAATCAATGATACTGACACACGCTCCTATATTCTCCAATTGTTTTTAATACCTTTTTTTATTAATTTTTTTCTTTTTTTTTTTTTGCAGGATTTCCATTGATGTCTAGAGAGACACGTTAAAGTACGAATGTTTTGTTTTAATTTTTTATTACATGAAACATAACACACACAGAGCATAAATCTCCTTTAGATGACTTATTGTGTAATGAGTAGAATAATGTAGTAGCACAACACATGTGCATAACATGTAACTTCAAAGCTTAACACTTCCTTTTCTATATCAATTTATCAGATTAAAGCACCAGCAGCTCTGAAATACATATTATTTTCTTGATTATAAAAATGTATTTGATAGTAAATTAAGTCGCCATAGTCTAGCAAGTAGTTTGTTGGCTTATTAGACATGAGACCACGGTTCAAACATCAAAATGAAAATATAAAAAGAAAAATATTTATTCGTTGATTTCCTCTTAGCAGATTTCTGGCAACAGCTATAACAGCAAATAAAAAAAAAATGCCATGAAAAGTTTTTCAAAAATCTGTCGTTTGGAACCGACTGTCAACTGTAGGTTGCGCCACTCATGTATAAAATTAACACACACAACATCAGTGGTGTGAATAGCTAAGCCGTAATCCTAGTGGTAATGACCAATTATGTATGTAAAAAATATATATTTATCATTCTGATATTTATTTGAAAATATGTTTAAAATGAATTTTGTATTACGCATGAACACACTTATCTTTTCTGGTGTTTAACATGAATGTGTTATCGGCAAAATAAATTTCCTTTGGAATTGGTATTTATTAGGGTCAGAAGCAAACAAAAAAAGCAGTGTATCAGTAGGTAAATAAAATATTTACGATGATTTACTTTTATAAATGAAAATATTAAATGAGTGAATAAATGTGAGTATGATGAATAAATTTGATTCCCTTGGGATATATTTTACTTACATAAAATGTCACTTTATGTTTTTGAGTTTTATAAACTCATTTTTTTCTCGCATGTGGTTGAATGTAACCTGAACAAAATAACATTTTTATTGAAAGGGAAGAGGATTCTATTTCAGGATTATGCGTAGGGTTTATGGTTTCTTTTTTTGGTGTTCTTTTAAACATAAATTATAATGTAGTTTTTCTTTTTTTTTTTTTTTAATTAAAACGCAATTCAATCTTAATACACATACAAAATTAGATTTTCTATATAAAAACTAATTGCAATTTATTTGCAACACGATATGATATGGTGTGGAAAATAAAATAATGTACACATTAAGAACTTAAGACAGAGTTGAATTTTACTTTCATCATCAGTTTTAATCAAAAAATCTAACTTGAAAGTTTCCATACCGCAATTACTTTTTATATGCCAGTATTTTAAAAGCTACACCATAAGTAACAACAATTTGTCGTTTATACTCCCATATTATAAAACAAAACAAAAAGGCTCAAGTTTCGATTTTTTGTTTGCAGTCAATCTCAATCATGATGGATTTTAAAATAATGAATGAATGGTGTTTGGCTTTGACTTGCGTGCACAGCTAATTGGCAACATTTGCTGCATGTACCACATGCCGTCAACAAACATCATGTCATAAAAATTGTTTTATCCCTGGTGTGCTCTCCTAAACAAATCTAACAACAAAAGAAAAATGTTTTCGGTGAAATTGATTGGTTTAAGTGTTGAAATTAAAGCATAAAAGCCGTTTATTATGAAAAAGAAAACGACTGCTCATCAGAGAAATACACCATCGCACTCATTTAATGTTACATTGGCCAACATGAATGAATGAAAGCTTGAATTACTTCATCATGCACTTGGTCTGTCAGACTTAGTTCACTTTGGATTGGTTTTTATTTCCAAATTTTAAAAAAGTCTCGATAGCAAAAAGAAATAGTACTTTAAACATGTTATCGAACTAAGAAGAGATTTTATTACGAAATAAAGAAACATTTTTGTACAATTTTAAACAAATTTCTAGCACACAAGAAAGAACAACAATTTTCAATTTCGGAAAACAAGAACTCTAAAACCGACATTTTATTTGCATTTGAAATCGATGTAAGATTTGTACGTTACTCCTCCTTATGCTGTCAAAACTGATTGAAATTCGTCCATTCGAAAAAGTTTTCTGAGAGCACATTTTATTGTATTTTTTTTATTATTAAATAATTTTAAAATTTTTTAGTAAATTTCTTTCAAAAAAAAAAATTATTCTTTAATAATACAGAATAGTGAAGATGCTTATAAAGTGTATTTTTATTATGCACAATTTCATAAGATTGTACATAAAAATTTGTACTTTTTCATGAAATTATGTTGATAACTTAACTTATGTTAATTCCAGCATGGTATCAGCGCCAAATGATGGTAGGATGGATGAAAGAGAATATTCTATTTCCCTATTGGCGGCAGACATGTTGTTGCATGCCATTCATGCCTAGCCATTGGAATTTATTTCCCTATTGCACACACATAAATGACTAAAATTGCTTCTCCCATCATAAGCAAATATTGAACGAAATGAATGAAATGAAGACATTCAGTTGGAACGAACAAGAAATTAAATTTACATTTTCATCTTAAAGTTACACTTTTGAATTTTAGAAATGAAGACAAAAAACAAAAAAAAAATTGTAATGAAAATTAAAATTAATGGAATTATGATATGGACAAGAGACAAAAGCATTTTATACTAAATAAACAGGATTAAACAGCAGCCCATTCATCCAAGTCCTTTACACAGCCTTTAGTATTACACGAGCCAAATAGGAAGTAAGAAATTTTAAATTACATTTCAGTTTCACGTTAAGCGAACATACTATACAGGCTATGCAGACAGGCAAATGTATTAAAGTCCTGCGTTATAAATTTGTGAATGTGTGAGGCAGTGGAAAGGAAGAGGCATGAGTGGTAATGCAGATACATACTGAAATCAGCTGCTTGAGCATGAGATTTGTATTCTTTGCACATCTAATGGGCGACAATAATTTCATTCTTGACTGTTTTTTTTCTCTCTTTTTCTTTTGCAGTTTCCAAGACCACCATAGGCATTTCAGTTTATTTACAGTGTAGAAGACAAGAGAAAAGCATGAAAACATGCTTTCTAAAAATTTTCTATTATATGATACGGTTTTCCAATGGCGTAATAAAGTAATTTTGTTTTTCCGCTTTTAAACTGCAATTTAACTATCAGCATATACAGTCAGCAAATGTACATATATTTGCACAATTAGTGTTTTTAAGAACAATATTCATTACACGCCTAATATATGTATATTCATAAACAGATAATTAATTAAAACTGCTTATAATAATATGAATTATTTTTTACATTTTGAAAAATATACGAATTGTTATGACTCTCGACTGTAAGAGCAGTCTGTTCTCTGCATCTGCCCATATCCATGGCAATTCATGCCTCTTTCTACGCTACAATAGTTTTGCTGTTGTCAATGGTTGGTGAGGAAAGAAAAGGCACCCAATTTTTTTTTTGAGCCATTTGGTTTAAGGCCCAAGTTTTTACATGGTTAAACCTAATACGGGACATTTATGCTGAAATTCTTGTTGGGTGTTGTATCATACACTGACTGTTTATTTACGAAAGTTGGAATAGTTTTTCTTTGAATTGTGTTTTCATGTAAACGCAGCATAATTGTTGGTCATAAATACACTGGTATTGTACGTTTACATTTATAGGCGTGTACCAATATAGTTATACCAGCACTTTTAAGAAATGGATTTCGTACCCAATTCAGGAGGAGCAATTGTTTCTAAAAGAGGACAAGTGCAAATTGGTTCGTGTATGCCTAACATGTAGTATTTCAGTTACAAACTATTTAACTTAAGAGAGCAGAAACAGGAGGAGTGCTAACAAGATATTTTAATACAAAACTTGATATCAGTTTTCATTATATCTGTATATTATTTGTACATATGCCTTTACACTTGAAGGGAGCATTTTTAAGCATTTGACTACATTTAAATGCAGAAAAAAAAAATCTTTTTATCCATATGTACGGATATTAGGAAAGAGAAAATTTTTCTTTCACATGTGAGACGTAATGTTGTGCGTATAAAATTGAAATAAAACGAAAGTAAACAAATAAGACAAAAGAAAAGCAAACAAGATATACGAACAACAACCAAAATTACGTGGTTACTGTAAATAGCAATTACACAAACGCATACTTAGGAAATTACGAGAAGAGGACAAAATCAAGATCAAAAAGGCAACAATAACACTTAAAGAAAGATCGTCAAGTTACCAAACATATGACAAATAAAAACGGATATAAAAGGACCAAGGAACGATACTGTCACGTAGTCATTGTTGACGCGTGAGTAAGTAAGCAAGAGTTTTTGTTTTTTAAAGTGCGTGTGAAGAAGAATTTGTTAAGAAGAATCGTGATTAAAAATTGATGGCGCATTTATTTCTAAAAACTAAAGGATTTATTTAATTAGAGAAATGTATTTGTGAATTATGTAAGAGTACAAGTATTTAAAAAAAAATCATATTTTATATTTTATTGAATTTCGTTTTATTTAATTTAGCCAAACCAAAGCCTAGCACTGTGATAATGTTGTGCTCAATTAAGAGCATCTTTTTTTTTACAAGCACAAAACACTTGTATGTATAATTAAATGTAATTTAATTGAATCACATTTCTCCCAAGTTGAATATTTCAATCGATTTAATAGATTACACTACCAGATTAACTGAATTGTATGTCAATAATAAATAAAATCAATATGTATCTTATTTAATGACATTTTTATGGTTTATTACAAGTAATATGGTTCACACAATTACCAGCTTTATTAATTATTTTCGTGTTAACAGAGGCATGACAGACTTGTCAGATGCCGAATTTTTTGTAATTCTATTAGATTCTTAATGCAATTTAATTTCCCTTTAAGGAATATAAGCTACATAAACGCTCTATGAGAGTTTGCACTCTTATTGGTTTTTTAGGTAAACAGCCAATAAATGTTTATCACTACCATAGCCGTACGTTGTTCAAAAATTCTAATTAAAAAAATTGTTTTGAAAATATGCATGATTTAGTCTTTAAGAAAAACTTCTTTTATTGACTGTTAATTTACTTTATCATACATATATACGTACATACATAATTGGTCATTATAACCTTTTAGTTAGGATTACGACCTAGCTTCTCCCACCACTTATGTTGTGTGCGTTAATTATATACATGAGTGGCGGTACCTACAGTTAAAAGTCGACTCCGAATGACAGATTTTTGAGAAACTTTTCATGGCAATTAAATTCACTCTCATAGTTTTTGCCAGAAATCTACTAAGAGGAAGTCGCCGCAGAAATGTCTTTATATTTTCGTTTTGATGTCTGACCTGACACTATCTAGTCTAGCTACAGTGGCTTTACCTTTATCAGCGATTAAAAATTGTGCAGTTTTAAATTAGCAGCCAAAGAGTTTAAATTTTGTTTTTAAATTTTAAGAAAAAAAAAAAAACAGAAAACAAATAAAAAAGGAAAATACTTTTATTCTTTCCCGAACATATCACTTCTCATCACACTTTTACTGTGCGTCCTTCATAAAGGGATACATCAGCCGTATCCCCATTAGTTTTATGTTTTACAACTCAAACAAGCTTCACTACCATTGTTTTCTGATATTTTTCTCATCCATTTTTTATGTTCCACATTTTCTTTCTCTTTTCTTTTATTTTTATTTTTTATTTTTTTTTTTTGTTAGTTTTGTTGTTTATTGTTTAGTTTCTTTACAAAACTTTAGTTTACGACCAGTTTGTTTGTTCGTTAAGTGATGGGGTGTTTCAATACATTCATGAGCCTGATCGAAAAAAAAAACAAACAAAAAATTGAAAAACATGATTAAAAAATGTTCCTTTTATGACAGTACAACCATTTGGAAGCTTAATAGCTTTTTAATACATTTTCACTGGAAACAGGAATCTGGAAATGAAACAAAATCGAAAATCGAATGAAAAAATTCTAAAGTTTTTGACATTTTTCAAAGAGGCCATTTAAAGTATGTGAAATATTGATAAACCAGTTTAATAACTTTTACTTTTTATGAGGCCAAATATTTGGTTTTTTTTTCTTCTATTCACTGTTTCTCCTGCCATTGGAATTCTATTCAATGGTTACGAGAAATTGACAATCTTAAGAGGGGCGACTTTAATTTTTTCAATAAAGAATTGTGTGATGTCCTTGAAAATGAATACAAAGAAACTCATCCATTTAAATTAACACATGAGACGCCCTATCTAATGGCGAATATAATAACAACGCAGATACAGTGTTCTGTTGTGCCTTTATAGCTATAAAATGCAACTTTTTTTTTGTCGGACTCATGTTTCGATCGCCATTTTGTGTGATACGCCATTTTGTGTGATGTCTCAATTGCCTCTTTTGAATTACTGATTATTTAAAAAATTTAATTATAATGACATTTCAAATTATATTTAAGCCGTATCCCTTAGTTTATACCCTCAGTGTAGGCCAACTGATTAAAATCACTGCTCCACATCGACGTCATAGGTCATAGAGACGGATGAATATGATATTTTGAAGATATTTATTTAATCACTCATCAAACTTTCAAACATAAACGTACAGTTTATGGTAACAGCTATTATTCTTTTGCTGTTTCTACACATATTTCTACATTCTATGTAATACATTTTAATAACGTCTAAAGGTCAAGTGCGAACACTTGTCCATCAATCACATTTGATTTTATCAATGTTTCCTTTCATTCAATATTTATAATTCCAAAATGTTATTGTATTTATTTATTATTTAACATTCGTGAGCTCCATAATTTGAAGGCAATATTATGTTCCCACAAACAAGGAAAACGTACACAGATACAGGTCGAAAAATTATAAAAAATAGAAATCACATGAAGTTTTCATTTCGATTTATTTCAGTCCTTTGAAGATCATGTCTTATTCATCATCAAAAAGTTTTTTTTTTCTAATTTAACTGCATTCCAATTATTTCCATTGTATTGAATTATGACTGGTCCAAGTGGCCGTCCAACATTAAGTAAAAAGAGTAAATTAATGTACCACAGTGCGTATGAGTGATAGCAAATAATTTTAAACACAACTGAATATCACACATACGGCACAGGCGTCAAAGCCAATATTTTAGAAAAGTTAATGTAAAATATTCAAGAAAACACAAAAAGTATACCAAATCTGCATATGGAAGTAAAATGTTTTTTAAATTATTTCATGTGAAAAACTTACATTTACGAAGAAAAAAAATTATTCGTATTTAGCGAGAAATTGAAAATGATATGAAAAAAAAAAATTAAAATAATATAAGAAATAATTGATACGTATGTATATATGTACGTTTCATTATGACATAACTTTGATTTTTCAGCTTAGAATAGATATCATTGGAATATCCAATATAACTTGAGGAATCAGTACATGGAACCTGTTCACAACAGTTGTAACAATTAATAAAACATACAAATTAAATAATTTTCTAATCTTTCTAACTTCAATACGAATGAAGTAGATGACGCCAATAACTGAACTTTTTATTATTTCTGTATACGTAAAGATTTTCTTTCGCCCTAATGCGCTGTATTATGTATTTAAAGAGGTGGACTTAGGGCTTTATTATGGCAATAATATACAACTGCAACATGTTTTAAATGTACAATAATAAAGCATTTTATTATTCATTCTTTGTTAACACAGTGAACAGCAACAACGTCAATATTTTTTAAACACTGTACACATGTGTATTAAAGGTCATTTCATTTTCAGAGGATTTAAAACGAACGACTAAATAGGAATATGAAAGATAAGCCACATAAACGCTGCTAAACGCCGATTTCGGATTATTTCTTCAATAAGAATAAGAGTGAAATTGGGGAAATCCAAACCTGTGCTCCATTGATCTGTAAGATATTTAAAATACAAAACTTTAAGTTATTATTAGAGTATCTATTAAAAGATTTTAAATATTAAAATAATATATTTTTACTCTTACGGTCTTAAATACATGGAATTACCCATATACGATGAAAAATTCTACAAAAAAGAAATCTCGTTTTTATCATTCAATGCTACAATTATTCTTCATTTTATGGTTGTACGAAACAAGAAATTTTATGAAAAAGTTTGTTTCATGTGTTTGTTGATTTTTATTTTACTGCAGTTAAATTAAATTTGTCGCTTTTTATTTGGCATTTAAATAGGAATTCCTTTATATTGCTTTACTAAAGTTGAACTTTTAAAACTGAATAATCTTTTGTGCTGTCAACAAACAAAAAAAAAAACAAACATTTGTTATTAAGTGTGGTTGTTCAGTGACAGCACCTCACTGAACATACATACATACATACATATGTATGTACATAATTGGTCATCATAACCCTGCAGTCAGGATTATGGACCTAGTTTCTCACACCACTTATGTTGTGAGTGCAAATTTTATACATGAGTGTGCGGTTTAAAGTCGACTCCGAACGACAGATTTTTTAACATTGAAAAGCATTTTCGTTTTTTAAGTTAGAAACGTTTCCATTGTATTCTTTTAATTGCTGCAGTTAATTTCACTACTTTGAATTTTTTTTTTCTAATTTCAGTTTAAGGTCATAATGGCTCCTTTTACTTGTTCCCTTTGTATGAATTGATTATCTTTGATGTTTCGAAATCATTAATGTAAATGAAAGTGAATCAATCAAAATATTTTCTTAAGAACAGGAATTTTTCATTTTACATTTTATTATGGCATGTGTACAACGAGGTTCTTGCAGAAAATTTTCTTTTCAATTATTATAGTGACCAACAAATAAATTTTCGTAATTTATTTCTTTTCATTTCTATCTGACTAACTATGTATAATTGTATGAAAAGTATTTAACATGTACATATGTATTTAAACGATTAATTTCCAAGAGAGGAATCATTAAAATTGTCTGCAAAGTTTTAAACGAAGCAAATTAAATGATTTCGCAATGGTTGGATAAAATTGTAACAAAAAATTAAATAAATTAAGCAAATAAATGAATTCGCATTTAACTTTATGCAAATGCAGATTAAACGGATTTGAATTGACAAATAGACTCACCGAAAGTGATTTCATCATATTAAAGACACAATAAAATGAAACATTTATTCTATCCAAAGTAGTTAAAAACTGAATAAAATGTCATCATAATGAGAAAATGCACCACCAACACAACCGGCACACACAAAGTGTAACTACTGACACTCTTTGAAAGCCGTACAAAAGCTATTCACCTCATTAACTCCCTCCCTCTCTTATTTATAGAAAAGAGAGAGAGAGGGAGAGAGAGATTGTGTGTGATATAGTCTTCAAATGCTCAATTGCTTTAAATTCATGCGACATTGGATTAATAAAGCCGTTGCTTTTTAACGGTACTCCAGCTATGTAAACAGTCAGAAACCCAGTTCCCTTTAAGAGACTGAATATAAATCTGTACACGTTTAACACAGCTGCACTATAATGGTGAGCTTGTCTAATTGCTTATTCGTTGCTTCGGATATAAAACATTTTAATTAAAACATTAAAATTTTAACGGCAAAACACAGCGAAACGAAATGAAACGTAACGACTATCACTGAAAAACAGTCAGACGCACTAGTAACGTATGTATGATTGAATGAACGAATGGATGTAGATTTGAATAGATGTTTGGGCGTTTTATTAGTCAATTACTCCTAAGCAAACTGCTTTGAGTGGTTTTATTTAGAAATTATGCCGAATTTAAGCTTTTCAAATTGCAAATTACTTTCAATTTAACGTGTATTAACTCAATGAGCGTAAAATTGTTTACATTGCTAAAGTGTTCTTAATTTATTGTTTCAAAGTAATTAAATCGAGTAAAGCCAACACTTAAGTTTTATATGAGAGTATATTATGTATACTTACATCTTTACATATGTATGTATGTATGTATGTATATTGAATATATCAATGACAGACCTTTTTTAAGATTGCAATAGTTCGTAAGATTGTTAATAAATAATTATGAAAAAAAAACAAACCTCCTTACAACATTAAAATTTTAGTGTTTTTATAAAAAAATGTACACTTCCTTACGTATATTTTTCTCCGCATTTTAATTACCACTCTGAATTACCATGTTTTTTTTATGATTTTCTCCGCATTTTAATTACCACTCTGAATTACCATGTTTTTTTATGATGTTTAAATTTTAATATCATACATATTTTTTTGTTATGAAATCTAAATTTTATTTTGATTTTTACGCATTTCAATTGGTATTTATTCAGAATTAATAAATATGTCTATGATAATGTGTTTCTAATGACGTTTTAATGAACTGAATTATCATAGGCTTGAAACACTCAACATTAAATTGGCATTTAAACTGACTATTGACTTGGCTATTTGAAACGAAAATCATAATATTTGTTCTTCTCTGTAACGCAAAAAAATAAATTAAAATTAATTTTAGTGGACACACAATAGTAAGGAACTTTTTCGAACTCTCACATCATGAGTGGCTCTTCGTCTCAATTTCCAAAGGGCTTCGCCTGTGGTTGAAGGGATGTCAGGGACAAATGTTAATTAAAGGCATAACTTCCGTATTTACATTATGAGACGACAATCAAAATAATTTTTTTTAACATTTTTAAAAACGTGAAACATCTTGCCTGATTATTTCCATTAAAATATCGACTCCGTTTTCAACCCTTTTTTATTTGTTCCTTTGTATGCTTTTGTGAAAATGTTCAATGTCAACTTTTAATTCAATTTTCCGCTGAAATTCAAATTAATTTCAAATGTTTCCGTTGTTTTCAAGAAAAGGAAATATAAACTAATTGTTGAATATTTATTTAAATATTCGTTGTTTTTTTTTTCTCAGTAACTTAATTTAACAAAGCTCAACAAATTGATTTAATTTTTGTTTGTTTTTTATTTAAAACATAACGGAAAACTAAACAAGAAAAAAGAATATTTGCTGTTTTCGAATTGTGTTTTTTTTTGTTTTTTTTTTATTCGAATGCTTATGGTCAATTCAGAATAATTGTGGATAGAAAACCCTCTAAAAACCCAGGAAATAATGTCTCACTGTCACAACGAATTGTAAAAGAAACTATATCGATATGGAAACTGAGAGAACAGACTGAAACATTAAATATTCGATAAGAAATAAATTGGAATTATAATTGGTACACGGGACTACCATATTTCTTTCTCTTTTTTTACTTCTTCACATTATTTACGATAATTTTTGAGTTTCATTTTATTTTTAACATGCACAATAATATTTATTAGAACGTTTCTCGTTTTCTATTTCAAAAATATCCTGTTTTAATTTAACTAATTCAGGTACTATTTATAAATGTATTATTATCCTTTCATATATTTTTCCAAAAAATGCCAATTTTTTTTTTTTAATAAATTTATGGGCAACCGAAGGAAAACAAATGTTTTTTTGTCTTTCCTTATAATCCAATTACAGCCAATTTGTAAATTTATTAACTGCTTGCGAGATACCAACCATTACTGTAATACTTTTTTCTGTTTTACACATAAAATTTGGCAAATTAAAGGATTCCTTCTACAAATTAATTAAAAACGTTTTCATTTATTGTCAAGAAAAAGTCTCGCATATCCTTGAAATTCTTTTACAATTGCTAAAGTAATGTAATGCGTAAAATTTAAATAAAAACAATTTACTTGATAGGAGGTATTCATTATGCCTTTCTCAGCATTCTTTTTGCTTTTGGTGTAACGAAATGACCATTCAGTATCATTCTTTTTACGTTCGTAACAGAAGGAGAAGATACAAAGTAAGAAACTTTTACTTCTAAAATCCATTTTTCAGGATTGCTTTCATGCAGTCAGTCTTTCATTTCTTTTGTCAGTATTTTGAAGAACTGAAGAAATAAAATCTCTTTCATGGCTTGAAGATGATGTATGCATACATACATACATATCTGTATGCGTGTATGTTCGTACACGTGTATGTATGTGCGAATAAAACAATTTAGTTACCGTATCGATTGCTAACTCTCTCTAAGAGAGGATTTTTTTGTTTGTTTGTTTTTATTTTCAATTTTATAGTCTGAGATGTATTTTTTTTTTTATTGAAATTCGTTAAATATGTTGTTCTTTTCGGAAAAATATCTATGAAATGATAAAGGAGATGTGAATAAATTGTAAATATTTATTGTTTAAGCACGTGTTTCGTCTAAAAGCTTAAAGGAACAGCAACAAATGAGTAAAATTCACCAACTTCCTCTTTTTCGGATTAAAGCATAATAATGTAGTAATGTATACACATGAAATATATACATCTCTCTCTTGTGTCAATCAAAACATTAAATCAAACGAAGTAAAATTGAAATTAAAAAAAAAATTCAACATAATCATAGCATCCAAAGAAAACAGAAATAACATTTTGGATCATTGAAACAACCGATTTATTGCAACAATGACTTTCAGACAAACTCATTTCTGGAAATTCGTAGGTCAAGTGATTACCAAAATCATGACATTTAGTCTCCAGCATTTAGTTGGAGTGACGCTGAAGAAGAACAAAGCATCTGTGGAAACGATCACTTTTTATTAGTCTTACTTACTTAATTGATCATTACAATCCTTTAGTCAGGATTACGACCGAGCTCATGTTGCGTAATGTTAATTTTATTCATCAGTGGCGGAACCTACAGTTTAAAATAGAGTCCGAAGACTTGATAAGTTTTTCATGGCAATTGTATTTACTCTCAGAGTTGTTGCTGAAAGACTGCTGACTAATTTTTATTAGTCTTTCTTACCATATTACGCATGTTTATTGTATCCTTTGATCCATAAGTGGTGGGACCTATAGTAAAACGTCGTCTACAAACGACAGATGTTCAGGAACATCGCCTTGCAATATTATTTGCTTTCAGAGCTTTTGCAAGAAGACTCCTTAGAAGAAGTAGCCGAAAATAACATTTTCTTTTTTCATATTTTGGTTCGTTCGATACGTCTTTTTATTATTGAGGTCTTTAACACTTTCACCATATGAGATTGCCGACTTGTCGTAAAATATGACTGTAGAAGTAAGTGTGGACTCTGCAGAAATTGGAAAGGAGACTGTCTTCAACAAAACTTGCACTTCCCCTTAGAAGGGGACTCAAAAATAGTGTGTTAAGCTACTGAGTGCAGATATCCTTTTTATTTGGCGTTCATAGACTTCGACAAGTCTATGGATACACTGAAACATTTGATTGATTTTGTTTGCAATAAAAATAAAATATCCAAATCTAAAGGTATTTTTAAACCGGCATCATATTTTTAAAAAGTTTACATCATATACTCGGTCTTCATATTGCAATTGCTACACAACTTATTGAAAATAATGAGTTCTGCTTTCTGAAAAAGAAATAAATTTCATTAAACAAAAAAAAAACAAACAAAAAAAAACAAAAATAAATGAAGTGTAATACTTGTTCATATTTATGCCCAATTGTCGACTGTTTGTTGTACAGCAGAAGTGTTATGCATGTCCCAATCGATGTTCAATATTGCCAAAACAGCCAATAATGTGATCCATCCCTTAAAACAAGCTGTAATGGCATTAATAAATGGAAAAATAAATATTTATGAATAGAAATGTGAAATATTTTCAATAAAATGACAAATAGAAGAATAAAAATATTATTCTATCGAACATCACTTAAATAAAATGACTCGCGATGTGAGATATTGTTTATTGTGTGTGTGTGTTTGTGGGAGACTATTTTTAGGCACTTTCTTTATTTTTCAATTTAATAACGTTGACAAGGTACAATTTTTATTAAAAGTTTCCAATACGATTTTGTATAGAAAATCTAAACCCATTAACAATTCTTTTGTGCATTTATTGTTGTTGTGCTTTTGTCCTTGTTGTTATTATTATTGTTGTTGTAATATTTATTGTATCATCTATAGGAAACATACATACATATACAAAGAGATTTTTATATTTTCTCTTTATGGTCCTATCAGTAGAAATATTCTGAATCTTCGGTAAGACTGTAGGAGTAAAATTGTTATTTTTTCTTTCTATCTTTTATCGGAAAAGAATGTAATTTTTTATACCCTATTCTGTATGGCAATAAAAACAGAGAGCGAAGTATGAATAAAAACAATACGACCATAAAAAACATATACTTGCCCTTCAATTTACACTTATTACCAGTCAAGAACCTACACATACATACATAGCACATTGATCATACGTACATGCCATACATACTATACGTACATGCCATACATATGAATGTATGTATGTATGTATGTTTATAATACTATATAAAAGTAAAAACCTAACTGAAGAATGAGAACAATATAAACATTTGTCAAACAATACAGTACACATTTCCTCAAACAGTAACATGGAATACAACATTCATTAAAACAAGAGAGTAAGGGACCGAGTGCCTGTGAAAACAAATAAAAATAACAACAGCAACAACAATAATCATATTGATGTGTTTAACCAAAGGACAACAAAGTTCACAACCACACACACACACACACACACACACACACATTACGAATTAAAATTGGTCAGCAAAATAAATAATGGTTTATTTGTGCTCAACTGAAAATGAAGAAGAAGAAGAAGTGGAGAAGCTAAATCAAATAAAAACAAACACAAGCGAAGCGAAATAGAGTGTGAGTTAATAAGTAGCAAAAGAATGATACAAAAAATTGATTTTAATGTAGAATAGAAAAATCATTTCAAATCTTCTCTAATCAAAGGCTATACTTCTTTCTGTTCATACATACTATAAATAGTATGTGTGAGGATGTAAATTGGACGTGAATGGACATAAAAACATAGAAGAATACTAGGTATTTTGAGTTTAAATTTATTATTCCAATAAAAATTATACACAGATATTTACGTGCAGGAAGGTGTATAATGTGTGAATGAAATTCTATTGAATGGAAACTTTTTACAAACCTCGTATTATGTTTTTCTAAACCAAATTGTTGTTGATTGCAGTGTTAAGGAGCTTCGTAAAATTATTCGATAAGTTCAGTTTTTCATGTCGTACTGTCCTTTACCATATACTCCAGTCAGTATCCAATATTATCAATAAATAGCGATGGCACAATATCGTCATTCCCTGACTGTAAGTGTATTTCCACCACAGTTATCGAAGTAAAAAAGGTCCCAATGCTACTATTCCATATTTTCAAATACTTCAACTCGATATTCGATTTCTCTGTAAACGCCTTTAAACGTAATTGACAATTGATAAGATTTGTTCTCTTTTAATGCTTCCTCTTACAGCTGGCATGTTTTTAGATAAACGATCGGTTTGAATACATTCTGAACATTCTGTGCCTTGTACTGAGCTTTTGATGTAAGAAATTCGCACATGAGAAACCATAAATACAGATATAGAACATCTATTGGTATATATGTATGTACATACATATGTATATATGTATTTATAACCATGTAATTCGTTAATATGATTTTAGATTTGACAACTTTTAAGTTAAACTTCAATTACGAACAAACGATTGAAAATAAAGTACAATTATTAATACAAGAATGAAAGATAATTGATTTGAAGAAGTTTTACTCAAATATTGATTGATTGACCTAAATATCCAGTAAAGGCATCTACGAGATGATATCAAAGTTGAACTTAATTTTATTGTCGATATCACAAAATACACGCATCAATAGTGTAAACGTTTTAAACAAAACAAAGATTTTTTGTATTAAACGTTCCAATATGGAGCCAATAATACTGTTTCTGTAAAGTAGGCCTCGTAGTGGTAATATTGTCCTGCAGTTCGAAATGATAATAAAAAATTTATTATTTGTTATTGTAACAAATCAATGATACGACACCTTAATCGCACACATACAGATATACACTCATACATATACTAAGTATGTATGTGTACGGGTGAGTAAATAAAGACTGTAATCGTATTTTAAGAATAATATTTCCAAATAAATGAATTTCTTAAATTTATTCCAATTATTTTTGTATTTGTACTATATGGATTTACTATATACATATGTATTTATTTACAAATAGTCTGACAGGCATTTGATTTTTATGCTTGTTATTGTTCTTTTTTTTCCAAGGCTGAAAATGTGAAAAGAATTGAGTATTTTAATGAACTTTTTATGAATAGTGGAAGACAGGACGATGCTCTTTTTTTTAAATGAAAATTGTAATTCTCTCTTTTTTCTTTTTTTTTAATGCATTGAATTGAACATAAACAACAATTTTTATTTGTCGAGTAACTGACAATTGTTAAACGATTCTTCTGATCCGAACTATGTATTTCCACCATAGAAAGTGTTTCAAATATTATTCTGCTGTTTCGATAAAGAAGAAGAAGAAGAAGTCTTTGTAGATTCAATGTATTCTCATTGCTTATGCTGCTGCTATCCAATCATTCATTCATTAATAAAGTGTCAATAGTTGACAAAAATAGATTTTCAGATTTTCAGACTCTTAATGTTAATTTTATGAGTGGAGAAGTGACACTTTTAAAAACACTTTTTTCTATCAGTTTTATTTCTTTTATTTTTTTATTCTCTTTCGTTTGGTTTCGTTTTATACGTTATTTATGAAAATTAAATAGCCATTGAAAATGCCTTATTTAAGTGAAATCAAATTCAATATCTGCTTATAATATGAGCATAAAAAATTATTCGAATTTTATCAACATCATGGAAATATTAGACAAATTGACAAAAAAACAAAAAAAATATATATGAATGCAAAAATATTAAAAACACAAATGAAATATTAAGATAATACTAATGTTTCTATATTCATCAAATGCTTCTCAATGCCTATGAAATAGAAATTACCGAAGGTTGTTAATTGTTTTTTTTTTTCTTACTTTTTTGAAATATGTATTTTCAAATTCAATTACAAAATATTGTATTTTTTATATACGATAAAAGAGTATGTTTGTTTTTTTCTATCTAATAGACGTATAATTAACAAAAGTTCTGTATAAAAACAGTGTAAGATAATAATAAACATATTTTTTATACGTTATCGATAAATCCCATTTTTCTACCTCTTAAATCCGCGTCTTGGAAAACTTTAAGATTTGGCATGCTTTACCCGTACGTATACTAATAAAATTTTAATAAAATTATTTTCAACAAATCTTAAAAGTCTCAACTTTTTTTGAAGACACCGATTAACTTGGAGCAATTTCTGATCTTACAGGTTTAAATGATTTTTATCGAAAACTATAGCACTCGTCGTTGTAGTATTACGCTGCTGTGTAAAAATTTGCGATCTTTCTCAAAAAAGATTCAATTTTTGTTAATTAAATTGTACCATGAAATTAAATCGTAGCATGAAAAATGTATAACAAAATTTTGAAAAATTTTAAACAAATAATATGATACGATTCAACTTTTAATGTTTTTCTTCGTGTCACCTTTGTATAATTAATTACAATAATTATTTAATATAAATCAAAACTAAACTACAACATTTAAAATCAAAAACTTTTTTTTTATTAAACTACATATTAATAACAACTATGTACATAGTACATGCTGTTCAATTAATTAAAAACATTGAATATTTAAAAA
The DNA here is from genome assembly GCA_930367235.1 of Sarcophaga rosellei. Classification (NCBI taxonomy): domain Eukaryota; kingdom Metazoa; phylum Arthropoda; class Insecta; order Diptera; family Sarcophagidae; genus Sarcophaga; species Sarcophaga rosellei. The sequence goes on along the minus strand of OV884017.1, from coordinate 1,363,159 downwards.
CAAAAACAAAAACAAAAATATACATAAATAATCTTTATTTTTTTGCGAGGATATCTTTATACTCGTTCATTCATTCATTCCCTGCAAGCAACAATAGGAAAAAGCAATGACTAAAAAATACAAGAACATTTTGATGCATTAATTAGTGTTAATCACACGCTATAAAGAAACACATACACTGAAATACATAAATAATGAGACCATTCATGTTGGCTACAACAATGAACGGATGAACGAACCATCGAACTATCGTACGTATCATCGAGTTTTGTTAAATTATTGGCCACAAATTGTATGTTTAACCCAACAATTGTTGTGTTGGTAATTTAATTGCTGTAATCAAGGCTTACCTCGCAACAATTATCGAACAGTTGCGCTGCAATCAGTGTGGTTGAAATTTTATTTTTAAATCGAAAACTTTAAAATTAAAACAAAACGTGAACATTTTATTTTACAAAAAAATGTAACAACATACGAATAAAAAAATTCTTTGTACAAAAATAAAAAACTTATTTTAGTCTACCTAAAGCAATTGAATTTCTTTATATTTTCTTAGAAAAGTTATTCATTTCGGAAAATAATAAAATCGGAAACGAATTAAAAGAAAACATCCTGAAGGAAACGAAAAGGATTTAATATTATCCTGAAATGAATTTCATAAGAAATGTACATCTTTGGAGTCAATTGCATTTAAGGTCATAAGTTATAAAATAAAATTAAAAAGTCCGGGTTTATCTGTTTATCATTGCCAAGTTTTGAAAGCAAAATTAACTATTCTTCGAACACTTTCTTGTTTTTTTTCTTCTTCTTAACATTAATTTACAGAGACTCTCATGCGTATATGCATTGGGTATGGTAACTGACACGATATAAAATTTTAAAAGGATACTTTAAATAATGTTAAAAATTTTTGTGTTTAATTCAATGTAATGTAAGTCTTCGAACTGACAACTGTAACGCTATAAGATCAATAAAGTAAATTCACAATACATATGGCAGCTGTGTCTCAAAAATAATTTCCGATTTTATTGAAATGATTGCACGAGTTTTCTTAATACGAAACTTATTCAAAAAACATCTGACTGGGTTACAATAATATTTTTTTCTTTTTAAAATTTAATAACAACAATGCCATCAAATTGTATAAAAATTCTCTTTTATAACGTTCCACAACGACATCAATTTGCGTGCATTATTGTTGTTGTTTTTGATACTTCTTCTGTCATTTTATCATTATTATCAATATTTTTGCATTTTTTAAATTTGAAATATTTTATTTTTAAAAAGGAAAAAAGAACTCGTTTATATACATACATACATATGTATGTACTGTTACACTAAAAGTTAACATCCGGTGCTATTGTATGTGTATGTGAATAATTTCTCTTGTAAGTTACAAGTTCGTATTTTTTTTTTTACCGCGTGTAGAAAGTAAAATAAAACGTGTTGTCGGTAAAACGATGACGAAAAGAAGGACGTTAATAGCAATTTTATGCACATGTATCAGTGCTCAAATATACACATACATATGTATGTACGTAGGAGCGAAATTGTAAATAATTGAACTCAATTTAAACGCATACATACAATGTATGTATATACATAAGCAGTACTGACACACCCACAATGATTTCTTAACTTTTTATTTACAGGTGCGGTGAAAAGTCTGTCACTCACTCTCCTTCCAATGTTTGTTTTTATGTTCATGTGTATTCAAATGCCTTAATTTGTATATGTATGGATTTGTTTATGAATAATGATGACATGTTGTTTAGCATTGAATATAGACATCATACAACTAAATTATGCTCACACATGTAAAACTACTACAAAAACGGGGATTTTAAAAACATGTGTACGTAAAAGTAAATGTATGTGTTTACGTAGATTTATGATATTTTATGGTGTAACTTTATACACAAACAGACGTATTTCCTATTAAATTTGTTTACTTTCATAGTAACTATGTGAATATAAGTTTTGTTTACGTTAAAGGATGTCTCATCCAATATGTTTTTGTGTATTTGTTCGCTTGTTTATTTATTTACAACATTTTTTGTTCATTTTTAGTGTTTTCATTCCGCAATAGCCACCGTTCTATGTAAAGTAATCGGTCGACCTATTAAGGGAAAGTAATAAAAATTACTTTTACTTGTCAAGACACGAAATATAACCCTTATACCGTATCCCGATACTATTCAATATTTATGCACCCAATATAAAATCATATGTATGTATGATATAGTTTAGTGTTCTATAGTTTTTATTTGTAACAATTCTAAATAGAATAAATCACACAAAATAACTCTGAAACATGTGAATAAAAGTATGTATTTCTGTGGGTTCTTTCAATACACTTTCACCATATGTGGCATATGGTGGCATGAATAGAGATAGAAACTTCGTATGCTATACTTTAATGTTCTCTGTTAAATAAGTCATGATACAGAAGTTTCAACAGACCTCATTGAGCTATGAATACAGAATTGGCGTTAGTAATAGTTTATTTTATGTACTGCCGTAAAGGTTTCATGTGTACCAAACATCTCTGTTACGATTCAAACATTTCCTATGTAGTTTAGAAACGAGTATTTTGTTTGCTACGAATTAACTTAATGAAGTGAATTGAGTGGTGGTGTGTGGTGTTGGAAAAACTTTTACCCGGATGAAGATTTCACGTAATTTTTGTTATTCTGGGCAACTTATATGGCGCCTTTACTTTCTGTTTTGTGGTAAAAGTGGTAGATTTTTAACAAATAAATTACTGAAATCGTTTCCCTTTTTTCTTTCTCTCTCTCTCTCTCTCTCTCTGTCTTCTATTTTTGGTTTGCTTTTGTCTTTTTAGTGGATTTTAGCATTAGCACATTAGGCCATGTTGGCCATTATTTTTAATGGTAAAAGTTAAAAGAACACAGATTTTTATGATTTTAGTTTGACTATAACAAAAAAATAAACTTATGATTAACCGTTACGCCAAAAAAAAAAAAAAACAACGCAAATAATGATGACATTTTGATTTAAAAACCTACTTGCCGCGTCAACATGCTTAAAACAGTTGTTTATAAAACAAGAAGTTCCGACATAAAATGAAAAGAAATCATTATTTATTAACATTTAACTACGCAACCAATAAACAAACAAAATAAGGATCCAATCAAGTGAATTTAAAAATCTCTTTTCCCTGCTACCTACATGTACTCAATAGTTTAAAATGAAATAAAAACAAAATGAACTTATAATGACGACGTCTTAATTGTATCGAATGCCTGTTCATTTTCTAATTAAGTTGTTGGAATTTTTCTATTTGCCGTATAAACTATTTTAAATAAATTGAAATAATTTATGTTTTCTTATGCTTTTTCTTTTCAGCAAATTATGCGTGACTCTTCAGTATTTTTCAATTTATTGCATCAACAAAAGACGCATTAAACAAGACAAGGAAAATGAAATGTAACAATGCTGAGTACAAAACAAAAAACACAGTTTTGAACAAAGACTATAAGAAATACTAATACACACAAACAATGATGAAACATTGTAATAAAGACCATAAATTAAAAGAAAATAATTGAAAACAACAACAACAACAAGGTTTATGAAACAACATACTAAAAAGAAGAAGAAGAACCCAATTACTGTAACACTTTTGAGAATCGATGAAAATGTTACTTTTCAACAATGATCCGAATCAGACATTTTCCATTTTATTGTCATCAAAAGAATTTGAAAGCATGGAATCACTTGCTGCATCCGCCTCATCGTCCGCCCTCTGGTTGCCAGCCGCCGCCTCATCATCTTCATCATCATCGCCAGATCCGGCTATATCGGCCATATGGAACTTTGACAAATTGCCATCGGCCAAGGCCCTGCTAAACAGTGAATGGCTGCAGCAGAACATGAGTCAAATGTTAAATATGTCCAGCGATAATTTAACCAACTTATTCACTAGCATTCAACAACAGCCTATACCCCAGCCAGTACGACCACCTATGGCTCTGCTGGCCACATTAACAGTCTGCTATACGTTGATTTTTATCGCTGGTGTCCTTGGAAACCTCATTACTTGTATTGTGATATCCCGAAATAAAATTATGCATACAGCGACAAATTTCTATCTTTTCAATTTGGCTGTATCCGATTTAATACTCCTAATGTCAGGTAAATTTGCTCACCTTCCTTATTTTTCATTTTCTATTCTGTTCGCAATTGTTAAGCAATTAGTAAGCGAAACAAGCAAATGAATGATGGTTTCATAAACCGTATCACCTGTTTGTTGCTGATTATTGTCATTAGTCAAGCGTATGATTATTTCCTTCGACATTATGTATTTCTATTTTAAATGCGAGCGTCGTCAGCAATTCGGAATTTAATGCGAAATTATATCCTTTGTGTCTGATGCAAGTGTCTGTGAGCGAGTGTTTTGTTATTTCGTGTGTTTCCTCTGTTGAATTATAAATATTTTTTTGTTTTTTTTTTTTTTTTTTAATAAAATTTTTCAAGAAATGAATGAAGAAAAGGAAACAATTTAGCTGGCATGATAATGAGAATTTAGGTAGTTGAAGAGGGTCTTTAAATCGATTCAATTCAATTCAATCGATAGCTTGCATTTGCAATATTCTTTTAAAATTTTAAAAATTAAGATTTTTGTTTAATTTCTAATATAGTCCGTTTCGTGCATATGTATGTATTTAAAGTTTAACTGCTGTCAAGGACAACATCAGATTTTCGTTCAAATAGGCATGACGCATTAAAAATTATAAATTCAAACTAATTATTCCCATGACAATGTTACAGTACAGTAATAAGAGCTTAGAAAAGACAGGACATACCAGTGTCGAGTGTAATAAAAGGTTGGTTAGCAACGCCAATGATAACACTGACACGTTTAACCACTTGAGAGGTAGGCAGACACTTTTAAATTACCAAATAAAAGGGGCTGACATGCCATAATGGACAGAAAATAATGTTGCGTCAGGCAATAATGATGAGGGACTCAGTAAGGAGTTTAAAAGAATGTCTGATGAAGTAATTAAAGAGTATATACATATTTTGAAATAAGTTCATTAAACTATCAAAAAGAGACTCTCAAATATAAATTATAAAGGTATGAAATTAAAAGGCTTCATATTGCAAATACTAATTTAAATCTTATGGAATTAAGCAATAAAATTTATTTTATTTACATACTGATTGAAATTGTAAAAGATTTCACATTTTCAGCTTCAATTGAGCATAAATTGTTAAAGTTGTTGAGCAACAAGTATTGTTAAAGTTTACAAAATTATGATTTGGGTTGACCCAAGGCAAGACAATAGCAATCAAATGACACTTAATTTGGCAAAATGTTATTCTTATTGACACCTTTTATTTAATTTTTGTTTATTCAAAATTATTAGCTGTCAATAGAGTTGAATTATGTCGAAGAAAGTTTTCCAACAATTTCACTTGAATTAATTGAAATTGGTGTTGACAATAGAAATCAATAAAAAAAAGTGAAAATAAATTCATCGCATAACAGTTTGTAATAAATTTCATTTAAGTTTAAGCTGTTAAACTCAATTGAGTTAATCGACGTGTGCACCATAAAGCAATTGAAAAGTTTTCATAAGATTTAATTTATTTTTGGCAATTCATGATATACGATAGTATAATAAGGTATATGGGCAGTCAAGTCAACTTCTTAGTTTGTATTTTATACGGTAACAAAGCGATAAAAGGAACCATATTAAGATGTGTCACAATTTCACAAGTGTTCTGAGAAATATATTCCTCTTCTATTGGTTTGGCACAGGCAAATAAGTTAAATAAATTAAATTTCCTAATCGCCCTCATTCAGACATACATAATTGGTCATTACAGCCCTTCTGTCAGGATTACGACCTAGCTTCTCACACTATTTATGTTGTGTGCGTTAATTTTATACATGAGTGGCGGGATCTACAGTTTAAAGTTGATTCCGAATGCCGGATTTTTTGAGAAACATTTCATGGCAATTTTATTTACTCTCAGAGTTTCTGCCAGAAATCTGCTGAGAGGAAGTCGCCGAAGAAATATTATTTTTTCGTTTTGCTGGAGAAGTCTGAGATAGGATTTGAATCGAATCCTCACTTCTAATAAGCCAACACACTACCTACAGCGAACAGAAAGTAAACATATTTTATAACTAATGCCTCAGGTTTGAACCGTGGCGGTACTTCTAATAAGCCGACTTACTACCTACTAGACTACGGCAACTACCTGGTCACCATCGTTATAGAAAAACATACGTTGTGAACTACACGCTATTGCAGCAATTACTTTAATTAAGTGTTCCTGTAATTACCATGGATATTAGCCTAAATCGCAAGCAACAGTCTTCGTATAATCCAAAAACGATTCTGATTTTAATCGTTGACTCCATACTCTATAACAATTGTTCATAACATGGAAAAGGAATAGAATTTTCGTAAAGGTTTTGGGAGAAATCCTTAAGAATAACTACGCACCAGGAACCTTCAACTGAATTTCCTCTCATTTTTATTTCACAGAAAAATTTGTTCTATTTTAAATAACCGCTTAGTCTGCCATTTACTTGCTTAGTCATATTGATTAGCCGTCACCATCTACTTTTGAAGGAATAATGCTACAATCTAGCAAGTGAAATTCTTGTTGACCATATTGAACGAAGATTCATAAATTTATATACGAAATAATCAAGAATTAAAAAATTATTTTCGAATTTTATTCCTGTCAACCTGTATGGTACAGAAGTACAGAGTTTTCTTGTTTCTCTAAATTTCCAAAGTCATATTTCTTCTTTCAATTTATACCAAAGTATCCTTTCGGGTGTGATATGATGTGGTAATGAATAATCATGAATTTTAATCAAATTTTCTCATTTGCCCTTTGGCTTTCGTATCGTTGTAACTGACGTGAGTTTACAAGGAATGCTAAAATAATGTCATTAATATTGTGTGTATTTACTTTGCAGGAATGCCTCAGGATTTATATAATCTTTGGTATCCTGACTCGTATCCTTTTACTGATGTCCTGTGCGTTATGGAAGGTGTTCTCTCCGAGACAGCTGCCAATGCGACTGTCCTCACCATAACGGCATTTACGGTGGAACGTTATATTGCCATATGTCATCCGTTTCGGTAAGTAGAAAATTACAGTTATTTCTCTCTTATATTCTACAACTATTGAGAGTTACAGTTAAATTTAACTTTTCTTGTGGTGTAAACTCAAGCACACATACATACATACAACCGAAGACATACATACATATGTCAACAAAAGTAATTGCATTGCCAAGGATAAATCCTTATGAAGACAGAAATTGTTTTATTTCATTGCATTTAAATGATTATGTGTGTATTTTTATTTCTCTCTCTCTCTTAAGTTTTTAATTGCTTAAATGGCTGAACAGTATTCTCAACAATTAATAAACAACCACAGACAGATGCAGAGACCATAGAATTTATTACAAAAAGCTCTGTTTTTAAATACTTTTGTATAAAAAATATAAAATAATTAAATTAATAAAGCCTTTAAGCAACTCGAGCAGAATAATTCATTTGGATTTCTACAATTTCATTCATATTCCATATTGTTGAGGCAATGAACTCGGTTAGTGTGAAATATTGAATTAATTATGCAATTAATTAATTGCTGGTATTATAAAGACTTACAAGAAGATGTTTTTCTTGCACAATCGCAATTTTGCAGAAAATTTTATATATATTTTGTAACTTATATATTGCAATTGAAATTTTAATGGAAAATGTTGTCAAGATATATTAAAGAATAGTTTTCGGAGCATATAGTCGATATACGAATTAATGGTATACATACATAACTTAAAACTACACTTTAATATCTTAACCACCGCGGCTGTCTGTATGCTAATTTTATTTAAACCAAAACATTTTTTAAAAATACTGAAAAATATAGTCTAAAATGATTTCATAAAAGTAATTAAATCATGCACAATTTATCAATTGTTTAAATTATATTATTTTTTATAAAGGATCACAATCAACACTTCAAAATCGAAAACTAAATTTTTAAAATTTTTTGATCGAATGCACAGTGTGTACATGTATGTACACGTACTATTCAGCAATTAAAAGAATTGTGAAAGCAAACAATATTAAATATTTGCCAATATAGGACCTACTAAAGGGTTTTATGTATTTTAATTTAAAAAAAAAGTAAAAAATAAATTCACTTCTAATATTTGATTTTAATTCTTCGCAAGTGTTTAATTTCATTTATTTGTTCAAGAGTTGTAAAGCGTGAAATTAAGCTGTTGCATTTTGGCTAAGTATTCGACAATAAAATTTTAAATAAAATCTTTCAACTACAAACGTTTTAGATCTTTCCTTCCCTCCTCTTTCGTGATAAAATTCTGCTGTAGACATAACAGCCAGAAATTCACACAAAAGTTTTATTTTTCTAAATTTATAACATCAGCAAAGTAGCGAGGATTTTTAAACCCGTTTTCTGTTCAATCGCACATGTAAAAACATTTTTGTATTGAATTTCAATACAATTTGGTTTCATGTTGTATATTTATTTGCATATATTTTCTATGTTTTCACATTTCAATTTATTGTTTTTGTATTTTCCTCATCTTTTTTTTTCTCTTTTTTGCAGTCAACATACCATGTCGAAATTATCACGTGCTGTTAAATTTATTTTGGCAATTTGGGTAACGGCTTTCCTTTTAGCTCTCCCTCAAGCAATGCAATTTTCTGTCGTACCACAGCATGGCGGGACAGCATGTACAGTAAGTATAGAATAACAAATAAAAAAATAAAAAACTATCTACAAGGCAATGTAACAATATTATACAGTTATGCAGGGTATAACAGCAAGAAAAAAATTTTAATAAAAAATTGTCATGTTGCAACACCCTGTATAAGGAAATACATATGTATATTGGCACTCATAGAATTTATTAAATTTAATTAAACATAACATTTTCTACTACATGCATAGATAAACAATGATTTCTTTGCACATGTGTTTGCGGTGTCAGGTTTTATATTTTTTGGTGGACCCATGACAGCCATATGCGTCCTTTATGTTCTTATTGGAGTTAAATTGAAAAGGAGTCGTCTCTTGCAAGCTGTTCCAAGAAGATGTTACGATGTGAATCGTGGCATAAGTGCACAGACGCGGGTTATAAGAATGTTGAGTAAGTATGTTACAAAAACAAACAACAAAAATATTTCCATAAACAAATATGTAATCCTTTTAAAATGCGTATATACATACATGCATATGTATGTATAATTGATAATAACGTTCACTTTTAAATCTCAGTTGGACAACAATTTTAAATTTTACTTCTTGACGTATGAGAATGCACACGATCCCCAATGGGAAGAGTGGAAAAATATTGACAAAGTTAGAAGAGCACACAAATATATTTAACATATTTATAAACATATGTATGTACATATTACATGTACATGTTGATACATATACCATACTAGTGAAAGTTTTGCTTGTGTAAATCCTTAACATATAAAATGTTTCCCAGAACTGGAAATAAGATTTTCCTCAAACATGTTCATACATTCTACTGTTATATAAATTTCGCATTTTTTACTCTCCTCTTTCATATCTAAAAACAAATACATATTTAAATAAAAAAAAAATCGACCTAAAAATTGCTATCGGAAATCAATCTGAAGGAGAGTTTCAATCTTCATAGTGAAAAAAATATGTACTTTCTATTCTTTAAGGATAGACCGATAAAGTTTACATAGCATAACTTGGATAAATTTAATATGACTTAATGGAATATTAATAATTATACGTACATAATATAATCGTACTGTATGTGTGTGATTATTTTTTCAAACTCTACACTCGTAATGTACATATGTACATACATATATGCATGTTCTGGAATATTCGAAAACATCGTTTATTGTGTTGGCACGTAAAGAATGCAACTGAATTTTCTTTCATTTTGTTTTTCGAAAATAGAAATTCTTAAGATATACGTATGTACATATGTACATATGTTCATATTTCAATACAGGCGTAAATGCATACATACGTACGTACATAGTAAGATAACCAATGAAAAAAAGGGCATGTGTGTGTGTGTATAGAAATATGTACTTATTCAGATTATAAATGAATATAAAATATTGCTATTCTTTTACATTGTTTGCGGAAAAAAATGAAAATGTCAATAGAAAGAAGGCATTTCATTTGCATAAAAGGAAATGTAAATAAGCATTTTAATATTTTGTAATCTGTTAAGAAGAATTTTTGTAAATATTTGAACAATAATAGCGGAAAAGTAAAGAAATGTGATTCATTTATTTGAATCATATTAGTCTGATGAAGTAATTTCATTACATTGAATTTTATTGCTTTTCGTTCATTTCCTCTCCTTTTATTTTTTATTTATAAAGAAAACAAAAGATTTATAACACAAAAATACACAATAAAGACAACAAAACATTAATAAATACAATTCATTAGATAAATTAAATGAAATCATATCGGATTTAAATGATGCGTAAATATTTAACAAATACGCAATACGTCATCTACATCAACATCATCATTGTCTTCCATACATCCCATATCGGTTAGAATATAATACACTGTCGTAAAGTGATCTTTTAAATTAAAAACAACAAACAATTATTTGTGTTTACAATGTTTTTTAATTATTTATATTGTTATAGTAATGCACTGATAGAGGGAATTGAAACAATAAAACATATTTCATATCCTTTACATACATATTATTTATTTATTAATAAGAATCGAATTAAACCTTATGCTTGGTCTAGCACAACAGACAAAAGTCTCGAACCCACGAACCACCACGAACGAACGAATAGAATTTTATGAGTTTTGTGAATTGAATCTTTCGTATGAAATACCTTTTTGCATTATTGCCTGGTAATTCTAAACTAAAAGTGATAAAAGGTTTTGGAGTTTCTAATTTGGTACGTTGGTTTTAATGGTAAAAAAAAATAGTTATTCTTATGTACATGATTTCAATATTTCGATTTCTCTTAAATAAATTACAGCCCTTCTGTCAGGATTACGACCTAGCTTCTCACACCACTTATATTGTGTGCGTTAATTTTATACATGAGTTATTTACTTCAGAGTTTTTGCCAGAAATCTGCTGAGAGGAAGTCGACGTAAAAATATTATTCCACATTTCGTTTAGTTGGAGATGTCTGACCTAGGTTTTGAACCGTGGCCTCACGTCTAATAAGCCAACACACTACCTACTAGACCACGGCGATCTCTCTTAAAAGAGTATGTAAAATACTCTTTAAAATCTTGGCGACAAAAAAGTAGAGTTCACGATCTCATTTGTTATTTTATTAATATGTATTTTATTGGTCGGTAATAATTTGCCTATAATACACAATACGTGTTTACAAATAAATTCCAAAATTAATTTTTCATCTCCAAAATTTCATGTGGATAAGCGTAGGGTGAATATCTACATGAGAGTTCTAGTGCTTTCTCTTCATTGTATAATTTTTAAATATTTTCCTAGAATCTGAAATTTCTTCATAATTCTCGTGAGTAAGTTGGCATTGGTTTAACACCTGCATACATCATTGTCTGTAACTGTGTCAGCACATTGCGTGAGCACGAGTGGATTCTAAATCTTCTTGATTTACACACTCAAACACTTTTCTTTTGTTTTGTTTGTTGATTGATTGTCGTCTAACAAAGGAGCGAATAAAAGCAATAAAGATAAGAATGTTCACATTAACGCTTTCGTTGACAGTTGATATTAATTTTTTGTAGGTTTTTTCTTAATTCAATTATTAATCAAAGCGTTTATTTATTGAATATTTAAACTGTAAATAAAAGTGAAAGTTTGAAAACATCGTCAATTCCCATACAATCTGTACTTTTAGAATATGTATAATTATCTAGAGTTTTTTATTCTACCATTCCCTACTTCCTCTCCTTTTTCCCTATCTCCTCTATTATCCTCTCCTCTTAAGGATATTTTTACTAATGGGTTAATTTGACCTCCGGCTACTGTACTTGTCTCAATTCACAAAGTACACGTCCTCTAACTCAAAACCTAAACCTAGATTTTAAAATATTAAATCCTTAAAATCAATTATAATATAACTTATAATTATTTTATTAAAATATTGTGGGACTAACAACAAGTAATCATGGAATGATAATACAGTCTTAAATTTACTCGTTTCTAAAAACAATTCCATTCGCATGTATTTTAAGATGATTCTTAAAATTCTGCATAAAATTTGTTTTTTTTTTTTTTTTTTGTTTGTATATGAAAAACACGCAAAAAGCAAAAAATAAAAGAAAGAAATTAAAATAAACACACTGAAATTTGTTTTAAGAATTTTTGACTCCCCTTCAGTGAATTAAAGAAATGTGTGCGGTGTTGCCCTTAATTTTATTACTCGTACACGTTTTAAAAATTCTTTGTTTTTACGTTAAATTTCTAAGGAAAATACATAATTTGTTTACAAAAACAACAAAAAACAAAAAGAGTAGGAGCGAAAACGAAAATAACTGACAATCAAAATATGTAATAATGAAATCCAAGCAAAACCTAATGACAAGTCAATGGACTCTCACTGTCTTTCTTTTCTTCAAGACTTTAATCTAATCTATTCTAGTGTGCGGGTGTGTGGCTGTGTGTATGTCATAGACAAATTTAAATACATACTCTTTAAAACAGATGTACACACATACACATACCCATACAGACAAACAGATTACATACATAGTATATTGTAAGTAGTGCTTGCAAATAATTGTTTGCTTGTAAGATGAAATCCAACACGATATTGTAGTTATTGTGGTTGTTGTTGGCTGTTTTGTTTTCATTGTTTGTGGCAAGCAAGTAATAGATTTCGTTAAATTTTTGCAGCATCCATCCAATTTGTTCAACAACGCATTAAAAATAAATATTTTTTTTTTCTATTCTCATCTTGCTTTTGATGTGTTTGTTGCCTTTACGGAGAGAAATTTTTGGTTGAATTTCAAAATAAGCAAAAATTGAATTGGGGTCTCTCGAATAGTAATTGTAACGAGCGTTTAATGCACTTTGACTAGGTCAGCGTTTCCCAACGTTTTTAGTCAATCTAAATCCTGTTCGAATATGCGTAATTTCAAAATTAAATTAAAAAAAGAAAACCGAAAAATTCTAAAAATTCAAGAACATTTCTTTTCAAAACGTATTTGGAATCTCTATCCTTTCAATTGATTATTACAATAAATTGTTGTATGTACAGTGCATTTATATTCTACTTTATTTTCTCTCTTTTTTTTTTTTTTTTTTGCAAACCATAACGTAAACACATAACGAATGTAATATCGTTGTGCGTTTATATCTGAATATGTTGCAGCAATAAGAGCCATTGAGACATGCTTTAAGTTCTCATAAATTTTTGAACAAACGAACCTTTGCTGTACTGTGTTTGTATTCAGTCTCCAACATTTAAAACAATGAAATGAAAGTTTTGTTTTTTAAGTTTCTTTTTCTGTTCTTATTTGTCCATTCTTGGCAAATATTGGATTTTATTTTAAATTTTTTCATAAACAAATTAAGAATAACGTTGTGCATACATTTGACTGACGTTGAATTTCTTTATTTTCTTCATTTTATTTGCAGTTGCTGTGGCGGTGGCTTTTTTTATTTGTTGGGCTCCTTTTCATGCTCAACGCTTGATGGCTGTTTATGGTTCAACGTCGGGCATTGATTCGGAGATTTTCAATACCACGTTTAACATACTTAATTATACATCGGGTGTTTTATACTTTCTATCGACATGTATAAATCCTTTGCTCTACAATATAATGAGTCACAAATTTCGTGAAGCTTTCAAGGTAAGACTCTGTCGATATCAAACGAAAAGAAAAAATCATTTCATTATCATTATATTTACGCTTAACTCTTTTCTTCTATTCCATTATATTCTATTCGTTCCTTTGCTTCGTAAATACTCTTATCCTATCGCTCACAAATAACATAAACAATTGGAATGGATAACTAAATTATTTGATACACAAATTGGTAACTCTGATCAAAATTGATTGCATGCACATAAATATAATTGATTCCTTCTTCATCCTTCATATCTATTGCATGATGGTCACAATACATAATTGGGGTTGGGGTTTTATGCGGTTTTTGTTCGGTTTTTGTTTCTCTCTTTTGTTCTTTGTTTCTTTTTTGTTGGACTTTTGCAGGTTACATTGGCACGTCATTTTCTATCTGGCAAGTATCAGAGTCAAAATCACAATTATAGTGCACTTTTAAGGCAGAACGGTTCGCTGCGTTTGCATCATACCACGGTGAATAATAATGCTCTTGAGCACTATAGCTCATATCGTGTTGTGCAATTGCAATGTCGTGACCCAAGCCATCATCTTTCTCTACAGGATAGCATAAGGACGACGACGACGACTACAACTGTAAACAGTGCGAATGGTAGTGGCGGCACTGGAGTAGGGCCAATTGGTTCGGGAGGTAATGGAACGACTGGTGCGAATTCAACTATTATTGGAGGACATCATCATCACCACCACCATCACAACCAGGGCTGCAACAACGGTTGCAGATCGTCACAGCATCGAAATCGTTGTGCCTCTATAGGTTCCCAGTCAACACTGCTCAATGCTCAAATAGGTCCTAATGCACCAGCTCAACACCGTCTGTTGCAAACTCAAATTTCGCAATTGTCGTCAGTAGGCGATGCAAATTCTCTTTTGGAATGTGATATGACTGGTGGAAGCACGACTTCACAATATTATCCTTCGACAGCTTATAGACTAAAGGAAATACGGCGACAACGTTCTAGAGGTAATGATGAGTGTCATTCCATAGACTCAACCGTTACGGTTCCACACTGGAGGGATGACAACAAACGCAGTGTTTCTATGCACGAAACAGAACTCTACACAAAGCCTGTGGCGCCACATATAATGGCTGCCACTCTGGTTGCAACTCAACCAATACAGCCCATGCACTCCATAGCTGAACTGAGTCTGGAAAGGCCCACTAGATCGAGACTAAAGCTATCACGCATAATTACAAGGCGCCAACAAGATCCCTTTGCCCTGCAATCTAGCCCTAGGGTAGAACTTATGAGGCCACAATATAAGATGGACAAAGCATCGGTCAAAACAATTAACTCGCTGGCGGATAAATTTAAATGGCGCACTAAACGAAAACTACCAAAAAAACGAACACCTGTGCTAAACAAAAGCGATCAATACGATGGCTCAAGTAGTGTAGGTGCTCCTCTCCCTACAACAGCTCTAATGAAAGTTGTTTATACGACGGCAACGGGAGCTGATCTCGAGCCAGAATTAACACACAATAATGATAGTTCACTGGCGTATCGTACTCCGCATGCCTTATGATGACACATTAATGAACTGTCACCATTAAGGATGAATGAAAATTTGTATCTTGACATTGACAAGGAAGAATACGAATTGAATCAATTTAAATAAGACTGCAAGACGAAACAAAACATGTTTAAATAGTAAAAAGCATGGTAAACATATGTATATGTAAAGTTCGCAAGAAAATTGTTAAGGCCACACCATAAGCAAAGAGTTCTTCTTCTAATCTCCATTATTCTTACAAAAAAAAAAAGAAATACTTTTGATTTTATATTAACGAAAGAAATAGACAAAAATTACACAAAAATTACAAAACCTGATGTCTTAAGACACAATAAAAGCTTTCAAAACTACAAAGATTCAGTGAAAATCAGGCAACAATGATAGACAGTTGCCAGTAGCAGTTTTCAATAAAAACATATGAAACTCGCACAGCTATTAAGACATTTAAGTAAGGGATTACGATTGAATAGTTTTGCCGGCAAACCTTATTCCACATTCGTTCCAATCTAACAGAACAGAAAGCAATTCTGTTACAATAAATTCCATTTTTTTATTTTTTATTTTTTTATTTATTTTTTTCTTAAAACACCTTTAAATAATAGAATCACCTTTGAATCATCGAATGTAAAAAATCGAAACATATTGTTCTGTATACATACATACATACAAACATATGTACATTCTCAATAAAATAAATATACGGTCTTTAAACTTTAACTTGAAGCGTGATATGAAAAGATTATAATAAAAATAAAAAATAAAAGGATTCATTAAATAAATTAATTCCGTTGTTATAAGTACATATGTACATACATATAAGTTTTATTTTCTATATAGAAACAATTTAGAATTTTAATGAAATAATATTTATGAATATGTACATACATGCATATGTAGATGCATACATATGTACATATGTTTGTATTATTAGGAAAATAATAATGAAATGATAACGAAAATTGTATATAAAAGTAGAATTCAAAAAAAAAAGAAGAGTTGTATGTATTTATCTATCGTATGTAAATAAATGAATAAATAAATGAATTAATATTTTGTAGATAGGATGCATAATTAATTATAATTTACAAATATTGTGTGTAGTTTAAATAATAGTTGTACGTTGTACTATATAAGTATAAAGTTAATGGTAGATTTATTGACATTTCTCCACAGTTTTTTGAGAAATGTTGTTGCTGTTCTCCACTACTAACTGCTTTATTTTCGTTGTTTCAAACGATATTTTTGATAATGAAACTAAACGAACAACTCCAATATGTGAATTTTTATATTTTTAAATTTTAAAATAAAAAAAACAAAAACAATTTTAACGAATAGCCATTGTAAGACGATTTGTATTATATCATGATGATGGAAAGTTTGTACATTTTAACTGAATATTATTATTATTATTATTATTGTTAAGTTGCCATTTAAAAGTTTTAAACTTGTTACAAAATTCATAAGTTTTTAATTAAAAATAAATAAAAAATAATATTAAATACAACAACAATTCAGATATATACATATAAATATATATATGTATATACATTTTTGAAATGATTCAATTAATTAATAATAATTAAAAGTGCAATAAAAAAGTTCAAACAAAAGAAGAAACCTAAAAAATAAAATTAAAACAAAAAAAATTTACACAAAATAAATCTGAAATATTGAAAAGAAATTTTTATTTTTTGCTAATTTAGACAAATTCTACAAGCCTTACAAAATGCGCAAACATTTTATAGAAGGGCTCAATTAACAAAATTCTGTCGCTATTTGCCTCAGACATACATATCAGAGATCAGCAATGAATCGTTTTTTCGCTACTCATAAGCACTAATGAAATTTTGAATATACATAAGTGAGTCAACAATATTGTAATTTAAGTATGCACTCTGATTCATTCATATTCACTACACCAACGTTAATTTATAAGTACAGGTTGCAGTGAGTATGCGTACAACGTTGACATCAAACTCATACCATTCTAAATATGTTTGATTCATAAGCCTACTCATTTAAATTCATAACTTTAGAAAAATATTTATAATACTTATTAATGATTCGAGTCACACAGTCTTAGTTTGTTAGGCATTTAAAACAAAAGAAGAAAGACACATAAGCAAAAAAGACAGAACAGCAAGCAGAGCAAACACACAACCTTCTAATAAGTATTTTAGTGTTCGTACGCCATTCATACTTATTTTGTGATTCGCGTATACATACATATGTATGTTGAGTTATTGAGAGACGGAATCAATAACATCATACGTGTTGTTAAGTATGAATATGATGTGTACTTCAAACTTTGAATATGAGTAGAGGTGTTATATGATATTAAAATAAGTATGAATGCGTATAAGTATCAAAAATTATGAGTATGATTCGATTATACTCATCTTTTTGAATACTCATTGCTGATCTCTAATATGTACACAGTTTTAACAACTAACGACTAAATGTTTACAGGTTGCCGACTATATGTAGAGATATTCATACATCTGTATGGACGCTCACATTTCACTGCGTCAAATTGGTTTTATTGTAGATTTTTTAAAATCTACACGATGTACATTGAAAGAAACTATTGAAAATGTATAATGCATTCTGATAATCGTAGTAGCATATATTATCCAATTTTTATCTGTATTAAAGCCTTGGCATGAAAAAACGAAACAGACCTTATAAATTAGTACCGAATTCTTATAAATGAAACAAATATTTAATCATTGTTTTACCCACTATTTTCTTTGATTACCAAGAAGGTAATACATCTGTATGTGCACCATTAGTTGTCTTCGATCTGTTGATCAATGACAACAACACCACATACAAAACTAATAAGAAAATTGCTTCATCTAAAGTTGCATCATTTAAGATATGAAAAAAGAAAATATTTTTTCGTGTGTTTTTATTTTCTTTTTTTTTCCCTCGTAAATAAGAAAAATGTAAAGAAGTTATTAACACGTACAGCCCATGTAAAGTACTTTAATTAAATTTAAGCCCCTTAATAATTCAATACTTATGTACTTAAATTGTGTTGAGCATTCATTTTGCCATTTTGTCGTGGTGGCCATAAATTAAGTGCCTGGAATGGAGTTTAAAATTTATTTTGTTTGTTGCACAACATTCTATACGTTTATCACGACTAATTAATCTTCAAACACAAAATAATCTTATGGAATAATGCAGCAACAACGACAATAACAACAACAACAACAATTACTGTTACTTTGTGGTCAGTTAAACGAGCGTATTTTAGTGTCATGTAGTCTCTGTATACGATATCTTTTTAATTCCATTTTTTTTTTCTTTTCTTTTGTAGTCTAATGAAAGTATTTTCTATTTAATTTTAATTACTGCTGCATCAAATTTAAATTTGCTTCGCAGCAGCAAAATATCTTCAGAATGCCAACAGCTAGACGACCAAAAATTTAATTACATTCTGTACGCATATTTGCTTCTGGTACAAGTATTTTAAACACACAATAGTATGCGTTTTGTTTTCTTTTTAAACTTTTGTTGTCTTCCGGCCGCAGTATAAGATATATGTACATGGTTTTTAGACCGCCGTAATATAAGGATCACAGCGTAAATTAATTTTGAATGTATGTATTGTATTATCCATGTTTAATTATGTATTCATTTAAATTTATTTAAAAATACATGAAAGAAGGACCTATTTTTAGGATTAATAAATTGAATCGGCTTCTTATTATCAAAGCTTATCGTATACCAATCAAGTACATAATTTTTATTTCCTTGGCTCTACAGAACTTGTATCAAACAAAAGATTTTTTTATATACACTTTCGTAATATCTAAGGACAGGACAACGCTGAATAAGTTAATCCTTACAAAACAACATACAATAATCTTCTAAAGAAGCAAAATCAGTGTTTTTCTGAACTTTAAATGCAATTATTTGCACACTTAAAGGATTGATTCACTTTTTAGTTGTTTGTGCTGATATCGTTAAAGTCAAAATGGTTTAATTCTTTAACTCTTTCAACTCTTTCGTATTATTGGATTGTTTTTTTTTTGTCAATGGTAAAAATAAACGATGTAGTTTTTATGTACGACTAACTCTTACATAATTATTGGTTTAAAATGTTTGGGATTAGAAATTAAAAATAAACTTGAACAATGAGTGAAAACTAATGTGGATATAAAAGTAAGTAAAGTGAGAAATGCTACTACCCTACACATTCGCATCGAGCTATTTCTGCACATATTTGCCTATAAATACAACATGATTTCGCATAAATTTCTAACTTGTTTAGTCATTCGCATATTTTTCATATACAGCCCGTATCATCACCTCATCTTTTATTATCACATACATTCTACTATAAATGTTAGACTTCCCCTCCAAGGAAGATAGATATAAATATGGCCTTTTAAAAATTTAAAAGGATTTCAGAGGTAATTCCATGTGTTCTGCTTAAGTTCAACACTCTCTGCAATAGTTTCTTCTGCCCAATTAAATCTGATGTTCGTAGGGCCTACCCTATTTCTCTTCTCTCAAAATATATTTTCTTAGCTTGCGAAGAACTTTTATCTCTTGGATATGCTTATGCTTTTTGTGATTTTTTATTTTATTCCAAAGACATTTACATATTTATCATGTTTGGTATATACATACTTTCAACTTTTACTAACCTTTCCCTACAATTTCTCATCACCCGTTAAGCTCATTTTCAATGTTTTCATCAGAGTTGTAAGAATTGTGACGCCCAAAACATGATTAGTCACTTGCATCTTTTCACATCTGTACTACTATACTAATAACTAAGGGTAGCTTCATCGTATCCTACAATCTGCAATTCAGGTATTGTCGAACTACATTTTGTCTACCAGTCTGCAAACCATACAAAAATAATCTAAATTTTGTTGAAACTGTTAACATCTAAGTCGCCGTGGTCTAGTAGTTAGTGTGTCGGCTTATTAGACGAATGGCTCGAGTTCGAATCCCAGGTCAGACATCAAAACGAAAATATGAAAAATATTTCTTTGGCGACTTCCTCTCAGATTTCTGGCAAAAACTCTGAGAGTAAAAATTGCCATGAAAAGCCTCTCAAAAATCTGTCGTTCGGAGTCGACTTTAAACTGTAGGTCTCGCTACTCATGTATAAAATTAACGCACACAACACGAGTGGTGTGAGAAGCATACGTCAACAATTTTCATGGCGTGGAAAAGCAAGTGTATGAGAAAAAAGTTGTTACATTTTTAGCGTTGGTAGCATAAAAGAAATTTTGCTGTCGTTGTTAAATATTTTAAGGATAATTGAGTTTAAATAGCCACAAACATATACAATTGCAATTACACAACCGCTCTTAAACTTTGAACAAGGGGAACATTTACTCTACGCAACAATGTCAATGACAATGACACATCATTCGGTCATTAATTTGTTCATTCATTGGCTTATTTTTGTCTTGATTTGTATCTTCTTCTCTTTTCGTTTTCAGGGTTTTCTTTTTTTTTTTTTGTTTTTTTTTCTTTCTTTAACTTACACGTCCACACAAACAAACAATTTGCAACAATGTATTCGTATGTATAAGCGCCCGTTTAAAATGTGATTTAATCTAGTGGAAATTAAGATTTAAAATGTATTTTTAATTCCATAACAAATCGTTTTAGTGCTCAGTATTTATTCTTATTTTAACTTTGGCAGAGAATTTTCTTTCTTAATCACAGCATTTACCTTTGGGACACAACCAAAACTGTAACGAGTGATATTTTACGGCCATGTGGTTATGTCCTTGAAAACAACAAAGTCTCATCCATTGATTATTTTTTCTCCCATGTTTGAAAGTGAACGTTTTTTTTTTAAGCTAAAATGCTGTTCCCAAACTTACAGTTTTTCTGTTTTACTGTTGTAAACTTAATATGTACTTACTTTGGTGTTTTTTTTTCGGTATTAATGACGTGAATTGAAAAAAGGAAAAATATTTAAGTTGATAGACTTGAATTGTGAATGAATAATTAATTTATCTGCTTAAAGTAGATTTTCATTTGAAATATCACGAGAGCCTCTATACGAGCTATTTAATAACACAAGAATTTTAACAATGGTTTTGAATTTTATTTTTCTATTCACTAAACTCTGAAAAGTTTCACGTACACAGTATCAATTGACTTTAAAATAAAAATAATAAAATATTTTTTTTTTTTTGTAACTTTAGTAACAGCCAAAAGTTGAAGTTGTTTTAATGTTTTGAAAAATGTCTTTAAGGCTAAAAGTTAAAAGAGTTAAATATCTTAGCAATAAAGTTAACAATTCTAATATTTTACGATATTATTTCTTTCAAAGGCATTTAGCTGAGGATTTTTAATCTTAATTAAATATTTTTGGCAGGAGTTTTACATGCCACATACAGAAAGAAAACACTGCAATTATTCACCAAAGACACTTAAGATAATAATAAATAATACACTTAACAATAATACACTCAACTGCATATACACATGAGTAGAAAGATTTGAAAGTTTTGAAAATGATTTATTTGCCAAACTTTTAACAGGAGTACACAGTTTGAAACAGCACTTCATTATCTTGTTTCGAATAGTGTCATAAAACTCATAATAATAAAACAAAGCAAATAGAATTGATTAGGTAAGTATAGAAGAGAAATAATCTTTTAGAGTCGACTGACTCTGTGACATTCTGCATGAATAAGTTTGGTTTTAAACTAAAATTTGCTTTTGCTAACCGCAAACAAAAAGACGATTTAAATTAAGAGATTAAACAACCAATTGACACTGAGAAAGAAAACAAATGTTGTTCATTTAAAATAATCAAAATTGGCCACATGACATGTTCTTGCATTTATTTACCAGATGAATTAATGTATATGTAGACATACATACATACGTACATATGTACGTATGATGTTAACATTTTAGTTGTACTCGAAGAGAAGATCAAAACTAATCGCACTTGCCACCCTTCAGATTAACATTTTATTTCAATGAAACGGTCATTGTGCTTTATTCTGTTCTTCACATTCGAAATGTGCCTAATAAAGATGTCTTCCATTCATTCAGTCATTCATTCATTCACTTATGCCAAGTAAGAGGCCAGCCATCTGAATAGCTAAATAATCTTGTCGACCTTCTAACCACTTGTCCATTTATTTAGTTCATCATCTGTGCATTCATTTCAGGAGTCAGACGATGTTTGTTCGCCTTTTTGTTTTTATTTCTTAATAATTTTGTATTTTTCTATTATTGTGGCATGTTGTCGCTCTTGCTATTGTTGTGATTATTTGTTATCTAAACATGGCAAATTATTTTCACCAGACTTTAATTTGTGCTTGTTGTTTAAGCAAATCGAAGAAAAATTGTTTAAATTTATTTCTGAGAGTTGAATAAATCATCGACAGACACTGTTGCTATTGCAACGGATTGTGAGTTTTTAACCCACTAAAAAACTACCTCTACAATCTGAAGCTATCACAGGACAAGTTCAAGCCTATTGACTACATATTTATTTTCCTTTCAGACATACATATGTACATAATTGGTCATTACAACGCTTCAGTCAGGATTACGACCTAGCTTCTAAGACCACTTATGTTGTGCGTGATCTTTTCATGGCATTTTTATTTACTCTAAGAGTCTTTGCCAGAAATCTGCTGAGAGGCAGTCGCCGAAGAATTATTTGTTCATATATTATTTGGTTGAAGATGTCTGACCTAGGGTTTGCACCGAGACCTCACATCTAATAAGCCAACACTCTACCCACTAGACTGCGGCTTCTTTCACTTTCATTCCTATGAAGTCTCTCTATCCTTCTCAATTCCTGCGTTACAGTATCAGATAACATTTTGGCATAACGCGAAACTTCCCAGGCTGCAACGTGTGCGAAACTATATTGTCTGTTATCAAAATGGCTTCACTTTTCTTTTTATCTTGAACCGGAGGTGGGAATCTGCGAAAGACACTTTTGCTTCAACATAAGTGTGCACGATTCACCGTCACTGGTGCCTACGTACTCCGTCAAACATTGTCGTAAGGTGCGTTCCTAACATCCAGTGTGAAGATCGCGCAATATTCCTTAGATTCAAAGCTCTACCTTTCGCTCTCTATTGCGTCTCTTGCAATGTCAACTACCCTCCTTATCGCGTCGACAGTGAACCAAACACTCAACGAAACACCTCTGGAACATATTAGCGAATAAATCCGTGCCATGTTCGGTATTCCATCTGGCCCTGTTGTTTTCATATCTCCTATTTTAGCGCATTCCGCAAGAATTTACTCTTCTGTAACATCGGGGATAGTATGGGGCGTCTCCCAAGCAAGTTTGGACAAACCTGTCTAGGCTATTTCTGAGCTCCGATTCTCTTGCAACCTATTCTGTACGCTGTTCCAAAGGTATTGACATCCGCCTTCTGGCATATCCGCTGAAAGGACATTTTCTTGCTCCTTTTTATGGCCCTTATAAGTTGATTCCGCAGATTCTAGTATTTAGTGTTTTCGACATCCCATTTCAGTCGGCCTATTGTGCGCTTGTGCACATCACATGTCGATCATCTTCTCGACCATGTTCCCAGTCACATGAAAAGAAGACACATTCGTATTGAATTTGAATGTTGCGGAAACAGTGTAATTTATTTCTATGTGATACCCACTTTCATAAAACCTAATTTTAAATTAAACCTTTACCCAAACCACTTGATATTCCTTGTTCGCAATCATTTGCGGTCCCTTAACCTTTTAATCTCAATAATAAACAACAATAAATCATAAAATGCAATAAAAATAAAACACTCTCTAATCATAATCTTTAAATTTCTATGAATTTAAAACTTTTTTCTCTTGTTTTTCCTTTTCCCCTTTAATTTGGCGTTTGGATTGCGAATGAAAAACAAACTTTAGTGTTGGATGGATGTATGGGAAACCCAATGTTTTCCTTTTTAATATTTACTTTGGTTTACATTCCCTTCAATGTGGTTTTATTGGTCATTCCGCTTTCTTTCCTTCATTTGTCCAAATGAAATTAAAAAATTTTTAATTCACACCCAACACCCATTTCCACAATTTGTTCAAAAGACTTGCAATATCAAATGAAAGTATTTGAAATACTACGCTTAAGTGGAAATTTGTGGTTTTTAAGTTGAAAATTTGAATTTTTTTTAATTACGATAAACAAAACTAAATTAAATATTTTAAATTGCAGATGAATTATGCGGTTTAATTTCATATGGAAATTTAGGTGATGAGTGCTGAGCATTTTTCATGTTATGACATTACCTGTTGGTTACAACATTATCAACGAGTACTCATATCTAGAGAGAATAATTTAATAATTATTACGGCTGAACTCTGTTTGCCTCTCTTAACATTATTCAGAAAATAACTCTGAAATAAATTATAATTAAGGAAAAAACTAAAACATGAATTAATTATTAATTGATTGTCTCCTTTGTTTTGAAATATTATTTCATTGACATTTTAAAAAAAAAGTTCCGTTTAGGTTTCAATTTTAATGCAGCAGCACAGACTGAAAACTATGACTGTTGTGAGACGAAACGAATCGTTTGGTCCCGTATGCGTATGAGTGTTGAGCAAATCAAGTTACAATGAGCGGTCATTCGTGTACAAATGTTGATTTTTTTAAGTGAATTTGAAATAAGACGACTTATTATGGCCAAGACTACGACTCAATATTATATTTGAAATAAAATAAAAAGCAAATGTTATGCCATTTAAATTGAAGCGCGGTCCATATGCACAATACATATGTACATATATTGTGAAAGTCTCAGATGATAAATTGCATTAATTTAACATTCCGTCTGCTACCATAACTAATGACAGATCGATCTCGCAATTAAAATTTAAGAATAAAAATGACTTCTACACAGAATGAAAGATTGTTTCTGACCGTAAAGTCTGAATTCTTAAATATTAAATATGAAAGGGCGGTCATGTGTTGCACTGTAATAAATTGAAATTCTTCCTTTCCTATTACTGTTACTAAAACATGAAAAATATATTAAAAAAAAGTACCAGGCATCTGTAACGCTTAGTGCTTGACGTTACCATAAACATATATACTCGTACGTATGAAAACGTATGTGTATTGTAATAAATATATGTGTGTGTGTGTGTGCGTATGGCTAAAGTAATTAGCAAAAATTTTATTGTAATATTTTATTGCAATAGAAACCATTACTGGCCAACACACAGGCCATGTAGAGATCATGTCAATCAAAATGATGCCTCATATAAATCATGTACGAGTACTTTGTAAATTTCCTTACATACGAATGAAAGGGTATCTAGTTAATATTTTGTCTTTGATTTCATACGAAATAATGTAACAGAAACTCCTATGAAATTGAGTATGGAACTACATTTAAAATGAATAGTATTTTGAGACATTTTGCACAACTTTTTAGCAATGGAAAGTCAGAGTTAAATATAAAATTCTTACTGGCAAATTGTCGCAGCTAGTCTCTACCAAGGAACCAGCTATATCAAAGAAACGAATATAATAAATGAAAATTGCTAATTCATATACAAATCTTACATCCAATGTCTGAAGTACGCTCTATGCCCTTGTGTGCGCTATTGATTAACAGCTTCATATAATTGATAGCACAGATATACAAAACTACATACATTTCCTTAAGAAATTTATTAAAACTTGATACACTTCAAATGAGTTTTGCACAACGAAGAAGAGAAATTTAATAACACCACCATCATTCCCAGATCAAGTGGGCCTTAATAAATCGAGTACTTCAAAACAGTGTCCCATTTATATAAGCGACAAATAGTTATTTTAATAAATGCGATCAAATTACGGATTAACAATGAAAATTTAATTTCGCTACCACGTAATATTTTGTGCCTACGCATGCAAAGAATACATACATATCTTCAAAGAGAATTGAATATAATTTCTCCTAAGATTACATGATTAAGGTAATTGGAGTAGAGTATAGATTACAAGACTGTAGGTGTATTTGTATTGGAGTGTGTGAGTGTTTGTATGACTGTTGACAGTTTTAAGTTGATCTTTAATTAAATTTTCAAATATTCAAACAAAATAAGAAACCATTTAATAACAAAACCATGATACTCTCTATATAGAGGAAGAGTACCAAAGAAAATACCAAACATTTGACACTCAAAAAAAGTTTTTCTTTTTCTTAACGCTCACCCTACTAGACAAGGTGCAACAGATGTCGTTAATGTTCATGTTAATGTTATGAATATGTGTATGTACATATGTGTATGTACACAAACACACGCATATTTATTCTCAATTTAATTTAACTCCTTCCTTTCACGAAACAAGGAAAAAAAACAAAAAAGTGCAAATACAGATGTAAAGCGCTCATGCATATGTTTTTAATATTTTAGTATGCACGAGTATACTCCCTTACTACATACATAAAGTATTTTATTATAAATAATAGTAGGCTCATGTACCTACATACTAACAATATATGTACATATGTATACATTATAAGTATGTGTATATGTGAGTAGTATGTGAATATAATTAAAATTCTTGAATATTATAATGAAAACAAAGTTCTTTCCTTGTACATACATATAAGTTCAGGAAGGATAATTCTGTTTATGTGATACAACAATACAATGTGTTTTGTCATCACTCTACCAAACCAAACCAAACCAAACCAGACCAAAACAACAGCAACAGCAACAGCAGCAGTGACAGCAATAGCAATAACAATATAAGAATAACCAACAGGAACAACAACTGGTAAATATACAACAACTGAAGCCTAATGAAATTCTCTTCTTAAAGCACAAAAGAAAACAAAAAAAACAAAATTTTAAACGATTTTCTTGTTTATCTTTTTTTGTTTTTGAATTTTATCGTTTTTTTTTTGTTTTGTCCCATCTTCTGGTTTTTGATATTTATTTTTTTTTATTATTTTTTTTTTTTTTAAATAATTAAGTTATACAGTTGCTATAAATGTTGTCAAGGTTAACAAGACAAAAAAGAAAATAACCGGACTGACAAAGAAATAATAGAATCACAAGGATGTAAAATGTTTTTATTACCAC
Source organism: Sarcophaga rosellei (assembly GCA_930367235.1). Taxonomy (NCBI): domain Eukaryota; kingdom Metazoa; phylum Arthropoda; class Insecta; order Diptera; family Sarcophagidae; genus Sarcophaga; species Sarcophaga rosellei. The sequence continues at coordinate 1,335,718 of OV884017.1, read as the reverse complement.
ATACATACATACATACACACTGCCACCATATGGCCAAATTCTATTAATTTTAATGTACTTCAGAGTATTTGTTAGCATTTGAAGATAGTTTTGTTATTCTATGTTATAACTTATAACATAATAGAAAGACAATTGCTTCCACAAAAGGCATAAGCGTGTCAGTAAGTCATCATCTGTGTTTTCATGATTCTAGTTACGGCACTTTACCCCGCCCCCCACTACCATAAACAATAGTTTACCAATTAATACAACTACGCTAATTATATTAATGTAATTACCAATGTTTAGTCTTATTAACCTTAGTCAAATATGTACAGTGGACGTCAAAAGAAACTATACATATATACATATATGTACATAAATGGTCATTACAACCCTTTCGTTAGGATTACGACCTACTTTCTAACACCACTTATGTTGCGTGTGCTTAATTTTTTTTTTTTTTTTTTTTTAAAAACTTTTCATGGCACTTTTATTTACTCTCAGAGTTTTTGCCAGAAATCTACTGAGAGGAAGTCACCGAAGGAATAGACCTGGGGTTTGAACCGTGGTCTCACGTCTAATAAGCCAACACTCTACCTACTAGACTATGGCGACAACAAGAAACTGTACACTAAGGATAAAATTCTAACAATCACCAAACTCAACTTTTACCACTTAAGGAGAGCGCCCGAAAAAATTTGACAACATTTCGAAATTATTTGTAATTTTTTTTTTTGTTTCAATTTTAAAAACTGGCAATGAAACAATTTTAAAATAAAAATAACGGCAATTTATTAATACATACATATATGTATATTTTTTTAATGTACAGTTTCTTTTGACACTCACGAAACAAAAGTTTCGTTTAGTTTACAACATTAATGCGAAACAGACTGAAAAGTACGACTGCAGTGGTCGAAACAAATCGTTTGGTCCTGTATGCGTATGAGTATTGAGGAAATCAAGTATCAATGAGCGGTCTTTCTGTATGAGAAACAAGTGCTCATTCGTATAGAAGTGTTGATTTTTTGTAAAGAAAAACTCAATTATTCCTAAATATATTTGAAGAAATAAGAAGACTTATTATCAACAATTAATTGAGTTTAATTGTAAAAAAAATAAAAATAAAATTTTATAAAAAAAAACTAATAGGTCAGCTGTCAACTGACCTAAATGGCATTGGTCGTAAAATATGTTTATTTTTGCTTACTTGTTAATTATTGAAGTCGATGTTGGTAGTAAGTTGGATTATTAGACGTAAGGCCACGGTTCAAACACGAGGTCAGACATCTCCAGCAAAACGAAATATGAAAAAAAAATATTTCTTCGACGATTTCCTCTCGGCAGCTTTCTGGCAAAAACTCTGAAATTAAATAAAACTGCCATGGAAAGTTTCTCAAAAAAATCTGGAGTAGACTTTAAACTGTAGGTCCCGCCACGCATGCATAAAATTAAGAAACACAACACGAGTGGTATGTTAAACTAGGTCGTAATTCTGACTATAGGGTTGTAATGACGATTTATGTATATATTATGTACATACGTATGAATTAAGTATGTATGTATTTTGGACCTAATTTATGTATATATTATGTACATACGTATGAATTAAGTATGTATGTATTTTGGACCTAATACAGATCCAATTGCATTCCTATATCGTGAACAAGTAGTGGAACCATTTAAACTAAGATTTCCTTGATTAAAATAACTCAAAAGCTAATGCAAGAGTTTTTCATACATCCATCGTGTTTTAAATATAAATACTTAATCGCCCTGGAGAGCCTACATTCGAGAAGTAAAGTTAATTAAGCATGAAGCAAGTAATTTCTCCAAAAAATAATCACGCACAATCATGAACGAATAAACCGTCACTTATACTGTTTCTGAAAGATATGAAGAGAGAAGAGCACATTTTGAAATAATCAGAATATTTTATCATGTTCGTGATGGAATCTTGAACACCTCATTACTTAATAAACGATAGTAAAATAATGGAATATTAGTAACAACAACAAAAACAATGGGAAAAACAAAATCAAAATTTATTTACCCAAACACCTAAAAATATTAAAATTACCTCGCAATGTGAAGAAATAAGAATATGATGTTCAATGACACAATGTACACAAATATATGTATGTACTTACAATGATATGTACCTATGTACATACGTATATACATACATATATGTACATACATACAAGTTTAAATTGTGTACTGTTATGCATACATATCCTGTCGGAAAAATAGTTAACTTTAAGCTAACTATTTCGCAACTAGTGCTGACTACCACTTGGATTACTTTTCAATGGCAGCAACTATGTAACTATTTTAACATTGTGATATCCTAGGCAGTAGTCAGTTGTTCTCTGCATTACTTTTCAACTAACTTAAAATTAGCTATCGGGTGATTTTTTAGCTATTATCTTTTTGGCATCACTGGTTTAAACAGCTCACGCACGTTTCGTGTTTTGTTTCACTGTCAAACATCTTCAGTTTGGTGTATAATTTAACCACGAATCGTCTTACAAACGAACAACGCTTGCAAATCATTGAATTTTATTACCAAAATGGGCTCTTGGAAAGTTGGCCGAAGATCCACTTCTTTATCGAAAAATTGTGTTCAGCGACGAAGCTCATTTTTGGCTCAATGGATACGTAAATAAGCAGAATTGTCGATTTTGGAGTGAAGATCAGCTAGGAGCATTGCAAAAGCTACCAATGCATTCGGAAAAAGTCACAGTTTGGTGCGGTTTATGGGCTGGTGGCATCATTGGACCGTACTTCTTCAAAGATGCTGCGAATCGTAACGTAACTGTGAATGGTGAGCGCTACCGTGAGATGATATCCAACTTTTTTTTGTCCAAAACGCAAGAGCTTGACTTGCATGACATGTGGTTTCAACAAGACGGTGCCACATGCCACACAGCACGCGTAACAATGGACTTATTGAGAGGCGAGTTTGGTGAACATTTTATTTCACGTTCGGGACCGGTCAATTGGCCGCCTAGATCGTGCGATTTAACGCCTTTAGACGATTTTTTGTGGGGCTATGTTAAAGCTCATGTCTATACAGACAAGCCTGCTTCAATTGACGCATTGGAAGACAACATTGAAGCATTTATTCGTGAGATACCGGCCGAAATGTTGGAAAGAGTATGCCAAAATTGGACTTTATGTGTTTTTTTTTAATTTTTCAATAGCTCTTAAAAAATCACCCATTACTTATAAGTTATCCATATATGGATAAATTTACTTACATATGTTTGTGAGTAATAATTACGGATGCTAATGGATAATCTCAAGTAGCGAGAAAGAATCTTAAAAACATATACATATACATATTTTTTTTTGATTAATGTGATGACGTGGATAAAGTTAATTTTTATTTGAATTCTCTATATTTTTGGATAACACACATACTCATACACAGGCATATATGTACATATGTATGTTTATCTCTCAAAGAATATTGTCCATGTAATTAGTAAAAAAAAATTTCCCAGAGCAATTAAATCTTAGATTGGCCCTTAAACCACCCAGTTATTGAAGTACTATTCAGGCTAAAATAACGATTAAAAGGACAGCCGCACCACAAATCCATATCATAGTATATGCCGATACCCATATTTACTGACAGTAAAGCTACCATTATATTCACGTCCATTGATTGAAAAATTTTGAAATAAAAATATACATAGGAATCGTAAAGGGAACGTATTAGATTAAAATAAGATATGCTTTGTGAGTAATTCTTAAAATGTGTTCACTGTAAAACCAGCGTTTGGAATCTCAAATGTGCTTTATCTACTTATACAAGCTGTCACATATTAAAAGCCCCAGGACATGGCAACATCACCTCACGGAAAATATCATTTCCAATGTTTGAGTGTATCTGCTCTGCAACTATCGCATGACAACGTTTATATTTAATATTAGGCTTTTAAGGACATTGATGTTCAATTTTTGCCAGAATTAAAGTCAAACAACCATCAGTAATATCCGTAACTCACAAATTTTCATTGAAGAGTAACCAGAATTTCTCATGAAATCATTTTCTTACATAAAAATCGTTTAAATTTAAATGAATACGTAAACAAATGTGGGTATTACATGACCCACGTCAATTAATTCATCTGGTGTTTCTAATTCGTTGTCATTTCGGTCTGATGGTGTCTTTGAAAATGGGTTGGGGGGCTTACAGTCAACGAATATGGAACATGGATATCATTATTGAAAACACTTTATGAAATGATCGTAAAAAGCTAGTAATAAACTTCTGTTACGGATCTACAAAGTATGCGCAATCGCATTAAATGTGTTTAAAAGGACAAACAGTTATGAACGAAATGTTAGCAGCTGCTTTTAATCATGAAATTTCGACAACCTGTGTAAGTGTTCGAGTGTAATTAATTTGTTTTTTATTTTTGTTTTTAAATACGTATATCAAGTATAATATCCTAATTTAATTGAATAATTTTTTTGTATAAAATCGTAGTTTAGCAAGTAAATAAATGATCCTGAAATTTGTACACTTTTAACGCACACTACCAGCTAGACTACGGCGACTAAGACGTATTCATTATAAGGAAGATATCTAAGTGATGAAAGCATCAACATTCGTACACTATTGCAAGCCACTGCGTAACAATATACTGATCATCAGCCTACCACATCCTTATCCTTAAACCACCATTTGGCGTACTTCAGGCAATAATTTATTTATTTGAAAATACAAAAAAGAAAGCGACATTTTTAAGAACAATACTTATAGCAAATGAAACAATTAAACGATATAAAAAACAAAAACAATTTTTTTTAACTTAATATGATAACGTATCAGGATAACGTATCATGACACAGCATGAATGAACAGAAATGAACCAAGCAAAAGCCACAGCAGGATATTAAATTTCAGCAACAGTTACAACAACTGTCTCTGGAAAAATTAACTTAACAATACGAATGAAAACACAAACATTCATGCTACATGTATCTATTGCACACAGTGGTAAATGTTTACGTTTATTTGTACAAGTGCTCAAATATATGTATGTACATATATGTACGTATGCATTGATATAGAAGTTTAAGGTATAGACAATGAATAAATACTCGTTTTTCCAGAGATAAAGCTGCAGGCGGCATTCAGTGAAGCATTTAAAATACAGCCACATTTCAAAAGAATTCATTTCAGTTTGTTTCAGTACCCATCCAAGGCGAATTGATATATGATGTACCCTGTCTTCATTGTATTCTAATATTTGTATACCTTTTGGTTATCTAGGTTTCATATTTTAACTATCAAAAGCAATCTAAAGCGGCTACTTCTTCCACTTGCCTAGCGTAGGTGTCAGTTTAACTAGATTAGAAAAAAAAACATTCCACATGCCAGATTATCAGAATATAAACAGCAATTATTGACAGTTTTTGTAATGCCCTTGGAATACTTCTCTGGTCGTTTGCGACATATAGAAGCAAAAGCTTGTTATTATGCGATTATTATGTCGGCATAATAGAAATCAATAACTCATACAGACACTTCCCATCTTAGTTAATGTTAATCGAATTCAAAAGATAAATTAAAAGTAATAAAGTAGTTTACATTACAGACTACTACTCAATGAATTTTAAAAGTCTTCGTAGCTCATCATCATTATTGTGATTTTAAAATTATTGTTCATAAGACAATAAGAATTTATATACAAATGAATTTTATTAACCAATATATGTTTCGATATTTTAAATCCAATTTGAAAACATAGTATCGATCTTATCAACTTAATTAATTTGTCTTATAAAAATAAACAAAATATATGTATATGTATATAATAATATAACAATTAAAAAAAAAAATACTCTAACATTTTAAACCTGAATTATGAATAAAAGAAAAATAAAGCCTTAGGATAAGAAATTGAATAGAAAGTGTATAATACAGTTTAAATTTGAAATGAAGAAATAATTTACAAAAAATGGTTTAACTTCAGAAATACAATGTAGATGGAACGCGATTTATTTCATTATTTGATTGATGCTATTGGCTGTTGTTGTTTCTATGGTATCTAAAGATTTTTGAGCATTGAGCCACTCGCCGACGGGTTTTTGGTTTTGATCCAACCATTTTTTGTTATTTTTGACATTTTCTAAAGCTTCTTTACGCGCAGCAGTACCAGCACCAGCTTCAGGGTACTTGGCAAAGAAAGCTTCCATTTCATCCAATTTTGTTTGTGAGGCAAAACGAGAGGTGATTGAAGGAATCATACGGCCCAAATAGCGTTCATTGATTCCAAAACGTTCTACCATACGTGGCCAATTTTCGCGAACATAATCCCATACCAGGGGTTGACCAACACGATTTTGAGCAATGTATTGCAAGCAACTAAAATAATCCTGACCTCTGACATAACTTTCATTCCAAGCCAAGTTAATATAACTAAAACGAGATAAAAAATTTTGCATTACAGATCATTTTCGGTCAAATTTATTTTTAGCGTACCGTTGCAAAATCCAAGGTTCTTTAATGGCGGCCAAAGCTTCCATGAGCTTCACCTTTTCTTGAGCGTCTTGTTCAGCCACAAATAAATCAAATACTTTATTCCAAATCTGTTCGTTGCCAGCTACTTGCATACCATAATAGTATACAGTGGAGCGAATATCCGGATTCGGTCTTTCAGCTGGATTGTCTAACCATGCTGTAAAACGTTTTCCAGCTTCTTCCAAAGCCTCAGAGTTACCATAACCACATGCGGCATTTAATATAGTCACACGCAATAGACTACAAGATTAATATAATTTAATAAACATTACAATGTCATCGATAATAAAATAAATTACTTTTGTAAATGATTTTCGCTAACATTCCATGTCACAGACTCGTAGGCACCCTTTAGTAGTTGGCGCGCGAAGTCGACAAAATCACGGTATAAATTCGTGAAGTACAACAAATTCTTAATGGCATTTAAACGTGAAGCAGCTACACTCCAAGGCACATAATCCAATTCATTTTTCAAATACATGCTTAAATTCAAGGCGATACTATAGTCGACCTGACCAGCATCAGCCAAAGCAAACACATCGTTTATCAAATGGGCACGATCAGACACACTGAAGGCACCACGAGTTTCGTATAAAGCTTTTGTTAGAGATTCCCACATATCGGTAGGATAGTTAACGCGATAGTAACCGACCTGATTCTTATTAAATTTAATCCAATCAACGGCAGTAGGTAAAGTAATTGTTACTGAAACATGAACAATATTGACTTAAATCAATTCAAAAACAGTTACAGAGATCTTACATTCATTATCATTATAATTGAAAATAGTTCGCTGCACTTCACTGGCGGCACTAGTGAAATAGGTAATCGGTATTGACCAGTGATAACTGAAAAACAAAAGGAATTCCTTAATTATACAAAAAAAAAGAAAGAAAATATTGTTTTGAAATAAACTACCAATAACTTACTTGAATTCAGAGTCTTCATAAGTTCCATTATAGTCTTCGGGGTTGGCAAAGAATCTCTTTTGGGTTAATTTATAACTATTACCACTACGAATAACATTTACCACAGGTAAACCCATTTGCCCGATCCATGTTTGCATAATCAACCTTACAAAATGTACATTTTTAATGTTTTAATACTGCATTTAAATGTGAATTGTTTTATTCTTTTTTTATTTTACTTACTTTATATCGAAGTCTAAATTTAAGGCTTCCATTTCACTTAAGAAATCATTCGTTTCAGCATTACTAAAGTAGAAATTATTCAAATAGTTAGTGGTGCCATTTCGGAATTTATCAGCTCCAACTAAGTCTTCTAACATACGTATAATAGAAGCTCCCTTTGAGTATGTTATAGTATCGAAGAGTTCAGTAATTTGGTTTGGACTTTCGACGGTTTGTACGATTGGATGAGAAGCCAACGTTGCGTCCAATTTCATTACACCGTGTAAATCGGCAATGAGAAATTGATCCAACTACAAAAAGTGTTAACAAAATATATATGTACATTGTACAATAAAAGGTAGTAGTATCGGTAAACTTAAATATTATTTGTATTAAATGTTAAAATCAGAGATTGTTCTTCTTTGTAGAAATTTGATACTTTTCATTAAAGAATTGTTTTCGTAAAGTTTTTATAAGACACTGCTAATGCCCATCAATATTGATTTATCAACTTACCATTTGCCAATCGGGATGGACAAAATTTACGCCTTTGTATTCAATATAGCTAGCAAAACCTTCATTTAACCACAAATCATTCCACCATTTCATAGTCACTATGACGTATAGAAATAAGATATAATATAACAAAGTCTATATTAGTAGAATTCTGTGCTGTGGACTTACCTAGATTGCCGAACCACATATGAGCCAATTCATGAGCTACCACTGTTGCAACACGCTGTTGATTAGCACTAGAACTAATTCCTTTATCGTAAAGAAGGGCTGTTTCACGATAAGTTACCAGACCCCAGTGCTCCATAGCACCCGATACAAAATCTGGTATGGCAGCCATATCCAATTTAGGCAATGGATATGAAATATTAAAGTAATCGATGTAAAATTCTGTAACACTGGCACCAACATTTAAAGCGTATGTGACTTTTTCGACCTGAGCAGCAGTTGAAAATACACGCATTTCAAAATCATCAGCACCATCCAAGATTCCCTTGACCATCTTGGATTTATGAGCAAAGTCCGATACAATAAAGCAAGCCAAATATGTGCTCATCGGAACACTTTCAGCAAATGTAACCTCAGTCAGGCCATTACCAATATCTTTTTCTTCCTAAAAGAAATTCAATAAAATGATTTAATTATTTTTGAGTATTTTTAATAAACGATGCATGACCTACCTCAACATTCATGTTCGATAACGCATGATAACCATCTTCAGTTGGTCTTACAATAGTTATACTAAAGATTGCCTTCATGGAAGGTTCATCCAAGCAAGGGAATGCTTGACGGGCATAAGTGGGTTCAAACTTCGAAGTTGCTATCGACCTAAGGGAAAATCGTTAATTGAAATATTAAAACAGGTTTGAAATAACACAAGCAATAAATTATGATTAACTATGATGGATGATAAAGCATTTTTATTGTACCTCTTTTCATTACGTTCCTTGTCTAAATAAGAACTTTGGTAAAAACCTACTATTCGATCTACTAATGATCCATTGAACGCCAATTGCAATGAATAGTTGCCCACCTCCAATGGCTGGTCAAACTCAGTTATCCAATATTCGAATTGGGGATGTTCAAACGTTAGAGATGGTGTTATTTGACGAGTTGGTTTCTCTTCATCACCCAGTTTTAGGACTTCTTTCGTTTCCACTGTCAGGAATTTCGAGTGCACAGGTATAAATGAGATGGGTTTCAACACTTCCAATCTTATAGTTACGTTTCCACTGAAGGTTTTATTCTTCAAATCCGGCTGAAGTGTCAGATTATAACGCAATGGTTTCAATTCACGTGGCAGACGGAACGACAGGTACTGCAAAACTTTCGATGTTGCCATTATTCTAGGTGCTAAGGTAGTCTTATTGAAGAGAATAACTTTCGTGTTTGGAGGTACCTCTGTAGTTGAGGTCACTGGACGAAAACGTATAATTGGTTTTGTCGATAAGCGTAAAACGTCATTCACTTGCTCGTCCTCTTCTTGAACACTTGTTTCGTTGTAGCTGAAGTCTATCAAATATTGAATAGTCAGTCAATGGTTGCGGTAAGATTTCTTTTAAAAACAAAAAGTGTGCCAATGTACAAATAAATCACACAAAGTCTAAATACCGAGAAAACAATAAATCATTAAAACACAAAGAATCGAATGACATGAAAACAAACCGGCAAGAAGACTTCCACATCTAAACAATCACTGTGAAATAATAACAGCATCGTAAAAGAAAACTGTGCACAGGGATACCATATTGTTGAATACATTAAAATTTCACAGAAACATTGATGACCGTTATAATATGGATTAAATAACGCAACGTCTACGAACTTTGTCTGAATTGTTTTTTTGCACACTGGCATACATTAAATATTCGAAGGGCACACGAACCTTTGTTATTATGCTCATTGACAATATTTTTACCAACATACACTAACGCTCCCAATAGGAATACACATAATACCAACAAAAATATACAGAATCCAGCTAGAGTCAATACTGTGTTGCTGGGCTTGTTTGACAGCCGATGAGTCTCCTTCAATCGGTGGTGATGCTCGTCAGTGGATAACGATGACCGTGGTCTTATTGGTATCGGTAGTTTTGGTTGATGTTGTTGAGGCGGGTACATTCTCTTGTTATTATCTATTGTCCTCTTTTTCGTATCACTATTTTGTTTACTCTGGCAACTCTTTAACACTATGGCAATTGGTGTTTACGCGCAAATTAAACGTTATGTTCTCTCTTTCGTTAACATTTGCACAAAATTCGCATTGTTTTTTAGTTTTATTGAATTTAATTGTTTACACTTTCAAGTGATTGTAAGTGAAAGTGTTAAATTATTATTGTTTACAGTTTTAAAACTTAACAGAGTCTTTGGTATTACGATAATTTAAATTATAAATATAATGTGATTGGACAATGGCAATTCCAAACAATCTCTGTATTGTCATCTGTGTTATTTTACAAATGTTTACAATTTCTAAATTTGCATTAATTTTTATTACGGCGATAATTTAAATTATAAAAATAATGTGATTGAACATGACAATTTCAAAACTACATATTTCTAATGGTAAGTCTATTACGTTAGTAACGTTCCAGCAGCTGAGTAATTTTAAAAAGTTTCTCATTAAATTAAATGTTCTATTGTTTTAAAATAACCACACAAACAAATGAAAAATTTATAAAATTGGCATTCAGTTTAATTCATGTAAATGGACGTTTGTAGAATACAAAGAAAGTGAAAGCCACACATAATTTTGAATTTGCAATAATTAAAAATCAAAAATTAACGTAAACTGTATTCTTGACTGGCTGCACACTGTGGCGAAGAGTTAAATGCCATACACCAGATTGAAATACACATGTTGAGGACTTATGATTCTTTTATTTTACGAAATTTTATCACTTATGTAAAAGGAAATACATATGTACATATGTACGTGTTATTTACGCTCTCGGTAGCCATCATATGGCCTATGTAATATAATATGGAATATGTTTGAACGCTCGATTACAACTATTTATAACGCATGCTATTAATTTAAATTGTATTAATTGTTTGGTGAAATTGCCAATTGATTGGCTAAGATCTATTAATAAAATTTTTATTATTATTTTTTATTAATAAAATTTTTAGATAAGCAATATATCTCAGTTCCTGTCTTATTATACAAATAGCTATCACTTTCTGTTAAAATAGGGATTAATATGTAGGAAAATGGTTTGTTTATATAATTTTAAAAAAATGTTATTCAAAATCATTTAAAATAATAATTATTCTTAAATCCCTGCCTAAATAATTCAATATTTAAAAATGTTCACAAAAATATAATTACCAAATTCTAGTGAGATTATATTTATAGCAACTAAATTGTTAATATATAATATGATTCCTTATACATATACATACATATAAAAATCTTGTTGGCATTTGAGCATTATTGAGCAATAATAGCCAGTTTATTTTGTTAACCGGTCAACAAACTAAGACCGAATCTTATAATTTTTAATTAAAATATGAATTAAGACAAACGCAAGTAAACAGACTTTAAGTAGTTTGCTTCCGGCGTGAAACAAATTGTATGAAAAGTTTTATTACTTTTCTTATATGTATGTTTAAAAAAAAATATTAAGTGTGTTACATTAACACAACATTGGATACCAGATTAACGGCTGATTCCATTAACTGTAAATGTTGTAGTTATTGACAAACGAAGAAATGAATTATGGCGTTTCAAATTAGGTTTCTTTATTTTACTATTTTAATGTTGTTATTAATATTGTATTTTTCATATGTGTAAACAATATTAAATTTAAAAAAAAATAACTGTCTACAAAATATGTTTGATTAGTTAAAGCAAATCTAGTTTGGATTTCGCAAAAACAAGTTGAACTGTAATAAGTCTATCTCTTTCCCATCGAGGTCGTGGTTATCATTGTTGTAGTCATAGTCATCGGTATCGACTTCAACATCTCACTATCGTCATCATTGTTTTTGTTTACAATTCACTTTCTATAATAGTAAAACGCAAGTACACATATACAGTATCGGTCATAACTAAAGGCGTATTTAAAATGTTGTTTAAATCTATGTACACATACATATGTACATATGTCATTTTATTACTTACGTTGTCTATAAGTTTTATTATAAGATTATTGTTCAAATAACGTTTTTTTTTACTGTTATTAATATTATTTATTTTGAATTTTTTGAAATATTGAAATCTTAACAAAGACGAAAAAGATAAAAGGGACAAAACAATAGCGTTCCTTTATATGATTTTTAAAAACTTGGCTACGCTACTGAATCTTTAAAATTCAAGTTTTCTATACCATTAATTATAAAAATAATAATGGCAAGTAAATATACAAGTTATATTAAAAAATTATTCTTAATATTCAATAAGAAATGAATTAAAATACAGTTTAAAACCAAATACCAAAACGATGATATGTAAAAATCTTAGTTATGACCGATATTGCATGTACATGTACATATGTATGTATGTATATAAAAATGTAGCAACAATAGCAACAGACGACAAGATACAATTATTTCTTATTTATTTATATCGTTGTACCAGTATTCGCTATTACAATTATAACAAGTATTTGATTTGAAACACCTTTGGCGTACATATCTACGATGAATTTTTCTGGTATTTTTAGTTACGGTTACAAATACAGAGATGGAGTTGTTTGACTTAAGCCAAGGTTTGCGGCACTACATCGAATTACTTCTCTTTTAAGATATTTTTTCTTTTATTATCTCTGCAATAATTACAACTGTTTACATTCAGACTATTAGCGATTTAAACTCCGCGCAATATTTTATGCAATTATTGTGTACTTAAAGAAAATTTTAACCCAGAAATATAATAAAATTCACTCTTTGATTTCTTCTGTTTCTAGTTTTTTATACATTATCAGTATTACTACTTTCTTATTAAGATTTAGCACATGTCAAATGTTCGCACCTTTAAACAGTCAATGAACTCTTTAGTTTAACAGTCAGATAATTTCTATATTGCCTTTGTGTGAACTTTGTTAATTATTTTCAAGAGAAAACAAGTATTTATTTAAATAACATTTTATTAAAAATGCTGTTCCTCATGGCATATGATATTTATTTCATATGTTACACTGCCTAAGCTTATTCAGTTTAACAAAATTTTTAAGCCGTTCACAAGCCATAACTACTGAGGTCAACTAAATTACAATTCATACTAATGCTGATGCGTTGCATTTCATTATAAAATGTGTTTGCGAAAACACACATCAAAATCCAATACATAACAAATTGAAAATAAAAAAGAAACATTTATATGAGTAAAACTTTATCGAGTATATTAACACTGAATCGTATTGTAAAATCCTCATCATTACGCATATCGTAAAACGTGAAACAGCATTTGCGAATCGTAAAATTGCGGTTAGCGAAAGGAAAAAAATGTATTTTTACAAAATTTCAAAAACGTATGATTACAGGCAATTAAACGTATGTAATAAGTCACAAGCTGTTATATTGTACTTAAACATTTGAATAATATTGAAAAGGCAAAAAATTCACGTTTCTATTCAATCTTCTATGTTATAGCAATGAGTTTTGAATCTAAATATTGATTACGCCACAATCAATTGTTAATAATAAGGAAACGTCCATGATTAAGGCAGGTAGACCTACATATATTTCAGGCGGCCCACAAAATCTATCTAAAAGTAACTTCAGTTATGTTAACTTCATATGCTTACTTACAACTGGTAATTGTTAGTAATATGTTTACTTTAACGAATACATAGAAATTAATGTATTGTACTTGCAGATACGAATGTAAGAATGTAGCCGATAAAAGAATTGCGATTGAATGTGCGAAAGAGCAAATAAATTAATGTATTTGTGTCACTATTATTAAAGTTTGCACTCTGCAACAGTATAATTGATAGACAAAATATTGTGATGGAAATGACTATGACGGATTATGATAATCATCATTATCTTCATTATTGTTGCTATAACAAAAGCAATAATAATGAGGTTTATCATATTATAATGCATCACTCATTTAGATTAATTTCATTGTTGTTTGTTGTTGTTGTTGTTGTCGTGTATTCTGTTGCAAATATATTCACATATTTTGTATTGTGATGATCATTATTGTGTTGCCTTTGTTGCACACAATATCATTCATACGTGTGGGTTGCGTCATGTCATTCAAATTGCCAATGTGATCTTCCTATAACAGTTAGACATTGTTGCTTTTGTAAAATATTAAAAAAAAAATTGTGTAGAATATATTACAATCAATTACGATGAATGTTAGAGGCGTAAAAAATACAATAAAAAAAATGAAATTTGCAAACGCCTCTATATGCCGTGTCTGTTTGAATAGAGAACAAATATATAAAGGAATCATTTAATTTAATTTGTTCTATTATTTGTTACCATTTTACGGAAATTGAACTTTTTGACATGCTTAAAACGAATTGCAATTTAATGGTTTAAATCAAACATTTAAAATATTGAACCGTACTGACAATGTTTATTTAATGCAGGCTTAATGCTTATCGCCGAGTTGATAACTTCTCGGTTTTACGAGCCATGGCATATCAGCATGTTATATTTATTAACTAGAATCTGCGATCACCGGATAAATATCTACGTACATACATACATATGTACCAATTTATTCGAAACTTTATATATTCTAATAGACCAACTTTAGATATGTTATCCATAGTTCAATTAAAAAATATACATAAACAATTGGATAGTTATGAAAGAACATTAATTGAATTTTTATTATTATAAAGATCATCTTGTATTAATCACGATTAAAATAAATAAGTCAACAATATTGTATATTTAACTCAAGTTCAACCACATGATTTGAAGTCGCCTTTAAAAACGTAAAACAAGTTATAAATTTAAAAAGGCAATCATCCAAATCAACATCACTTGATATTAACTTAAGTGAACTAATAAAACTTCCAAAGTTAATTGATCTGAACACTTTTAGTTTTAATTAGTGACCAGTGGTTTAAATGCATGAAATATGCATGCAATGGTGCAACCATTTACCTTTTATTCCAATGACTTTAAGAATAGCCTTGAGCATTTGGTAATTGTGTTTGTATTAAAGGAAAAAAAAACAAAAACCAAAAATCAAAAACAATTAATTTTTTTTTTTTAATATTGTATGTATTCAACTTCTATGTACTTTATATAACAATTTATAAAAACTAAAAAAGAAAAAGCAAAACCTTTCAATAACTAAAGTCAATAAAAGAAACAGTAAATATCCACTAACGGCCCTTACCCTGACATACTGACACACATAATTTAGTGAAATTAAAGGGGACACGGCACCTGTAAAGAAAAATCTATTCGATTAGTAAATTAACTTGGAAAACACCTGAACTAATTTGAAATGTATTGCTCGTATTAACCAAATATATGTATATCGTATAACCTTTTTACTTGTATTTGATATTTTTTTTTTTTTTTATTACAAAAGTAGCTTGAACTAAATTAGTAGCATTTATTGTTATCGTATTTGTATTCTATGAGTACTTCTTTTTTTCATTTCATTTTAATGACGAATAAAAAAAAGAGCCAAACAAACAATTTGATCAAAATTTATTATAAAATTCATGTTGCGCATGTGCGCACGTGTAAGGAATTTCAAACGAACGCATTTGTGCGTCAATAACAATTTAAGCCAAGCGAGTGATAAATGCAATGTTTTTGGGTGCAGTTAAGAAAATAAACCTGTCAAGGGTATGAATAATTGATAGTTTTGAAATCAAAATGGAAAATTCAATTTTACTGCCACCATTCCTTATAACTGAAGATTGATGGAAAAATTTTCAACACATTTATACAGCATGAATCATACCTTGAAGACTTTATTTGAATAAGAATTTTCATAAAATTAAAAACAAAAATATGAAAGTATTTTCATTTCCTACAACTAAATTCTAATTGAGGAAAACTGTCTTCTTTCTTCTGACTGGCATTCAAATGAATTGAAACTTTTTTTTATTTGTTCAATAATTACAATATAAACAACAAAAACGGAAAGTTGTTAATTTCTATTTAAGAAATACAACAAAATGTCAATGAGTCATATACTCCAGCTACTAACATTCTAATATTGTTTCGTTAAGTATTTATTCATTTATGCGCAGAATAACAGCAGCGTTACACATCAGTCGGTCTGTGTACTAAGATTGGGAAATTTAAAGATTTTATGCTCAAACATCGATACAAACTAAAAGATAAATAACAACAATAATAACAAAATACAAATACTTAAAAGTTGCAAAGAAGATATATATCGAAATGAGACAACCGGTAATAAATACCAGCCAACAGCAATTACCCGAACAAGTTAGGTGATATTACTGAAAGTATGTCTGTCCGTCTCTCCGTCTATCCGTTTGTACGACTGACTGTCTCTTACAAATGTGTAGAAAGTACTATAACCCGTATTTTTAGTCATACCAACAAGTAATGAAAATAAAAAAAAAATTAAAATTAAATAAAAACAGCACACGGGAAAGGCATGCACTTATAGTGAGATAGTGAAACAGACACATGAATGCGTTGTTCGATTGAATTGGTCAATTTCTATGTGTTTTATGTTGTGCGCAGCTATTAGATGTGTTTGCGTTCCATGCAACGCAACCTAAATATAAAGTAGACACAATTTCTAAAACATAAAAATTGCAATAAAAGTGCATTTAAAATGCAAAGTAATGCTACACACTCGCATATGGATGTGCTTCATGCCATTAATCATCTCAATGCAACAAAGCAGGTGAATGAATGAGTCAAACAAATAATTCGAGCACATAAACAAAGGAGAGAAAGAAAAAGACAAATGACGTATACGTGTACGAATACCGTGTATTGTACAATAAAAGAAAAATAAATAGTTTAACACCCTAATGAAATTGAAACCGAATCCAAATCCAAATAAATCACAGTCCATTGACACCGAAAACATGTCATCCAACCAACAAATCAACAGATCTCGTTGTGTATGAGTTTTATATTATGGCTTCAAGCCTGGTCTTTTAAATTTCTAATTATGGAAAGTTTTTTGATATTCTGGCATTGGAAAATTTTTACAATCAAGATTTTTCTATAAACTTACGAAGAGCAAATACTGAGGTAGTAATCGCTAGCTAATCATAAACGGTAACTAAATAAATTCAATATATCCTGGGACACTCCTCTAATAAGTGAATAGAATTGAATACTCTACCGTCATTAATGAACACTTTTGTCCTTGCCTGAGCGCCGGCGAGAAGCCTCAAAATAGACTTCAAGACACCGGCACATACATGAGAGTTGTATTCTATTGTTGTTCAGATATAAGTGCTGTAAATAGTGAGGAGATCAGATGTGTGAAGTATTTCTTGCACTGCCTTAGAAAACCGAGGCACTTTAATTAAAATTTATGAAATTTCTTACGGCCTATACATACTTAGAATATAATACCGATTTTTTGTTTCGATTACAATTCTGAAACTGAAGCTTGTCCCTTATATAGCTGTAGGGTAGAATATTTATGTATGTGTGTACAAAACATGTTCACATTCTTTTCAATTGTGAGTGAATAGAAGTGGTAACGAGCGTTTTCGTATGTGATATGGTTGAATAAATATCATCTGCAAAACCAAAATAACAATAAACTAATAAACCATAAACATTACAATACAATACAGTACATACAATATAAAAACAACAAAATTCTTCAATTCTATCTACGTATAAACTATCGAATCTATACAAAAGCCAATCACACTATATTTAATACTTCATGGTGTTGACGAACTTAAAGGCGATTATTTCTTCTTTTTTCACAATGAATTGTCCCATCTAAACAAAAAAAAAATAAATAATAATAATGAAGAAATAAGCGGTATTTTTTAAATCTTCCCATTTCTATCGCCCTCTGCGTTTGCTGGCACAGTTTAGTTTATTCTCAGTAATCTTGTCTTTGTTCGTCTACCATTCGTTTAACTGTCAATCAATTGAGGTTAAAAATGTATTTTTCTTTAAAATTTTTTTTAATACTTAAAACAGAATTAAAATCAAGTGAAATGAAATAAAATAGAATAAATTTTTTAAATGTTGCTCATAATTTGTTGAAAACCTGTTCGCAATATTTAGGCCATTTTAGCGTTTTGACTAAAAATACAAATTTTTACGACATTGTACTTGAGATGAGAAACTTTTTTTGTTTTTTTTCTTGAAATTACAAGACAAATCATGACCTTTAACTGCAATTGTTAAAGTCAATGAAAAGTTTCATTGTGTTTTTTCTGTTTATATCCGAAACATAAAATTTCTCAAAGGTGTAGTGGCATTTCAATTGATTTCACTTTTCATTACATATTTTTCTATATTTTTCAGTTTTTAGCATGAGAAAATTTTATCTAACTTTTCACTTTTTATATCTTTCAATATATTATTCCTTGACCACTTTTCCGTAACACAAGAGATGGAATTTTCGTTAACAATTTTAAATATAACGCAATGACAATTGAATTTTTTTTTGTTTTTTTTTTATTTATCACTTATTATTTATACCGTCTGCTTTTTTTTTTCTTTTTTACTTTTTTTTTACTTTTTTTTTTTGTTTACAAACTATAATATGTATAAAAAAAAAGAACCGTTAGTTCATTAGTTGTTTAAGATTTCTTCTTCTGTTTTTTATGGCTTTTTTTTTCAGTACTTGTCTCCACTTTTGGCCAACGTTCGCTCTCGACTAAATTTAAGTTTTGATTTCAATACATCATGAAGACTTAGTAAATAAAATACTCGTTTAACACAATGTGTACAACATACAAGCGAACAAACGCTTTAATTTTTATTTCGAATTCCAATATACGCTTTCGTCGTTTGTTGTTGTATTTTATAATAATGCTGTTTTGAATGCGGAGAGCCGTATATTGTCGTCAGTCATGATGTGGTATCGAGTACAAGTTTCGATGTTTTGTGATTGTTTTGCAGATCATTGCTTTAGAATGAGACCGGCTTTTGATTCAGTTTTTGTGCGCTCTGCACAACGCGGGCTTATAAAATTTGAGAGTAAGAAAGATAAAAGTTGTAATGCGAGTTTTATCGTCCGGAATGACCAACATTATATGCATAATTTTTGATTGGCTGATAAGCAGTGACAATTCTTTTCTTAAAAATATTACCAGGGGCTCCTTTTTTAATTTGCCAACGATTCAAAAAGATAATTTGTTAGTTATTTTATATATTATAAATGATTTAATTAACAAAATATTAATTATTACGCATGCCGACAATATTATTAATAATATATAATATATATATATATAATCTTTCTAATAGATTTTGGAGTACCAAATCAAATTGGTTATTGTCAACAAGGAAATTTTTATTCGATTCGAATTTAGTTAAACAAAAACCTGCCCTATTCCTAATCCTATTTGCAGAAAAAGAAGTGATTTTTAAGCAATTTCATAAATTTTGCATTCTAATGAACCTGTATTAGATCTATAGAGAGATGCATTAGGATACAGATTTTATAGAGGCCCTCTACTGTAGTAGATACTGTTTACTTACTTTCCCTTCCACTTATAGACAAAATATTTTAAGAAATAAAATTGGCATTTAATATCATAAAAATAAATTAATTAAAAATGTTTTAAATGTGACAGTGTTCTTTTTCAGAGTAAAAGATTCAGCAGTAATTTGTGTATGTTCCTACATAATTGGGGTATTCACACGGTCGTCTTAAGTCATATTATCATAAAATAATAACACGAAAAATATGACTGCTGTGAGCAACCCTCATAAGTTAGTGTGCTATTTCAAATTTGAGTCAGCTGATGAAAGAAAAATACAATTATAAAAAATTACAAATATTTTTAATTAAAAATGCCAAAAACAAGT
Source organism: Sarcophaga rosellei (assembly GCA_930367235.1). Classification (NCBI taxonomy): domain Eukaryota; kingdom Metazoa; phylum Arthropoda; class Insecta; order Diptera; family Sarcophagidae; genus Sarcophaga; species Sarcophaga rosellei. The sequence goes on along the minus strand of OV884017.1, from coordinate 1,315,616 downwards.
CAAAAACTGAAATAATAGCCGGTTTGTGCGAAAAATACATATTGGACATTATTATGGCTGATTCAAGTAAATAAGAAAAAATTATTAAATATTTTGGCACAAAAAAAAATATTTAAAAACATAAGCAGCTGTTATTGATTACTAAGCCGGTAATAATTTCTGACATCGGTTATTTTAAATACGTTCGCTGCCGCCAATCAGTTAAAGTATACAAACAAAATTTTCTTTTATATATTAATGTATCAATTTTTTTATTTAACTTTATAAAAGTTAATAACTTTTATAAATAAATTATTAAAATGTATTTAATCTTGAAGTTATAGAACTTTGCAGAAGTTAATAGCATGTTTCACGTACATGTTGCCTATATTCAACGGCGCCAACTTCTAAATATTATCAACGCCTCGATGACGACTTTTTCCCTTTTGACTTAGATTTACACTGTTTAAATATGACAAAACAATAAACACATCACAAAAGGTACTATTATTTTATGACTTTTTTGTTTGAAGCACAACAACAATTTTTTTTAAAATATCATAAAACTTTAGTATTTTATGACAATATGACCTGATAGCACACCGTGTGAATACCCCAAATACGTATTTATAAAAAAGCTAACGTACACTAACGAAAAAGCTCCAACTTAGGTATGAAGTAAATGTGCGTTCATTTTTAATTCATACGATAATTTCAAAGTGTTATTGTTAAATGTCATTTTATATGAGACTCCACTGTAGGAGAAAAGTTTGTGTGTTGGATATTTAAATGGAAAATAAAGAAGAAAAAATCGCGTTTATACATACATACATAATTGGTCATTACAATCCTTTAATCAGGATTACGACCTAGCTTCTCACACCAGTTATGTTGTGTGTGAACTTTTCATGACAATTTTATTTACTCTCAGAGTTTTTGCCATAAATCTGCTGAGAGGAAGGCGCCGAAGAAATGTTTTTTTCATATTTCGTTATATTAGAGATGTTCGACCTGGGGTTCGAAGTGTGACTTACGTCTAATAAGCCAGCACACTACCTACTAGACTACGGTGTTTATATCACTTTTAAGTCGAGAACAGAAAGCGGATATTAGTTTTACAAATCGTTATATTACTTATAATGGCTAGAAAAAAAATTTATTTAATTAAACAACTTTAAATTAATTTTTTGTGTGGAATGAAGTTTAACAAACTGTAGGATGTACTACTGTCACCAATCCTAAAACTAATCTCAATGTTTATACAAATACATATATAGTACATACGTATGTACATATGTACGCTTTATTAGACCACAATCTTATATCTTTCGCACGGCAGCCTGCGATGATGATTATTTGATTTTTTAAGATGATGATAACAATTATTTGGGTGAAATTTTATTTTTGTGTGTGTGTGTGTTTTTTTTTTTTAATGTTAATGAACTACTTTCTGAATAAGCGAGCGCTATTTAATTTGGTCTGAACCGAAATATAAAATCAAATTATGGTTCAAGACCTTTCCATTGTCTTATCATTTCCATTATGAGAATTTTCTTTTTTGAGATTTATTTGTTTTATATTTTAGCTTTTACGTTATACGTAATGAATAGGTCCGACTAAATTTGTACAATCTTTCAAATTGTTTTAATCAAATAGAATTTGTCTGCGGCAAAACGATATATTTGTTATTAAAAATTTGAGATTCTTTTAAAAAAATGCTTTATCATTAGACATCTGAAGGAAATGAATTATTTTTCAATCTTCAAAGTTGATATTTTACACTTACCGGCTTTCATCATTCGCTCCCAAATAAGTGCTGGCATACAAGCCAACAAGTCCATCCAATTGGCAATTATAACTAATGGATACTGTGTAAGGCGTAGCAGTGTAGAGTAGCTCATCCAGTTCAATAAAGAACATTTCACGTTCACTATCTAAATAGGAACGTCTAACACGTATGCGCATGCGAGCCATCATATTTAAAATGGAAATGGAACCGATTTCCAAATTTTTTGCGTGCATGACTATCAAGTTGGTCTCTTTATCGATTTCAATCTGTATTGAAACAGTACCTTCACAAGTTTTTCCTTTTAGATCCGGATGTATGTATAATTTATATTTGATAGGACGAATATCGAGTGGCAAGCGATAAATTATCTGTAAATTGTTATGATAAATATTGAAATAAGAAAATACAGAACAATGCTAGTGCATAGAGTTGATAAAAAAAAAAAATAAAAATAAAAAATCATCATAATATGTTGTCGATAAACTTTATTAACTATAAATATAGTGTATTGCAACCACTAAAATAATAAAGATCGTATAATAATTTTAAAACTAGTGGCATACAAATACAAGTTCATTCACGCTTCTATTTCAGAATTCAGTGTGCAATTGTGTTAATCTTTGGTATCATATTTTGTATATAGCATTCTAATATTTCCATTTTAACTTTTGCATCTTTTAAATCTGCGGACATCATAGCATTATCGACAGCTAAAATAGTAACGACAACGATCAGGCAAATGGTCAGTAAACCAAATAAAATGGCAAATCGTTTTGGAGTACATTGTTCTACAGAAAAAAATTAAAATCTCTTTTAAGCTTGAAGGATAATACGAGTATTTAAATTTCAATTCACTTTGAGTTACCTTTAAGAGAAGTGAGAGCGACCACCATATTTTTATACAATCCGGACAAAACTTTGTCCAATGCTCTACACTAATCGCTGTCAAATACTGGTTCAATAGTGAACGGGTGGCATATTCAATACTTTAAAGAGACTGACCATTTTCAATACAAATATAAGAACAGAAAACTTAACGAAACTGTCACAGTTAATGTATATTCGAAAAATCTTATCATATCGCTAAAGATATCAACAACTTAATTTAATTTAATTAGTAATTATCGCAATTACGATACGATATTGATAAGAGGTTGGCTTCTAATAAAGATTCTTTTACCGCTCTAACACATACACAAACATACATTTATGGACTTTTATATCCACGTACATATGTATATGTATATGTATGTGTTAACGGCCACCGGTCAGAAGTATATTTTACTTAAACACCCAGTGTAATCAAGACAATATCACAACATTTTACTACCATGATTAGTGTTAGAGATTTTGTTTTTCCAATACTATACTACATACACACTATTAAATGTTTTTAAAGAAATAAAATAATTTTACTTTTTTTCATTGTTTACTATGCAAACTAATTGTTTTCTATGTTAAAATGCATGTGCATGAGAACCTTATTAGTATTAAGGTTTTTGCCTTAAGCTCAAGTCAGTTTAATTTAGTTTCATGGTATTCTTATCAGTCTGACATTAATATATCCATCGAATGATACTAGACTTTCGCCCATTGTTAGCACAGGCTAACGTGATTAAGAAATTCCGACATATCTTTTATTAGATGAATTCTAAATTCACTTTAATCGATCGTTCAAGTTCATAAATCTAATAAGCGAATCTTATACGAATCACTTTATAAATTAATTCGTTTTAAAATTATTGTAGCCAAAGTGCATTCGTGTTATGTAGCTTCATTAGGAATATAATGTATTTGATTTAATGATTTTCTTTTTGTTTTTCTAATTTAATTATAATTTATTAAAACAATTGTTATCCTGACGTTACTACATCACAAAATAGAGGGATTTTGTAAATACATACACACTTAGAAATGCTAACCAAAATGTCTCTCTTTAAGATGAAAGTAGTTATTTAAAAATTAATTTAAAAATATGAAATAAATTAAGAAAATTCTTATTATTATTGTAATTATTCTTACAACTAATAAACTGCAGCACTACATTTATCACTTACATGCTATGTATGTATGTGCAAGTGTTAAAAAAAAGAAAAGATTTTTATGACTTTTTAAGTACATACCTCTTCGGGGTTGGGAAGACCTGTTGGTAAAGTGGGAAAAGTTGGTTCACTTGGCACTGTAATTGTCGGCCATGGAAATGCTGTGGATGGAGTGGAGTGTGTTGGACTGGCTGTACTAATTGTGGAAGAGTCTGTTACTACAGGCGTTACTGCTGTTGTAGTTTCTGTTGTTGGGTTCGGAGCATTTTCGGTTGTTGACGACGTCGTTATAGGAGAAGTAGCAATTGTTGTTGGAGTGCTCAAAGTCGAAATAGTATCTAATTTATCTAAGGCATCTTGTAAGTCATCCTCCAAATTGCTTTTCTGTACGGCCAACACAATTGTCGATACACAAAATGCTGTAGTGGCCAAAGCGAGAAAAATCGCTATATTCTTAGCAGTCAGCACTGAAAAACCGGATTTAAATTTTCGTCCTTATACATGGTATTTCCATTTACTTACACGCTATCATTTTGTAGTTTTCAAAATTGAATTCTTTTGAATTTTTTTTTACTTAAACTTCGATTAATGCTTTGTTTGGGCTTGCATTTGCTATTGTGTATTACCGTTTCAAAATTTATCCACCAACTGTAAGTGAATTGATAATGTCACTTGCTTAAAACTTAAACTTGATTTGTTTTCTGCATATCATAGTTATTTTTTTCTATTTTATCATATGTTAAGTCGGCGCATGGCATACGATATAGAAATAAAATTTACGACTATTTACTGAACAACTTGATATTATCGCACTTTATCTTTCGGACTCGTTCAAATCATCGATCACCTCTTTTTTTTTATTATTTTTTGGTCTCAGATTAGAAAACTGTTTAGGACATTTTTAGACCATTGTAAAATAAAAATTATTTTAGGTAATAAAACAATAAACAATTATTTACGGATATAGTAAAAAATAATAATAAAAAAATAAAATAAAAATATAAAATAAACTTTTAAGCGACAATAATTTATAAGAAGTTAAATTGTGAAAACATCCGAAATTTTAACCAGTTTTTAGATAAAAATACTGAAACTGTAATTAAATGGGTCATACGAATTCTTCTTCTATGTAATCAATTTGCTAATAATAACTGTTTCTGGATCTGGATTCACGTAGTTCATTTGTCCTAGAAATTATTTTTGATTTTGATGATTTACGTAATTTATGTATGATTTCTTCTGAATAGGCAATATCGAATACATGATTGAAAGAAATACAAATACTGAAATACCGAACCACCTGTAATATTCTAAACAAACATATACAAATATTTTCTTCTTTAAATCATGACTCCAAGAGAATATTTAGGAGATCATTTGGAAGACCGGTTACTTAATCGCTAAACCTCAAATAAGAGTTAACCGAAATACTTGCTCATGAGAGCATGGCGGCAAATATCACCAGAAAACACTAAACGAAACTGTTACATTCAATGCCAAATAGGTTAAATGGTGTGCTTGACCTTTAGGGATATCCTACTAAATATAAGGAATAATATTTTCATATATTAGGCCTTTGAATTTTAAATTTACTCTGAGCTCTTCTTAGGAATACCTACACTTTTGCGGTGTTAAAATAAGGTGTCAGCAAAAACTTTTCCTTATTTTTCTCTTGTTTTGTGAAAAACATTCAAAATTTTTTTTGTTTTATAATAAAATAGAAATAAATTAATATAATAAGTAAAAAAAAAAAACTAATTATTTATACGAACTTTTGCTACAAATTCATGAAATTGCTAAAATGTATTGGGGTACTACGACTTTCGCTCTGTCCACTGTATATGGGTGTAGTTTTGTTATTGTATTTATTTTCGTTAACACTAGCTAAAGACTGGATCAGTTGCTTGCATGATTCTGTATCCAACAGACATTGTCAACTATGTCGGGAGATTTTTAAGTCTGGACTCATTTGTGACTGTATGTTCAGAAAAAAGGGTACCATGACAGCATTAGACCATAATATCAACCAAAAATAATCGCAATTTACTGAAAATATCTTAAATTTCGAAATTCGATAGTTCTTTCAATTAGAAATGAGCTTCGTCCGAAATTCTCAATTTCAATATCCATGATATTGAGAAAAATGCTATTCCTTGATGTATCAGTTTGGTAATGCAATTTAATTATTGTTATAAGGTTCTTAGGTGACCTGAGCCTAGTGAAGACCGTCTAACCCCTGTCTTATTACATACATATGACCAAACAATACAAAAGTTTTGAAAACAAAAAGACCCCGTATACATATTTAGTTTTTTGATAAATCTTAATAACTCGTAAGATTTAAACTTTCGCCAAAATATTGAAATAGAAAAGGAAAAATATATAATATTAGAGAAATGTTTCATATTTTTAGGATTTTAATTATGCTCTATTCATTGAAATTCAAACATGGAGGCTACTAGAAAGAAATTTATTAATAGAAACTAATTATGATTGCTTTGCCAGCCAATTGGTGATTTCATCCAAATTGATCTTCATCCAGTTAATATTGTATTTAACAGTTTCTAAAGCTTGTTGGCGAGACGCTATGCCAGCTCCTGCCTCTGGATATTTCGCAAAGAATGACTCCATTTCTTCCAATTTAGTGACGGTAGCAAAACGAGCAGTGATGGCTGGTATCATACGACCCATATAGCGTTCGTTTAAAGTGAACCGATCTACCAAATCTTCCCAGTGCTCACGAACAAATTCCCAAACAATAGGTTCGCCGACTGGATTGCCAGCAATGTTTTGTATACAAGTAAAGTAATCTTGACGGCGGACATAGTCCTCATGTTCGGCCAAGTCAATAAATCTGAAAACAAGTTTCAATGAAAAAAAAATTAAAAAAGAAAACAACTTTCAAAATCATTTCAAAGATACCTCTTTAACAGCCATGGCACTTTAACACCAGCTAAGCCATACATGAGTTTAAGTTTTTCACTTGCATCCTGTTCTGCAACAAACAATTCCCACAATTGTTCCCATTCGTTTTGTTTACCTGCGTGTTGCATGCCATAGTAATAGACAATTTCGCGTAAATCTGGATCAGGCTTATTATTATTAGGATTGGATAAAAAGTTAGTAAAACGGGAGGCGGCTTCTTTAAGACAATCGGGCACTCCTAATGAGCAAGCGGCAGTTAATATGCTTACTCGTAAACGACTAAGAGAACCAAGGCATTATTTTAACGAAATCGAAATAATTTCTACGAATAATTAACTCACTTCTTTAAATGATCATTTTCATCCACATTCCATGTCACTTGTTGGTAGACTTTGCTTACAAGTCCTCGAGCATATTGCAAATAATCCACGTATGAATCGGTAAATATGAGATTACCCTGCAAAGCTTGTAATTTTGTTGCAGCCACACTCCAAGGCACAAAATCATTCTCTTTGCTCAAATAGGTTGTCATATCGAGAGCAACTTCATAACTAACTTGATTCGCATCGGCTAAAGAAAAGACATCGTTTAGTAAATGGGCACGATCGGCAATTTCAAATTTGGCTGGTGTTGCCACAAGATCTCTAATAATCTCATGCCACATTTCCACCTCGTAGTTGACCCGATAGAATCCTACTTGATGGCTGTTAAACTTCAGCCATTTCGTTTCGACAGGTGCTGAAACAGAAATTGATTTCTTGTCAAAATCAAACCAAGTGCGTCGCACTCGAGAGTCATGATCGTAAATGTATGTTAACGGTATGGTCCAAGTGTAACTGTAAATAGTTAAACAAGTTTAAGAGATATTTTTTTATAAAATATAAACAAATTTTTGTTTCGTACTTGAATTCAGAATCATCGTACACGTTATTATAATCCTCGATGTTGGAAAAGAAACGTTTTTGAGTCAATTCGAATGTTGTAGCCGATGAACGTTTAACATTGACTACAGGCAAGCCCATTTGTTCTGTCCAAGTGCGCATCATTAATCTACAATATTTAAAGATTTAATATTTAAAATTATAATTTAAGACTCATTATAAGCAAAATACGTACGCGACATCAAAATCTAAGCCGGTATTTTTTACTTCAGTAATAAAATCACCAGTGACAGCGTTGTCAAATTTGAATTTAATCAAATAATTTGTAACGGCCTGTTCGAATTTATCAGTGCCAACAACATCTTCCAACATGCGAATAATAGAGGCACCCTTTTCGTAACTAATCGTATCGAAAATTTCAGTAATTTGGTCAGGATTTTCGACAGTTTGCACAATTGGATGAGAGGCAACCGATGAATCGTACTTCATAACGCCATGCAAAGCATTGACTAAGAACTGATCAGGCTACAGAACAGAATAGATGGATTTGAAATGTTTATTGACAAATTTGTATTCTTAATACCAATCCCCAATCGTTGTACACTTTGTTAATTGCTTTGTATTCCATAAAACGTGCGAAACCTTCATTTAGCCACAAGTCATTCCACCAAGCCATCGTTACCAAATTACCGAACCACATGTGAGCCAATTCGTGGGCAATAACAGCAGCAGTCCGCTGTTTATTCCACGTTGAACTAAAGCTACGATCATACAATAGAGCAGTCTCACGATATGTCAAGAGACCCCAGTGTTCCATGGCATTAGAAACAAAATCAGGTATGGCAGCCATATCTAAACTCATATAGGAAAATATGCTGTAAATAAAAATGTTTCACATAAGGCAAATATTTATTTTACCTAATTTGGGTAGGGGATATTCAACTTTGAAATTGTCAATGTAATATTTGGTAACCTCTAATGCCGTTTTCAGTGCAAACTCAGTCTTATCCAGTTGGTGCTTGGTAGCAAAAATGCGCAAATCGAAATTCTCACCATAAGAAGGTTCAACTTTTTCGCTTTTATAAGCAAAATCAGAAACAATGAAACAAGCCAAGTATGTGCTCATAGGAACGCTCTCTGCAAAGTAAACTTCAGTATACTGGCCCAAAAACATGGAATCCTGATCAAGGAACGAAAATATTGATTATAAGTATACACAGCGATGGCAATTCATAACATATTTATCAGATCTTACCAATTCATTCATGTTTGATAGAGCGTGGTAACCATCGCCTGATGGTCGGACTAAAGTGACTTCAAATTGTGCTTTTAAGTGGGGTTCATCAAAGCATGGGAACGCTTGTCGAGCATATGTGGGCTCAAATTTCGATGTGGCAATTTTCCTTATGAATAACGGAAAATAACATAAATAAAAAATATAAAAAAAGGTTGTAATGACCAAATATGTTTGTATGTATTTGCTATCGTCTCGGCGTCAAAAGAACTGTATAGTTGCTGTTCGAAACAGACAATCATGTATCATACACGAATTGTAATCTTGCTCAGTGCAGAGTAGAAAATTGTATTGGAAACATTTTTTTTTTATTGATTTTTAATATTCACTTTTCAGAATGGATTGGATCGGAATTAAGTGCTTCTTTCTATTTTTAAATTAAAAAAAAAAAGATGGAAGATATTTTTTTTTTTATTTTTTTTTTATTCGTCTAAAAGACAAAGTCTAACTGGGTACTGTTTGAACTATAGTGCGTGAGAGCCTGGTCATCATCTTTTTCAAAGAAATATATACCGATAAAGCCACCAGCGTCCAGCAGCGCATGTTTTCATTCAGAAATGGTGCTTATCGCTGAAGATGATTTTTCGAAGAAAACTGCTTCAGAGATCACACATCAGGGTGTATGGTTGTTTGTTTACCTTCATTTTCTTGGTCAGTCTAGTTTTGTACGAAGCCATGAAGCAAAATTTGCTAGTTAGCGGTCTACAAGAACTGTTTCAGTCTCTTATGCACGCTATTAATTTATCCACCACATTGTGATAAATTGTACGATTATGGCGCGATAGCCAAATAATCCGAAAAAAAATTTACAAAAAAAATTTAATTTTCCTCTGCAAGTGTAAAAACATTCAGATAGCAGTTGTTCCAGACTATGCAATTCAGGTCAGGTCAAAAGAAGTTGGTAATCGTAGACTTAAAGGGCTTGTCGTTCGTTGGCAGTGATGGCCTGTTCAACGATGTTCTTAAAGAAATATCACCGTTGAAGATAATTTTTCAAAGAAAAACCATTTCGTATACCTTCGTTTCAATTCATTGCAGCATGGAAAAAATTTGCAAATTTTAAACAATTTTTTTTTTAATTTTACAAAGCATTAATAAAAAAAAATACGATTAAATTTTTTTTCCTCCATTTGCAGTTTTAATGAATAAGTTTGGATTTATATATGCCTGAAAGTATCCTAAAAGTATTTGACAATTGCAGGCGAATAAACGAAATGGAAATGCTGCATGAGAAATGAATGGCAACATTTACTGTATAAAATTTTGCTGCATGTAAATTTTGCATTTTTTGCCTTAAGCCTAAAAGTACGCTTTAACGTCTCTTTAAAATTGTTAAAACCTTCATGCAATAAGAAATAAAAGAAAAAATAGTAACAAAAACAACAACATAACAATAATAACAATAAAGAAGAAGAAGTTAAATATAGATGTTAAAGAAAGTTTGGACAAACAAACAAACTACTGATGTGCGTGCCTACGTTTTATTGGCCAATTTGTAATGAAAGCTGTTGCAAGGCAATGACATCGTAAACTGGCAAAATTAATCAGTCTCTTCACAGAAGGAAGGCACTGTAGACTTAAAGAACACTTGTTCAGGACAGGGACTAACCACCTCATGTCCAATATTTGACCCTAAGTGAGTAGACTGATTCCCATGATTAAACGAGGGGATGTCTATTAAATTCTAACTGTCCGTAAGTAAGCGGTCTTCTAGACTTTGATCAAGCGGATCTAACAATTTACTCATCGCATACTTTTTAATTGAAACCTCGAGGGCACAAACTCCATATACGATCGATTGTAAGAGGCGTATACAACATCTGTAGTAGGGATCGTTGCGAACGGTCTTCTAAATTTAGATTAAGCGGATCGCTATACATATGTATATGTAAATGTGTAAATCCAACAGTCATCAGTCTAGGATGCAGTATGCTTCCTAATTAATAAAACATCAAAGTTCTATGTACATATGCTCGCTGAATGTAAACCATTTTCATTTAGTATTTTTCTTTCTAGGCAGTAAATTAAAAAATTAAATCATATTCACTCACCTCTTTTCGTTTTCTGGCGTCACATAAGTGCTGCTATACAAGCCAACAATCTTATTCAACATTTGCCCTTCGAAATTAATACCTAAAGTAACTTTCGTATTTTTCCGTAATGGAGTCTTCATATTAATCACGAGAAACTCTCTTTCCGTATCCAGACTGTAGCTGTCCACATCATAACCGTTCTCCAACGTATAAACACTGGTGATTTGTAATTTATTTGAATGTAAAATAATTTGGCTCGTCTCCTCCACAACGTCGATTAATATCTTCTCTTGTCCGGTAAAGTTGCCAGTATCGATATCTGGGTGCAAATACAAATTGTACGAGATAGGTTTTAAGGCACTGGGCAAACGATAGTTTATCTAAAAGTATATATACAATATGCATACATCTATGTAGTACATATATACAATATTATAAAAGTACTAAAGCAAAAATAAGTTGCATTGATAAGCGAATGGATATTGTTATCTGATAAAAAGTTATATCGATTCATTTCTAAGTACACAGTCATAAATTATTTAATATTGAAAATTTTAATAATCTCTTCTTCTGTATAGATCGTCAATATACATATAAAACAAAAATTCTCCATTGCAAAAAAAATTCTCAAATAGAAATACGGTGCAGTAAAAAGAATTTTTCCTTTTTTTTGGTTTTTTTTGTGTCTTGTTCCGTTACATTTTTGTTTTCATTCATTATATTCATTCGCCTCCATATCACTCGTTCTTTGGCATTTTTTTGCAGCCGAGGTATGTCTTGTTATATTCCAATTCTCTGCAACTTTTTGTCGACCGACCACTTCTATCTTCTATCGCCTTGAGGACTTTAACAGTTTTTACAGTATTTACAGTTTTTATGCAATAAATACAAGAAATTGAAGGTGGTGAATTTTTGAAGTCACCTCACAGCGTTAGTAAATCGTTTAAAATTCAAGAAATTCAAATCTCAGGTTCTCTCTGACATCATCAAAAATAAGGATTTTTAATATTTAACCCAATACGAGTCTTTCATGATCCTCAATGATTTTTGTTTAACAGTTTAACAGAACTTAGATTAGGTTAGGTTAGAGGACTTGTACTTGTCAACTGTGACAAGTACAGTACCCGGAGGTCGAATTGACCCATTGTACAACGTCCTAGCGTGTCCACCACTCGTGTTATGTGCGTTCATTTTATATATGAGTAGCGGGACCTACAGTTTAACGTCGAACCCGAACGACAGATTTTTGAGAAGCTTCTCATGGCAATTTTTACTCTCAGAGTTTTTGCCAGAAATCTGCTGAGAGGAAGTCGCCGAAGAAATATTTTCATATTTTCGTTTTGATGTCTGACCTGGGATTTGAACTTGGGCCTTTCGCCTAATACGCCAACACACTACCTACTAGACCACGGCGACGAACTTTATTATAGAATAACTTTAATTTTTATTGCTTTCATACTGTATAATGATTTTTATTTGCTTCAATAATTCAAACACTCAGTAATATGCAGCATATCCAACGACACAAAAGTATGTTTCCAATAACAATTAATAACAATTAACAATTACTAATAACAATATGTATACATACATATGTAAATATGATGGAGTAGTGCATTTTAAATTCAACTTACCTTTTCATCAGCCAACGCTCGCCTATGTCTAGGACTAATTTCACCCTGTAAGTGCGCTTCCATATAATCCAACTTATTTTTGGCATCTTCTACGGTGGCGCTTAATTGGGAATGTTGAATGCCCAGAACTACTGTAGACACTCCAAAAGCCACAACGGCCCAACACAATGCAATTTTCAATAACTTTGGCTGGCGCAACATGTTGCAACCAACGTATTTCTGTTTTTTTTTTATTAATTCTAAAACAACGTGTGGTCTTCTTGAAAGACCGTGGAAAACTATTAAAATTCATCGAAGAAATTAACAAGTTGAATATAGAATAAGTAAATTAAACACGAATAAATCAAGTAACTATCAGTTGATAATCAAAGTAAGCACGAAGATTAAATTCTCGATCGTGTTTAATAATCATATCGTTTCTATCAGCTATCAATGGGAACTATAAATACCTTTTGATTTTATAACTTTGACTGTTATAATCATTAATAGTGGCAATGGTGATTGGCATTAAGTGACGATAGCCAAGCAAATGCGAATATCTTATCGTCCATAATAAATGAGATTATAAACAGTTTTAAAAACCTAAAATTTGTACCCGTCGCTTTCAAATCTTTATGAATGTTAGCAATCATTTATAGTAAATGATATACATACTATACAAATTATATTCGATTTTTATTAATTCATTACTGATTCGAGCGCTGAATTCAAAATTTTCCTTCTTATCCTAAAGTGATATTAAAATGATTTTTGATTTAGTGATAAAATTTATAATTTTTATAAGATATATACATACATACATATATATATATATATATATGGTATATACAGGCTCTAAATTGGTGCCTTTAATAGATTCATACAATATATCGAATTATGTATTACAAATTCTACTATCAGTGTGATCCACTGATAAACTTCCAAGAACTCTAGAGTACATCAATAAAATAAAAATAACTTCTACGTGTTCGATTAATTTCGTAATTAATTTTCTTTTATTTTTTCTCAAGTTTGTGCAAATTGTTATGAAAAGTTTGTCCTTTAAATTAATTTAAATAAACGTAAAATGATCGGCCTACTTTTGTAGCCAGTCGCGTACATCTGCGAGATTATTTTCCAACCAGGCAATGTTGTTCTTAACATTTTCTAAGGCTCTAACACGTGCTGCAGTACCCGCACCAGCATTAGGATATTTGGCAAAGAAATATTGCATTTCTTCCAATTTGGTTTGCGTTGAGAATCGAGATGTTATCGAAGGAATCATACTGCCCAAATAACGTTCGTTAATGCCAAAACGTTCGACTAATAGTGGCCAATGTTCGCGAACATAATCCCAAACAATTGGTTCACCAATAGGATTTGCGGCAATGTTTTGTAAGCAAGAGAAATAATCTTGGCCACGTACATTCTCTTCAAACCAGGCCAGATCAACGTATCTAAAAGTAGCGCAAAACCGATAACTCAATCGAATACATATTTTGTTATTTTCAATAAGTTCCTCTGAACACACATACCTGCTTAATATCCACGGTTCTTGAATGGCTGATAGGCCATACATTATTTTAACTTTTTCGCTAGCATCAGTTTCAGCTACAAATAGATTCCACATCTTATTCCATAGTTCCTCATTTCCCAGAGCAAACATGCCGTAGTAGTAAACCGTTTCACGAATATCGGGATGAGGACGTACCGAAGGATTTTCCAACCATTTCGTGAATTCCTTAGAAGCTTCAGTCAAACATGCTGGTAAACCCAAAGAACATGCAGTGTTCAATACAGTTACACGCAAACGACTGCAATAACGGTAAAAATAAATAATTAATAAAAGTGCCTTTTTGAATACGTAAAAAACGTAAATTGAGTACTTTTTGAGATGATCAGCACCCACAGTCCAGCCGACATTTTCATAAATTTTCTCTACTAGAGCTCTGGCATAGACGTTGTAGTCTACGAAAGCATCGGTAAACATAAGAGTACGTTTAAGCGAGGTTAACTTTGAAGCAGCCACACTCCAAGGCACATATTGATCTTCTTTGGTCAAATATTTCATCATATCCAAAGATAAGTAATATGGCAGCTGAGTGGAATCGGCCAAGGAGAAAGCATCGTTCAATAGGGAGGCCCGATCGCCCACGGAAAATACCTGCAATGACAAACCAGTTTATTAATCTCATTCTGACTAAACATTATTTGAAAAATAATTTACGTTTGGATTTTCTACAAGTTTGTCGGCTAAATTCTCCCACATGGTCGTGGGATAATTGACACGGTAATAGCCAACTTGATTGTAATTGAATTTAATCCAATCCACAGCACGCGGCAGAGTAACAATAACTACAATTATGCAAATAAAACGTCAGCTCATTAGGAAATCATTAATCTAATGTGCACATCCATGTGACTTGACTTACTTTCTTTATTGTCGAAATAAAACCAGATACGTTGTACTTCATTTGAGGCACTAGTTTTATACGTAATTGGTATGGACCAAGTGTAGCTAATAAAAAATAAAAAAACGTTAAACGATTCATTAATTGGAATCTTTGAAATGTTGCGACAAAAGTCATTAAGAGACGTACTTAAATGGAGAATCATTGTAAACACCTTCATAGTCAACTGGGTTGGAGAAGAAACGTTTCTGTGTTAGTCTATACTGAGTGTCAGAAATCTTTTCAACTTCCACCACCGGTAAACCCATTTGCTCGGTCCAAGTGCGCATAATACTCTTGACATCAATGCCCAAATTCAGTTCGTCAAGAACCGTTAGAAAATCATCAGTGACAGCATTTTCAAACTTGAACGATTCCAAGTAATTAGTAACTCCCTTTTGGAAATTATCTGGACCTAAAAAGTCTTCCAACATACGGATAATTGATGAGCCCTTGGAGTAGGTTATTGTGTCAAAGATTTCTGTAATTTGATCGGGATTTTCAACTGTTTGAACTATAGGATGGGCACCCAAGGTAGCGTCTAGACTCAAGACACCGTGTAGAGTTGATATAATGAATTGATCTTGCATTTTCCAATCTGGGAATTTGGCGTCAATGCCTTTATTTTCAATGTAACTAGCAAAGCCCTCGCTTAGCCACAAATCGTTCCACCAATCCATGGTGACTAAATTTCCGAACCACATGTGGGCAAATTCATGAGCAATAACACCAGCTACCCTTTGAGTATTTGCTGTAGAACTCACAGCTTCATCGAACAGTAACGATGTTTCACGATATGTTACCAAGCCCCAGTGTTCCATAGCGCCAGACACAAAATCTGGTATGGCAGCCATATCTGTATAAGAATTAAACTAATAAACATTTCTTTTTTTTTCCGAAGTCTTTCAAACTTACCTAGTTTTGGCAAAGGATAGGGAATTTTAAAATATTGAATATAATATTCAATGATCGCTTGTCCTACGCTCAAAGCGAAATCGACTTTATTTATTTGTTCTGGTGTGGCAAATACGCGTAATGTGAATTCCTCGCCGATGCCTTTCGTGTCGACTTGTACCGCTTTATGGGCAAAATCAGAAACAATGAAACAACTCAAATATGTACTCATGGGGACACTTTGACTGAAGTAGGCCTCATTGTATTCACCCTGGTTTTTAATGTCCTATGTATTATAGAGAGAAAGATGAAATTATTGGATTGTGATTTTGGATTTTTAACACTTAAGGATCTTTCTATCTCACTTGAATATCCATATTGGATAAAGCATGGTAGTCACCAGAATTGGGATAAACTAAAGTAACGGTAAATGTCGCCTTCATGGCAGGCTCATCGAAACATGGAAAAGCCTGACGACCATATGTGGGTTCAAATTTTGATGACGCTATCCATCTGAGAATTAAAATAAAATGTTCATCTATTTTCCATTTTCTTGTCCTTCAGGCTCAAAACATAAAATGAAATGAAACTTACTTAACGGAATTATCTGGCTTCAGATATGATGATGAATACAAGCCAATAATTTTATTTTTCATACTGCCTTCGAAAATGATGCCCAAATAAAATACACGTGGTGCTTTGATTTCTTCGTTGAGTTCAATTACTAAAAATTCACGTACCGGATCCAAATAGAACGTTTTTACTGAATTGCTCCCGGAATTTTCCAAATAAACATTCTTAATGGTCATGTACAAAGAATGAAGAACGATTCTGTCAGTATTCTGTGTACAATTAATTGTAATCTTCACTTGACCTGAAAAGTTTCCAGTTGCAACATCCGGATGCAAGTACAAGTCATAATTTATTGGATGCATTGCAGTGGGCAAACGATAGTTAATCTGGCAAAATAACGTCAAACAAATTGAATTTGATTTCGATAATTTCGATTTTCGATTTTCGATTTTTATTTTCTCGATCTTACCTTTTCCTCTGGTACTGGCGTGGTCGTTGTTATCACTTCAGTGGATGTCGATGATTCCGTTGGTGTTCCTATTGTTGAAGTGGACGTTGGTGTGGTAGTGACAGGTGTCGTCGCCGTTGTCGTAGTAGTAGTAGTTGTGATCTTAAGAGCTTGCTCAAGTAATTCTAATTTATCTTTGGTTTCTTTTAATTCATCTTGAAGGCTGGATTTTTGTACAGCCAAAACTATTGTCGATACAGTAAAAGCCGTTAGGGCCAAGCCCAAAAATATCGTTATCAATTTTGCCGTTATAATCATGGCGCTTTAACTGAAATCAAAAAAAAAACTCCTTTTTCATCCATTGCTAACAAAAATTATTTTTTCTTTACATAAGAATTTCTTTGGGTACTTACCGTTGTAGTCCCGAATGGGAAACCGTCACTGTCGGTGTATAAGCTACAACTAAATTGTTAAAGTGCCATTGCTATCCCTAATTAACTTGGCTATAAAGTTTATCTCTCGTTTGAGATTAAAAATCTTATCAACATGACGGGTTGTAGCACATAAATCTCTGATTAGAACGTGCCAATATTAAAACAAAATGCCAATATTTTAACAATCATTGTTCAAATAACACACAATTACAATTGGAATACGAACGAATTTTATTTGTATCGATTTCAGTCTCAGATCAGCTTCATTCGCTTCGTTCGGTGTGTTTTTAGTGTCATTACTTTGGGAATTTAAAAAATTTCACAAATTTCCAAAAATAAAATGGAAAAAAATTCAGAAACTCCGATTTCGGAAAAAGAAAATGTGTACGGATAATTTTCTGTTAATGGATTTTCTACCTGGTTTTTCCGTTGGAAAATATTTGCAAAATACAGACCGAACATATTGTGTTGGCGGTTAGTTAAGCACAATACTAGAGTCCAAATATTTTCACTACGTTAAAGCCCCAAAAGAAAAATTCGATTGATTTCCATTGCGATCGATAAAGCATTGAATCCCACATAAACTCCTCGCATAATTCTTTTATATTTTAGATAACGTGTCTCTGATATTCATAATAAAACAATTACAAATTCAAAATCAATTTAAAAACAATATTTAATGAACATTGGATTAAAATGCTCTAGTCCTTCTAGGCAACAAAAAAGATATGCGATAATCTTCGTAACATAGTAAACTTTTGAGCAAGAATTTCCCTTAGAAAACCCAAGTAATCAATGAAATGTGTGAAAAGTTTTATTTCATTTCGTTTTTAACGCATGGGAAATAATTTTAATTGATTACCTGAAATTACCTAAACCGTGGGTTTCTCTTAGCGCATCATGGGACTTTCCAACGAAACTAAAATAAAATTTCCGTTTTGTATTTTCCAAAAAAAAGAAAGTAAACGAAACTTTATAATAAGAATGGAAGGATTCGGAATATTTTTTTTTTTTTTTTCGTTTCAAAACTACCTGGACTTTATAAAAAGCGAGGTTTAGCGATTAGTTGTCAGCAGTCGTCACTCATCACTCTGTGCGTTAACGTTGAACAAAACAAAAAGCATCTCATCGAAATGTGTTATTTTCTGGTGGTATCACTCGTTCTATTTTGCTGCTTGCGTGCGGTTCTGAGCCAAATGCCACTGCCGGATCCGTTAAACTATTACGCCACTCAAATTACATATAATTCCCAAGTGTATGCGAGAGCTCAAGCACCGTTTTCTATGGAAAGTGTTCTGGGCAGCAGTTTAGAAATGGCCATGGAAACTTGTCGAAATAGCTTTAAGTGGGAACGTTGGAACTGCCCCAGTTCAGATTTTATTCTAAGACGCGCGTCGCAGCCATTGTTTTTAGATTCTGAAGATTCGTATGTCAACGCTATCACGACGGCTGCCGTCTTTTACACAATTACGAAAATGTGTTCCAGTGGTATTATAGCAGAATGTGATACTTGCTCCGATAATCCCTATAACTCCCAATGTTCGGACGATCCAAAGGCTGGGGAAGAATTGCTTAAGAAACATATTCGTGTAGAATTTGCCGATGACTTTTTTGGTAAAATTTCAAAACATAACTACCAAGCCATCACAAATCTGTTTGAGAAATCGTTGGTTAAACAATGTAGCTGTGGAATTATGGGAGCCAATGGTTTGTGCACTAAAGAAAGTTGCCTCCAAGTATTGAAGCCCTTTGAGGACATAGCCGCCGACATTCGCCAAATGTACGAAGAAAGCATACAACTAAACAAGGCTCCGCAAAACTCCCGCATTATGTGGGAAAATATTCCACTCGATGCTTTGGTGTACATGAAGGAGTCACCCAATTACTGTGAACCCGATGCAGTGCCCCAATGGAACGGCATGCATGGACGCCAATGTTCTTCAGTTGAAAATGGAAATAATCTTACCAAAGAAGAACGTTCACGTTGCCGTTATCTCTGCCAAGAATGCGGATACTCAATTCAATCGAGGAATATTATCACTGAAAATCGCTGCAATTGCAAACTCACCTGGGATTTCCAATTTCACTGTGAAATGTGTGTAACAGTTCAAAAGCAATATTACTGTTATTAAAAGGATCCATTAAATCCAATTTATTCCAAATCGCTGGACGATTGTTATAAAACATACATACATACATATGTATGTATGTGTAATTTGTTGAATTATTCTTTATAAATAATAAGTGTTATTAGGTTTTAAGCAAATAAAAGCGTACGCCAATGAAAGTTATTGTTTTATGTTTACGATTGATTGTTAGTTATCGATTATTAGTTACAATCTACTTATCGCTACTGAAATATTGTAGAATTGAAATGGCCTTTATCTACAAGAATGTTTAGAAGATTTTTTCATTATTAACATCACAAATGCTAAATGTCATACCACACCATACAACAATACAAAAAAAATGTTACAGTAAAACAACGAGAGTACGAATCGATTTCTTTTTTTTTTTTTTTTTTGGTATTTTATTAAATTTTCTTCAGCTCTCTTAATATCAATTAATCCAAGCCGCAGGCTTTCCCTCCACCCGATATCCATTATAGGCCATGTTAGAGGCGGCTGCAGCCAACTCAGACCTGCGACTGGGCTCTCCTGCCCAATAAGAAGGTGCCACTTCGTACGTTTGCATCTGCTTATTACTGTTCCTGAACGCCGATATAATCAAGAGAAATATTGCCAACTTTCCCACCAGCATCGATTTCATCAATAATAACTTTAGTTTGGTTACCAGAAACGGTACTATGGCAGACTGTATTAGAAATGGCAAAATAAAAAGCGGTAATATGCGTGTAACCATTTCATATTTTTTGCTTCGACCTGTAAATGACATTAAAGAAATGAAAATATTTCTTCAAATAACATATAACCACCCGACCCGTTACCTTCATCACTGTTGTCATTCAACCAACGTCCCGTTACCAGTTCTCTTAGACTCTCTGAATCTAGGTTAACCTTTATAATGCTATTGGCCATATCAAGACTCATATTCAGTGCTGGACCCACATTATAAAGTTGAATTTTGTTATCAATTTTTGTAGCATTCTGTTTGGTTCCAGTAGTCGCCGCATTTTTTCGCTTTCGAATTGGTTTTGATTGTTGCTTTTCAGGTGGAAAAGCTGTTGTTAAAATTGTTGTTTCTGTAGGTGCTGCTTCAGTAATAGTGGGATATTCTGTAACCACTCCATCGTCATCGTTATCGTTATCGTGATCGGCTTTACTCTCGTTTTCGATAATATTTTGCGGCTGTAATTGTTGTTTGTTTTTCATATTCTCCCTTAAACTTTGTTTATATTCCGTTAAGGTCTTATTCCCCAAATAAGTGCTTTTATAATTCTTGTAAATGCCCAAGAAAATGCTTCGCAATGGCTTTGATTGCTTTTCAAAATTGGCACTATTTTTCACAGAGTCTGCTATACTTCGACCATCTCCATCATCGTCCTTATGCTCTGGTAATTTTTGCAAAGGTACCTCCGCAGCATCATGATCAACTTCTGATTGAGGTTTGTGTATTTGGAACACCTCTTCCTCTTCGCTGAAACTCCGATTTGTTGTAATTACAAGAACATAAAATAAAAACAAGCCTTTGACGAATTTCTTCATCTTATAAACATTCTAAGATTTCCTCAACGAATTACGTATGAAACTATTTTTGGTTATTTATTTCAACAGTTTATATTCACTGGAAATTAATTGCGAGTATAAGCTAAACAATCTCAAAGATCCTCTTGGTGAATGCGACCGACCAACCACTCGAATGAACACTATGAAAATGCCTCCGTATTCATTTCAGCCACAGATTTTATTAACTTGGTCAGTTGACAGCATCTCGATGCGATCTCAGTCGCATGAACGGTGTTGGTTGGAAGCTCTTGTCACACACTTACCCAGTTGCATTTATCTGGTTTTGTTTTGTTTTGCTCTCTATATTTTCTTGTTTCATTTTGTGGCACAACCGCATGCTAGAGCCATAGATGTAGAAGCAATCAAGTTCTTGAATTTCCATTTAACCGCTTTGTTTGCTTCTTGGCTAGAGAAAGAGATGCACACCAACATTTCTCCAAACGGTTGTGCACGAAAAACTTTATGAACGTATAACTAACTAAACGATTATGATCATCAAATAAATTTCAGTACTATTGTCAACTGGCAACCAAGAACTTTAGTTGCCGGAGCAAAAGTTTTTTTTTATAATCAAATTTTAAAATTTAATCTGCAATACATACAGCTGCTGTTTAAAAATTTTATAAAATAATTCATTCTAAACTACTATAAATAAATAAAACGGCAAAAGATGATAAGATTTCCGCAAGGCAAAAAGCTATTTCGGGCACAGACTTTATTCTTTTTACTGGCTCGACTGCCTAAGCATGAGTAATGCGCCAATACGAGTATAAGAATACATTTCTATTTCTTGTATATTTGTGTTCTTTCTGTGAACAGGAGTCAAATACGGACTTGGATGTGTAACTTTTGTTCCAATTAAATAAACGAGTGTTTGTTTTTTAGTTCAGTTCATTGCTTCTATTCGATATACAATATGATGATACCATTTTTTCTTTTTCTTAATTTCTTTTATTATTTTATTTTTTTTTTTTCTGTTTTATGTTGTCTCCTATCTTTCTAATCTGGTTAATCATCGGTTAATTTCTTTTTATTTTTCATAAAACGATAATTTACACAGTTTATGTTCAATTATTCAAGTATTTTTATACTTTCAACACTCTGTGATAGAAACACTTCATTTTACATTAATTACTCGTCCATACATCCATATATGCACATACATATGTATGTATACTGTTTTACAGATCAAAACAATGCCATAAAAGTCTCATTATTTGTCATAATTAATCCAACTTTTCTCTGAAGTTTGTATTTGAGAATTCAGATACATCGCTCAGACGCTCATTTAAAAATGCCATCCTATATCTTCTGGCCTAATACGATATTATCAGAAGAGTCTCCGACGTTTAGTACTAATTCTAGTTCTAATATGTTCGGAATATTATTCACAATAAAATTTAATATCTATTCGGACAGATGCGTACAATATGTGTAAAATATGCGTACGATATGGAAACACATTCAAACTTAGCCAAAGTCTACGTATAAATATTTGAAATTTTTCATTTATTGCCTTTAGTGTGTTCTAAAGTAAAAGTGAAAGTTTTCAATGCGATTGTGAATACCAAGTGACCCTTTTTTTGTTTTTTTTTTTTTTTTGTTTTCGTCGATTCAATGTCCATAGATGAGTTTATTGAGTTATTAAAAAGAAAAAATTAATTAATAAGACATGAATATTAAACGAAAGTGATTTAACGAACTTTACTTTGAAATTCAATTTGTGTGTGTGTGTGTACGGCAGGAGTCTCATAATGACGTCAGATATTAAACGCCCTTTTTAAGTTTTACATATTTGGTGGCATTCAAATTTGAACACGTACAAAATAAACTGTATGTATTTAATTTGCATTTTGTAAAGTATTAAAAAAGCACATTCTACTTCATTTGTATTTCATTTGAACTTACATCCATATGTACATACCCACTATATATGTACATACGTATATCATTGCTTTATATTCGAATTAAAAATAATATCAAGTCATATGGAAAGCATTTGAGCCGTATGCAACCGTAAAAATGTTTTATTTTAAACAGAATACATATTGCAATTTTATAAAATTTTACACAAACTCGGGTGAATCCCAAGATTGATTGGGATGATTATATAATGACGGCGATTTAATCAAAATCCTTCGTTTCCACCATTTTCTATTTTTCATCACCAGTCATCACACGTTTCAAAAGTACATAGCACAAAGCACATTTTTCGGATGTGGTCGTTTACTTATAGTATATGTATGTAGTGTATCCACAGAACTTGTCTTCACATGAAGTACTTGTGCAGCACTTCTGACCAATCGAAACTGCATCCTAGAATGTAAAATTTTATTATTTTAAAAATTTAATCTACAGTGCGATCTATCAAAAGAATTGATTGGAATTTAATTTACATATTTCATGCCCTCTGTTGAACATTAATTAGACTTTTCTGAAAATAATCTCCTGTAAGACATCTCACATGTAAGTGGAAGGGAAAAGCTTTGTTTGATTATAATCATTCGAAAGCATTCAATATGGTTACCTTATCATCATTCTTTGTAAAATAATTTGTGCTAAATATAATAAAATTTGTAAGAGAAGATTAGAACATTAAAAAATTTGTGACTTGTGTTATTTTTTCCAAAGAAATGGGACCTACAAAGTAAAATATGTGTAAAGTGACATTAAATGCATCTCTAGAAAAGGAAAGTGTTTTGTTTTGTGTTGTTCAGTTGGAGTATTTCTAATTTGAGTTCCTTTTTTTCTTAGTACATATTCGAAAATTTGTCGCTGCATACAGTCCACGGAATTAACAGTTATAACTCATATGTCTGTAAAATTTAGCATTTAATTAGAAACTGTTATTTCAATGAAAAAAAAAATAAAAAACTTGATATAATATTCAACAATAACTTGACTAGAACTGATCATGTAAACTATGATTCACGAAGACATTTTCTATACTAAAGTGACTTTTATACGAATGCAAAATTTTAACTGCCTATGATGCTACCGGCCTAAGACAATTAATGTTACTTATAAGCCATGTAGAGAAGCTAGGCCGTAATCCTGACTGAAGGGTTGTAATGGCCAATTATGTATGTATGTATAAGCCATGTAATGACTAGCATCATCATATTAAGGGTTTGTACACATTAATACAAAATCATAAACACCCGCGAACCAAGATGTTTCTTTGAAATAAATTACGTTTGAGCTGAGACATCGTATGGTTATTTTTCACATCTGCTATATGTCTTTAGAATTCATTACGCACGTGCCCAAAACTACCAAGTCATGCGTTACAATAAAACAGCACTCATTTACAATATCATTAATAAATCTTTATATTGTATAATTATGTTTATTTTTACTTTTAATAATTTATTTTTAATTATTTTTATTATTAGATTACAAATTGAAATCTAATCCTACGTTATAGCCGTAAGCAAAATAAAAATTATGATTTCATAACCGTATATTTATCAACATGTTCAGAGTAAGGATCATAGCTGGTAGCATTTAACTTGTATACATTGTTCACGTAAGGTCCATCAATATTAAGTCCAACAATCGAAATCTTATTCTTCTCAAAAACAATTGAAGGCTATTTAGTACAGAATAAATAAAAGCAGGGATGCATGAAGGAATAGTCGTTTGATTTTTACTGTGATTTGTTAAGGACGAACGGTATGACTTTCAGAAAACTTATCAAACGAGGAGTATATATTTTATAATTATTATATAATTCTTAATGTCTGTACATATGTATGTATGTTCATTCGCATCTATCGATAGCTACTATATGTACATACTTATGTATGTATATATAGTATGTATAATATTAAAGGAAAATAACAAAATTATTAATAATGAAGTTGAGTTTAAAGTAAAATATTTCTAAAAATTAATTTAAATTCGACCATCATTTAGACCTCATTGTATGCGCTACTTACAATCGCTCCATGAACTTGGCCATTTTAGGCAAAATGTGTGTCCCCTTATGGCCAATAAGTAAATTTCATTTACCGAAAAAAGATTCACCATTGTGTTGTAAACACGCATTTCAATTTTAATTTATTTGGTTTAGTTTCATTCTGCATGTTAATAATGCGACCAAACCAAATTCAATGAAACGCACATATTGAAAATATTCAATATTTTTGGTCAATCGATTTGCTTGCTCGCTTAGCGAACAGCGAACAGAAGAAGAAGTCTAGGTTTTGTGGCTAATTTTGGTTAAAAATGAAAGAAGAAAATAAGTGGCTAAAGAAATGTGTAGAAATAAAGAAATTTTATAATTGAAATGTTTGAATATATGTACATTGTACATACATATGAATGAATACTACTGACTACATAAATGAAGACAATAACAAAGTCGTGCTACCGCTGGCCATTTGCATACTGTTGCGATGCGGGTGTTTCCGATTGTCGTCAAATTCAACAATAAAAACCATCGGCGTTGTCAAAACTTCATTCATTTCATTGTCATCGTTTAACGATCAACAAAGTTTTTTTTTCGAAACCTTTGCTGTTGTGTCTTCAGTTTTGTGGATTATCTACATTCGTTCCTCCTTCTACTCCCTCCAAAGGATTACTAAAAATGGCCACCCAACAAAAAATTATCTGCTCCGTCGTTATCATGTGTGTCATGTTCAACGCTGTCGTCTGTCAACAGACCACCGACAGCGAAAATGCTGATGTTAGCGGTAAGTTTAAACAAACAAAACAAAAAAATAAATATATTCAAAAAAGTATCTCAATGCAATGATAATTTATTGCTTTTCAGAATCCCGTACATTTGGTCATCACTTCTTAAAACGTATGAGTTTTGCCGTCGTGCCAGGAGCGTTTGTTATTGGTGTCATTACCACATTGTTGGCTGCTCTAACTGTGGTTTCGATGAAGGGTTTGGGTGTTGGTGTCATCCTATTGGTCTTAGCTATCGGTCAAATGTTGTCTCGTGCCCTACCTCAAGTTCATGCTGCCGCCTACACAGCTGCTCCAGCACCTGTACCCGTAGTCTACTCGCACAGTCATACTCAACAACCTGTCTGGCTAGAGAAAGAATGGTAAAAACTACGTTCAATGGCAGCGTAAGCTTTACTCTACATACCTCCCTCGTTTAGCACATGTCATCCGAAGTCAGACTGATGGTTCACGATGATAGGCCATTAGTTCGTATTCTGTAACTGTGCTTAAATCATTGTCGTTCTACCAAAAACTAAGCTAAGTTAGTCAATTAGTTTTCATATACATACATATATATACATATACATATATACAATATATATATATATTTATTTATTTATTTATTTATTTATTTATTATAATTAATTTATTGATTTAAAACAAAACTGAAAATGAAACTTTTCGATAATTCCTTAATAAATTTAAATTTAATTGAAAAAAAATCTAAATTGTAATAAGTTTCCTTTTTGTTGTTGTTTAGTTTGAAAACATTTTCAAAAATTTCACTTTTTATTGTGGGTCTACTTAAAATTCAGAACGCCACCTTTAAACAAAAAAAAGCGTGCGGACATGCCATGGTCATTAATGTCGTCTATCGACAATTTCTTTACATTGTTGTCCGTTCTCTGATGATCGTTAAATACACCACCAATAGCAATATTGTTGCCGTTGTCTCGTCTTGTTGTCACTTTTTTAACCCAATTAAATGCAAGTTTTTTTTTGTTTTTTTTTTTATAAAAATTTTTCTTTCGCCATTTTTGTTTTGTCCTGTTTTTATTGATTTTGAAATTTGTTATAAACATCGGTAAATACAATATTATTGAAACATTTTCCAATTAACGCGATGTTCATGTTCATAGTCGACAAATACTTGCTTTTTTGTGGTAACATACATATTAAAAATGGCATTCATCTTAACCAATAACCAGAATTAAAAGCGAATGAAGAACACTGCTTTAATAATAATAATAACCTAAATTATAAGAAGAAGAATTCAAAAGTTGATCGTCAACTGTTGTGATCACTCATGATCACTGAATAAAGTCAATGAAATTAAACTCGTTTGACAATTAATTCAACTTTGGTGATATTCTCATTAATGAAGGCGAAATTTTAATTGATAAATTAATAAAAGTATGAAAGATTAATATTTAAAACAAACAAAAATTACACTTGATAGTTCCTAGCTAAAAAGCAAGTTCCAATCGTATATAGTACATATCATATTAAGAAAGATCAAGTGAATATTATTATGATTATTTTTAATCACAAATATTAATCACAAATATTGACATGACGAACTGGTATTAAGAGGACCTTTAGAGAATTTTATATCTGATAAATATTATTCTCTACATAGTCGCTAAGTAAAATATTCCAATGGTATACAGTAGTGGTATACCAATAAATGTGTTATTTAATACAATTAACGAAAATTTTCCGATTTAGGAATTTTATGTGGCAATTCATCGTTGTAGACATTTAGCATCCTGATACATAATGAGAGTATGTATATGATATTGAGTGAAAACATGGTTCGAAATTTGGCAGTCGTACATCTCATCACTCTTCGTTAGATCAGGGATGTTTGCGTTTTTCTTATAGTATTATAAGATCTTTACTCATATTTGTTAAATACGAATGGGACCTGCAATAAGTTCTTTCCGTACGTACATATATATGTACACACCTATCGTGTAAACTAGCCTTTAAAGCGTCAAGCATTGCATTGATGAGGTCTTTACATATTAATATTCTTTAGTTTTTATTTAGTTTCTATTGTTATTATCATTTATTTTTTTATTCTTATTATTTTCTGTGTTTAATAAACGTACATTATCCCATTTATTTATTTCTTCAACTACTTTTATTGTGAGTTTAAAATAAGGCCAATGGAATAAAAACAAAAACACATTACATACTTATAATCCGATATATTGTAAATATGTAGACGAGTAATAGTGAACTTGAATATCAAACTGGATGGAATAAAATCCATAAGATTCTCACTCTCTTTAGGAGAATTGTGGACGACTTTTGTCGGCTGCAATTGGGTCACAATTACACACATGTATACATACATTCTGGCTGTAACAAAAGTGTGTTGCTTTACTACTTACTTGCTTAGTTGCGTTCGTTAGAGGAATCAGATCACAAGGAAAACCAGGTGAAAGAGACAGAAAGACAACAGTTAAGACTATGTTTGGTTGCAGCAACCAACAAGAATTTTAATTGATATTCCACATTAAACAATAGCGTTGTGATTGAATCAAAAGCTAGTAAAATAAATATAAAAAAAACAAGAACAACAACACCAACATTGGAAACTGTTGAGCATAAGAATGTTGCTTAAAAGTTGGTAAAATAGAGAAAAGAAACAGCATATTGAAGCAAGAAACTTTCTTTTTCTTCTTTCGTCAAGAAAATGTGCGGACCCAATGACGATGCTTGATCAGTAGCAAACAGAACGTGCAACATACCAGTTGCAGAAAAATAAAATCGCTTTCAAAAGCAACATTTTAAGCAAAACCGTATGTATTTTCTATAAACTGCCGAATAGTACAGATAATTTGTTTGTGCTCTTTTAAAATAGCTCAAGGAAAGTAGTGTGTAAACGTAAACGTAAACTTTTAAACAATGAAGCGTTTCAAGTTCCCTTTGCATGTGGAATTAGTTCTACTGGCTGTGGCTGTACTTATAACGCCTTCATATCAATCTGACCATCAACCCGAACAGCTTGGACAACAACCAAATGGCACAGACACAGTTCAAAACGGTCGCAGTAGCGCCTCTAGCGTAGAATATCAAAACGAATTGACAAGTTCAGCACTGTCTGCAGCGATGTCTGTGCCATACTTTCGGGCGTCAATTCCAATGCGCATTTATGAGTGCCTGTGTGAATTCAGCACTTTGCGCTGTACAAAGTTATACGTCTTGCAGAAAATGGAAGACCGCAAACAGTGGCCCAACACTGGCAATATCACCAAAGATTTTCTCAATCAGTTCTTTGGCGAAGACGAGCAAATGGGCAGTTTGGTTACCGATCGATTTAGAGAAATGTCTGACAAGGACTTAAATAAACGTTTAGTTTTATACTTTCAAAGATTTTTCAAAAATCGCGATATTAAATTGCGTTTTCTGCCTGGTTTAATGGTGAAAATTGTGCCAAGCAAAGCAAATAAGCTAAAGTTTTCCCTCAAGAAAAGTATGATAATGAGCACCATCTCGACAGGCAATCAAACATTCTAATCTTTACGATTTTTATTGCATTTTAAGAGACGAAACGTCATGCGGGTGAACGAGGTCGTTCCAGTAACGATGGCCTTAAAAGCATTCTCAAGGACAGTGGATTTGTCGACAGTAGTATAGAGGGTCAGGATAATGCCAGTTTTGAT
The DNA here is from genome assembly GCA_930367235.1 of Sarcophaga rosellei. Taxonomy (NCBI): domain Eukaryota; kingdom Metazoa; phylum Arthropoda; class Insecta; order Diptera; family Sarcophagidae; genus Sarcophaga; species Sarcophaga rosellei. Next base: position 1,286,221 of record OV884017.1, on the reverse strand, counting down.
GAAGATGAAATCAAATCGAAAAAGAAGGACTCAAAAACTCGTAAAAAACACAAAAAGGATAAAACCGACTATAAGACCACCATGTTACAAATGGCTGTACCCGTTATGGTAAGCAGAAAGAATATCTTCTAGGCCAATTATTATTAAAGAATCTTTTATTTGTCTCGCTCACCAGATTATGCCGGCCATACTGATGGGAACGTTTCTACCCTTCATCCTGCCCGTACTTAAAATGGCAACCCTGACGACAATGATAATGAATAACACAGCATTTATGGCTGCTCTAATCTATGCGGCGCGCACTCATGTCAATTCCCAAGATGAACAGCCAATAAATTATAGTTATGCTCACAACGGGTACCATTAGAATCAAATCGATTAAAATCAAACGATCTCTCCTCCTGTCTTCAATTTATTATAATTTTAGTTTTTCCGGGTTAGTTTTTCATTATTGTAATTTTGTTTTGTTTTGTTTTTTTCAGCTCTCTTAAATAAATACAAATTAAAAACAAACTTAATGAAATGAGCATGTTTTAAATAAATAAATGAATTTATGTATGTATTTCAAAATTAATTCAACAAATCTTGTTCTACTATTGATTCCGCGAAATCTTTCAAGACTAAACATTCACAAGAAGTCACATATTCGACATTAAGAAAGAAGAATTAATTTAAGAGTTTAAAACAAATTCGTATCGTCCAGCCAAAATATTTCATTTAATTGAATACATACTTTCGAATGTTATTAATAACTCTATTCAGACACTGCGTTTGTTGTTCATTGTTGGTCTCTATTGCAATACATAACAAGAAATAATTGGTATTTGCATACTAACAGGATTTGATTTGCCTTCACTATCTGCAAGCAAAGAAATGAAAACCGAAAACTTGAACAGGCGAAGAGTGCATTCTGTTTGCTTTTGCTAAGTGAGTGAGCTCTGTGACTTTCACAATCATCAGCTAAATCAGCTAAAGTAGAATTTAAATGCGACAATGACCTACTTAACGTCAGACAGGTTGGTTGTTGAGTAGAGTGCTAGTATTAGGGTTGTGATATTCTATTTGCTAAAAGAGTATCTGATCTGTTCGACATACATATACAATTTGTAACTGTGTTGCACGAAATAAAACTCAAGTAAAATATGTTTGTGTGGGTACAAGGCTGCAAAATAGAAAGAAATTATTGTTTTTATATGGTGTCTTAATTATTATTTTATTTTATTTTTATTTATTTATTTATTTATATTCTTTTTACACTTTTATTTAACCTGAGCTGATAACCGCAAACTATTATGTATATTTATGTTTGAATGAAATGCTTACGTATTTGTCAATTTCATTATTTATGTCATCTCCTTAGGCTTGTCAACTATTGTTTGCGAATTTTCAACCTATAAACTCTTGCTACAGTTAAAAATTTCTGTTTTATTGTTCTTAACTCGGTACGCACAAGGATCGCAACAAAATTTACTTGATAAGATTATACTATCCGACGACACTCGTATTATCCTGAGTTACAGGTTGTGAGCAAAAATGGTGCCACCAATATTTAAATTGTTAGATGCACATATATTTTCTCATTTTTAGGACTTACAGACTGATTGTACATTAAAATCATCAATCAGTATAAATATGTATATGAGCGATTTAGAACACCTTAGATTTCTTTTTCACATCATAGCATTGAATGCTCATAAATTTCGAGTAGATATTTCGAAGAAATCTAACAGAGTACATACATATATAGTTTTGCAACCGTCCTTAAAAAACATAAATACATATGTATACTACATTCCATATTCTCGTTAAATGGTTATGTAGTCCATTCTTCCTCTTTCCTTCAAACGAATCTGATCATCTTATCTCACTGACACACCAAAAATAAATAAATATCAGACACGATCGTTCCATTAATGTTCTTACATTTCTTGTGTCATATCTAACGAAGCTATTAATATCAACTTTATTGGCAGAATAATACTTACGAACATTGCTGTTTGTATACTCGTATATTTTTGTGTATCTGAGAGCTTGTATTTAAAATAAGCAAAAAAAATAATTGTTGTTTAAAAAAGGAAATGTAGAAAGATTGCACAAATTTGAATATTACTTCACAACAGTTGTGAAAATCTTTAACACATTGTCTCGAGTAAATGCGTAATTTTGATTGTACTATATTTACCTGTACATATTATAAATCCCTCTCATTGATTATATTATTTCAAACTACAGTATTACAGTATTATTATTAAAAATGTTAATGAGATACTACTGATCGATCGATTTGACATAATCGATTGAGACAAATAATAATAATTCCCAAGCAGCTGATATGGGCGGACGAATTACTTTTCTAGTTTTAACGATTGAAGTTTATTTTGAGGTTTACATATTTTTCACGTGCTTATCAAAACTGGTTTCTTTTATACTTTTGAACGCTTGCTATTCAAATCGATAGGAAGATATAAAATATATTGCATAATTAAAATTTTAAATTTATTTCGTGTTTATCTGGACAGCAAACGTGCTTAAGAGAACAATTTTTTTCAATTTTTTTCAATTTTTTTTTTTTTTAAATTCTAATATTCTAATATTAAATATTTCCAACTGATTGGGGGTTTAATAGCTACCATTTTTTCATTAAGATGACGACATCGTAAAATAATTTCCTGTTTTAAAGAATCTGTTCTCTTCCGTATTTATTACGTAATGACAAGAGCCCGTTAGACCAGATTTTAAATTTATTGTTCGCGCCTATCCATGCTATATTTCGACGATTAAATCTGTTACATTCAACACATACGCTTGTGAGATATTAAATATTTTCGTATAATTAATGGTTTATAATTCCTTTTTTTTTCAATTTATACTCTTAATTACTCTTAACTGGAATTAATACAGGTTTTTTTTCAATTTTCCATTTTTTTTTGTTTGTTTTATTTTTTTTATGTATAGTGTGTGTGTGTGTGTGTGTATAAATTTTTGGTTAAAATGTATATCGAAATGTACAAATGCTTTAAATGCATCTTAGAAACTAATTACCACCTAACAGATTATATAATTAATAATTTGTGTTGAGACTGTTTGGAGAGGTGGAAGGGGTTGTTTAGAAAACTCTCACCATCAACTCTGACTCTTACAAGGACACTACATGGTATAACCCAGTAAAGAATTAATAATAAAAATAGAAATCGAATCAATGGCAGCATACTCAAGGCGTTGTTTGCTTGCTTTTATAATAAAATATGTGATCACCTTTCAATCGTTAAAGTTAGAATTAAAATTAAAATTAAAAATCAATTTGTATTAGACTAAAAACTTAAAGGAATAATAAAAATAAACTTAACAAAGCTAGAACCTCTGCGCAAATACAAATTATGGAAATAAAAGGGTGTACGTTCGCACATATACGGATAATACACATGCATAAATATGGATTAGTATGTGAACGAGACTTGATCGAGAAGAAAGATTTTCAGAAACCAACTAACTAAATAAGAAGTCTGATGGAACAGTCGAAAACAATTGTGCTACTTAGTTATCCCTATCAATCTGTTTATATCATTTCCTCTCACTCAGTCTCAGTCTCTTATGTGCAAGCAGTACTACACCTATGCTATTACTAGTGGGATCTCTCGCAGAGAGATTGAAGTAATTATTCCTCTTTCTTTTCGATTATTTTTGTTCCCATTCGGTCTTCCATTTGAACATCTTTGTCATCCCAACCCCAGACCATCGTTTCCTCATTGTCATGATCGAGTTTTGATAGCATTTCGGGGGTTATGCGAGAGCCAGAGTTGGAGGTATTGTTGTTGTTCATGTCAATGCAGGAGGGATGAGAACCATCACCAGTACGATCAATGCGTTTTAAAAGCATTTCTTCGGATACGGTTTTCAAGTCGTAGGCTTGACCTGAAGAAATCAAATCAAATTAATAGGTTAAGTTAGGCAAAATGCTAAGATATAATTATACAGAAAATGCTTTACTTACCTATTTTGGCCATTATGTTCAAGAAGGCGGTGGTCCAGTTATAGTAGTAAGGTAGCTCAGCTGCTTTGTAATCCCAGGGGAATACATGATGATAATTATGCCAGCCTTCACCGAAAGCAATTATTGATACCATTTTGTTGTTAACCGAACTGATATTCTTGTCATATGGTTTCATGCCATAGAAGTGAGCAGCACTGTTTACCAACCAAGTACCGTGCAACGACAGACAATAACGGAACATGGAACCAACAAAGAAGCATACCTTAAGAGAAGAGCCCAAATAATAGTAAGGGAACAGAGCAGGCACAACAAAGCAACAAATAGGCATAATGAAGAAATAGTATCTGCAATTGAGAAACAATACTTATTGAAGATTGCTGTTCAAAACTAAACTCGCCGTGTGATGAAACTTACTTCTTTTGGAACATAACAACAGGATCGGCCTCCAAGTCGCTCATGTCGATTTGTTTACCCTTTTGTTTGACATCAGGATGTTTTTTGCACATCAGCCAACCCATATGGGCAAAGAAGAAACCACGTCTAGAGTTATGGGGATCGGCATCGGTATCGGTGAACTTGTGGTGTACACGATGATCTCTTGTCCACTCATAAATGCTATTCTGGAACGCTAACGATTGACACAACATGAGGAAGATACGCAAAGGTAGACGAGCCTTATAAGCGCGATGAGACCACAAGCGATGTACACCAGCCGTAATACCCATGCCGCCAAAGAACACAACAAAGTAGGCTGTCGAAAGAAGAATCAATAAAATTTGTTTACAAATTATTTATTTGCATTCACAAATCTACTTGAAACTTAAATTTAAAATTCATTACGCCGTGCAAGCTAAACGCCGACAACTACACTGAGCAAAAGTTGCCACATAGCCGCTATACTACTACTAGTATGTACTTACATAGTAACAGATCTATATAGGCATTTTCGGCAAAGACCAAATACACTCCATAAAAGGCAGCACTATGCAAAATGATGAACAAGAGTACGTTATGCCAGACAATTTCCATTTCATAGGGTTTCGATTGAGTTAACTCTTGCTTTGTGTTCGTACCGCTCTTTACCGCTGACACCTGCGATGGTCTACTTTCGATAGCATTGTTGCTAACCTTTTTGACAACTGGCTCAACTTTCGTTGTAGTGGCTTCCGAATTTACCACTGGTACACTACTAGTTGCCGAACATGATCCATTACTAGCTGTTGTAGTTTTGTTATTATTGGCGTCTGCATTCGAAATGGTAGTTTCAGCCAAAATAAAAGTACTTCCTATAATATTGGGAGCCATCTGAAAAATGAAAAATAAAAATTCAATTAAATTACAATTTCTTCAAGTGTAAAGCAACACAACACAACACAACACAATTATGATTAACTATGTGTGAATGAAAACTTCAATTAAGATTCTATAAATGCCTAACTCTATGGAATACAAAATTGTTTTCTTATCGTCGTTTGTTATTCCATGTAACAAATGTTATTTAAATGTTGCGAGCATTTCAACATTTCAATTTGCAAATTCTAACTGCATCAGTCTAGTTATTTCAAATGCACTCTCAGTAATGGGTGTTGGTTGTTGCCAGCTGTTATTACGCTGGCACACTTATCGTGCCGTTAGATTTAAAGACAATATCTTGACATAAGTTCCATTTGAGAATGGTCATCTCTTCGCCCATAACGTGATTGATCTTTAATTCGGCATCATTAAGCTATTTCATTAACATTAACATTTCCGATATTCAATAATACAATCAATAATGAATACGCGTCATACTATTAACCGATCGAAAGTGAACAAGACAAGCAGGAAGTCAAAAATATCGAAATACTAAAGAAATACCCATTAACTATTAATTATGTTTGCGTCTGTATTGGATTTGAAATATTTCAAATTTTAATTTTATTCAGTTTTGATTTCATTTCATTATTGATACATAGATATGAACTGGAAAAAAAAAGACGAGCTCTTGCTATGATTTTTAAGTTTTAATTTGAATCCATAAACCCGTATCTTATGATAGCCATACAGTAGTATTCGGTAAATGTTTATTTTGAAATATTCACATGTGAATTTAATAAAAGAAAATCTAAGAGATTTTTGTACTACGATTAGATTAAGAAATCAGACGAAATGCTATAAGTATATAATAATGTACGTGTAGATTCTGTAGAAATAATCCAATAACTCACTCAAGGTCAGCATTTTGAAACATAATAATGGGATTTATTTTAAAAAGTATGTTTTTTTTTTCAGTTGAAGAGCAATTTAAATGAAACGATTCTAAATATTTTAATTATGATTGTATTGGTATAAAAGTACAAGTACTAAGACTCTCAAAATGAAGCCAAGGTGATCACCGTTATGAAAAATTAAAAAATAAATTCATGTGTTAAGATTGTTATTAGATTTGCATGTAAAATGTTTATAATCATTTGTAAACTCTGACTCAGCTGCTTACTTTTTATGTTTTACACAATTATTGAAAGAGTTTTACGGCATGTCCATTTGCATGTCGGCCTGTGTTTTCTTAAATAAATAGTTTTAGTTTTGACGTAAATTTAATTCTTTTTTTTTTTTTTTTTTTTTTTTTGACAATTATGTCAAAACTAAAATATTAATATTATTATACAATATCTTAGTATCAGTTTAATAGTTCAGTCATAATTATTGATCTTGATGCATGTACTTTATTGTGCATTAGAAATTGTAATGGCATTGAATCAACATACAATTGCTGTGGTGTATACAATTGCTGTGGAATGTTCCTTATGACAGCATCAATATAAAACAATATGTTGTAATTTATTTTCGTTATTATTATAGCAGACTTGTTTGTTTGATGCAAAAAAAAAAAAAAAGATACAGAGGGAGATCACCTCGTCAAGATGAAGTCAGGGCTACAGGCAGTAGCTGCAGCAATGCAACAATGTGTGTTTCAAATACCTGTCTGATCAGTCTGTGTACACACAAACTTTTAATTGCACATAAACCTGTTGACCGCAGAATTGTGATGCACTTGAATATGTTTTTGAACTCAGAAAGCAACATTAGATTCTATCAGTAAGACAATGTTTGTTATTGAAGCATGTTTTTTATTCGATAAAGAACTCGTTTATTTAGATGGAATCTTAACTTGTCTTAAATTGCTAAAACTGATTCTTATGCTTTTTTGATTTTGTTAAGATTTTAGATTTTATGGGTTCTTCCGCAAACAATTTGCATAAACAACTGAAATCAATTCGTTCGTTCGCTTTTTTTATTTTTTGTGATTTTTTGTTTTTATTCAAATAATTAATTTGAAAATAAAATATGAAAAGAATTAATGATTCTATTATAAAAAGATTTCGTTTAGCTGGTTAGTTATTTTATGCCAAACTCGAATAGGTTTTAACAATTGATCGATCAAGGTTATTTGAAAAGACTCACGATAGACTGACGATAAGAAACTAATATTTTAATTTTAACCCTTTAAAAGACAATATAAAACAAACGATATTCTAATAAAAAATTTAAGCCCCTTAAACATTTGGACAATCATCCTATAAGGGTTAATAGAAATCTGAATTTTTCTGTAGTTTTATGGAAAAACAATGAAAGAAATATTCTATTAAATTATACAAGTTGGTCAATTGTGTTGTATGTATATACAATGTATATACGCATAGAGTCACTTAATTATGTAGTTTATACAGGTATGGGCCAAAAGATTTTGGTTCTACCAAAAATTTACATTCACACACAATTTAGTTTACATACATACATACATACATATGTACATATATAATAAATCAATGTATGGCATAATAATTATGAAGAAAAATACGTTTTTTATTGTAATTAAATTCAAAATTTATATTCCGCGTTCTTTATTTAGACGACTAGTTGATTGGTTTGTCATCGTTTAGGAAATCATTAATAATGCTAAAGCACGTTTCTCTTTTTTCCAATTTTTGTTATTGTTTTTTCTTTTGTTTTTGTTTTTGTTTTTTCCTATGAATTCCTTCTTTCATTTATAATATTTATTATGTTTATACATACATACGTATACATATGTATGTATGCACATACTAAGGGTATGTATGAATATTTTTAATATTTTAAATATTATCATTATTACCAATTATTGTTATTGTTACTGATGCTTTGCTTTACCTTTTTGCTTGTATTGATATTCAAAGCCACATAACAAATAAAATGTATGTATGTATGTATGTATATCTAGGCATACTAAAATAGGATCGCATAATGTTCGATCGTTCTGCTATGAAAACAACAAAAATTCTTTATAATAATTACGATCATGGCGATTGATCATTATGAGAATAATGATGGGCAAACCTTTTATGGTGTTAGCAAAAATGTCATCACGTTTAGAAAAATGTATGATAATGAATTATTTTTAATAAAAAAGAAAAGAAAATTAAAATTTTAATTTCAGTTATTATGTGTACTTAGCAGATACGAAAAAGCAAATTTTCGAACCATAAGTGGAAACGAGGAAATTATTTTTTTAATTTTTTTGTAATGCTGTAAATGCTTTTTTTTCTGAAGGATTAAACAATTAAAACAATTCTTATTTTTTACAGCTATTATTGAACATTTTCTTTAGACAAAATCTTGATACGGCTTCATAAACTGCATTATTAAATGAAGAATTCTTATTAAATAACTTAATTTTTTCCTTTCAATATTATTGATCTAATCGGAATTCTGCTTTTGAACATTTAGTTCAAAAGTCAAAAAATCTCTTTAAAATATTTGCAGTTTAGAATTGATTATGCAGAAAAATTTGGAAGTTTATTCCGAATGATTGTTTTATTGTTAATAAAAAAAAACAACTTATGTATACAATCTTTAAACAATTATATATGTATACCCTTTGCCAGTATAATATTATATTGTTCGTATACAATTAATTACCTTTTGCAATTATTTTATAATCCTTAAGCTTTTGTAATCCTTTACGAAACGCAATTGAACGGCGTTCTTGTAATTTTTTGAAAGGAATTCCAAATATAAATATTTCCTTGATTGTCGTTAATTTCCTTTTTTTTTATTGTTTTCACAAAATACAGAGCGTGTAAAAGAGTTCTTTAATTAATTTTTATTTTTTTTTTTTTTTGTTATTGTTACACACTTTTTTTAAATATTCATTCAGCTCATCATTTCCGAGCAGGATATTAATTGAATCGTTGAGGTATACGCAAGTAAAACTTTTCTTATTTCTATTCACAAACTTGAAAATATATATATATATATATATGTATTGTCTAGATACATATATATTTCAAATAAAAAAAAAAACAAAAAAGTTTCTTTTACTGAATTATTCGTTAAAAAATATATTTTTTTTATTAATCCGTCCGTGTATCGACTTGTATTTAATTAGAGGTTCTTGCCAGAGTACAATATTTTATATGCTAACTGCACGAAATCAGTTTGCAAACAATTTAATTTCGCGTAATTACACCGAATTTTAAAGACTGCACGAAATATTTCGCTTGTTTGTTGCTGAGAATTTTGACTGAACCTGAAGAGAACCGCTGTCTGTTGTTAGCCTTTTTATTATTAAACAAATGAGTATCAAATAATAAATAAATGGTTTCTGTTTATTTGTTTTCTTTCGTTTCGTTTCGATTCGATCCGATTCGATTCGATTTGCTATTTTGTTTAAATACTCTAAGCACAACTTATTAATGTTTTGTTTTTGTTTTAGTGTTTTTTTTATACTTTTCTTAATACAATTTAACAACCTTTTTTAAAACAACGACAGCGACAACGACAACGTCGATGAACACAACAATTTAAATATGAATATGAGTAGAGCTGAGTTGAGTTCAGTTGAGAGCGTTTTGGGTATGCGTTTGTATCACTGTCACGTTAACTGTGAACTGCACGATGATTCGATGTGAGCCCGGGGTTTTCTTAAAGTATCGACGCCTTCATCGACCTGGGGTTAACTTTAATTTGTCTAATGCTTTGGTCGCTCTTCTCTTATTTCTGTTGTTATTGTCATTGTTGTTGTTGTTCGTTTTATTAGTTCGTTTTATATTTCATTTGCTGGTTTGTATTCTTGTTGGTTAAATCTAATGGCAACAAGTATTGCATATTCTGGCCGACTGTTTATGTTGGTTAATAGTATAGTCAGCATAGTTTTAGACTTTAATCTTGTTATCGTCGGTCAAGATGATCTGGTTAATATTCATACATTAATTTATTCGCCTATTTCATCGAATCAAACCTTTTTATTATATTTATTAATTTTTTTTTGCAATATTTTGGTTTAGGGCATGTCAAACACTTGTTCGCATAAAATTTATATTTTCAAAGTTATTTTCTATTTTTTTTTTATTCATTTAATTGTTAGTCAAGTACATTGTCGGTACCTATCTATGGTAACACAAAAAATAAAAATACCCAAAAGAGAAACAGTAAGTTAATAAACATTAATATTTGCAAACATTTTTTTCTTATTTTATATTTTTAGAATTGTGGTCAAGAGTAATTGCTTTAAGCACATCATCATCCAGCATCTTTGTACATAGTCATCATCGTCGATATCATCAACATCATGGGCATAATTAACTAAATTTTCTATTAATTATTTTCAAAGCCTTTTGGCAACGAAATCGATTACTGAAGCTTCTTCAAAGTTCATGGCAGTACAATTTTCTGTTTGAGCACAATTTTCCAACGATAACATCAATGGATACAGAGACTTATGTATGTATGTACATATGTTTTAGAATTTTAACCAGATCTAGTATTATTAAAGAGTAACTACCTTATGAACGACAGCACAGGTACTAACTTATTGTAAGGGAATTGAAAAGCAAATAGGTAATTGGACAATCTGTGACATACTCCATAATATTTCTTTTTCTATTTCTATATAAAATCGTCTTGTCCCGTGATATCAGTTTAAAGTCGTGGTTAGGTCATGGCGGCAGTAACCGTAAAATTTATCATTTAAAAACTTTTGTAATATCAATTAATTTCGAACTCTAATAATTTGGCTTAAATTGTGGTTTAATTATTATATTTATTTACTAACTGTAAGCGAACTTGGTAATACGTACATATATGCAATGCAATTTATATATTTACGTATTAACAAGCCCATTTATTCAACATAAGGTACATATTTAAAATTAAGGGACGGTTCCTTCAAAAATCAACTCAAAAACTCGAAAAGGACAATAATTAAATGGAAAGTCAAAATCAAAGCTTTAAAATCATGGCCCTTGAAGTTATGGCCAAAATGTGTCAATATTTTATCTTTGGGGTAAAAAATAAACTTTTATTAAGGAGTGTCTTTCACATTTGAATAAACTATTGGAGTATTATTTGGCACAGTTTGCGCTTACCAAATTCTAATGCATGCAAACTAATGTTTGCTCAAAATCGTGTCTTTATATTGATTACGTTTTTCCGACAAATATGCCTTAATGTTATTGAACTCAACTGAAAATTTTTATAACTTTGAATTTTGTAAATTTAAAATCAAAATGTACTTTAAAACGTTTTATTTTTCATGAAATAATAAAAAATATGCGTATGTATCCCTTATTTAATACATAACCGAGAGGTCGCGAAGATCTACGCTTATTTATTCTGATTTCGTAGAACGGGCCAAATAAATTTATGGTTTTACAAATTTACGTTTGCAGAAATTGTGAGCAGAAAAACCTTACAATGTCTGCTTGCAAAGGCAAAGCTCGCATAGGAATATAATTTGATTAAATAAAGTCCAGAAACTAGGAGAGACACAACTGATTCGACCCGTCCGTTTAGCATTAGCAAGGTTCGAGGTTAACTTTTTGAAAGGACATAATGTATGCACACATACATATGTATATTCTTTGTTGCTATGAACGCTATGAACACATTCTAAAAGAAGGGATTGAAAAAAGACAATCACTTTTTTAAAAGGGATTGTAAGGCCTTGAAATATGAAAAACCTCAATGAAAACTTATTAAATAATTATATATTATAGAATTATCTGAATAAACAATTTGTTATAGTTCTTATGATCTTTGTTTTCAATTTTATGGTCATTTCACACTAATTGACGTTTTATTTGCGAGTATATTTACAAACTGTTGTCCATCAAGTCAAAAAATTCAAACAAAGATACAAACAAGATACATCTTGAAATGTAACCACATTATGGATGAATGTATGGCATGACAAATAAAGAAAAATTGATGTTTGTTTGTTTGTTTGTTTTTCCATTTTTTCATAGCTGAATTAACACCAAAAATACAATACAATACAATATCCATTAATACCAAGATAGAAGCTTAAATCATATGCTTAATTTACTTGTGACTGTGTATGTATATACATATGTACATATATAATACAAGTAGATTCATTAGGGAGGAGCATATGTTTGTAAGATTTCTATAATATTTTATTTTATTTTTTTGTTTTTTTCAATAATCCAGTATAGAATTGTAGAGACTTGTGAAAATTAAAATATTAATATTAATTAATATTAAATATTCTATTTGCAGCCGCAACAGCCAAATATTTCAGTGTAAACAGTAAAATAATTAATGAACAGATCTTGTCAAATTTCTATTAAATGTTTGTAGACAAATATTTACAAATCAAATCAAATCTTTCATTTTAGTTAACATCCCCTTAATGTCCATGAATGTCATTAATTGTCTGTAGATACTATATAGACATGTCATTTTGATAATTATATGTTATTCTGTTATTAATTTTCTGTTTTCTCCCAACTTCTAAAAGTACGCACGACCTTGATTTTCTTCATTTTTCTAAGATACTTAAGGTAAATATAAAGAACAACGAATCTTCTTAAAACAAATCTTGAATATGTCAAGCATCGCTGCATACTTACATTGTTAAAACTTTAAGTACCCGTGAGGAATTCGTGTTACCAAAAAAAAATTTAGGAATTAAAATCTGTAAAACATGCATATGATCATATGAAGAAACGTATGTATGCACATATGTATGTACGTACGTATTTATATTAAATACACATACACAGTTAATTGTCTGTGAAATCATAAATATTATAAATTTAGTAGTACAGGCGGACTCATGTTCGAATTTAATTTTCAAATATGTAAAAATTAAACACAAAATGTTAACAGAAACATATTCTAGTTCAGTACTGCGGGATCTTATGATCGAGATATTACAGCGTGTCCACATACAAATGTCGTTGTCGTTTATCGAATGTTGTTCTTCAAAGTTTCGAGATGGCTTTCCGTAAAACGCTGGCGTTATTCGCATACAAATTGCATCAGTATTTCATGAAATTATGCTTCATAAGTATTTTTTTTTTGGCACAGAGCAGAAGGACGGGCAAAAAGAAAAATCGAAGAGATAAAACAAAAGAAATTTGCAATTTGAAATACCTTCTCTAATATAGGAAAATAATACTTCTAACTTCAACCTTTTCTCGTGATACTTTTTCATTCATCATTATCATCGATAATAAAAGATTTTTCTAAATTTGCATTCTCATCTCGAATTTAAAATTGACCTCCAAAGTTTTCCATCATATCGTTTTTATTTATTTATTATTATTATTATTATTATTATTTCTTTTCTTATTTTTTTCAATAAACTGGGTCAAAACTTCGACTAACCAACCAGTTTAAAGATGTATGCAAATTTTTTCACAAACATTAAGCAGACGAGCCGGATATGACATAAACAACGAACATTAACTTATTCTTTTACACATATTCGACTACATATTGGCACGTTCTTCGCATAATTAGAATTTTTTTGTTTTATCTCAAAATCATTATTTGAAACAATAGATAAGTTATGTACTGTATTATAAGAATTTATATTGATTTTTTTATAAAATAGAATCGTATCTTCTTGGCTTACGTTTCACATTCAATTCATTGCAACTTTATCTGTTCCATTTAAATTCCTCTGCTATTTTGGAAGCTTCTGTCTTGTGTGCCTTTGTGAAGCAATTGGAAGAAAAAACAAGACAAGTTTATGACTTTTAGAGTCTGTCTAAAATCTATTGGCATTAATCAAAAAGCCGTTCTGAAGGACAAGCGGAATTAGAGTCTGTAGATTTCTTGTTCCCTTATTGCCAAATTAGTTAATTCAGGGTCAATATCGTAAATTATAAATGTCGCTTAATATATTCTAATATTTTTATTTTGAATCGAATTTTATAAAGCATATTATTTAAAATTAATAATGCGGAATGCATTTCCAAAAACAAAATACACAATATACATATCTACATACATACATACATACATACGAGTATATACTATAGAATAAAATGTTTTACTTCTAAATCAAGGTTACAAAATTAAAAGATAAACCATATTGGATGAATGTTACTGATGAAACCCGGCATTATGGAATAAACTGCAGTATTCATATGCATAAACATATATTTTATGTACATATACATATATGTATGTAAATTGTATATACAATGTATATATACATACATTGAAAAGCATTAAGAGTTTAATTTTAAAATCTTGCTTGAAAGCTTTGTGGTGGTGATACTATAATGATGTAAGAATGTAAAAACATATGTATGTACATACTTATGTATGTTGGTGTCAGGTGTGTGAAATTAGAATATATGAAGGAAACAACGACAGTGTATTTAAAAATAATTATTACTTCCAACAGGGCATTTCCTTTTGAATTATTCTATTCAAGGAGTTCATAATGTTCAAAAGCAATTCTATTTTAGTTTGAAATTTGACGTTGCACCCATTAAGCGATACCAACATTAAACCAATAATGTTGAAATACTCTTTGTAGGGTATTTGTATGGCCTCGTTTAATTTGATGGCGACGTAGAATATCTTTGTTATGGAACAAATGTTCAATTTCCATTAAACTGATGATTTCAGTCTTTCCTTTTCTACAATGTATACTTCTACAGCTTAATGTTTTTAAAATCTATACGTTCAAGGTTTTCTTAAATACTGCATTATTTTGCTATTTTACCTAAGTTATGGAAAAATACAACAAAAAAAATGATCTCTCTATAAAGACAGAGCGTGGGTTGTTGTGTAAATTCTCGAGAAATCTCGGTTAAAAAATTTTAATCCTATCTACTTGAGATAATATCGTTGGTCTTATATTGTCAGCCAACTAGAGGTTTGCAAAAAAAAAAAATTTACTTGAGTTAAATAAAGATCATTTTGCCACTGAATTGATTACGTGTAAATTGATTCTCTGATCGGAAAATTATAATTCCCAAATACTTTTTAAAGGCTGTCTCTATTATAAAACTTATGTATGCATGTATGACACAAGAGCATTTTAAATAAATATTAAATTAAAAAAAATATCACAGGAAGCCAACAATGTCACACTCATCAGACTCATATACGCAAGCATACACATATTTCACGCAATGAAATACATACATACATATTATATAGTACACATGCGTGTAGTTCAATTTGTATTGGGCAAAAACAAAAAAGGAGAAAATACTGGGTGAAGTCACAAACAGTACAACAAATAAATATTAAATTATTAAATAAATTTAAAAAAAAAAGAGAACGAAAAAAAAAATAAAGAAAAATATTATTCATAACGAAATTAACAAGTTCATTAAATGTTTATTTAGACTTTTTTAATGGTTCCACAAACAAAGAAACAAACAAAAGAACAACATAGGCCATCAATTTGGTCGCCAATAGATTTTTAAAGAAACACAAATATTGACACCTGAACTGACACTGACACATAGTGTTTGTTTGGGCCCAATAAATAAAATGAAATGAAAACTTCGTATGCCTATGTGTGGAAGTGAATGATCGTGGTATACATAAGTACATATGCATACGCGAGACAAATAAGAGTTACAAAAGCCTAGCAAACTAAGAAATTGTGAAAATAAAGACTCAAGTAGAATACTTCAGAAAAGCTTTATACATATGTACATCCATATGTGCATATGTATGTATATGGTATACATATGTACGTTTGTATACTTAAATAATTTTAGAGAACAAAAACAAACTCCAATTTGAAAAACAAACTATAAACGAGGGCGGTACCAAAATTACTCTGTCTGTTGTTAGCGATATCTTGATTTCTAGTCTAAACTATCTGACTTCAAAGAACAACTATAATCAGCACAATGGCACTTTTGCAGATAAGGAATAGAAAATAATTTGAGAAAACTAAATCTGGTGATTTTATACAATAAGTGAGTGCTTACAGTAACTAAATTGTTCATTTTCAGCTTAAATTGTTTTTTTTTTTTTTTTTTTTTGCAACTTAATTAATTAGTCGTATAAGTAAGTAACTGACAGAATAGCGATAGTCTAGGAAATTATACTTGCTACCACATTATTGTTTTGAATGAAATAATTTCATTGTATTTTCATGAGTTTAATTTGAATAAATTGTAATTTGGTTAGAAAGAAAGAAAACATATTGGAATACAAAAACCGATTGGAAAACCAAAACTGTAAGCCTGAACTAAATTATTAAACAAATTTTATTTCTTCGTCGCATGAATATAATAAAAAAGCACGTGATTGATTTTTATAATATATTTTCAATTTTATTTAAAAAAAAAATTATTTTTTATAAAACCGTAATGAAGTATGTACAATGATTTGTGAATAAATTTCTATAGAATTTTATTTATTTACTTATTTTTTAAGATTGAGTCAAAATGCTGTGTCTCACCACAAATCTTAGCTTGGAAGTGACTTGCCTTCAAATTGTCTCATAATAGAAATTTTATTCTGAAGCTTGATACGAAATAGAATGCAACACCAAAATCCAAGAATAACTTATTAATAGAAGGATTATTGCAGAAATAAAAATAAAAACTTTTACGATTGAATTATTTAAATTTACCTTCTTCCAATACAACTACTGCCCAAAAAAATATAATAGACACTGTAGCATACTAAGATATATACACTCAGGTCTCGTTTTATGCGATAGATGCGTTCTAAAAAAAATCGCATAAATTGAATTCGCATAAAACGATACTCTAGCTTCATATAAAAATTAATGATTCGTTCCAAAATCCTGAAAACCCGCATAAATTCCAATTTTAATTGAAAAATCAAAGCAAAATCGAATAAAAAAAATCAACAAATATATATTTATTTCATTTTATTAAACAATAATAAATAATATATAACATACATACATAATTGACCATTACAACCCTTCAGTCAGGATTACAACCTAGCTTCTCACACCACTCATGTTGTGTGCCTTTATTTTATACTTGAGTGGCGGGATTTATTTACTCTCAGAGTTTTTGCCAGAAATCTGCTGAGAGGTAGTCGCCGAAGAAATATTTTTTTTTCATATTTCGTTTTGATGTTTGGCCTGGGGCTCGAACCCGGGCTTTTCGTCTAATAAGCGAACACACTACCTACTAGATTACGGCGACTAAATAATATATAAACAAAAATAAAATATTAATTCAATAATTACAGCAAAAAGCAAAATTATTCAAAAATAATAAACTGAAATCTATAGTTATGAATGTACGATCAATCATTCTGTATCGTTTTGGAATTGGTTCGACGTCACTTTTATCATTACATACCTATCAGGTAGTGCATACTACATATGAAGGGGACTAGATTAACGAATTTTTAGAAAGTTCAATTGTTTCCTTTATTGAAGGATATGTAGTCAGTTATTAAACTTTGTGACTTTGGTTTTTAAGTTGCCTCTGCAACTCATGTTATCCCGAAAACAGATCAATAAATTCGCGTACTCTTTCAGTATCTGGGTCCATATTAAGAATAAGATTTTGTAAATCATTAACTTTGTTGAGGATATCACCAATTTGTTTTGCTCTCTTCACTATTTTCTTTTTTCTCATTGCCATTGACTAAACTAATAACGTCGATATCGGCTAATGGTTTGTCAGTTAACAGTTCTTCTACATCATCCAGCTTCAGTCAGTACTTCTAGCAACACAATTTAATTTAAAAATGGTGAAAAAGTTTAAAAAGTATCATAACATTTTAAAATCTATAAAAAATCTAAAAAAAAATTCATTTAAAATCGCATAAATTCGCATTCGCATAAAAAAAATCCGCATAAAACGAGACCCAAGTGTATATATATATATATATGTATATATAATATATACTAATACCTGATACGGATTTGTTCGAATTGGTAATTTATAGGTAATAGCCTCACGCTTAAGCAACAATTGGATTCAAAAAATACTACAGTTGGTCGGGTGTTTCCTGTCTCCATATTTCAATAACTCATATGAAATTATATTTAAAACAAAGCCAGTTTATTTAAGATTTAATATTATTAACAAATATTATAACAAACATTTTAATATTGTTATTATTTAATATTTAATATTATTAAAATTACATACAATATTTCGGTTGAATGCTTAAAAAATACATTCGTGTGTGGAAGCCCTCTGCTATCACAGTGCTTGTCAAAAATATCAATATCTAATCAAAACATTTCAAATACATTGATCACCCACCCTCACATTCTATATTACAACGATGTAAAGGTACTTGGAGATATTTATTCTTCATACTTACAGTGTAAAGATTCAAAATTTTAAATCAGCTTTTGAATTTCTTTGAAGTTTTTTTCGTAATTTTATAAAGCAAGTGACAAAACGAATAAAACGTATATTTTTTTGTTTATTAATGACCAATCCAGTTCAGTAAAAAGGAAGTTAAAATTAAAATTATATACAACAATAAAAAATATATTTTATTTTCATTATCAAGGATACGGTCAAATAGTTGTTACAATTACGCTTTTGTACTTAAGTTAACAACAATGCGAATACAACAATGATAACAATTGAAATAAAAATTCATTATAAATTCAGCAAAGGTATAGACTCGACTAAAATAACAACAACAAATATGGTATGGAATGAAAACAAATAGTAGTACGTCGGTCGGTCAATGGCATAAAGTACAAATATTGTACATATGAGCTTGGTAGCTCCAAACATCGAACCATATCGATCGTGCAATCTCAACCGTCAGTGATGATGTGACTCTTATCACGGTGCTTGACAAAAGAATATCAAACAGATGTGTTTTCAACGTTAAATTCTAAAACAAATTGATTTAATATTCATCACGTTAATCGATTATGATTACTCATAATAGTTTAATTTGCGAAAATAAAAATAAAAAATAAAACCATTTTTCATCCTTCTCACCAAATTTAATATGAAAACAAACAAAAAATACTAAAGAAAAACAATTTAAATAACATTTAATGTGTAGAATGTTCAAAACCAAAGCTTTTATTATAAACGATTTTATCTCAATAATGCAACAGTTTTTGAGGCCTTTCAGTTAGCTTTTAAATGCATAAATGTATGTATGTATGTATGTATGTATATGAGGTTTTTATAATAGGTCTCGCATAGCTAAATAAATAACCATTATTCGTACTAATATTTCGAAGTATACCAGAGTACATTTTAGCACTTTTGCGTAAAATAAAATAAATAAATTAGGAGTTTTACATTTTTCAGACCACGTTTTAAATCCTTCCACTTGTAAAGGTCGTTCAGTAACAACTTTATTCCGCAAAGACAAATAATATTTATTTTTCAAATATCTATTAATATTTAACACTTATTAAATATGTTCGAAATATTTTCATTGTATTTGAAATCATTTCAAATTGAAAAATAAAACGTTTATACTAGTACATATATTTAAGAGGATCAAATAATATTCTCTTTAATTATTTCTCTCATCACTTATGTACGTACATCATCATCATCATCGATCACAATTGCGGTATATTGAGTTTATCATGATATTGGCAACATTTGAAACTTTTTACTTTTTAATCCAATGAAAATTTTTAGCCTGACCGCATTATTCTTTTGGAGCGAAATTATATTCGGTTTATTTATAACATATCGCTAGTTTATATAAACTATCCTGTTTCTTAGATCATAACGTAAGTAATATAGCTTAGCTGTGTACAAGAAAAAGAGTTTATTTTTAAGTATACCTGGGTTCTTACCCATTACCAATAAACATTTTATTACTAAAATGGTGCAAATCTTGTTGTTTCCAGATGAAATAAACTGACAACAAACTTTTATTCTAAATGCTCTGGTTCTGATCATCCCTATACATATTAATGAATTAACATCAGCATGGGTAGCTAGTAAGTAAATAGAGTAGAAGTTTGTATTAAAATACAAAATAATCGATAAGATTTTCTTCAAATTTCAAATTTTGCTTCAAATAAAACTATATCGTATGCATCATAGTAAATAATATTGTAAATTATAATTATTAAATATGATATTAAGAAGAAAAAGTAGAAAACTTGAATTATTTATGCTTTTGATATTTTGCGTTAAAGCACATCTATCGTGTACGGTATCAGACCGCCTGGTTTGATCTGTTGTAAAATTATTGTTTCTTTACTTCTAATTCTAAATGTAATACTTTTTATATGCACAAAATCTTTGATGTTATAAATAATATTCTCGTTTTCTGTTTATATAATGTACATACCTACATACATACATATGTACATACATACATATGTACGTATTTTAGCGAATCGCTTTACTTAACTATGACTCGAATATTTCCGCATTTTTAATATATCTTTTTCGCCACATTAATTTACATAAATTTTATGAACGATTGGTGAATATATTAGAAATAAAATTGATTTTATTCATACCAAAAAAGAGAATCACACGTACTGATAGGAACATAGAAATAAAGGGGGAATTTTGGTTAGTGTGTAGATCAGAGTCGTTATTGACAGGGTTTCTAGCTTTAAAGTTTAAACACTCGCGGCTGCGATTAATATTGTATGTGTGTGTGTGTGTGTGTGTGTGTATAGTTATATACATACATATGTATATGCTTGAGTTAAATAGAACTAATGAAAAATTATTAGAATAAATTCATAACAAGTAAAGAGTTAATGAATTTATGAACCACTACAAGTTTAGCTTTTCATAACTGGGGATGATTTTTTTTTATTTTTTTATTTTAATTTTTTTTTTTTGTTCGAAATTCGTTTTTTTTTTTATCGCTGTTTGCTATATTGGGCAACGCTTATAAAACATGAAATTGTAAAGATAATTTTAATATACAACATTTATCGTTGTACACAGAATATTAATATGAAACTAATAAGTCTGTTATTAAGATCCCTCTCCTTCGATTAAGTTTTTGATTTTTATTGTTTCTCTATCAAACCCTATTTTTACATACATACATATTCAAACGCGGTGTCCTCATATCGACGCCTCCGTTCTATAACATTCTAAGTCGAAAAAGTGTGTTTTGAGTTATGAGCTCTCAAAGTTTTCACGCGACATACGACTATATGTGTATTCTAAGTAGATTTTTCCCTATAACTTCGAAACGGATTGGCGCATCTTAATCAAATTTTGACAGTATTTAAGTTAGAGAACGTTAAACATTAAAAACGTTCTAAGTACACTTAGAACGTTATAGAATGGAGGCGTCGATATTATAACTGTTTGTCGAAACCCTTGCATCTTATAATATCTGAACATTATGGTAGCTGTTCCCGTTCGCATTTTAAAGGTTAAAAATTCCAGTTTAATTTTTGAACTATTTCTCCGCGACACTGTTGTTTAGTATCCCAAACAAGTCTTCAAAGGGATTTAACGCGGGTGATTGGACCGGCCAAATTTATCTTGATGTGTAAGGGTTGTTTTTTTTTTTTTTTTCTTATTATAAGTTACAGTCGTAGACATAAGTCGTATTAGTAGCATAGAATCTAAAAAAATCAACATCAGATTTCTTAAAAGTGAGAAAATACCACAAGAAAGTTTGAAAACGGTTGCTTATGTTTTGCGTAATACTGTACATACATTCTTAAAAAAAAATTTTGAGAAAATATACATATTTATACTATTTCTCTTAAATGAATTTTAAGGCACATAGGACCTGTCACAAATCATCTTCCTCCATATTTTTTTGATTTTGTTCTATTTCTTTGATTTTGTTTTAGATTCCATTAATGGTGTACTGTACGCAGCAGATTGCAAGAAGATAGGTAGGTGATCTGTCGTTCCCTAAAAATAACACCCCTCTGTGAACGCGCCGTGGAATTTAATTTTTAACACTAAATTCATTTTTGGAAATTCTAAATCATTCGTATGTGGAGCAGTTCTCTATTTTGTATTTCTCCTTTTGTCTCCTCTGACATTCTGAATAGATGTTACAACACTGTAAAATGTTTATGTGAAAAAACTCCTACTAAAAACTTAATGGTTTTATTTATCCCTATAACCAGATATTTCAAATGTTTACATTTATAATTTAGTAGCTTTTATATACACATCTGCTCAAAATAATAGATACACCTTATTCTAAAATATTAAAGACACGTTAACTGTAAAAATACATTCGAAAACGCAGCGAGAACTATTTTTTATTATAGTTCCATCTGAATACATCTTTAAAACAAAAAATTTTACAAGTACATGCATTTATTTAAATATAAAAAATGAAATTCCGGTGAATCCATAAAAATTGTTGCTCATAATAATAGATACACTTGACTTATTTATAATTTTTTTCATAGTAAATTACATTTTTGAGTGATTTTTCATTGTGTTTATGTGAAACGGTAAGAATAATTTAATTTTTATATAAAATTACATAAAAATCAAAAAATATTTTAAAGAAAATTGAAGGAAATTATCATTGAACTGAAGGAGACGGAAAACTTGTCCAAACCATGAGGAAT
The DNA here is from genome assembly GCA_930367235.1 of Sarcophaga rosellei. Taxonomy (NCBI): domain Eukaryota; kingdom Metazoa; phylum Arthropoda; class Insecta; order Diptera; family Sarcophagidae; genus Sarcophaga; species Sarcophaga rosellei. Next base: position 1,263,464 of record OV884017.1, on the reverse strand, counting down.
TACGGAAAATCATTGAGAAAGATGTCGAAGAACTTAGGAAAGCCTTTACACTTTGTGTAAAATTCATTTAGCAAAATAACATGGAAGAATCTCGTGGCAAACCTAATAAAACCAGGTCAAAAACAAAAAGACGGATAAACGTATTGGCAAAAAATGACCTCTTCAAGTCATATGATGCTATTTCTGCTTGGATTTTTATTGAAAATAGTCCAACAACAATTCGTCGTTGACTTTTGCAAGCGAATCTTCCAGGAAAACCTCGCTGGAAATTTTTTACTAATGGGTAAACAGAAGGTATTGTGTTTTCGAAGGTATTTTTACAGTTAACGTGTCTTTAATATTTTAGAATAAGGTGTATCTAGTATTTTGAGCAGATGTGTATGAATCTTAGAGGCTGATATTCGTAAGATTTGGATTTGGTTTTTATGTGAGTAACAATAGGGTTAATAGCAATTTTATTCACAATAAGCACACACATACTAATATACCATATAGCGTTACAGCAGTGATTATTTAAAAATCTGTGGGATAACTGTGACAATCTTCGGAGATAAGATTTTATATTAATTCGCATTTATTTAGATTGTGTCTTTAAAACTTTATTATTGTATATTTACGATATTCGACGTTATTATTTATATATTTACGATATTCGACACATTTCCCCTTCAATATTTTTTACGCTTCATTTTAAAAAAATGTTCACTGTAGTAAAAAAACTAAAAAAGTGTTTTTAAACTTTGTATGAAGTAAACTTCAATTTAAAAGAAAATTTTCACAATTTTCGCAATTTTCTTTTAAAACCAAAAACTCATTTGTGGCCGTTGCCTTATACATACATACCATATATTTTATATCTTAATCTACGGGCAAATTTCATTTTTACTTCTTCTTTTTTTATTAATAAATAATAAATTATTAAACAAGTTTTATTAGATTAATTTTTAAAACTATGAATAAATATTCTTGACATTGATAGGCCGGTAGTAAAAATAAACAAGTTCAAAATCAAGAAGAATTAAAAAAATAAAGATAAATATTCTCTTAAAGCAAAAATAAAATGCAAACTATTTTCATTGGCCAATATTTCTAAGGACTTTTGAAAATCTGAGTTTTATTTTATTTATTATTGCCATTATATTATATTATAAAAAATAGAAATATTAAAATTAAATAAAAACAATATTCGTAAAAAAAAATACCGTTTTTATTTAAAGTTGTTTCATTTCGTTTTATTTTATTAATTCTATTTTAGTTTCAGTTTTTTGTTAGCGATCAAAAAAGATGCATTATTGATAGCGTCGGCCGATGTCAATATTGTTGACCTGACAACAGGTTAAAAAAAGAAGTGTAAGACAAAAACAAAACTCAACGATAATTTGGAAAAAAAAAATTTAATATTTTTTATTAAAAACCAGTATTGGAAGTTGGAAGTTTGCATATGTTTGTCTGTATGTTGAAACACACTTTAATACCGTTTCTTTTGTTTCCCTATTAATCACTCGAAAACAATAAACGAGTACATACTAACAACAATAACAACGAAAATAACATAATAATTTATGAAATAAAATATCAGGAAATACATTTTGACAGGGTTTTAGTTGTGCAAAGTAGAATAGAGTAGACAGTGAAACAACGATTAAAAATAGCAACAACGATTATAAACACGGCAACAAGTATAGTTCGTCCCACATATCTAAGGTCACTTTTGTTTTGTAGATATATATCTCTTAGAATATAACTTTATCATTAGGTTCCTTTCGAAGATTCATGTACTTACTTATAGCAAATACTATATTAATATGCTTTGTTTTTGCTATTGTTTTTTGATTTCTGTTACGTAGTCCATTATTGATAAGGCCAATCTGTTTATTTTCATTTTAATGGAATGGATTCATTTGCTTACCTTTATTAAAAATTGAACTAAATATTATACTATGTATATGTATATACTATTTTACTACTCATTAGCACCCGGTGTGTGTGTGTGTGTAAATATTTTAAAGCACAAGTAAAAAGAGATTTTTACAGCATTTTATTAATTAAAGATTGGAGGAGAAGTTTCCATTATTTTGTGGATAATGGTTTTTGGCTAGTAAGGACTGACATTGAAAAGCTAAATATTCGTCATAATCGTCAATGTCATGTTGAGTAAGTAGTTCGCTAGAAGTAAAATCGTTGGATCTGTCAACTGAAAGAACAAAGTTGTGAAAAACAGCATAATTTGTTAACAATTCCCTCTAAGTTGCAATTCTTAATTGACGAGTTTTACTTAAGGCTTTAGCTCTTAAGCCTTACAAATCCGTAGGCTTTCAATATCATTTCAGTACTTACCCTAAATAGAAAACACCGTCATATTTCGGCATTAAAATCCTCAGCAATCTGTAGATCAATATTTACATCAAACACTTCGCGGCATGTCAGCAACTTATACTAGCAATTATTGATGATATAGATACTATACAGTTATAAGGACACACTATACTTTTAACAGAATATTTTACTGCGAAAGAATTTTCCTAATTCTATAATACTTTCTAACTTTTATAATATTTAAAAAAAAAAGAAAACCGATAGACAACAATACATCACGTAGTCTTTTTATAATTAAGTATTGATTTTAATTGATTTGAATACAATCGACGTGTGAGAAGGAAGCATTCCCCTATTAAAAATTTGAAAAAATCAAATAAATTCATTCAGATACACTTAATTCTGATCTTGAGTTTTTAAATTAACAAAATATGAAAAAAGAAACCCAAAGGGTTAAATGAATATGACTAAGTTTTGCTGTATCTGAAAGACCGTTCAATATGTGTGCGGATCGTATCCAATATGTATGCGTTTAAACCACATTGTGACGTATAAGCCACCACGATACTGACTGTTTACTACAAAATGTGTGTGTGTGTTTTTTTTTTTGGCAAACCTTTTTTGAGTTTTTGTTATTACAAACGCACGAAATACACTAAAAAAATTTGCATAGACAAATTGAAAAACCCGTTTTTTATAGAAATAGTAAAATTTTAAAATATACTCGAAACTAAATTTAAATCTGGGGAATCTAGAATTGACAGACAGTTAGTTAAACATGAGCAAAGTTTTTGAATTTTCTAAAATATTTTATTGTGTTTACTATTATGCTATTTTCATGGGTGTAATATTGGCTTTTGAATTAAATTTGTTTTTATTTCTTTTTTCCTTTGCTTTGTTTTTTTTTTTTTTTTTCTTTGCAACTTCTCTTTCATACAATAAAGCATTAACATTGACATTGACTTTGACCGACAAATTCAAGAAACCAAATTTTAAACAAAAATATTGGTTCGTATTCACTTCAGATAGACATCGAACATTAACGCATATAACAAATGCAGTGCTATGCTGAAAAGACACTGGAATTATTGAAATTGTACAATAGAATTTTCACTTTAATTGTCTAGACCCAAAAAATATATTTTCATTCGTGTTGAATATCACGTCGAATTGTATTAGAAACAATTTGAATGGAACAAGTTATTCAAATTAGAACATTTACAACTGCAACCAAAGTATGTAATAGCACCACTTAGAATTTGAAATATATTCGAAGTATATAAAGTATAAAATGTAGTTATATCAGTCGCCGTGGTCTAGTAGGTAGTGTGTTCGCTTATTAGAGGTAAAGCCCGGGTTCGAGCCCCAGGCCAGACATCAAAACGAAATATGAAAAAAAAATATTTCTTCGGCGACTTGCACTCTCAGCAGATTTCTTGCAAAAACTCTGAGAGTAAATAAAATTGCCATGAAAAGTTCCTCAAAAATCTGTCGTTCAGAGTCGACTTTAAACAGTAGGTCCTGCCAATCATGTATAAAATTAACACACACAACAAAAGTGGTGTGAGAAGCTAGGTCGTAATCCTGACTGAAGGGTTGTAATGGCCAATTATGTATGCATGTGTGTATGTGTGCATGTGTTCTAATTGAACTTATCTGAATAGAAATATAATAGCATAACAGGTATAGATTTGATAACAAGTTTTATTACTATTATCTACACTGTTTTGAGCAGCTCTGAGAATTTACTCATACCAAATTTTGCTACCAATTTTAAAGTTCATTCCATCAATCTCACATTGCGAAACATTTTGCCAATTCTGCTCCAATAGAAAACTTTTACCTTTCCTAGTTTCATTTTTCAAGTTTTCGCTACAATATACCATCTTTGCTGATTTGGCTCTTGATTACATATTGAACTTGTTACCAAATTTCGTATATCCAAAATAGAAGAATCTACAGTACATATTTGTTTATCGCACCGTCATTATCGAACTATCATCCATACTGTCTTTTGTTGTGGCAGACTGTTCAACCATAAAACTTTTTACAATATACATCAAGAGATGGTAAGCTTACTTTAGACAATTGCTCCCTTCAGTCGTTCCAATTGTTGACATTATAGGACCGAATGAAGGATTAAGCTTAAGAGGAGCAATTACTCGTGAATGGTTCCCTGCCAATGCCACGAATCATTCCAACCGTCTATCCTCTCCTGTGCACCGTATTAACCGGTACAACCGGTTTCGCTTCAGATCTGGACAAATAGATTTGTAGATGGAAATTTGGTCCATAAGTTAATTTTTTTTTTTCTTTTTTTTTTTTTCCTTCCAAACAGTGGAATATTCAACCTCACAATGATTAATCGATAAAAGTGTAACACTGATATTTTAAAGAAAATTATTTAATTTTTGACAGATAAACATCTTTTTTGATAAATACAATGGTAAGTTTAAACTTCCAAGAGGTATCATTAAATGATAACAAAATACTTCTTACAGAAGAGAGTCAGTAGGTCAAAACCTGGACAAAACAATAAAATAAAGAATAATTTATTCCACTTTTTTCAAAACCGTATTGAGAATTCATACATACAATAGTTTGCAAATTTATTTTTGCCGCCTATGTCCGTCTGTCTGTTGGACGAACAGAATTTTGAACATTAATTAAGGTGCTAATTATTATCTTTCCATAATAGGTTGTTGTTGCTGTGTAACTGTATATCTTGTGATTTGCTATTTAAAATTGAATCATTGACACACATACAGACAGGATTTATAAGATAACTTTTGGCAGTGTGCATGCGTATCTAAAGAGATTTAAATACGAGTACATACTGCGCTAAAAACGTCTTAGTCAAAGGTTTAGATCAAAAAACATCATTGACCCTCTTCGTGATAAATAAAAAAAAAAAAAAAAAAAAACATTGGCTAGTTGGTTTCTTGATGTGTGTTTTTCTATTTACTTATTTATTTATTGTTGCTTTAGATTAATTGTTTGATACATTGGCATGCTGACTGGTTGTCCGTCAGTGTGTGCGAACGGTTAGATGCGAAGCGATTGAATTTGCTTCCTCATTGTTTAACTGCCTTTACCAAATTCATGTTTTTTTGTTTTTATTTCGATTTTATTTCCTGTCCATCTTTTCGTGCCAACATACATACAAATGCACACACATTTAACTGTACTATTCGATTTCTATGTATTAAAATTGTTCGAAACAAATTCAATACTGATAGATAGGTGGCACTGACCTTTCTGCAATATTTAAAATTTTAATTTTTAAATATTATATTTAGCATGTAAGTGGTACAAGACTAAATTTTAATCGTTAATAATGCGAAACGAAAAAGTATATTTTTTCTTGCAAATACTTTAATTATCTTTAAGCGGTATTGAAATACATCCGAACAATACATATATTTATTGCCTTGCATTGGTTTGTGGAACACAGGATTGTCGTCACATAAATTCATGCTCTGCTTCAGTTTCATTCATCAAGTTTTTACAGCACAGCAGGTGGCAAGCCTCAACTGTAGAAAGTTCGAGGATAATAAGGTTTGCTCATTTGCCTTTGCCGATAAATACGACCTTCAGCTGCTCTACTACTCTTTTTCAAGAGATGGCGCTGCCTGACTTCACTCTCATATGATCTGGCTCCACCGATCTTCCTTTAAGGCAGATATGTTGTTTAAATCTCAGTCTGTAATCTGAAGTAGGTCTTTTCAATACGTTTTCGACAATCCATTTCATGGTTTTAATCGAAAAAGGAGGCTGGCCTTATGGCATGAAAACCCGTTGTGGTCTTATACCTATCTTTGTAAGGTTTTGGTATGAACACCATGCCTGCTTCCTTCCAACGTTTAAGTGTATATTCATAGGTTAGGAAAGTGTTGTAGATTCCGATAAAATGAGATGGACATTGTACCATCCTCATTTTATATGAGAGCCGGGAAAATTCCATCTGGGCCTATTCTCTTAAAGAGAGAAAAGCTGTTAATAGCATTTATTTACAATATTTATGGTAATTTAGGAGCATTTCGATTTCTGGTTTTCCTTGCTTGCTTAACTGATGACGTTTCCGTCACTCCATTCCATCCATGATATGAGTTTTGGATAGAAATTTATTAATCTTCCATACATCATAGACACTGACCACCTACCTGTTAGTTAGAGATTTTGTATCTCCTTGTGAATAGTACTAACTCTGTTTTCGTACGGTTTACTCTCAGTCATCATTGGTTGATCCATTTCGGTAGCAATCTCAGCGCAGATCACTGTCACGTCAACTGCAAACGCGATAATCATGCTGCATGCTCTTTTCATGGTATTCAATGTAATGTCAAGGTCGGGCTTCCATAGTGAACCATTTCGTATAGACATGTTGTGTCGCAAAAAGAGTATTTGAACCGAGGGAAGATCTAATATAGACGTCGACAATTCTCTCAAACATCCCTGAAAATTTTAGCTCTCTAGAGTCAGCTGGTCTCGAACGATCGCGCTGCATTCGTAATGTATGTAATGTAATGTTTTGTCCGCAAACCCTGTCATATAAAAAATATAACACGACTGTTATACTATTTAAATAATTTTATATTTGTACGATTTGATCAAACGAAGTGTCAACCTCTTCTCAAGATAATGCTCTTTCAGAATGTCATCAATTATTTTATATATTTCAATTAAATTTTGCAATTAAGAATAGCTAAACTTGAAAAAATTAGAAAAAAAATCATGTTTTCCAATTTTACCCTATCAAAATTCATAACATGTAAGTTTTAACCATATGTTTATGTATAGCATTTTAAAGTCTCTTCTCTCCCCTTTCCAAAAAACTTTGGATTTTGAAAATAGGTTAAAAAATATTTGGGTAATCAATAATTTTGTGTGAAAAGATCAAAAAACAGTTTTTGTCAAATTCAATAAGTTTGGAGGATTCGAGGAATATAAAAAAAAAAGTATTTTTGAGTTCTACTCAACCTAATGAACAACTTAGGCTATGTAGTTACTAAGGTGTATTTTCACTGTCGCACCGTGTAATTTATCAATGTAAGTATCTCTCCATAAAGTTACAAATACATAGCAGGTACTATTCTAGCATTCTGTTGAGCTACTGGAACATTTTTAATATGTGCTCAAATCAATAATTCATCATTTAGCGGTAATCGAAGGATATTAAATTTGTTATTTCGGTGTAGAGCCACATTCGTCAAATAAAAACATTTATTTACAATTTAGTACTAGACGTGATTTGATTTTTAAAAATTGTCCATGCATACACAATTTCTACACATTCTATTTCCATTTCACCGCCTCCATTCTATAACGTTCTAAGTGTACTTAAAACGTTTTTAATGTTCTTGCATTTTTAAATTCTACGTTCTCTAACTTAAATACTGTCAAAATTTGGTTAAGAGGCGCCGATCCGTTCCGAAGTTATAGGGAAAAATCTACTTAGAATACACATATAGTCGTATGGCGCGTGAAAACTTTAAGAGCTCATAACTCAAAACACACTTTTTCGACTTAGAATGTTATAGAACGGAGGCGTCGATTTGATGTTAAAAGGATTTCCTCATTTCAACACAGTAGAACAAAAGGCTTTAAAATTTACATTCTAGCGCAGATGTTGTAAGACTCCCAAACAAAAGTTTCTCTGGCATCACTGTTTCTCATATGTTTTCTATATGAGGAGGTTTTGCTGAATGCAATTGTCAAAATTAAAGAAGTAGGTGACAATTGGCAGTCTTTGTTTTGATTAATATAATCCGAATGTGAATAAACAGGCGATTCCAGATAGTGTTTTAAAAATATAAACTGTTTTTCCTTTTCCCTTGTCCAAGTAAACTTATAATAAAACATAAATGACCATATATTATGACAGTTCGAGGTATAGAAGCCATTAAACTGTATATACCACCAAACGCTGGAAAATTTGATGCAAATGTCAAGGAGGAAAAAGATAAAACATTGGCAACAAACAATTGTATAGAAATAAACACAATGACTTCTGTGGAACGTTATAGGTGAAATTCTGGCAATTAATTCACTGAATTTAAAATAATTATTCTACGAGTATTGCAATCAATATGATTTCAGACAAGAGTGGCAGCAATTACTGAAAACACTGGATGATAAACCTGAATCTGTAAGAGATTTAGCACTTGAAGGTGAGTTAAAGGTTTCAAAGTTTCGAAGCGTTTATTGGGCCCTGTTGCTAAGAGTGCTGAGTGAAGACCATCGCAATTGGTCTCTGGAGCGGGAGAAACAACGAAAATGGTAATACCGGGCATTGGACACGAGCGTGATATATTTAAAAGAAATTACTTTTATTACAGCTTTGAGAAATTGAAGCAAGAATTTGCTAAAAATCCCCATCAACTAGATGGCCATCACACATATGAAAATGACGATCCATTATCACAATCTTCAAAGGTTTGCTATTCGAAACGATAGTCAAATTTTAGATTATAATATGTATACCTATGTTGTGCTTGAATTTTTTTCTCTTTTTGGTTATAGAGTATTTGGAATCAATACTTTAGTGATCAAGAATTATTTGCTGTTATTAGGCAAGACGTGGTGCGTACATTTCCCACCGTTGATTTCTTTCGTAAAGTCCTTATACAAAATGCAATGGTAAATTAATTCAAAAACTGACCCTTTGAAACTATGTCCTCCAATTTTCTTTTTCTCTTTGTCCCAGTGTAATATTTTGTTTTATTATGCTCGAGAACATCCGTACATGTGTTATCGCCAGGGTATGCATGAAATATTAGCGCCTGTTATATTTGTGATGTATGGAGATCATCAATCATTGTTACATTTCAAAGAGATTGCTAAGGATACAGAAATTGAGTACGCTAAAGAATTAAATTCATTTATGTAAACGCAATACCTATTATTATTTTAATCTCATTTTATGTTTCAGTAATACTTTACTAGATGTATTGAATCCCTTACATTTGGAAGCTGATTCATAGTAATTTACATGAATATATTTAGTATAAATGCATTTGTTTATATTGGTTCTTCTTTTCAGTTTTATTTTTTCGCGTATTATGTCATCCATTGAATCGTATTACAGGGTCAATAACAACTTATCAAGTAATTTAAATGGTGCCAAAAGTATTTTTACATCTGAAAAGGAGGAGGTATTATTTTCTTGAGATAAGAAGTCACAAAAAGAATAAAAAATTAAAGAAATTTTATTTTGCCTTTTAGAACAAAGCAATTTATAGTACGGAAGTTGAGGTGGTCGGTCAATTAAACTTAATACGTGATAAAATATTAGCAAAGGAAGATTTACATTTACACAATTACCTAATGAAACTAGACATACCGCTGCATATTTTCGGCATGTAAGTAAAAGGTTCTAGCTACAATCTGTAGATTTTTCTATTAAATAATTTATTTCTTATTACTTCAGACGTTGGTTGCGTTTGTTGTTCGGTCGAGAGTTTGCTTTGCTAGACTTACTGGTACTTTGGGATGCTATATTTGCTGATAGCGATCGTTTTGATTTGCCCAATTACATTGTTGTGGCAATGTTAATACATATAAGAGATAAATGTAAAATAAATTTTAATTAATTATTATCTGTTACCCACACCAGACCATTAACAAAATATCTTCCGCATAGAGCATATAGGATATGGTGTAGAATAGGATGTGTGTGTATTTTTTATGAACTTAAATTATTTTCTCATTGCAGTGTTACTTAGCGACTATACCACGTGCCTAACAAATTTAATGCGATATCCTGGAAATGTTGACATCAGTTTAATACTTAGACATGCTTTACATATGCAAATGCCTAAGGTAAAAGTGTACATAAATTCCTGTAATATTGAAAATATCTTTGAGCATTAAGTTTTTTTTTTTTCTTTCAGAAATATGAGCGGCCAACCAACGCTTTTGTATACTTTACTATGCCTTCAAATAATCGCCGAGCAATTTCTAATGGTTTGCCCCCACCAACACGCAAACACAGTGATTTGTCTAGTACAGAACAAAAGCAACGTACACGATCTACATCGTTAGGTGAGAACGCCACACGCATAGAAAATCAGATAACATTAATGCAAACTCGAAATGCCGCGGATGAAGCATTACTTGCCAGAATTAAACAGGCTTCCGAGGAAAATCGTATAGCCATGGATGGCTATAAGGCTAATGTAATTTGCACATATTGAATTTCTCATCGTAGCACGCATTTAAATTGAATTTTCTTCTTTTCTACAGAACCCTGAATTAGTACGTTTGGAATTGAAGAATGCTCAAACAGTCATTACAGTAGCACGCAATAAATTGCAGACATATTTGAGCACTATCAGAAATAACATGCCCAAACAAACATCTTCGGAAGTTGTAAATGCCTTAGATGGTATTGAAGAATTATGTAATTTTTTAGATGTTAAATTCATGTTCCCTTTGCATTCGCGTGCCGGTCCCATTGATCAGGCTCTAGAGGCTAATGAACAACAAATCAGACGCCAAAAATATAAACAAAAGACTGAAACACAAAAAAAACCAAATGAAACCGATCTCAATCCTATATTAGATGGTAGTACATTACCATCTTGTTCGAGTGCAATAGAAAGCACAAATGAAGCTGCATACAACGATAAACATTTTAGAAAGTACGAAAGACCTGACATTGGTTTTATGCTGCAGTCAACACGTCTTCTTGGCAATACTAAAGAAATTGAACTTATGCCAATAGTATCTGATGAAAAAATTGTTTATCCCTCAAGTGACAACTCCACGAATAACAAGGGTTTACCGGTTGCCGATCCCACAAATTTCAACCCATAGTTCTTTTCCCCTTCTTTCTTATGATTTTTTTTTTTTCAATCACGGAATTTTTTAAGCATTTTACTTTTTTTTTAAAGACAATCGCTTAACGCAACCTATAGTAGGAACCAAAGTGGCATTACGTTTGGTCTTGTAAGAAAACCCAATGTTAAACAAATAAAATGTATACATATAAAATACATCATTCCAATTTATTGATATAATTAATATAATTATCTTACATTTGTATCAGTTGTCATTTCAATTAATCATTCAAGAAAATAAAATATACTTCTTTAACAATCTTTCAACTTCACAATGATAAAAATTCAGTGTCAGTTTTAGTTTGTAATAACGTATTTAATTAAAGTTTTTCAAAATCAAGTGGAGCAGCAATATTGTATATCAAATTATTTACCTACTATGTGTAGACGAGTATCAACAAGTGTTGCAAGGCATGCAGTTTCAATACAATATTTAAATAAAATTATTGTTGAATTATTGAAGAGTTTGTTTTTCCTTTATCACACATAATTAAATAAAAAAATGTAAATTCAACCTTGTAAATGTACAAAATTAGAAATAGGCAAAGCTGTAAAAAGAGCAAACGACATAATATTCAAATTAAGTGTGTACGTAACTTTATAATTTTGAAAGAAAACCGGTACTCTAACTTACCGCAATAAAGCTCTGAATAGTTGATGACAAAACAAAATGTAAATTTAAACAAACAAAAATGTGTTTTTTAGATGTGTTAGATTTAAATTAATTATTCTTGGCAACAGGACTTGAAGTTTGCTGGGATGACATTTGAGAATGTTGATTAACTGCTGATGCTGATGTGGGTGTAGGATGAGTTCCATTTAAGGTACTCCCCCATCGCTGCAGTTGAGGCTGAATATTTGTAATGAACGTTCTTTGAGGGCTTTTGTTTGTTATTGGTGATGCCTGTGAAGATGCTTGCTTTTGCTGTTGTACATTATTGACTATATTTACTGATGTCGACGTCGGCGTTGCAGAAAGTCTTTTCGAAATTTGTATATTACGAAAATTAATAAGGTTCTTTTGCGTACTCACAGGCGAAGCATTTGAACCGACGGACTGTGATGTTGCATTTAGTGGCATTTGTATGCGTGTTACTTTTGAATTTGTCTGATCGCCTGGAGCCACAGACTGAGAGAGATTTTTGAATGGTATACAACGTATACCCGTGTTAGACACTGTAGTGACAGTGGGGTTCGATGTATTTCGTGAAACTTGCTTCAAGTGTATCGTTTGTATGCCATTCCTATCCATTAGACCTATAATTGGAGATGTGGACGTAGCAGAAGGTAGCTTTTCGATATTATTTACTGCCAGCGTTGTAGAAGGGACAGGAGATGACACGTCCGAGTTCGCATGAATTTGTGTTATAATAGTATCATTGCAAGTCAATGGTTGGTCAGCGATCACTCTATCGTTATTATTATTGCCACTATTAACACTGTTACACCCCAGTTGTGTTACTGACGATGTTGACGCTGGTTGGTAATTTATTCCACTTGTATTACTGGACACAATATCAGTGCGAACAGATTGTTCTCTCTTTAAAGCCTGTAATTCCAAATCGCAAATTATTTGCATAACCCGCACTTTGCCTGCGGCTGCTATGTCAACAGGTAACTTTTTCATCGTTTCGCTAACACTTCTAAAAAATAAATCGAAAGTGTTTTCTGCCTCAGATGGTTGTGGTACCGTTTTTTGTGCTGGAGTCATGGAAGTTGAAGTGTTTACTAACAACTGGTGTGTATTATTGACTTGTTGTTGTATTTGCTGCTGTATTAGTGGCCCCAAGCACGATGCTAATGTTAATGGTGTTGTTAAAAGGCTAGCCACCAGAGAAGAATTATTATCGTTTAAGCGTTTAAGTGATTGTGATCGCTTTATACGTTTCGGTGGAGGTTGATCTTCAACACCGATACTTCTACGTACATTTTTCTGTGCATTTGTCCTGTTCTGAATGCTATTGAAAGACCGTTGTAGAAGAAAATCTAGTTCCTCATGTTCATCCATTGTTTCGGATCTAAAATAAAACAGTACTAAGCGAATAGAATACGAAATTAAATAATTACTCACTTTACTGTCCAATTCTCATCCTGTTCCGATATAAGAATTTCTTCATTAGTCTCTTCAACAATCATTACATCGTCGTCATCAGCATTCTTTTCCCCTCCTACATTAACTTCTTTAGTTATGACTTCATCATCACTGGACTTATTAGGGACTTTCTCGCCTTCACCACGATAGTTCTTAACACAAGATCGATGTTTTAGTGAATTGCTATGATTTCGAAGAAATAAAATCTTGAGAGGA